>CAXIVR010000007.1:40099702-40759702 GCA_964035755.1 Teleogryllus oceanicus | reverse complement strand
CCAGTAATCAGTTTGGATTTGACCAGGACACTCAACGATCTTCCCACCTGGAAAGCATAGATACTCAATACACGAAGCGTTTGCCCACAAACAACATGTCTTAGCGGTCAACCTGACATCGAAAAGGCATGATATGGTATGGATGTATCGAGCCCTACATAAGCTGAGGAAATTAGTTCGAGATAACATGTACAGTTTATTAAACATTTTTCGGAAGATCGAATCATGCAAGTGAGAGTAAATGGAACATTGTCTGCAAAGAAAGAATAGAGAACGGTGTACTTCAAGGATCCATCCAAGTGTTAACTTTTCCTACTAGCAATAAATGATGGGACGAAAATATCAAACTACCAACCATAGTTAGAAGTATGCTGATGATATTACTATGCTTTGCAAAGGAAGAAACATTAACTCAAGTCAAGAAATTATGCAAATTGCACTAAATTGTATTTATGAATGGTCACTCAAATCTGGATTTAAATTCACATCAGAAAACGGAGTGTATAATATTCTCAAAAAGAACATCAATAACTTACTCTACGCTTAAAATTGGTAATCAGATCCTGAGATTTGTCACCAGTACTAAAATATTAGAATGCACTTCGACACTAAACTGACCTGAAGTTGCTACATAGTGAACACTATTAATGAATGTAAAAGGAGAATCAACATACTTAAATGCCTGCACACAACAATTGGGAGCTGATAGACAATTGCTATTATTAACATACAAAGCGCTTGTGAGATCCAAAATAGACTATGGTTCAATAATATACAGATCTGCTGGTAAATTGACTCAAAAACTTGATACAATCCATAACCAAGGTCTCAGGATATGCACCGGATGTTTTCATACCAGTCCCATCGGAAGCGTACTAATTGAAGCAAGTGAACACACATTATCTCATCGCAGAGAGGAACTAATAATCAAATATGCTCTAAAAGCAGCCACATCCATGAATCCAATTATAGTACAAGACATAATCCAAAGAACAAGAGTATGTAGAGCATCTCATGTTTTATACCTTGTACGCAAGAGCTAGAAAGTACTTAGTGATCTTAATTTTGATCACAGAAAGTAGAAAAGAAGAGAAATTATAAAATTCCTCCTGATAATACTGATATTTCAGTAGACCTATCCTCAGGCACTCATCAAGGTAATGAAACATCTGAGATAAATCTGACTGACAAACAATTATGACATGTTTTATAAGTTTATGCAAAAGCAATTAAAATACACAAGGAACAGAGGCAACAGTGGTAATGAAAGAGGCATTGTCAAACATCAACTTAGCTTCTACGCAGCCATCTTACTGCCGAATTATGTGTCATCTTGACCGCCATGAAACTCATTAAAAAAATTAACCATTCAGAGTTCAGTTTATACTCAAATTTCCGCACTGCAATAAATAGCATCAACAACAATGAAACGTGTAATGAAATTATTATAATCCAAGAACTGTATAATGACATTACCAAATCAGGTAAAGGTAATATTGATTTGGATATGAATCAAGAAACAGAAAAGGAGAGGGAAACAGATAGAGTAGTTAGTGGAAGCACAACAGATAACCCAAAACTGTACTGGCAATCTGAATACACTCCAAGATCTAGTGAAATATGCTGGAAAAATAATGGAAGAAAATGGCACTCATCTGACAACGCTTAAAAGAAGTGACTCTCATAAGAAAGTAACTGAATATCAAAGCAGTAAACACAATAAATTGATAATCAATAAAAAACTAAGCCGAAGAGAGCAAGTGATCATCACAAGAATCCGGACGGGACACTCAAAATTGACTCACCTTCACTTATTACAAAATAATCCCCCCCGAACCTGTGATCTATGTTGCTGTATCCTAACCCTGGACCACATCATTGTGTCATGTCCCAAGTTCGCCTTACAGCGAATAAATCTTTTGCGAGGACAGGACAGGGCAATTTTATATTCCTCTGTCTTTCAAAACCGTGGTCAAATTTTGTCAAATTATTGGCATTAAACAGAAATTTGAGGTCAAAACATGTTAACTTCTAGAACGGCGTATATTGTAATAACATAGAAATAAGGTATAAAGCAATGTAACTATTATTAGAGATATAAATGTTACCTGTGTACTCAGATAATGTAATTTGATGCGGTCGCTAATGACCTTGTAGTTGATGCGACCAAAAATAAACTAAAAAAAAAACAACCCTATACGATGACATAAACGCCAAATTGCGCAATTCTTTTGTTTTTTCGAAAATTAATTTTTGTGCCTTGTCTCCCACGTGGGTAATATTAGAGGCGATTTCTTTACATTATTTTATTTATAAGAACATGTGCTCATGTGTCACATCAAACTCACCAGTTTTCTCCGGAAACGAGCTCTAAATTCCGCATTTTCAGAAACGCTCAAACACCATTTTCTCAACAATGGCTCCAAATTTTTTCTTCAAATTTTTCCAACGGAGAGCGTTATTTGCACTGTTTAAAATGGTGTAAACTTGATTTTGGTGTATTCTTTTGTTTTTCAAAAATTACACAAATGTAATTTTTTTGAAATATCATTTATGCCGTTAATATGCACATTTCCTTCTCCTTGTATTCATTGTTATATTTGTGAGTAGAAGCTCTTCAAATGACTTCAAATAAAGTTTTTCGAAAACTCAATAGATTCCTTTGAAAAAGAATTTCAAATTTTGAATTTACAGCAATGCTTAATCGCCATTTTCGTAAAAACAGCTTTGAATTTTGCAATGAAAATCGCTATTTAAGGAAAGGTTTTAGCTTTGATTAATATTATTGAAGTAATATTTCGGTTCTACTCTTAAGGAACGGAGAAAGTAGAGAAAATGTAAAACAAAGTACCTACTTCCACACCAAGGAAATTAGATAAATTTACTTCAAGAAAGTCTGTGCCATTCTGTAGCACTTCTAGTTTTTCTCTGGGTCGAGACTCGAAGTACGTTGATGAAGTTCATTCACAATGCGCTTTGCCGTTACACCACGCACTCGCTGGACAGTTTAAACGATTAAACAATTAATGTATCTCCCATTACAACATGCAATTTTTGAAAATTCAGAGAGTTCAAAGAAAATTTGAACTGCACCGTTTTTAAAGAATTCTTTGATATGTCTGTGTAAAAATGTAAGATATAAAATTAGAGCGGTTTAGTCATTATTAATAGGTATAATTTCCTTTTAAAAGCTGCGTCGCAAAATACGTGTTCGAGCATGTTTGCGCCTGTTTCCGGGCGAAGGGTCAATTAGCTACGCGCAGCTGCGACTTTCAGCCCCATGGCGGCGCCCAGAAGAGGGAGGGGTTTGTTTAGCTAACTCACCACTACCGCCGCAGTCTCTCCCTAAGGATTGCGAAGAACGTCGCGGTCCACCCAGTAAGTTTATTTACACAAGTGATGTACGATTATAGAGTTAATGTATTTATTAAACAATCACAGCAAACTCGCTGTTTGAACATTTTCCCACTTTTTCACTCAGATTAACTATAAGACGTCCTGACCGATTGGCGGAGAATGTAGTAAGGCGTAGGAAGCTCTGACCAATCACACAACCTTTTTCAAATTTTTAACAGATTCTTCTAGAACTTTTGGGTAAGAAGAGGGGAGAACACAGGCCTGGGGCAAGCTCGCTATCGCCGGTCAAAGGAGACGCTCTCGGGCATGAGATGCGTTCGGGCGGGTGCTCGATAGAGAATCGGTCGGGCGGTTGCCTACGAAGTTAGTCGACTAGAGAGAGACTGGCCCGTCTATCTCTAGCGTGTATATTGTTTGGGACTACTGCCCACAAAGTTTTGAGTTTGTTCTTAATTTGATTTTTAGTAGAGTTTGTTTCGTTAACACTAACACTCTGCGGAGCGCCGATGTCATTATTCTCTCTACCTGGTCGCACTAGTATTGCACGTTCTTCTTAATTACGTGGTATAATTTCGATTGAATCGGGAATATTATTAACAGATAAATATCACGCGGTCCGTCTCACAACTGGAAGCTGAGCTGTCGCGGCCTCGTGACGTCACGGCTGTCGAGTTGGAGGGCGGACGACGGCCCGCGGCCTCCGCCAGCGAAGGGATCCGGCCAACTCAGGGGAGCGCCCTGACCCCATCCTCCGGACGAAAAGGAACCACGACCGAAGAAACTGAATCTTTACAGCTGGCAGCGCGTCCGTCTGCAACTAAATGGTGATATCAATGAAGCGCGGAGCCACGGCCTTCAGCAACGCCCCTCAGGCAATATTAATAACGAAGACTCTTATTTGATTAAAATTGGAACAATTCTCAAGAAACATTGGCCGCGCATTGGCATCTTCCTAATTAATGTTCATCTTCTATTTTTTTATTTGCTGTAATCTTAATTGATAAAATTTTATTGTATTGATTTTTTTGTACTTAGAATTAAAGGTTAGGGAAGGGGAAGTAGCACCACTGAGATCATGCACAGTCTGTTAGCAAACATTTTTAGTAATTTGTGTAATTCTATTCTAATTTCTTTTTTATTTTGATTAAATTTCATGTTATTTTATAATCTTTTCTTCTCATTTCTAAAAGTATCTACGTCCATCCATCACCCCTATTTCAGGCTCTCACCGCCTCCTGAGCTAGCCGGCACCTTGACTCAAGAAAAAGGGGAGCAAATTTACATTAAATGTGGCTCACCCAACGTGCGGTCGAAGACACCGCCGTCGCATTAGGAAAAAAAATTATAAATTGAAATAACTTCAAGCAAAAATTATGCGAAAGCTACTTATTTATTTTATTTTTTTATTTATTTTATTTTATGTCGCATCAACTGCAAAGGTTATTAGCGACATCTATACAATCACATTAATATTTTGTACATGGGGAGTTATGACATTTATAGGAACATTCACATCACATTATTAAAGTTTATACATTGTCTTATATGTCCTCGTACAATTTTATGGTCTTCAGAAAATTGAGAAACTGATTAATTTTCTCTGTCCTTCAGCACACTTGGCATGTCGTTCTCAACACCATGTCTCGTCCGGCCAGTCTCAAACCTAGGGACATAAATAGGTGATTAACATACATAGAAACATTATACACATTACACATAACAGCTGTTTTCCTGTGATCAGATGGGTATGTGTGAGCTTGTGTGACCTATTCTACATCTAGTTAACACAACCTGGTCAGCTCTGCAGAAGAATGTGCTGGATTATAATTATCGTATTCACATATACTTTAATTTACATCGCGTTGTTATTCCATTCCTGTCTGTCCAATTCTTGTAATTTTCTTGATATTGGCATGATAGTCCTGTGGTATTATGGGAGGTTACTTCTTTCATCAAGTTGTGACGCCTCTTTTGCGGATCTGTCTGCCAGCTCATTCTCCTTGATACCACATGAGCCGGGATCCATCCAAAACTATATCTTTACCTTTAAAGTTCAAGTTTTATCTTACTAACAATGTCTAAAGCTAGGAGTTTCTGAATAAAGACATTTCCAATAGTCGACAGAGCCAATTTGGAGTCTGTTACTATCAAAAATTTACGTTCACTGTCTTCGAGAATGTAGTCTAGTGCTGTGATGATGGCATATAATTCGCTGGACAGGACTGAGTACTTGTCGGGCAGTTTGGTTGATATTACTCTTCTTGACGTTACAGCGGCACATCCCACCAAGTTGCTACTTTTCGAGCCATCTGTATATATTTTGTTGTAGTTCTATATTTGACTATTTCTTGTCCTATTCTGGCTCTTATCTCTGGTTGTTAATTTTGACTTCTTAGGATTGTTTATCAGCTCCTCAGCTTTAATGTCCTGCATGGTCCATGGTGCATAATCAGTGATACTAATAGGTTTAAGAGGGGGAATTTTTTCTGACATTGTGCTTAGTATTTATATAGCCCGTACAGTGATTGGTTTTGGTAGTTTCTTTCTGAAACATAATTGCTTCCTATTTCTGTATGTAAGCTGGTAAATTTGCTTCACAGGGTTGCTGCAGTTAGCTGTAACTTTGATTATATATCCACAATTAGATTTCTTCTTCTTTATCCAGGGTGGTAAATTAGCTTCCTGTAACATGCTTATCACTGGGCTTGTTCTATATGCACCGCATATAAGCCTGGCACCAGTGTTATTGATAGGGTCGAGTATTCTTTAATATTCTTATTTGCAGCATCGTAGAATATGCTGCCATAATCCATTTTAGCCCTGATCAATGCCTGGTATGTTCTTCTAAGCACTGTATAATCGGCCCCCCACGCCGAATGACTTATGATTTAATCAAGTTTAGTCTTTCGTGCATTCCACTTTCAGGCTTTTAATAATGAGGTATCCAGGATAATCTTTCGTCAAGTGTCAGGCCTAAGACTTTTAAGGTTTTACATTGTTTTATCTTGTGTTCACCGATATTCAGGGATAGAGTCTTCTCAGTGGATCGCTTCCTGGAGAAAATAATGAATGTGGATTTCGTCTTGGAGAATTTTAGACCAACTTCATTGGAGAATTCGAGGATGATGTCTAAGATGTTTTGCGCTATAACTGCTATGGAGGACAGATGTTTTCCAGTGATGCATATATTACAGTCATCCGCATACATGCCTACTAGAGCGGGAGGGTTTGATTTTGGTCTGCAGTTCATTTATTATCAACAGAAACAAGGTCACACTACACTGAGCCTGCGTACTCCATTTGTCAGCATATATCTCTCTGATAAGGCCTCTTACTTGACATTAATATAACGTTCTTTAATAAAGTTATGCACGAACTTAGCTATGTTGCCTTTAATTCCATGTTTCGTTATTATGTCCATAACACGCCGTCGCCAAACCATCTCATATGCCTTTTCAATGTCGAGGCTTAGTACCACTGTGAACATGTTATTGGCAAATCCATTGTAGATAGCGTTCTCAATTATTGCAAGGCTGTCTAAGGCAGATCGGTTCTTGCGAAAACCACTTGGTGAGGCGATGTTAGCTGATGTTTTCTAGGTACCATTTAAGTCTGTGGTTCTACCTTCTCAAGTAATTTACAACAACACGTTAGGCAATAGGCCTGTAGCTGTCTACTAAAAATTTGTCTACCAGGCTTGTGAATTGGAACAATAACTGCTTCTGACCATTTTTGTGGGAAGACATTGTTTAAATATAGATAATTGTAAATGTCTAAAAGAACCCTGATAGCTTCTTCAGGGAGCATCCGGATAAATATGTTAGGTATTGTAATGGAACGTCCTGCCTACTTATCCCAAATCTGTATGTAACCGCACCAAGTTGCGGCGACAATATGAAATAAAACGACTATACCTTGAATCCTCTACTCTATATAAAATCTATACAAATTTATGCCCTGCTAACTTTTGCCTCCTTTATCTAAAACTGTGCCCGTTACTTAGCTACTCCTTCAATGTTATAAAACTATTGAGCGTGAGGCTGTGGTTGGCCTGTACAGGAGCCTAACGAGATACTTGGACAGTTGGGCGTAGGTCACTGTTTAATACAAAATCACGAAATCATATTATATGGCTTACTGTCGAACCAAATACGTCCGGCATTATTTATTCTTTTCTGGTTTTCACTTCCACACTCCGCTGGAGACATAACAACAAAACATACACAAATGCAATACAATAAACAACAAAACACAATACCTGAAATACATAAAATCACATTCACACTTACTATTTACACAATCGACAAAAACAAAACAAATCATTCACACTTGAATGCGCATCCCCTATTCTGTCTGAATATAGCCTATTATTATTTCCGCAAAACTTGGTCTTGTACATTAAAATCTAATCTGTTCTTTCTTCCCATTTATGTGAACTATTAAATTACGCAAAGTTATTGCACTTTCCTTTCGTAGAAATCGGCCATCCGCGTAACGCCATTGTTCCATGTCACCTCCGTAGTATACATGTAGCATCCATTAATTCATCTCCACAGCGTCCATCCATTTCACACACGTTTGTTAACGACAAATTTACTTTAAATGAAGAATATCCTGATTAAAACTACTCACTAATTACTATACTAGTTTCTGTTTACTGCGACCGACAATATGGCGACAGTGTTCCGCGAACACTGTTTTCGTGAAATATATAAATATCTCTTCCACGTTTTATCTTTCCATTAACTCGACAGTTACTAAACACGATATATTTCACTCTATTCACAAACTGAACGCAATTTTCTATTAAAATAAAAATTTTTGCGGAGCGTTTCAACATGCATCCGTATTCAAGCTATTTCGACCGCGCTCTCTTCGTCATTGTTGTGTCCGGATCGTCAGCTCTTTTATTCTTTTAACATCACACGATCGCTGTTGCTTCTCCTACAAAATATTACATCATTTAATTTAATTCACATTTTCTGTTCTGGCGTAGCCCCTCGAAGTTTCCCAACGTTGCGACTGTTACCATAATTTTCTAAATGATTTATTCTGTTGGTTCTTAAAGTTTTGTTTGTATTACTTCACGTGTTCTCTTAATTTTCGCCACAAACACCTTTTGATTTACTGAACCTTAAAGCACAACAATGGCTATCATGTCTGTTTACAAGCTGGAATTTATACTATACAAAAATGTTCATATCTTTCGAACGCGTGATGCGATTTCCTTCAAATAACTTGCAAACGACTTCGCTACATGAACGCTACTGCCCTATCTTGTCCCAATTGTGAATTTGTCGCGTTTTCCGTTTACTTCTCAAAACTATCGCTACGCGACATCGCCTTCATCTGTTTTTACAGTTCATGTTAATGTTATGCATTTTCTATTTATTCTTTGACTTGTGCCTTATTCTTGGGGGGAATCATGGAATATTACAGTATTCCGTCGGGACCGGCGCTGGTGTCTTTTAGTTGACGTATATTTACCTTAAGTTCTCGGAGCGTAATGGGTACATTCAGTTGTTTGGAATCATCTACTTCATCTTCTTCTACTTCCAGATTTAGGGGAGATCTCTCAGTTTCTTCTTTATGTTTCGTGAAGCTATCCGCAAGGTTCGCATCACCAGAATTGAGGCGAAAACTTTCCAAAGCTACTTGCAATATCGCACGGGTCCTGAATGAATTGTCCGTCTGGCGTATACATAGACTTCGGGTAATTTGTTCTGAATTTTCCATCGATAGCATTTATTTTCTTCCAAGCCTCTGTGTAGTTCAGTTTACTGTTTAAGGATGATATATATTCCTTCCAGCAGCTCCTCTTAGATTGTTTTATGATTCTTCTTGCCCTGGCTCGTGCTGATTTAAACTTGAATTGATTTTCATTTGTGTTATGTTTCTTAAAAACATTAAACCAGTGCTTGTAATTCATAACCGCTTCTTCACATTCCTTTGTCCACCAAGGTAGTTTCTTCTACTTTTAGTATTTTTGTTTTGGGTATAGTCACATCCGCTGTCGACAGTATAAGGTCTGTAAAGTTGCTCACAATATCGTTTATTTGTACTGAGTCGTCGATGTTCAATTTCTAAGGTTCTGAACTTTGCTCGCAATGATGTCTTGGTACGACTTCCAGTTGGCCTTTTAAATATCCATCTGGGCATATAGATGTCCTCAGGAATAATCGAATTCTCATATGACAATGCTATAGGATAATGATCACTGTTGTGAAGGTCCTCCATTACGTTCCATTTTAGATATCTCGCCAAAGTTGGAGTGCAGATGCTTAGGTCGATGCAAGATGTGTTCCCGCTACCGCATTTAAGTATGTAGATTTTCTGCAATCATTCAAGACTATAAGATCTTCATTGTTCTGCAAATTCACCAACAATTTTCCTCTTCGATCTGTTCTTCTGATCTCCAAATGAAGTTGTGACTGTTAAAATCGCCCACTATCAGTACCGGCCAGATATTTGTGCATATAAGTTGTCTAGGTGGTGAGATTCTAGCTGAAACGCATTAGGAATGTATACGTTACACAGATTAAAACTACTACCTCCAATATGCAGCCGTATTACACATACTTCTAGGTCATTTATAATAGCGCATTCACTACACTTGATAGACGTACGAACATAGATGGCAACTCCGCCACTGGCATTTCCACATATCACTCTGCTTTTATAAAACATTGATAACCTTTATACTAAAATGGTATTTATTTTGAAATTGGTTTCTTGATGACAGTATATCATAATTTTCGTCTTTGAGGATCTTCTGAAGAAATTCATATCTAGTAAGAAAACCGTTCACATTCCATTGTAAAATTCTAATCTTCATATTTGAAGATCTTCGCTTGTTAATTCGTCGTTGTCAGACGATTCTTTTGAGGAATCTGAGAGGACTGGGTCCTTCAGCTTCTTCATAATTCTCGTAAATCTTGATTTTATTCCTCTATCAGACAGTAATGGATATATTTCTTTAAGCATTTCAATTAGTCCTGCCTGTCTCTTTGGTGTAACAAAGAGATATTTGAAGGGGTTACTTACGCATAAGTATTTTCCAGAAAGTCTTTTAGTTGCTCATACGTTAGTACATTGTTGATCCTTCTATTCTTTCTTTCGCTGGGCTAGTTGCTCCACTATGCTTTTCTTATTGCAGACGCTACTAATGGTGTTCTCCTTGATACCTTCCTTTTCTTTTCTTAGTTTGTTTTGCCGCACCGTTAATTTTTCCTTGGGGACGGTTGAATTGTTCTTCCTGAACTTCGCTTGAATTGTTGCTGGGAATACTTGTGATCTGAGATAAAGCCCTCTTAACAGGCTTGCCTTGGTCAAGTGGGGGAAATTCTTGGTAACTAGGAACCTTATCTCTTTGTTCGTTATCAACGGCTACATTGTTATCAATTATGTCTTCCGGTTGGTTGAGGTTAATGTCTCCTACATTTTTACAGTTTTTGGCAATATGACTCTTCTTCCTGCAGTGAAAGCACTTAATGATACCACTTGACATGTAAATCCAGTTTCTTTCTCCTTTATATGTGATATGTATGGCTTCAGGTATCAAATTTACTGAGTCTTCCGGAACGAACACCTGTCTCCGAAAACTTAAGATATGAGTTAACTGTTCTTTACCAAAACCAGCTCTGAGAAACGACACTTGAGAGCTGCGTATCACTTTTAATTTGTCTAGTTCGTCTTCAATTACTGCATTAGGAATCATAGGGTAAACATTTGAAATAACTATACATTTCTGTCTACTCACAAGAGACCGAATATTTTGGGAGGAGCCTCATTAATAGTCTTGTGCTTCTCTGTTAATTCGTCCACTAACTGCTTACTGCTCAAAAATACACACACCCTGTTATTTGAAATTTTTGAAGCATACGTGATGTGACTAGGCGGAACAATCAATGCTAAGGCTTTTACGTACCTTTCGAGGGGTGTGCTGTGGTCTTTGCCTTCAATTATAATACCTTGTTCCTTCTCCGGGTACATGGCATTGAGAACGACTCTGTTGTAACTTGACGGCCGTGTGGCTCTTCAACGGGCTGGCTCCTGTAGTCAGAGGCCTGCCTCGGTAGCGGTTCGGCATCCGCCATTTATTTTCTGTTCCCATTCACAATGAGAAGCAGGTCGATCGAAATCAGAACAATTATATGCACTGAAGTAGACTGCTTACTTTACACTGACACTTTAACTTCTTGAGTTCGATGAAAACACGTAAACAAGTCACAGACCGCGGGGCTCTACTGAGCGGGGCACACGATGTTGCCTCGACCACTGCTGCCGAGCGAATGAAAGCTACTTGTTTAAAAGAATAAAGAAATTAACATTTTTAGAGATCTAATATCTTAGTTTCATGTGAGACAAAAGTCTCCATCTTCAATATATTATTCTTGTAATGTTAATTTCTTGCAATGTTCAAAATTACGCAGTTTTCAGAAAATAGTATCAGAAGTACTTTTTATACCTTTTTTTGTTATAGATGAGGATAAAATTTAAAGAAAAAACTTGGAGCCGTTTTTTAGAAAATAATGTTTAAAAATTGTCTCTGTTTGACGCAAAATTACTTCATTTTTTCAAAAAATATTACTGTATGATATAATTTAAAGATTTGTCTTTGAAAAATAGGGTTTATTAAGATAACGATATCTATTTTCACTCTTGTAATTGTTGCAAGACGAACAAATTTTGAACTTTTGCAATTTTAGAAAAATCAGGGATTATAACAAAAAGGAACTTTCGCCACTTCTTAAGCATTATCTCCATAATTCATGACAAAGGTTAATTAAAAAATTGCATTTATTTTTTTTTAAATTTGAGACTGCAAATGAAGTCCCCCTAATTCAAAATATCCGTTTCCAACTCACAGGGCATCGAGAACAAGTATCTGCCCCAAAGAGTTTTTCTATCGATAAATTGCCGACTTCCAGCGCACGATTACAATACTTTCTCTTCGTAACAAGTGAGGCGAGAACGCAAAAAGAATAAAATTATGTCAAATTTATATGAGGATATGTCATGGATGATATGATATTGGAATTATATAAACTAAATTAAATTTTAAACTGACTCTTATTTTTTAATGGGAAAACTACCCTTTCAAACTGTTTGCGGTCATTTTCTATGCCACAGCCAGAGTGTACCGTACCTGCTGCCAGTTTCAAGTTGCACTGACGTGGCCGCAACATAGATGATAGAGATTTTGACTAGTAATGATAAACAAGACCAGGCTTTTTTCATTTCCATATCGACAACCTTATGTAACATTTATTAAAACCAAGGTATCACACCTTTTCAAATAATGTTCCGATTCCGATTTTTATAGCAGTACATTTCCATTCGGGACCCAATTTCGATTTTGAAACGGTTATAGTTTCTTCATATGTTTTATCCAAAAACGTATTTTCTTTGGTATGTTTTATCCAAAAACGTATGGTGCAATCAGGATTTTTCTAAGGAGAGTAGTAAATGTTCTACCCACCTTACCTGTTCTTACAATTTATGCTGAATATTAAATTTATTTTATTTGTTCATTTATAGTTACATATAACGTGCGCAATTGAAACACTGAATGACTTACCTTACAAAAGAAAATTAATAAAAACTATATTTTTTGAAGTTGTTCTGATGGACCAAGACCCCCTCCCCCTTTTGTGGGAGCAACTGGTTGTTACTAATTAAATCCGCAACCAGAGCCTTCAATTACGTGGGTAACGTCACATCCCCTGTCATGGCGTTATGCCCTCCGTCAGATAGGATTTTACAACACATTATTGTTATTTATGGCTGAGTCACGGCAGTAGTCGTTAGACACCACAAGGTAGTTAATTCTTTACAAGTAATTAATATCTTTGGATTATGGCTTTTAATTTGCCAACTATTAATTTCACAGACACAAAATAAAAAAAAAGTTGTCAGACCCAAAGACTTGAAACATTTCTCAACGTATGTTGACGTGCTGAATACGAATCTGATGGCGCAATTTAGTCTTCAGATTCAGAATGAGCGCGTCAACATACATGGAGGAACATGTACCAAATCGTTTGGTCCCACAACTTTTTTTATTTTGTGTGCTTGTGATGTTAACGCCAGTTTCGAGAGAATAAATTGTTCCAAATTCTCAACCGTTTTTAATTTCTCTATATAAAATGCGTTCAAAATGTTCATTTAATACTTCAATAATTTTATTTCATATTGTATTCAGATTATTCTATAAATCAATGTTGTCATAAAGACTTGCCTTTTTCCACAGTTTGTTTGAGTCGTTCCGTACTCTACAAGAAATTTATAATAATAATAGTAATAATAATATTCCACCTCCTGATCACAGTTGTGAGTTTTAACAATTGAGTGGCATTATGTTTTCAATTTCGCAATTGCCAATTATCGTTGCGATCCCATCCCTATTTAGTAGAAGTAATGTTACAAATAACGTTTCACTGTTCAAAGAATTGACTGTCCAGCCAGGAATAAAACCCGGATCTATCGATGTCTGTGCCCAGTTACTCTGCAAACTCCCCCAGTCGCTTGCGAGCAACCGGATGTATACCGAAAGATTGGGTTGGATTCCCAGCGGAGGCAGCCAATTCTTTGAACAGCCAAACATTACTTGTAAATAATAATATAATAATAAATTTAACTATGGGAAGTGTACCAATTTTTTAATAAATTGTATATGGCGTGTCATTTCTCACATTGTAAACCCTGCGTAACTAGTTGCATGAAATTATAAGTAACTTTGAAAATCAAAACCGATTCACTTTCGATCGTTTGCAATAATACATGTAATAAAAGTGGCAGTTTGTGTTTGATCTCACTTTGCCAAGTACGTAATCGAGATTTCGGTTTATTTCTTGATTGAAAATAATAAAATAAATGATCATTTTTATTATATCACAAAACGTATTAAACATGCAAACATCCCCCCTTGCTCTCTGATTCAATTTCGCTCCTGGCACACAATGTGCACTTTTCTGCGAGCTGCTGTAGAGGATGGGTCCTCGCGTGCGTTGCCTCAAGTTTGGGATAAACTCGCACTACCTGCGCATCTAGGAAATCGATTGTCATGAATAACATAGCTCCCATGCAGTGGCAATCAGTGCACAGGTGTGCGGTGCATATATAGTCTGCTCGTGAAAACTGCATGCCCTATTCTGGATGTATGGTTTCACACAGAGCTGTTGAGAATGAATTTGTGGCACCTGGATGCGGAGTTACAGTCGGTGCATGTTAAATAGACTTTCATGAAATAAACAGTTGGGAACGATGGATTTCAAAATAAAACGATTTGCTCAGAGGCAATTGCCGCCGAGGATCTGTAAATATAAATGAATTACGCATTCATAATCTGCTACCCAAGGAAAGAAGTACAATATCTTTTTGTAAAAAGTCTTGTGATTATTATTAAAATAAGTCACTCTCAAATAAATCTGGTCATCCGTTTTCTACATGCGTTTGGGCGCTTTTGATACACGATTCTCAATGCTAGCAACAAATTTGTACTATTTATATTAATCTAGGTGCACGGTGACTTTTCAGTGAGTATTTACGTTGCCATCAAGGCTCACAGGGAACCACGGTGACATTTAGTATTTTCAGTCATTGTTGGATGTTAAACTTATGTTCTGCCCTATGGTATGTAGATACGTATAGCTCGGTTATCACTTATGAAATCACTATCGTTTTCAGAATTCATACTCCATTAGGCAATAAAGCGAATTATTGGTGTAGATACTTACAGTACACTGTTGGAAACCTTTTAAATCGAACGGTCTTTGGGACTGAGTCATCTACGCAATGAAACGCCAAATCCGAGACAATGGGATGAGAACAGGCACGGAAGTGAATGATCATGCTGAATGGCATGACATTCATACATGACTGAACGGAGGAATCCATCGAAACGATCTATTAGAGTAGGAGCTTTAATCGACATAGCTATTAAATGGATGTGCTTAATTACCCCTCTGGGAGTAGAACCTTGAATATTGAGCTTTAGAGAGCTTTGGTTTTAACACCTTCTGTAACAATTTAGCTTAATATGATTCTAATTGAGCATCTTTTCGTGTTATTTATCACTTATTAATTGTATTACCAAATATTACTAAATGAAAATATTGTAAAAATTGAAATTAATATTGTGATCAAGAAAAAATGTCCTAAAAGCACGTCTAACTATCATTCTCTTGCCTGAAGTGTGAATCGAAATGTTAATATAAAAAAAGATAATCTTATTTCCTTTGATATTTTCATGTAATTCTTACCACATCATTTTTTATTTCAGCGCAACCACAAAATAACATTTCAAAGATTCTTTTGTATTTTTATTTATAATAAATGAAGAAAATTAAAACATTGGAAAATACTTTTCACACATTTCGACGACGCGTATTTAAAACAACTATTTACTAAGAACTCGAGGTGCTATAGAATGGCGCAGACTTTCTCGTAGTAAAGTTTTCTAATTTCCTTGGTGTGGACTGATACGGTCGTACTGGATACGACTGGTACGAACATTCTTGTATGAAGTGTCCAAACCCAAGATCTGAGAGTCCGTCCAGCGCGACCTAATGTGTGGATTGCAAATATTATTATTACATATTGTTCCAACATGCTTACGAATTACTCTCTAATTAATATCAGAGACTTGGGAAAAGTGAGTTTCAATTTGGTTATAATATAAATAAATAAAACTGTAAAATCATTTTTTCAGACATTTTTTTAAAATATGTTTGAAAAAATCTATTTGAAATATGGCTCATACATTTACTCGGTAATATGCCTCATAGATTTACTCGATGAAATAATATTTGAAGATTCCAAATAAAAAATAAATAAATCGCACTCTATTTCATTCTTTCTACAATGTAATATTCGGGACGAGTATTCACTCCTGTATCCAGCGTTATATGTCGAATACACGATATGTTTTTTCTCTCGCTGCTGAAGGGTGACTGAAAGTCAAGCATAAATGTTATTCAAATATGCTAACGAATTACTTTATAATTAATAACAGAGCTATGAGGAAAGTCAGTTCCAATTTGGTTATAATATAAATAAATAAAAATGTAAATACATTAAAAATTAATTTTTTTCGAAAATATCTTTGACATATGCCTTACAAATTTTCTCCGTAAAAAAGTACTTGTAGATTCGAAATATTTTTTTAAAAATCGCACTGTTATTTATTCGTTCTACAATCTAACATCCGGGACGCGTATTTACTCCCGAATTCAGCGTCATATGTCCAGTACACGATAGCGTTTTTTCTCCCTAGCTGCCGTAAGGTGCATGAAAGTCAAGCAAAAATGTTATTCGAAGATGGTAACGAATTACACTCTAATTAATTCCAGAATCCTGAGGGAAGTGGGTTTCAATTTGGTGATAAAATGAATAAATAAAAATGTAAATACATCAAAACATCTTTTCGAAAATATTTTTGACAAAAGCCTCATAGTAAAATAATGTTTCAATATTGGAAATAAACAATTATGAAATCGCATTTGCATTTATTCATTATACAATATTAAGTCCGGGAAGGGTTCTCTCTACTGTACCCGGAGTGATAAATCCAACATGCGATAGCGTTTTTATCCCTTGCTGCTGATGGTGCAGTGTGCACGAGAGTCAAGCGCCATTCCTTTGTTTCTCGTCCTTTCTAAATCCTTCCCCGCCCGTGACCCATCCTCGTCCCGGTCCCCCAGGCCGATTCCACCCGCGACCCGATCGCCCCCCCCCTCACCAGGCCAAACAACGCAGCCACCCGCGCACAGACTGCGTGGGGATTGGAATCGGGGTCAACACTTTGTGACTGCACCACTTCGCTTTGCAACGGAGAGGTTCTGTTCTTCACTTCTAGTATGTATTAGTATGTATGCAACTGATTTTTGCTAGGCCATTCACCTGCAAACTACGCTCCATTGTGTTTCGTACGTTGGTGTTTTTTATTTTGTCACCGGTTGAGTTGGGTCAGGATAAGAACTGTTGCCACTGCAGCGGGTTTGACTGAGGGGACTTAAGGTTCATTTTCCGATGGCGGAGGATTTTCGACGTTCTGGATAGATAGGTAAAACTAAGGTGGTGGGCAGAGTTTGATAACCAATAGAGTATTGAAATGTAATGTTACGATACGAATGACGTACAACGTTTAATTCTCTGTAAAAATCCCAAATTCTCTGTAAAGTTTCGTTTACGTAGTTGTAGTTATTTATGATGTGAGTGGTAAAAGCAACATTTATTTTGCGAGTGGGAAATTTGCTACGAGGTCGATATGCCGAGTGGCGGAATCCTACGAGCAAAATAAAAAAAAAATTACCAAATAAGTTATACACTACCTTTCGAACAGCTTTACTGACATTTGTTTTATTTTAATTCAATCATACAAATCACTATGTTAATTAAGGTAAATAGAAGCTGATGCGAATCAGATTATATCACTCGCATTTTCTTTTATTAGTTGTATTCATTACAATTATATTTATTCAATTTTATCTGATAATTTGAGAATCGTGACAGTTTAGCGTCACTAGTAGTAGTGCAAAAAATGGAATTTTTTACACGCTTTGCATGGCCTATAACAAACAGCATTTGCTAGAGAATGTCTAAAAACATTTGTGAATAACAATCTCCATTTTTTAAGTTACAGATAAATATTACGAATGCAATAGATATGTCACTTTTATAACACAATTAGGATTCAGAATTCTTCTGAGGTAAATAAAACAAAATATAAAATCGTTGCGAATGAATAATTGAAGAACAAGGAAGTGGACGTTAAGATATTCAGTTAAAAGTTTATGAGCTTTAAAGTGCCACAATTCAATTAGAAGGTAAGATAAAGAAAGTTGTGCATGTCCCATAAAACAAGCAATAAAGGAACGCGTGTTGAGAGGAAAGTAATTTTGACTAATGAGTGAGAACTTCGCAAAATTATCACGGACTTGCCAGTTTTAATTAGTCTTGGTACATGTAGCAATGCATAACCCTCAGAACTATCAAATATCTCTAATAATTATCACAGTGAATAATCTTTTTGTTTTATGATCAGATTTAAATTTGCAAATGTACTTTTATAAACCAACAAATTATTAATTTATCCCTATTAAAGGTGTCTGCAGATTTATCATAAAAGCTAAGAGTTTGTTAAAGAGTACGCACATGTAGTTGAAACATGTTTCATATATCTAGGAGAGATAGTTAATAATTTAATAATTATGAAATTTAGGTTCAAATGGACATGATATATTATTTTGAAAAGGGAAGAAATTTACGACCGCATTCTTTATGAAATAAAATACATAAAATATGCCTTGATAATATGTGAACACAAATGATGTTGTAAATGCTCTTGTAAATATTCATACATAAAAATACCATTTCAAGATTCTTTAAAATGTCTGATAAAAACAACTTGACACTATTCCAGTAGACATTTTCAAGGAAAAAATGTGTTGTGAGAAATCTGGAACTAAAAGTACCTTCATTTTTTTTTCGTAAATACGCTGCAAGAATTTTTTGTCTAATATTTATAATTTGCTGATATTTTTCAATTTAATTATATGAACATGTCTTTCTTATTTTTTGGTATAGTGGAATTTGAAAGCATAACATTTGCAGTCCCGTTATTGAGGTGGTACGCTTCTGCTCCTCGAAGTGCAGTGGTCGCACAGATCATCTCTCATACGTTCAGTGCTTCCATGGGAAGGTGATTTCCTAAGAGCAACAGAAGAGGCTCCACCATTTAACCATTTTTAGATGCTAAAACGTATTATAAATGTATTACCTTGTATTGTTTACTACCTCATTGTGCTTATTCAAATACTGAAACATGTTTTTTATTACTATTACGAAAGTGATATGTAATATATATTTATTTATTATTAATTTATTTACCCACAACAGGGAAAAGAATTAATTACTGAAGGTATTAAAGAATTTTAAAGAACAGAAATACAAAACAAAATAAATGAAGGAAGATGATAAAAGCTTCTAATCTGACAGATATGCATGATAGTACTACTTCCATCCATTCAGGCATTTCGATTTTCGGGAACAAATTGGTTGTTAATTAATTAAGATATTTATCATTAATCAATATTGTAATTTCTTCAACTTTTTTTTCAACCAATTTTCCTGCTTATAAAATTTCGAACTAGGGAAAATTACAACATAAACGCCTCCCCAAGATATATTTCACCCTCCGTAAATAAATAAATTTCTACACTATTTCTAAATAAATATTTCTCTTAAAACTCTAAATTTATAATAAAAATTAGTAAATACTTATTAAAATATGTATTTTGTGTATTTCCTCGCCACCTGCACCAATCGTAAGAGCACTAACAGACCTTAATTTTGACGTGTGTGTACGCATTTACAGCTCAACGGCAATACGGTTTTTACAACTGTAAATGAAATATCGTATAGTTAAGATGGTTCAAATGTTTTTCTTCCTATACTATTTAAAAAAGGGGAATAAAAATTTACAATTGAACAGAAAAAATTAAAATAAAGGGAAAATTACAACAAAAGATATAACAAAAAGGATAACAGTGTCCTGCAATAAATAATAGTAAAAAAGAAAGGAGTTCAATCAAAAGACACACATACCTTTCATAGATTTTGGAAAAGCCTTTGATAATGTAAATACAGTGAAACTCTGGTCAGTAATGGAAAATAACGACTACTCTCAAAAGTTAGTAGAAGCAATAAAGAGCTTGTATACAAACTCTACTATTGTAATAAAGTAGGAATAAATGCAACTGACAAATATAGATAAACAGAGGAGTGAAAGAAGGATGCCCAGTCTCAGCGAAATTTTTTAATATTTATAATTATGATATTATCCAAAATTGGAGGCAAATAATTTACAAAGGTATTAAGATATTAAAATAAAATATTTTAAATATTTTACTCTCTGCAGACTGCACTTTAATATTCCAGTAAACAGAAGATGAATTACAATATGCATTATTCTACTTAAATCATGTATGTAAAAAAAATCATGTTGAAATATCGAAAAAAACAAAGGTGATGGCATATTGGGGAAAACATCTAATTTGATAAAAAATTATTTTGGATAAAATAATTTTAGAGCAAACTTCCAGTTTCAGCTGTTTAGGATGTCAAGTCGATCAAGATATCAATAAAGACATCAACATTAAATTGGCAAGGTTCCAAAGCATTTGTGATACTATAATGCACTAAAAATCAAGACAAGAGGCAAGAATAAAGTTCTATAAGACTATGGCTCTTGCAATTCTATGGCTCCATGCCGTTGAAACGAAGTTTTTGAGGAGAACGCTAGGCTGCATGAAATAAGATCATATTAATAACGAGAATATTACGGAAAACTACATGCCGAAGGAATGAGAATCAATATAACTAAATAACAAAACAACTGGTATCAACACACGCAAAGAATAGATAACTCAAGACTACCTAAATTAGATTTACTCTATCAACCGCATGGTAGAAGAGACGTGAGCAGACCCAAGAATCGATGGAAGGAAAACTTGTGAAGATGGAACAGGCTCAAGCCTAATCTCTGAAGTGCAGAAGAAGAAGAAGAAGAAGAAGAAGAAGAAGAAGAAGAAGAAGAAGAAGAAGAAGAAGAGTATAATTTCGAAATAACTAGAAATATAATAACGAACAAAAAAATGAATTTAATAATATTTAACAATACCTATTATATCATTTCTTGTATTGAGAATTAGAAATAATCAACTCTAAATTCCACATATTACTAAAATCATTGATTTTGAAAAAAAATTCATGAGTGGTGAATTCTTATTCGACGGTACTTTTGCTTTAGTGAAGTATAATCAACGATCCCTTAAGTTTGATACTCGAGTATTAAACGACCCTTGTGACAGATCACTGTTATACGATAAGCCATTGTCTATTTTGGATAATACCCTCGCCTTCACACTCTTAGCACCTGGTTCCACAAATGGGGACTCAAGATTAATCCCTCAAAAACACAAACAAAAATCTTTACCCTCAGACAACCCACCCCCACCTCTAAAATTAATAAAATAAATAACCCCGAACACCCCTCGTCAAAAAATTCCACATCTATAAAATATCTGGGAGTACTAATCGAGATGTTTAACATGGAAGCAACACATTAAGTTGGTCCTACAAATAGCAATAGTAAAAGATGTTAAACTATATCCACTCATCAATTTTGCATCCTCTTTAAAAGTTGAAACCAAATTGCTCCTCTTCAAAAGTATCATCAGACTCACACTGACCTATGCTGTCCAGTCTGGATAATTGTTGCACCTTATAATAATAATTCTTTACAAACTTTTCAAAACAAATTTCTCCGAACACTTATCAAAGCATAATGGTTTATATACAAGAGACAAATTCATTATGAATTCCAAATACCATTAATTACAGCTTATCTGATTAACTTATCCTCAAAAGTTTTCACTGTCTTACCATCCTACCCAAGAACAGCCCATTGCTAATTGACAACACTCAAACACCGCAAACAGAATTAAATCTAGACTTCCCAAACACATTTTCAAACCACCTTAAAATCAAAACTCAACTAAAATTTCCAAACCTTAAAATACCTACTCCCGATTCACTAAATCATTAACCAACATCAATAAAATCAAATTACATTTTATATATAGTATTTGCCGAGTAAGAACACTCAAAATAGGAAACTTTAGGAAGTATCCATTACATTAATATAAATACGTTTCTCACGTCTGTACGGCCATTTGATCGATCGGATAAAGCAAATGTACAAAAAGAATATCATATTTTCAGCAATGAGATGAGGGGAGCTTCTCAGCGTAATCTTCCATCGAGTTCCCTGGGCAATCCATGAAGTGTGTGATGGACAAAAGTAACGCTTCAGAGTTTTTTTCAGGGTTCTTCCGCGTTATCACTCACCACATCATCATTGTCGCTAACGTGTAGTCATTAGATCATGGATTTCAATAAATGCAGGGGTTAATAGATCTCTGAATTAAATCAATATATACATAATTTATCAAACCGACCTAGGTCACTCAGGGCATCAATTGATGTCACTAAATTGCCTCTGATCGGCAGGTCCTAGGGTTCGAAACCCGCCGGTGACAGGGTTTTCGACACTCGCTAGAGAGCTAGTTCGAATTCAGCCGCTGTCTGGAAGAGAATTCCAGCGGAAGGATGATCTGATCTGCAGTTTTCCGTGGTTTCTCCGATCAACACTAGGCGAATAGTGGAGTAGTACCCTAACAAACGAGCCACGGACCGCGCATGATCTTTCCTTCCTCTTCCTTCTCCTATCCTCACCCTTAACTTACACGAACTACATTACCCCAAATGCCCGCATATCAGTCGGGAGCTTAGAGCTTGTCACGGCTGGGGTGCGGTATCTGGTTCGTAAAAACCCCGCAAGACGACGGGTAGGTCGGCTCCGGATCTCGCCATCCAGCAGAGGAAGTTCACCGCCACATCACGCGATAAAACGTGTACTACACGTACGGGACTAATGCACGCTGGATCTTAACAAATGACGCGCTCGGATTTCTCCATTCGGAAGATGGCGTTTTTGTGTATTCAGTGAAACACGCAGTTCCAAACCAGAACATTCCCACTGCTGGACGTGTGCTTGAGCAGGGTCGATATTGGGTTTGCATGGGCTTCGCTGGGCGGGTTGCAGGCGCCCGCCCGCGCCACTGGCGGCGGCCGCCGTGCAGCTTCCTCTGCTCGGCGGCGGTGCGGCGTTATCGCTCGGGTGCAGGCCACTGCGACTGCGCCACCGAAGCCGAGTTTGACGGCTGGCGGAAAGCCTCCTCCACGCCGCCACGCCCACCGCTGGGCCGAGGCAGGTGCAGCTGGTGGGCTGTGTATTTGTGTATCGTGCGCCTATCACGCACTTGTCTTTTACCAGGGGGGATTAACCCCGGGTTGGGTTTCTTGGGCGTTAGCCCCTATCCTCACAGACGCCCAAGTACGCCTTTGGGCTGGTATCTGGGTCCCGCCATAACGCAGTTGACCTTCACGGTAACCTCCCCATACAATGCCCGGGTCGGGCCGCCCTGCCAGATCAGAGCTACTAGCTATTCATGCTAGTACCGTAGACAAAACAATGCGACACTCATATGCGCCGGGAACAAGTTCCCCTCCTCTTTGTCAGAGTATCGGGTCACTGCCACGACGAATCCAAGAGGCCTACTGGGAGCCACCTGAACCAAGGTCCAGGCATCTCAGAGCCCCCATCTTGTCTCCCCACTGCTTACCACCAGCTATCAACGTGGGTAACGCCGGGACCTGGGCAATCTGACAGGCGGTATCTAGTTTCCCGCCGGAAGTGGGATTCGGAGTACTCCGAAACGCATTCTTCGCCCGATCCCGCCCAAAGGTCGACGCGCCATAGGCCCAACTGGGGGTAGCCGGCAAACCCGACTACCAGGAGCTTAGAATCGCCTTTTCACTGCCTGCACTTTCAAGCTAACGACGTGAGCGGCGCTGCGAGACTCAGGGCTCGGGCGGTCGTCTACAACACTCCCCCAGAGTCCGCGACAACCTATGCCATCGTGATCTCCCCCTGCGGGGGCAGCTGGTGGGCTGCGCAAAGAGGGACTGGGAGGATGATGGGAGCCAACCGACCTTATCATACCTTATTTTACCGATCAATCATAACTTACTTTACCTGGTGAGGCTCAGGCCATCAGGCCTGGTCTTCCGCCTGACTATGCAAATTTCACTAAGTTTATTTCGCCATCTAGCAGTGAAAGAAGGTGTAGCGTCATGTTGCTAAAACCAGCATGGGCATGCGGCGTGGTGTGCAGCGGATGCGAGACAAAGGCAGAAGCGATGACGCACGGGGTTTTTCTGACTGGCTGTGCGCATTGCTAGAGCGGAGGCAATGGAGGCGGCGGGCAGCGTCGCGAGGGCTATTTAAGGGCCGTGAGAACAATGGCTCTTCCTTCTTTGTGATCCTGGCAGCGGCAGCGGCAGCGTAGGTCGTCCGTAAGAGGTGCGAAAGTGCACGCGGCACAAGGAGCCGGCAGTTATTGTCGTGACTAGTGAGACATGTAGTTGGTCTCAGGGCAGGCGGTACTACGCGCGTCGAAACATTAGGTAGTAAGTTGCGGTGTGGTAGCCGTTGTCAATATCTCTCCTAGCAGTGGGGTGTATTTAGTTAGTTAATTGTATACAGTGCATTGGTTATTTGTGACTACGGTCTAAATTGTGAATAAACTTTCTGTTATTACAACCCACTCTCGTCTGTGTACTGATTACACCCGTATGCCGCCACAAAGGCATATGTCGCGAAACGAAATAGGCGCTTTTTGAATTTATCTCTGAGGTTTCTTTTAGGTTTCAGAATCTTTTACATGGAGTGACTCTGTAACATGGAACAGTATACACCCTTCGAGGCCTACTATTTCCCACATCTTGTCTTAACAGGGGGATTTTACTTTCCAAATCGGGCACATAGGCGCTAGCCTTTATCCGCACGTACAAGTATGCCTTTGGATTGGCCTTTGGATACGCCGGAAAGCAGCAACTCACCGTGGCGTCCCCAATTAAGAGTGGGTGGGACCTTCTGCCATCTAAGAGCTACTAGCAATCTGGACTAGCACCAGAGACTAATTAAGTGCCACTCACAATAAGTCGGAATGATTTCCTACTCAACTGTTCATGAGTATCGGGCACTGCCAAGTGCCCTGGGAGCCACCCAGCACGAAGCCCGAGTAGCTCAGATACTCCTACCCGTCTCCTCACTTCATTCTCGACGCATCCGACGTGAATATTGCCGGAATGTAGGCAGCTTGACGGTTGATTCATGTTCTCTGTCGGACTTTTATGGGTTAAGGAGCAAGTCCCGTGCCCGATTCGCCTGCAAGGGACGGCTATCGGCACTGGTGGGCTATCGGGAGAGCCCAGTCATCAATCAGGAACTAAGGACTGTACGCACCTTTGCTCAATGGACATAAGTACCATTTGGGAACTCGGGACCGGTTACAAGTTTCCGCCTCCACCAAGAGCCTGTCGGCCGTCTTTACTTCATTCCAAAGCAAAGAGTAGGAAGAATTGTTTCGCCCTTAAAAATCCACGGCTTCGAACCGATTTGAACTCACGAACTTGGGTATAACTGTCCAATGCACTACCAAAGTCCAGTGCGATTGCTCAGTAGCAACATCATTAAGTCTGCAGCACGGTTGATCGTGAGGTCTTAGGGTTCGAGTGCTGACGGAAGAGGATTTTAGATACTATCTTCATAACTCTGTAGTATTCATCCATTGTGTATAGGAGATTCCTAGCAACATACTACTGTGATCAATAGTTTTCCGTGGCTTCTCCGATTTAAACCAATGGGAACACCAGAATCCTTACAAGTGAGCCACAGATCACGCCGCGATCTTTCCTTTCTCTTCCTTTTTCTCTCGTCTCCCTTGACACACATTCTTATTACATGAACTATACTACGAGACACTGGTAGATCAGTCGGGAACTGAGGGATTGTATCAGCTGAGGCGATGCCTCCTGGGGAAATACCTGGATGTTGAAAACCCGGAAGCCGTCCTGTGTCTCCCGTTGCAGCAGTGGAGGAACGACAGCACCTCTCGGGATATAATTTAGTCGTACTTATAGGGCTAAGGACCTCAGAAGTCGATGCTCCTCGAATTACTCACTCACACAACTGAAAACCATAGTTGACTCTTAAGGAATAAGAGGATCCTTCAGTATAACAAGCTGTTTCATGGTTGAGTGGCCACAGAGTATACTCACTCAACATTTCTCGAACAAAGAGAGTCGAATTTGAATTATGCTCTTTCAAGATCGTGCGTAATCGCACACTTCATTCGTGTTTTTATTGAAGCAATTAATCATATTTCTGATGTATATTTCTGTAGCATGATGGATGTGTTACGTACACAATTCACAATATTCTGCGAAATCATTTTCATCCTTTTTCGTAATAGATGTGAGCGCGGTATAACTACATAACCCAATCAGGCAAAGAGGTGGTCGAATGAACATTTAAATGTGAAGGAGCGACCTCTTTTGTAGGAATGAACCGATTTCCCGCTCATTTGAGAATAAGAGCTGTTTGAGAATTCGAATTGGTCATTTAAGGAGCATTCATTTTAAGTGTTCACTCTGAATTCGGTCCTAAATCTGGCAAGGGCTGAATACATTACCTTTGATTACGTGTACCTACCGGCTGCGATAGCGTTTATTGTTGCGAGTACGAAGAGAACTAAACCTTAGTCCAAAATACTATCTTAAAGTACTAACGATGTTAAATTTGAAATTATGATATCGCGCCTGAACGAGGATCTAAGATGCTGGCTTCTCAGATCCGTTCCTTCGATCAGTTCCAGTCTAATACCAATCAGAATGCTAAGCTCATCACTGGCATGCGTTATCTGTCTATCCGCACTCTTATCTTATCACTCTCTCTTTAGGACGGGTAATTGAATAGATTCCAATCCCGCTCTACGATGCCCCATGATCTAGAAACACGGAAGAATGGATATACAAGAGTGACGCTCGAATTGGACTGTAGCGCCGGAAGAAGAAGAAGAAGAGGAAGAAGAGGAAGCAAAAAGAAGATTTCCTGAATCTGGAAGTGGTTCTGTACGAGGGAAGAGAAGAATTAATAAGTATGTAACAATGTTACTCAGTTTATGTGGAATGAGAGGGGGAAGTAGCAATCCTATCAAGTAATAAGTAATTTCGCCTTCTAGTTTCCGATGACAAAATGCAGAGAGTGATAGTAGCTCTAGCAATATGGACATTAAATGAAAATAACAAATAGGTAGAAAGAGCTTACCATGGCTGTCATTGATGTTTGGAAAATACATTGGATATATTATAAAGTAAATGTCTATCAGGTTAAAATGGTACTGTATTGATATAGAAGCTCATGCGACAGTTGAAAATAAAATGTTAGAGAACGAAGCTGGCCACAGAAAGAATTAGGCATTAATGACGAGGCATTCCAAGGCAAAATTGAATGGGACTGCAGAGACGTTGAAGTTGTAGTTGACAGATCCCGATGAGTTCGCAATGCCAGAGTCTGGTTGGCCAGACCGTCATTTTGATCAGTTCGACGAACGAAAAGACGGCTTCTCGGCCGGTCGGCCCGTCGGCCGGTCGGCCCGTCGGCCCGTCGTCCCCGTCGGCCGGTCGGCCTGTCGGCCTGTCGGCCTGTCGGCCTGTCGGCCTGTCGGCCTGTCGGCCTGTCGGCCTGTCGGCCTGTCGGCCTGTCGGCCTGTCGGCCTGTCGGCCTGTCGGCCTGTCGGCCTGTCGGCCTGTCGGGCGGTCGGGCGGTCGGGCGGTCGGCCTGTCGGCCTGTCGGCCTGTCGGCGTCGGGCGGTCGGGCGGTCGGGCGGTCGGGCGGTCGGGCGGTCGGGCGGGCGTCGGGCGGTCGGGCGGTCGGGCGGTCGGGCGTCGGGCGGTCGGGCGGTCGGGCGGTCGGGCGGTCGGGCGGTCGGGCGGTCGGGCGGTCGGGCGGTCGGGCGGTCGGGCAGTCGGGCGGTCGGGCGGTCGGGCGGTCGGGCGTCGGGCGGTCGGGCGGTCGGGCGGTCGGGCGGTCGGGCGGGGGGGGGGTTGGGGGGGGGGTCGGGCGGTCGGGCGGTCGGGCGGTTTGATGGTGAGCGGCTGGGTGAGCGGCGGGGAGGTGATGAGAGGCTGGCGAGGGGGCCAGCGAGCGCGTGCGCGGCGGGCGAGCGGGATCGGGCGCGCGAGGGCGGGCCAGTCGGTAAGGGCGAGCGGGGGCGGGCGAGCGGAGACGGGGGAACGGCAGCGGGCGCGGACCGGAAGCGAGCGCGAGTGGCGCGCGTATCTGTCCATCTGGAACCGCGTGAAAACGCGTGCGGCGAGCCCCCTCTCCCGCCCCGTCCCTGCGGCCACCGCCCCCCGCGCCGTGGGAGCAACACATTCACTCGCCTCGGCGGCCGCCGCCGCAGCTTCACAAACTTTCATCAAAGCGCGAGTTTGTCTTCCTGAAAGTTTGACTTTATCACCGTAGGAATTTGACGAATTCATCCCAAACATGCGAGAACCTCTCGGCACTCGGGCTCGGTAGAATAATGTCAAAGCGAAGAAAGATAGGGGGAAGGTATGAATGGCTGCAGTATGGAAACTGCTCATGCTATTTTGAGAGCCAGTTGAGAGATTAAATAAATGAAAGTGAAGGTACGAGTTCACTACCTTAAATATTTGAACGTCTAGCTATGAACGCGAATCGCATAAACTGCCAACTCTCTTAAATTGTTTTCAAAAAAATCTATTAATTTTTAAAATTTTATAAGGAATTAAAGATTCATAAATTTACAAATATACTACGGAAAAGAGTGTCTTCTTATTCTTTAATACTTAATATTCAACTTTAATGACATTACGCAAACTACTTGGCTTTACAAATTAAAATCTGAGACCACAGAAAAAAACACATCCGTGAGTACTTTTATGATTCTTTTTACATCTTAAAGGTACAGTCATTATATTTAAATTATTCGGGTCACTGAACGACTCGGAAAGAAGACAAGCGGTTCACAGTTTAGCACAAGAGCACGGATAATAACGTAATTTAATTGCACGAATGCAATGCATGGAAAGCTGTTCTAAATTCGCTGCTGATGAAAAGGGAGCCGTCTGCCGAGTAAATCGCTTCACGCGCATCTCCCTCCGCTGCTGGGGGGGGGAGGAGCTTCGTAGTCCTGGGAGGGGGGGCGAGACAATGCTGGGAACGTGGCGCGGGTGGCGACGGCGGCGGCAGCGGAGGGCGCTGTATAAATATTTATATTGAAATGGCCGACTGCGGAGAAAGCGATAAACCTTACAGGAGCTTATCTCACGGCAGGGCGAGCGGGGTGCCGCGGGGCGGGGTGGGGAGGGGGGGGGGGGGGGGCGAGCGAGCAGCGACGAAATGAGGCGCGCGGGGGAGGTCTCACGGGATGGCGCAAGCGGGGCGGAGACGAGCGGCGCGGATGAGCCCGGCTGCTTGCTCAAGAGGGCAGCACGGGCGGCCTCATTCGAATTGGAGCTCGCGAAGTCCCGCCCCCCGCCCGCGCGCCCCAACCCACTCCCGCGACTCTGCCCCGCCCCGCCCACTTTGTGCCGCTCCGCTCCGCACGACCCCCCCACGCACTTCTATTGCCGAACGACACACGCCCCCCCCCCGTTCTCTCTCCCGCGTCCCGTTCCGCACCACGCCCCCGCCGCTCCTCTCCATTTTCTCCCGCCCCGCCCAGCTCCAATCCGCACGCCCCCGCCCCGGCTTCCCCCGTCCCATACGAGTGGTTCCGTTCAGTTCAGGGCCTGTGTCCTCCCCAAATGGTCTACCCCATCCCGCTTCGCCCTCTCGCTTTGTCGCTTTGCGCACATGGCCCCTGAGGCTTCTCTCAGCTCTGCTTTGCTCCTGTCGGTTCTCACACGGTCTGTCCGACCTTGTTCCGCTCCGCACGAGTCCGTCCCGACATCCCCATCCCCACACGACCAGACCCATCCCTTTCCGGACCTGTCTTTTTTGCCCTGTCCTTCCCAAAAGGCCGACCCCGTCTCGCAGCGCTCGTGCCTGGTCTTCTCCACTCCTCCCCACGTCGTCCGACCAGGTTTCGGCACCCTCTTCCTACCCTTTCCACCCTGTCCCGTCCCGACCACACCGCCAGACCCCCCCCTTCCCCCAGCGTCCCCTCTCCAGGTGACCCATACCGTCCCGTCCTGCTCCAGTCCTCTCAGCCCTACGACCCCGCTACAGCAGTCCCTCCCCTGGTTGAACCACTCCATCCCGTCCTGTTCCAATCCTTTCCCCGCTCCAGCAGTCCCCTCCCCAGGTGACGCACCCCGCCCCGTCCCGTCCCTCCCGTCCCTCCTGTCCCGGACTGTCCGCACCCACCACGCCGCTCAGCGGACTGCTCTAACCCGCGCCTCTGTGTCTCTGTTCCGCGTGCCCCGCCCCTCCTCGCCCTCGCCCGTGCTCTGCGCCACTGCGCGCTGCTCTGCATCGCTCGCGAGTGCCGCACCGCCTCCCACCCACTCTCTCACAACCTCCCCCGCCTCTTGACACGATCTGCAGGACTTAAAATCTAGGGCGGGTGACGAGATTGTTGGGTTGCAAAGAAAAAGAAAAGGAGGCACGAATATCATTTCTCCTCCTCTCTTCAAAGTCAAATTAATTGCGTTGTAATGAGTTTGTTTAGTCCAGTTGTCAACAGGAGATTTTGAGATTTATTTCCCACCTTTCAAGTTAAATCTACCATGCATAAATTTAAGCTTCTGTCGGTGTATTAGTAATACTCGTATATTGGATTCGTTCGAGCACATGCATATTTCCACAAAAACGACGAGAAAAAATTGTTTTCCCGACTCGAAACGAAAAAGAATCTCAATGTGAATGTTGGTGCATCTGTATGCAGATACGGAGAATGCTTGACCTATTTCCTGGATAAATATATGGATATTTATGAAATAACTGAAGGAATGATTATTGCATACAGCGGTGTCCTCTTGTATTAGAGATAATACAAATTCTTATTTAAATCAATTTTATCTGCATCTTGCATATAAAAAGAAAGGTATGATTGATCAGATGGAATGCCACAATCCCGTGGTGAAACCCACAAAGTTTTACGTAGATTACAAACTCACAGTCGTGTCGTATTTGAACGAAGCACACAGCTCACATAAAAATCAAGAGGTTTATTTGATATGCATATCAATTTCAAGATAATAAAATCTGAAACTTGCCATTTTGTATTTTGTACAAAAAGGATGATTTAAACTATTGTAATTTTTTATGGCAAGATTCTTGAAAGATCTCAAAATCTCAATTAAATATAATTACACGCGAAGTATAGTACAAGAATATTATTATTAGTAATTTTCCTAAGTTTTAATAAATTTCTCGTACGTACCAAATTATCACAGTACCACAACCCTTGGCAACCACTTTAACTGACCTCTTCCAATTCCCCGGGTTAAAGCGCGCAACGCGGACTATTGATCCGCATCGCTTTCTAAACGACCTGCAATCTTTAACGTGTTTCGCAAAACCCACGCCGGGACCCGGAAAAGAGAGAGACAACGCGGTCTGGTGGCAGAGCTCGATAAAACGAGCCGAAATTGCCGGAGGCGATTTGGCGATCGGACGAACATGCGGCCGGCAGCGGGGCGGTGGGAGAGCACGCGACGTCGATCGCCAACCGCCCCCGCCCATCGCCCATCGCCCGCCGCCCGCCGCCCGCCGCCCGCCGCCCGCCGCCCGCCGCCCCGCCCTCGTGGCGCAACAGCCGCCGGCGCCCACCTTCCGGCAGCGTTCCTCTCGGGGACTGCAGCGGCAGCGAATGACTGGATGCTCGAGCTGCGTTGTCCCTCGTCCGGTTGCGCAAGAAACACTGCGCGTAATTAGTGTTGTTGCGTCATGGTTCAAGAGGAAGGGTGTAACATCGAGCACCTCCCAACGCAGCAGCCAATAAGCAGATGGACCTTGAGAGAGGATGAGAGCGCGAGAAGAGGAGGGAAAGGGAGGGAGAGAGAGAGGGAGAGAAAAGGAGGAGGAGAGAGGGAGAGAAGGAGAGGAGAGGAGAAGGAGAGGGAGAGAAGGAGGAGAGAAGATGGGGAGAGGGAGGAAGGAGGGAGAGGAGAGGAGGAGAGAGGGAGGGAGAGAGGGAGGAGAGAGAGGGAGGGAGAGAGAGGGAGGGAGAGAGAGAGGGAGGGAGAGAGAGGGAGGGAGAGAGAGGGAGGGAGAGAGAGGGAGGGAGAGAGAGGGAGGGAGAGAGAGAGGGGAGGGAGAGAGAGGGAGAGTGGGAGAGAGAGGGAGAATTTTAAAAGTTGTCATGCATGATATTCTACAATAAATTGTCAAAGAATGAATATTACAAACTTATTAGGCTGGTAGAGGGGTCGAAGATAATAACTTCTTGCAAGAAAAAAATATGTTATCTTTCATAACAAAGGTACACTTGCGACACTGGCCGTGGTCGATAGGCTTTGGTATTAGGCAGATATCTGGTTGCCGAAGCATAGCTCGTGAACCCACCCCTTGCGCTTGGTCAGCTCTAGAGGAGGGAGAGAGGCTCCGTGCGTGTAGATGACGCTGACACTGCAGCACCTAACTTCTTATGGCGCGCGCGTGATTTTATCCCGATCTCTCATCTTATCAGTTGATTTATTGATTAAACTATATTTTCGAGCACAACTGCAATGGTAATTAGTCCCGTTAGTGTAGCGAATGTTTTATACCAGAAGATGGTGAGGTTCATCCCCCTGGATGGTGATATCCGGCGTCGAGCTCCTCCTCGGCTCCCCCAAAAGAGGAGTGGGGCACCGTGCCCGAGCGGGGAGCCGTTCCAGCCGGGAGAAGCTCTAAACTCCCGACAGGCGCGGTAGTGTACTGCGTGGAAGTGTGACTACGAGGAAGGGGAGGCAAGTAGGAAGAAAAAATAGGAACCACGGAGGAAGACCACGAAAAGATGGTCGAAACGTCGGCAACACAGCCTTCGACGCGGCGTCACGCGGACAGCCAAGATGACCACAGACACATGACTCTGGCCGCGGAAGCCTACGACTTCATCGTTCTGTTTGTTATGGTACTTCACCGACATTCGCTGGTGATCAGAAAATCCACGCAAAACAACTGATCAGACCGGCCGGCTACTAGAATTCTCCTCCTGACACCGACTGAATTCGACTTAACTCTTCAGCTAGTGTCGAAAATCCGCCATCGCCGGGGCTGGAACCCTAGGACCTCTCAATCAGGGTCGTTGCAGAGCAAACTTAGAGAGAGGAATGGACGAACAGCATTTGTAATTCAAGAGGCATATGTCACTTGTAGGTGGTAGGCCCCTGAACCACCTAGGCCGACTATATACATTTATATTGTAACATTGCAAAGAGAAGGGTGTAGCATTGGCCATCTTTCATAAGTGCAGCCAATCAACACTCTTCGATCACATGACGTGGACAGGTGCTGATAGCGAGAGAGCTAGATATGGATAGAGAGGGACAGAGAAGGAGAGAGAGAAGGAGGGAGAAAATTAATTCATGCCAGAATGATATTTTCAGTAACGGTTAGTATCGACACGCGATTTACAAATGCGGGAAATATAATACATTTTACTTTGTTTTCAAATTCTTTTGAGATTAATTTTAGTAATTTACGTATTTTAGACGTCACATTTATTTCCCATAAACATATTTCCAAAAACATTCTATTCCCTAAAGAAGGGAAAATCACATCTTTTTTCAGTTACAATAATGCAGAGTAATCTTATGAATTTGTGAAAGAGGAGGGAAAAATTTACGAAACATGACAATATTGCAACAATCCATCCACGTAATACATCTTAACACGTAATATACGAGTATTCATGCAAGTGATCTATCATTACATAATAATCCATGAAAAAAATATTCTGTGGTCTCATTTTAGGCATAAAGTCAAAATTTAATTGCAATATACGATTTGTAAATTTATTATTTGTACTGTATTACTATTATCGTTCAAGAATCACAACATGAGACTTACGAGGCAACTCTAAACAAGAAAACAATCACTTTTTTATAAAGCAAGTCATATCAAAAGAAACATTGTACGGTGCGTCACCTTTAACCGTCTATTCTTTAGAAACCAAATGTACCGAGAAAACATTCACTGGCGAGCAAATTGGGTTTATGTGCGCGCAACGCTCGTTGCAGGTTGATAAATCCAGCGGCGCCCGAACGCCGTTTGTTTAGTTCGATGGCCGCGGCGCCCGGCGGCCGGCGCGAAAACACGCGCGGGGGATTAGGGCGCGCGTCCGCTGGCGCTGGCGCTGGCGGGGCGCCACTGGCGTGTCGGCCCGGCTGCGGCCCAAAGGCGACGCCCCGCCCCGCCCGTCGTTTGTTTCAATCGCCGCCGCGTCCGGCCATCGGCCTTGCGGATCGCTCGACGCTCTGGCCGCTGGCTGCAGCGGCGCACCGTACAACCAGTGATGGAACATTTTATCAAAATATCGATATTTCGATACATCGCCAAAAGTTTTCGATGTCGATGAAAACATCGACAAAAACATCGGCATTTAAATTATCGATGTTTTAAATATGATAAAACAGATGGTATTTACTCATCCTGTTTACATTTTCACGTAAGTGAAAAAGAGGTATATTTTGTTCTTTGATCAGATATAAGTAATATGGTAATAATTGTATTTATCGAATGCGCTTCTTTCAATAAGAAAAACAAAATGTTTCCATTTTTTAAACTTTCATTTATAAATCATCGTAATGAAACGTCCTCTTTCACGCAAATTACGTGAAAGTATTCAAAATTTTGAAAAATAGTACATCTTTAAGGAACAGATTTCATTAAGAGAAAAATCTCTATCTTCATAATTGTAGTTGTAGGAAAACGCCGAGAAATTTTTTAATTTTTTACATTTTCGAAAAATCAGTTTTCAACGAACACAGACCTACACCATTCTCTTATACGTCCTTCACACTATCCAACAACAAAATTGAATCATAAACGATGGAGAAACGTTTTTGAAAATTTCGAAAATGTCCAATGGGTTTCATGTAAAGTTCCTCCAAAATTTAAATATCGGTTTCAAATTCCACCGGTTGCGACGTCAATCTGATTGATTGAGGAAATCGATCAGATTGACGTCGCAACCGGTGGAATTTGAAACCGATATTTAAATTTTGGAGGAACTTTACATGAAACCCATTGGACATTTTCGAAATTTTCAAAAACGTTTCTCCATCGTTTATGATTCAATTTTGTTGTTGGATAGTGTGAAGGACGTATAAGAGAATGGTGTAGGTCTGTGTTCGTTGAAAACTGATTTTTCGAAAATGTAAAAAATTAAAAAATTTCTCGGCGTTTTCCTACAACTACAATTATGAAGATAGAGATTTTTCTCTTAATGAAATCTGTTCCTTAAAGATGTACAGAGTATCAGTTTTGGAGAAAATCTGCTGAACAGTTTAACCGCTGGTGTTGTTCACAGATGTATAGACAGACGGACGTTCGGACAGACATGTTTTGCTGTCATTTGATCTACAAAACACACCACGTGTTAGAGGATTTTTTCTAAATTTAGCAACTGGATTTATCCACTTCTTCGTTACCTGGGCCCTGTAATACGGGCTTTGCACCGGAAACGGTGGATCAGTGTATCAACTGAGGTCACTGCAATCGCCAAGCGCCTCTGACCGGGAGGTCCTAGGTTCGAGTCCCGACGGCGGCAGTGATTTTCGACTCTGGCTTTTCAGCTTGGTCAAATTCAGTCGCTGCCTAGAGGAGAATACTAGCGACCAGCTGCTCTGAACGGTAGTTTTCCGAGGTTTCTCCGATCAATACCAAGCGAATGCCGGAGTAAACAAACGGGCCACGGTCCGCACGCGATCTTCCCTCCATCTTCCTTGTCCTATCGTCACCCCTTACACATACACTTACGCTACCATGCACTACACACATATCATGCACTACGCTACCATACACTACCACACATGCCGGAAGATCGGTCGGGGACTTAGAACTTGTCCCCGTTGGTGGGAGATACCTGATTGAAGGAAACCCTGTAGATCGACGTCGAATCTGACCATCCAGCAGGGGAAGACCACCGCCACATGTTGATGGAAAACACGCACTACAATTACGGAACTAATGACCTTAGTAGTGGACGCACTCGGAATCACTAACAATCAATCAACGAGATTTGCTAGCGAAAATTTGCCGTTTTTTCGCACAGAACTTTCTCTCTACACCATAGCGAGAAAGTTAAATGGGGAAAATGAATTGAATATAGTTAGGGAAATAAATTTATTATTACTAAGGGGTCGCTTTGGGATATTTGAGGGGGGATCACGGCTTCCCCTTTCCTTCTGTGCGCTTTTAGACAGTTGGGTGCTTTGGGTACAGGGGTGGTTGGCTTAAAACATCCTGGTTTAAAGATCGGTTTGTAATGAACGCTTTGTTCACTCACGACGGATACCTCCCTACATTTGAGTATGGCTTCCGAACCTTTTTGTAGACAGAGGTCGAACTATGTAATGTACCCTTCTCGGTGCTGGAGATTACACTAGTGTGAAGAACGAAGACTATCATACCGGTTTCACTGATTCTATTTCAAGATTCAAACGGGATTACACAATAGAATTTCGTAGAGACACCGTCCTGGGAAAAACGAATTCGTAGTCATACAGGGTTGTCTTGGGCAATCGAGATTACAAACAAAAGATTTGTTAGTTAAACGTAAGTTCTAATGTAAATTTTAGACTCAGAGTAAAATGTCAATCATTTGAATTATTAATTTTGTACTTTCATTTCTTAAAAATTGTGATTTTTCATTGTTTAAATGCCTTTCAGCACCCCTTCTTTATCCAGAATAAATATCTTTTAGAATGCCTATTTTAGCAAAAATTAATTCCTTTTTGCCAACTTCTTTTAGGTAAAAAAGCCTAGTAACAACTATGCTTTAAAGTAAATAAGTAAAAAAGGGAATGTTTTTTGTTTTCGCTTCTTAAAGTCCGGAAACGAATGTGTTGTGTACAAAGTGTTTCGTCTCATTTCTAACACTGAGCAAGAATTGAGATAAACCAAATTTTTGAATAAAAAAACGGAAGGTATTGTTTCGAATCTTCTCTTGGTAGAGTATTTTTTAAAGAGATGACTCTTACGTTAGAAGGATGTATATTGCATTATTATAATATTACGAAACTGTTATCGACAATACCAGGAAATATGTTTTGTGGCATCAATAGTTAAATTACTATTTGATAATTAAAGCCAAAACGCATATGTGTTATGATCTAAAGTTTCATTGTTTTTTCTTTCTGTGAGTACAGTGAAGTTCAGAAGTTTTAGCGGCCTGAAGCAGGATCATGGCAATCGACAAAACGTGTTATTCTGCGGGATTAGGCTTGCAGGTGAGAAATGCGTTGCAAAAACTGGCTGTCCCAAGCGTAGAATGCACATGGGGAGGGTGCAGGGTATTTTTTTTCAGCAGAGTAGTGTAACTACTAAATTTAACACGAGGATCACCTGTGAAAATTTTAAGTTGCTTAGGCATCAATCTTCTTCGAGAAATGTGGAGGGTATTATTTCATTTGGTTCAGTAGAGGGAAAATTATCCAATTAATTAGGGACCGAAAAGAACCAAAACTTGGTTTTAAGGCTAAATGCACCGACACTAGTTCCATTCGTCGCCACCACGTGGCAGCACCAAAATTAGCAAAATTTACTAGACCGATAACGTCTGAACAAATTGTCCGATTTTCGATCTGTAAACGGCATTGGACTCCTTTCAAAATACAATTTACGATACGATGCCGATTTTTCGAAAAAAATTCCAAAACAAATTTGAAAACGTTTTCTCTTAGTTCCGGGAAGAAATTAAAAAATGTGGGCTTATAGCGCGATGACGACGTGCTTCCTGAATCCAACGCCGTGCCAATCATGCGAATCGGATGAATAGAAGCGGCGTAAAGTGAAATTTCGGAAAAAATACCTGACCCCCCTTCCCGCTTCACGCAGTTGTGCCACCCGACCCATTTGGGGGTTCCCTCGACGCGGCCGAACGGTCAAACCCGGCGACCTGCGGCACGGGAGGAGGCCGTGCTCTCAGGCAGGCAAGCCGGGCAGTCGGTTTATGGTTTCGTCCTTTACAATCTCAATATATTTTTCTCCACTTATCAAACTAGTGATGCTGTAATACAACCAAACGGTCTCGTATCATCTGTAATAGTCGTATAAAACTATATATCTTGTTCACATATTTCCGTCTTCCTTTGAATACCAGCAAACAATTATTTGAGGCGGTACTCAAAATATCGATTCCGAAACTGGATTTGGAAACTGACTTCAAAAAGAAAATGGAATTAATTGTGTAGATATCACCAATATTCTATGCAATAATATCTTATTTTACATACATTTTACTTCTAAGATCTTCCGTTATCATTCCTCTACCAGAAAGTATGAGCCGAGATTACGTACGAGCTCTTTTATCTTGCGACTCGATTTTTGATCTCAAAACGGCGTTTGTCTCCTTGATGAACTTCACCTGATGAATATGTTTTCTCAAGTAAAGTTTTAAAACTGTTTTCGTACTTTCGGACAAAATTGAAGAAGTGATAAAATAGCGCGCAGGCGAGAAGCATCCGGAATCCAACACTGTAACAAACATTAAAATATAATATTAAGAATCGTGACATGTCCCAGCTTACTTAGTAAGTTATATTGATATAAAATGATTCTGTTCTATTTGTATATACTTGAAGATTGGAATCAGTAATTCCCGGCCGTCACACGGAAGAAAATATTAAACGTACTTCAAAAGCATCTTTTTTTTGGCCTATCTCAATGTTGAGCTTTGACACCCACACAACAGGATTAGAAATACCATTTTCTCGATTATTTGGATTTTGGTCTTACGCAAGGCTTGATTTCTGACGGAACGGCGTTCCTGCATCTCGCTGATAATTATTACATTATATTATAAATCTATAATTATTTCTGTTAAATTAATAAATCATTTGGAGCGCGTTCGGGGACCTAAAATTTTAGAAATCAATCACTGATATGACTGCATATTTTATGAATTTGTGTAATTTTCTTTCCGCAGTGCCGCAGGCCGCCGGGTTTGGCCGTTCGGCCGCGCCGAGGGAGCCCCCAAAAGGGTCGGGTGGCACAACTGCGTGAAGCGGGAAGGGGGGGTCAGGTATTTTTTCCGAAATTTCACTTTACGCCGCTTCTATTCATCCGATTCGCATGATTGACACGGCGTTGGATTTAGGAAGCACGTCGTCATCGCGCTATAAGCCCACATCTTTTAATTTCTTCCCGGAACTATGAGAAAACGTTTTCAAATTTGTTTTGGAAATTTTTTCGAAAAATCGGCATCGTATCGTAAATTGTATTTTGAAAGGAGTCCAATGCCGTTTACAGATCGAAAATCGGACAATTTGTTCAGACTGGTATTTTTTCCGAAATTTCACTTTACGCCGCTCCTATTCATCCGATATGCATGATTAACACGGCGTTGTATTCAGGAAGCACGTCGTCATCGCGCTATAAGCCCACATTTTTTAATTTCTTCCCAAAACTATGAGAATTCATTAAAAATTTGTTTGGAAATTTTTTTGAAAAAGCGGTATCATAGCGTGAATTCTATTTTAAAAGGGAGTTCAATGCCGTTTACAGATCGAAAATCGGGCAATTTGTTCAGACGTTATCGATCTAGTACATTCCGTGTGATAGTGCTGCGATCTATTGATTTTTCCTATAAGTATTTTTCGGTGCATTTAGCCTTAAGTCAATTCTACCACAATGACTGAGAAGAATATAAAAAATTATAGAAGTGAAATGTAATAGTTTTTATCTTCCATTCGTTCTTGCTGATTTTTAGGTAGCTGTGATATTGAACATATTATGTAATGTAATAATTAATTAAAATACAATAATATGTAATGTAAATCAACATAATATTTAATTTATAGCTATGATCATTCCCAATTTATGTTTTTTCAACTCATTCCTTAGGCGCCATTAGATAGCGGCTGGGAGGAGGATGGGACGAAACCATCCTTATAGGTGGCTTCAATTGAAAGTAGGAAGGCAGGAAATTAACTAGACGAGAAAGTCTGCGCAATTTTTAGCACCACTAGTTAGTATTTTAGGCTCCTTCTTATTGTTAGTGTTATGCTCCCCAAATAAAGAGTGATTTTAATTATTGTAAACAAATTCGGTTGGGAGATTTAGTTAACTTAACACAAAAACAACTGCAATTATTTATTTCAAGAAAACTGAAATCTAGGTACTACTGCAAAAAAGTCACGAGTTAAAAAATTAAAAATGAAACAATCCAAAACGTTTTGTTCAAAAAAGGTTTTCACCAAAAACCTTATATTAACCAAATACTCTTAAAACTATTTTAATCAAAACTTTTATTTAAACCGAAATACTAGTTTAACAAAAAATCAAAATTGCTTGATTTTTATTTTAAAAAAATTGTTCTAACTCTGCTACGAGACTCATTGAATGCTTTGGACGGCCTGAAACATATGGGAAGAGGTAAACAATTTTTTTTTCGAATCGTTGACGAAAGCGAGAAACTCGGGTTCAATTGGACATTTCCATGAATATCTTCGAGAAAACTTTTGAAATGTTGAAATTCTAATCAAGAATAAGAGTAAGGTTCCTCTTTCTACAAGACATGTGTTGCTTTTTCATATTTATTTTTGCTCTCAGTAATACCACTATCTATGACGATTCTACTTATTGAAACGCTAATTCTGAAAAGGAAACAGTTCTCTTGTAGGAATTCAGGGCATGTAATATCAATGTTCTCGACAAAACTCAGAGAGTTGAAATTGAAATTATTATATTTTATTTATTTAACTACAATTTGAGGGTGGAAATGTAACATCTGTGCAAGAAAGCAAGCATATGCAGAATATAAAATAGCTACAGTTTTGATAAATCATAAATACCATGAGTCGGTTGATAAGTCTTAACTTATCAAGTGGATCGAAAATTGTTTTTGTTGAAGCCACTTTGTTTGTGAGGATTTTGTAAGCAAAACAGATGGTCTCCGAAGGGTGATTACGTGTTTGGGGATGGGGCGTGAATATTATAAATATGTAAGCATTAGTGCGCTTTTATGCATGTTCCTTCCTTTGTGAATAAAATAATGTTTATGTGTGAATTATATTGTGGAGCACGCAGGGCCTGTCCTCTCGTTTGGGTTGACATTTGATAGCTGATTTAACGAGTACTGGGTTGTAATAGCCATTTTCTCACGCCAAATGCGCAAATGCACAACACAGAAAGACGATAGGAAAAGATAAAATTATTTATGCTTTCATGATTTTAACAGTATTCCTTGAAGGGTTTAATTTTAATAGGCCATCTTTCCTGGAGCATATATTTGCAACAATTTTCTAGACTAACAATTGCTCTAACCAAGGAGATTTGATATTGTCTGCGACAGGAATATAGTCCGTATAAATGTTAAACAACAATTTTAAATGAAATTATAAATAATCAAGTTAAAACTTTGAAGTGAGATAAACAAGGTATATTTACAACGGAAATGTAAATAACCTGTTGTGGGCAAATAGTTATTTGTGAACTGAAGATATTCAGGGATGAAAGATAATTTTCTCACAAAAATGAGAGACATTTGTTGTTCTTACCAAAAAGGATGCACCATATTTTAGAATATTTCTGTAAAGCGAAAATAACAAGATTTTATGATTGTTCGCTTTTGTTTTTTTAGAAAACGATGAAGTTCAGAAAATATATTTTAATAATATGGCAATGCTTGATATTGATAAAGATGTCAAATCAATGTTTTAAAATATAACTATAAAAAGGGATTAGTGTAGCAATCGCATGTATATTTATATTATAAACTGAACAATTACGGAATAGATAAAGCAAATAATAACGTTGATTCACACATTTTAATAAATATCTGTGATGTATGAATACTACATACTAATCCGCTAATTTATCTATTAAATCCAATAATTTACTTAATAATGTAGGAAAAGTACTCGACTTGTACAAAACAAATGAACTCGTATGTGTAAAAATTGCTCTATGGTATGAAAAAGACTGCCCACCCCTTTAAAGTACAGCGCGATTAAAAACTTATATAGGATGGCATCCCTCTACCCCAACACAATAATCCCCTACCCCGTTATCGACGATGTTTCAATAAATGTTCAGCTCTTCCTCAGAAATTTAATATTCCATGGAGTTTCAATATCTTGCACAATGTTCTTTATTACACTTTTGGTCTCTGCAGTGCTCCATGCAATTTTCCCACGTCTTTTTGGTCTGGAAAAGATCGACGTTGCATGGTACTCTGGCTTAATGTTTTAGTTTGGTTCGTTTTGCGCTGTCTAGTACATTCCGCACCCAGTAAATGTTACTCTAGGTATTTACGATGTGGTTTGCATACACAAGTACGCTTAGAGCTTACAAATGTCTGAGCGAAGTTAAGCCTTTGCAGCAGAGAAGTCACACTTGGTTGCAGCTGTGTAATCACGCTGTAATTTCTACGACTGTACGTGGTGTGCTTCTTATGGGAAATTCTGTTTTGCTGTCGTAGACTGACTTGCTCATTAATTAATCAATGTATTGCTCTTAATTGCCTTAGATATGTGATTGATTAGTGTCTCTGGGCGCGTCTACTGCTATTACTCCTGTCATCTGTCTATTGTCATTATTCCCGTGTGTGTGTGGAGCTCATGTTTTTATCCGCTGGATGGTGAGATCAGGCGCAGATCTACAGGTCAGCTTGCCGGGTTCTCCCCATTTAGGAACAGCGAGGCAACGAATTCTAAGCTCCCCCTAGTCTTATGAAAATGTGAGATAGTGAAGTGAATGTAAGTGTATGTGTAAGTAAGGGGTGGTGATAGGACAAGGAATAGGAAGGAGAGATCACGCGCGGTCCGTAGCCCGTTTGTTAGAGTACTGTTCCGGCATTCACCTGGTATTGATCGGACAAACCACAGAAAACTAATGATCAGAGCAGCCGGTCGCTAGAATTCTCCTCTAGAGAGCGGCTGAACTCGATCTAGCTGTGCAGCTGGAGTAGAAAATCCTGTCACCGTCGGGACTCAAACCCTAGGCCAGAGGCACTGCAGTGACATCAGTTGATGCCCTGAGCAACCTCAGCCGGTACCTTAGATGTTGCATAATTCTTTACGTCGAAACTAACTTTTATCGTTCTTTAAACAATCGTAACTTTTCATTTCTTCATTTAGAAAATACATGTGATGTATTAAGCGGGAGGGTACATTAAAAATATTTGGATCCCGTCTTCTCACTAGAGTGATTTTCAATTATTACATTTTTATTCACAGGAAAGAGAAATCATGTAAAGACCACTGATAAAACTTCAAATATAACAAAATGAAGGTTCATATTATGTATATTCAATGACTAAGTACATCTTAAACTATCAATTTAAAACAAGGAAAAAGGATGTTCAATTTTATTATTTGATTCTTTAATATTGATAATCGTTCTTTGTGCGAGAGAGTAACCGAGATTCTTTCAGCTGCGTTCTCGGAACTTGGAAAGTATTACAGGAACACTGTTACAATGTAAGAGATTTCATTTAAATGCAAGCTAGTAATTCCGTTCAGCATGACCTTGCACGATCAGGCACTTGAGCTACTACATAATATCACAGTAAACGTTCGGCTCTTTTACACTTTTTATGTCATAACTGGAATACATTATCCCACGAGTTGTTTACAAGCGTACGAGCTCTAAACTGCGACGGTCCCCTTTTTACCAGCGCCGGAGCCGCATATGAAAATCCAGCCCAGACAACGCTCCTCGTCCTCCACAATTGTGTGCTCCCTGCAGTGCGGTCTGCAGGTCTCTGACCGCACCGCTTCCACCCTCGCCCGTCCCACGCCCTGCACCCTCCACGCCCCCACCTCCGCCCCTCCTCCCTCCCCCTCGGCTCGCCCCTGCGTTGCTCCGCCACATCCCGTCCCGTCCCGCCCTCACGGGGAGTGCGACACTACTTAACTTCGCATCGCCCGCCCACATACCTCCTCGTCGCGCTTTCACCGCCCCCGGAACGCGGCGCTCCCCCCACTGCCCCCCGCTGCCCCGCCGCCCCCCTGCTACTCTCCGCCACATTCCTCCCCGCCCCGCACTTTCGGCGCCGACACCACCTCGCCGCCGCACCGCCTGCCTCACATACCTCCTCGCCACAGCGTCACCACCTCCGCCGCGCTCCCGCACAACCCCGCCCCTACCACATTTCCGCCGATGCCCAGCTCCCGCCCGCCCCCGTCCCCGCGCCGCCCCCGCCCCGGCGCCTTTCACCCCCTCCTCCCGCGCCGGCCGTCTCGCCGCTTGGCCCGGTGCAGCGGCTCGGCGCAGCGTCGTGCAGCGGCGCCCTTTGTGGCCGGCGTGCGCCGGGTATCGACCGCCCCGCCCCCGCCGCCGCCCCCGCCCCGGTGGGAGGGGGGGCAAGGTGCGCTCCGCCGCCGGGGCCCCGGGGAGCGCGGGCGGTCGCCGCTGCAGGCGCCGCGCGCGCTCCCGGGATGGGAGTCCGGCGGGCGAGCGAGGGGGCGGGGCTCGTCTTGGACTCCCATCTCCATATGGGCAGCGCGCGATCGATAACACCGTGGCTAAGGCCAGCCTTTCTCGACCGGCCTAGCCCGGTGGAGGTGGAAGCGGAGGGAAGGGGGACCAGCCAACTTTGCAGAGGAATATGAAAATAACTTACTCATATAACAGAATGTTTGAAAGAATGCTTCATCTTGAAGAACATCCTCTCAAACAACAGGGAAATTGAAATCGATTTTATAACCAGCAAGACTGGCTGAGTGTAGCTCAGAACCAGCAGTGCCGCTGTCTCAGCAGTGACTGTGACTGGGAGATTCTAGGTTAGGGACCTATCGGAGTCGGATTTTCGACTCTGGTTTCGCAGCTAGGTCGAAAGCAACAGCTGCCTGGAGGAGAATTTCAGTGGAGGGCTGCTCTGATGGCCGGTTTTCCGTGATTTTTTCTATCAATACTTTGGGAATGTCGGGGTACTTCCTCAACAAACGGGCCTTGGACCCCGCGCGATCTTTCCTTCCTCTTCCTTGTCCTAACCTCTCCCTTACTTATACACCACATGCACTACTCAACCACACATGTTGGGAGTTTAGAGCTTGTCCCGGATGGGTCGGCGACCCGCTGGTAGGAGATACACAAGAATAGAGAGAATCCTGCAAATCGACATGTAGGTCGGTGCAGGATCTCACCATCTAGCGTGGGAATAACACCGTCACCTCCAACGATAAAATATTCACTGCACAAAATGACCTAAGTAGTTGACGTGCCCGGAGACATCAATCAGTCAAGAACCAACAAGAAGCAGGAGACGATGGACAACATGTGAAAAAATACATCCTATGTATCACACACATTAGAAATAACATGTTGCGTACGTTACTTCTGATAGCAAAGGTACGGGAGTGGAAATGGCATAGGCAAAAAGGTTAAAATGTATCGTGGCCTTTCACGAAAAACTCGAGTTTGTTCTCACTCTGTAACAGTAATTTGAAGACAAAAAGATAAGAACGTGGCAAGGAAATTAATTGACCCGATAACGTATGCAATAGCATCGATAATGGCATCGATAATAGCATCATTTTACTTGTCAACATGCTTCATGGCATTACGTTTATCTGAAATGAATTGCTATACCTCTCAAAAACTATACGATAGAACTAGAAGGTAGATTTTGATTATCTAAAACATTGCCAAAAATGATCAATAAAAGTGCTTTTAAAATATCATAAAAGCAAAGAAAAATGACGTAAAAAATTTGATCAAAACAGTTCAAATGGACAACTGAAGTTGTTTGATATGTTACTGAGTAATAGAGGTTTCTTCCTTTCGTTCAAGGAAAGTCAGCTCACAGACTTTTGGTTTGAACTGTTCTTTACCAGGAAATCCTTGTCTTTAGTTGTCCCGAAATCGGCTGATCGAAATGGCACTGAGCTAACAGGCGTCACAGGAACTTTAGATTACAACGGCTGACATAATTTCCGAGCGAAGAAATCGAATAGACTACTAAGTAATTCTGTAAAGAACATTTGTTGCATCTCATAAATAGTATTTGTAGCAAGTACCATTAAAATTATATTAAAATCGATGAAATCAGTGAAAAATGCTTTAAAAAGGTTGGGAAGAGGTAAAAAATTACTTCTTAGTCGCAATCGACGAAAAACGCAAAAAAATTCATATAAAAATGGTCATTTGCTTTTGTCATATCATAAAATTAATGGCTGTATTAAAAATAATTGATCTATAGTGAAAAGAAAAAAATGACATTTTATTAAAATCTGCCCCCTAACTTATCTAAATAAACTTGATTTACATCTATGAAAATGATCCCCTGAAAGTAATGTAACCTGCGGCGCTGGCTGACCCTATTAGGCCATTCATGTGTTTAGAGACATGAGGGAATGCGTGACCTAGCGGTCAGCCGCTGTCTTCGGGAACTTTCTACCTCCGATTCTCAGCCTCTCTCGGTTAGACTTACCGGTTCTTCTCCAAGGCCACGGTCGCTCCAACAACGTTCAACGTCTATTCACTTGCCGTCACATTTCGTTTAGTTTTGTCATATTTAGTTTAGTTCAGATATAAGTTTAATTTATCTTCTATTTGGCATTTGGAACTTTTAATTTGTATAGAATTACAAAAAATGCTGGAACGAATCCAGCAGTACTGAATCATCAGGCAAGTAATATAGCGCAGAGATCGTAATACCTGTAGGTTTGGAGAAATTCAATCATATTTGATTTTTTTAAACAAATCTACATTGTTTTTACTCCTGGAATAGATAGATCATGCAACGAGGAATATAATAATGTATTATTACTGATTCAAAAGTAATGCCAAGTAAAAATAATTATATTCATAATTAAAAAATTACATTCAGCAATTGGTATGAAAATATTTCCTTTTAGTTGTACTAGCAGCGATCGCCTTGGAGGCAGTGACTTTGGCGGCACCGAGACCATTACGCTGAGAAAAGAAGCAAGGCGGAAGGATGCGATGACGTTTTTGTTATGTATTAAGTAAGTGGTAGACTTACTTAATACATCAATGTATCAAAAATACGAAATAGAAAACAAAATTCAAAATAATCATCAAAATTATATTCAGACCAAGGTTATTTTCTTTCAAGAGTCAACAGCAATATGAATCTGCAGTCGTGACTCACAAGTCGTTGATCAGATTGGAGTGCTTCACGCTTTATTGCACCTGCCAGATGTCTTCTGGAGATGTAAGCACATTCTCACACTCGTTTTTTACTTTCCCTTACATAAAGAAATAAGACGTGTGAGTGGAGAATGTGTCGATCACAGTGCTCTTTCGATCTTTGTACAGAATACCTCTTGACACAGTCGCAAAATGTACAAGGCTACAGCATGATGGAAATTCATCTCAGGAGAGGAGTTCAATACGAATTTTGTTTTCTCTTTTATACTTTTGATACATTTATTTACTAGGAAAGAAGAAGATTAATAGGAGAGAATAATAGAATATTGCTAAAATGTGAAGAATTATCTCGAGCTATTATTGTGAAAACTCTTCAACAATTCATTCCATTCCCATGTACTACGTTAAATATTTTAAAATGCTGACTTGTTTCTACAGCAATTACAGATCGAGTCTGATTCTTATTAAATTTGAAAATAGTATTTATTATTATCTATCTGGTACTGTGAGTTTTTCAGATAGTTCTTTTGATGATATTTGATTGATACTTTAGAATTTCAGTCAATGAAAGAAACGTCGATTTCAGCCGAATCAATGGAAGCATAACATTTACTTTCACTTTGATGTTTAATACTGATGATTGTTTCTATGTCATTTCAGATAGGAACATTGATTACTGTAGTTACGCGTCCCTGTCTCCCCTTCCAGTCTAAAGGTCTCGGCGCCGCAAAGAAAAACTGCTTCAAAAACGACTGCAGCAGACTGTAAAAACCAAATTTCCTTTACCATTATCTGCTTAGAATTTAAGAACACGTATAAAAATACATGTTTACATCTATATTACTTTTAAATTTAAACAAGTGATACATCATTCTATTTTTCACGATCTATCTACTGCAGGTGGAAAAGGTTGTATGGTTTTAAGGGAAAAGGTAGTAAGATTTTTAAGAGGTGTAATTTCTTTTAAAAATAGAAGACGATTAAATTTATCCAAAACTAAAAATAGTAGGAACAAAATATCTGCGGTGTATTACTTGCTACATAATAAAGCATATTGTGCAATATTTGTATTTCTATATCATGAAGCATCAGGAATATTTCATCTGATGTGTAATGTGAGCTAACCCTGTTTGAAAAAAAGAGGCCTTTGCCCAATATGGATTCGAGTAGGCTTTATTATTATTATTATTATTATTATTATTATTATTATTATTATTATTATTATTATTATTATTATTATTATTATTGTTACTATTGTCATGAACCGTTTAGAAGGATGAGGGTGGTCGTTAGTGAGACTCCTGTATAGACTTCAATTAAAGCCTTATACGAAGATCACCTGCAAGGAGAGTATATTGGTTGTAAACTAATAGTAGTCACAGTTATAATTGTAATTACATTATAATCGTTAAGAAAATAATTATATTTGAATTACCCGATGCAAAAAGCTGGCTTAATATAAATTAAAGTTACCGAAAGGAACCCATACACACACGCAAACATGTTTCTGAACCAGGTAGTTGAAATTAAAGAAATAATAACATCGCTTTTTATCTAAAAAAGTGACTACGACTATTATTCTATTTTAATCTTCTTTCAATAACTGTTTTCGTGAAGGATATTCATTTTATCCTGTATGTTATTGTGGAGAGAGAGAAAATACTACGTAAACACGGTTCATTCTAACTGAGCCCCAGGCTTCTCTCAGCGATTGGAGGCAGAAGAGCAGAAGAGCAGAAGAGGGTGAAGCGGTAAAGCTGCCGAGGGCTGTAAACTACCGGGCTGCTTTCAACATTTTGATCACCTTCATCAGCAAACATGGAATTGCCACGAATGCGATATGCGCTCTACAGCCAGGGGTCAATGCAGATGTGATATATGCAAGCTACGTCATCGGGTCATAAAGATCATGCTTTGAAAGTTCTCATCGATCTATTATTGGCCGCAAAGGAAATTGCAGGGAGGGTTGGTTGAGCTCAACTGAAGTAGGAATCATGTTGGATGAAGGAGGATTTGTCCGTTCATACGTTTATATTCCAGCTTAAATTAATAATAGCAATTATGATTCAAATGCGTGGTCATCTAAAAATTTGTAATAATGTGAATAACATTTTGCTAAATCACACGAAATTGTATTCTCAGTGCATTTCCCGGACACCCACAAATCGTTTATGATGAACGTATATGGAAAAATTGGTAAATGTTTAACATCTGCCTATATAACATTGTGGTGATGAAAGGTACCCTAAGAAAATATCTGTTGAATCCTGTAATGGACTCTTTTTTTAAATAGAAGCTATTTTTTTCTTTCTGTTTCTGCATTTAGTTGCTATTTTGAATAAACACTTGAGTTTCAGCTAGGAAAAAGGACCGAAAACAGTGTAATGTCGATATCTGAAATCCAAAGAGGCAAAAAGGAAAAGGAATTCATCAATATTTCAACATAACGATATTCGGATTGCAGAATTTAAAAAGCAAGGAATATATCTAGAATAAAACGAATTATAAATAGTTCAAATCAACGAACACAAAACTACGTTCGGTGCTTGAAATGGACGCAAATTTTGACAAGTGCCCAGTTTTCTTTCATTTCGAAAGTGCAGAAGTACTTCCTCTTGATCCTTTTCCCGCACTTTCGTGGAGATCCTTCTTCCTCTTCCAGACACTTGGAGTTGAGACAAAGGCCCAGTGACAATGATTTGTCGCCCGAGAGACACCCCCCTGCCCTGGGGGCTGGACCGCCTTCCTGCAGGGGCGCCAGGGAGGCCAAAAGAGCTCCGCGAGAGGTGAAAGGCCGCGGTCCTCGCCAAGGTCGCGGCGAAAGCAGCCTTTTCCTTCCAGGATCTTCTCTCCGCATCGCGCATCTAACGCACGTTGCTCCTAACAAGCGCCGATGAGGACACGTGCCTTCACAGCAAGCGCGCGGGGTCAGCTGCCGACAAGGGAGATATCGGCAATGCGGCCACTGGCGAAGCTAATAACATACATCCAACATAGGAGTTGTACTTCGAAAACGCAAACCGGTTGCGATTAGCTCAGGATTGCCGTTGATTCTGCATCGACTCTGACCGGGAGGTCCAAGAGTTCGAGTCCTGAACCGGTAGCGGTAGCTCAGTGCGTAAACTGTCACTGCAGCGCTTCTCACCGGGAGGCCCTAGGTTCGAGTTGCCTTACTTTGGGATCTGCGAGCTAGGTCGAATTCAGTCACTGTCTGGAGGAGAATTCTAGCGGTCGGCTGCTCTGATCGGTAGTTTTCCGTGGTTTCTCCGATCAACACCAGGCGAATGCCGGAGCAGTACCCTAACAAACGGGCCACGGACCGCGCGCGATCTTTCCTTCCTCTTCCTTGTCCTATCCTCTCCCTTACTCAAACACACACTTACACTCACATGCACTACACTACCACATATTCCGGGAGACCAGTCGGGAGCTTAGAGATAGTCCCGGCTGGAGCGGTGTCCCCCTGGTGGGAGAGTCCTGGTTAGGGGGAAACACCACTATCCGACGGTAGGTCGGCGCCGGATCTCGCCATCCCGCGGGGGTAGGTCACCGCCATCTCCCGGGGAAAGCATGCACTACACTAACGGGACTAATGACCAAAACAGTTGACACGCCCGGAAACAAGAAAAAATGAATCAATCAATCATACATCCAACATAGGAGTCGAACACGCAAACAGGTTGATATTAGCTCAGGATTGCCGTTGATTCTGCATGGACTCTGACCGGGAGGTCCAAGAGTTCGAGTCCTGACGGTGGCGGATTTTCGACACTAGCTAAGTCGAGTTCAGTCGTTCTCTGGAGGAGAATTCTGGCGACAGTCTAGACTGATCGGCAGTTTTCCGTGATTTCTCAGATCAGGGCCAAGCGAATGTCGGAGCAGTACCCGAACAAACGGACCACGGACCGCAAGCCCTTCTCTCCCCTCACAAACACATTTACGCGTACATGCACGACGCTACCACTCCTGTCGGGAGACCAGTCAGAAGTTTAAGACCATAGACTAAAGACATCTTTACTCTATGTTAAGACCTTCTGGGGAAGGTGGAGGGATATTCTCCGAAAGCGGCCATGACGGCGCCGGACCTCAGCAACTGGTGGGGGAGGAACACCACCACCTACCAGGATAATATTCACTACACTAACGGAAATTATGCCGCCCGGAAACATCAATCGAACACGCCTGCAAAGTAGACGAATATTCGTGCCATTTGAATTCTCCGATGCAAAAAGTGCACGTGTTTCAAAATTAACATATCCCAAGATTAACATATACACTTACAAACACACGCGTTTCTGATGCAGGCTCTTTAAAATGAAGGAATAAACATGGTGAGTTTGTAGGATGATCCTTTTAGTTATGTTGATCACTTGTTTGTCTACATTCTCCTCATATAGTAGGTAGATATGTAGTTAGAATAGTTTCAGTCTTACCGTTTTGCAGTGAAAATTTCAATTATTTTTTATGACAGCAACAATTTTTTTATTGTTATGAAAATCGGGATGACTAGGTTTCTATTGAGGCTGATTATTGTACTTAAAATTTTGAAAACGGTACTTAACGTTTATATTCGAAAATAAAGGTTTAAATAAATAAAATACTTGGATATTGTCATGGAAATCTGATTGTGTGCGGTGTGTAATGTTCATTTGTTCGCTTACATTAGCCCGGGTTCCGCTTGCATTGGAATATTGCCAACTATGGCGCAATGAATAGGAAATACAGGATTGGATGAGGATGAAATAAGCATTTATATTACATTTTTATTGTATTTTTATATATTTTGATGTTCAATTTCCTATATATTCATCTATTGACCCTAAAATACCTCTATTTAGATTTTCGATACTGTCTCTCTTGATGTTTTGCAAGATGTATCGCCACACCTTGACGAACTACTATTTGAAACCATCTTCTTCGTAAACGTTACCAGCATTAATCGATAGTTTGAAAATACAGAATAAATCACGGCCGCATTTTGTTCTATTTGATTATACGCCTTCCGAACGTCTGTGAAGGTTAAGTGGATGATCGCTTTCACGTGTCAAACTATCAGCTGCAACGTAGTGTGTAATATTTACCTTTAATAATGAGACACTGAGACGAATGTCATGAGATTTTACCGAAAACACGGAAGAAAAATTAACCCAAATACGCTTAACACAACTACAATACGGAAGAATTGAAAGGCAGTCTGCAGAATAGTAACAAGATAATAAATTTGAGCTCCCTGCGCGATATGTTGCTGTGCTGATGCACAAAAAAAATAACACTAGACTCACCAGAACTCCGCTAAAATACCTAAATTATTTCTTTACCGTTTCCAATTAATTAAATATTCCCAAGAGAAATAGTTTAACGTCATAAATGTATTATCAAATACCAAAGACGATATTACCCATTATTAAATATAAACTGTACCTGAGATCCTAGCGTCCATGGATGTGCTGCAAGTGCAACCTCCCTTTCAATTTAAAAGCACAATGTTTATATTCGGAAATCGTGAAGATATTTTATTTTCGTTGCACCTTCATTCCAAGTTCTGTAACTTATCCCAAATTAAATTCTAATGGTGAGTATTATCTGGAAGCTTACTGCTAGTTTACCTTTTAATAACGTTTGCGGCGGCGATGGTGTATCGGACTGCTATACCCAAGTTTGCGGGTTCAAACCCGATCGAAGCCGTGGATTTTTAAGGGCGAAAAAATCCTTCGTACGCCTTCCTTCGGAGGGGAAGTAAAGCCGGCTGTCCCATGTTAGTACATTTACTGCATGTAAAAGATCCTCAAGCCTAAATGACGCCTCTGAGCTAAATTCAAATCGCCTGTTTCGTCGCCCAAGTAATACCTTCTTTCTCCCATGATAGGTGAAAGGAGAGTAACGAAATTTGCGTGGTCAGACGGAAGAGCAGGCCTCATGGCCTGAGTCTCGCCACGTAAAATAGGCAAATTCAATTCAATTCAATTCAATAAATCGATACAACAGTGTAATGAGTACCGCAGCACTTACTCAAACGACCCAGTCCCAGCTCAGAGCAAGATTGACTGCGGGAGTCCATAGTCGCGATTCCTGAGATGTGTAATTTGAATTACAGACAAGCGCGCGAAGTAGTTCGAATGTATTTTATCTCCTATTGATCGTTTTGTTTCGCGCGTTCAACACCTAACCTATTATATTAAGTAGAGTGGAGTTTGTGAATACGTTTATATAGTATAGTTTCAAAAAATGATCTAATTGATGTTTTGTCTTGAACAGAGTGCAGGCAACGTGAATCTGCGTACCTGTGTGTGAGATGGGAGCTCACATCCAGCAGGGATGACAAATCCTTGGCGGGCACGAGCGTGCCGGGCACGGTGAAACGTATGACTCATGCGGATGTAGACTCAAAGAGAAACCTAATGACATGTTGAGCTATAAAAGTTGAAAGAAACGTCTCAAACATAAAACGTCTCTAAGAGGAGCCTCACGGGAGGACTTCAATTTTGCATCGCTTTGCGCCGCTTGAAAGCGTGCAAAGTATAAAAGTTGATGAAAGTCAATTTCGTCATACCTATCAACTAAAAAATTGAAGGGGTACGAGGTTTGAAGCACATGATATCGCAACTATTTTTTTGTGAGAATACGAACACGGATGAAAAATGCGAAATATACATATGAAAAGTGAAGGTATGAACGTAGTGCGTGGTCATTTAACGACACTCCAAAATTGGGTTTCTCACATTTATTAATTTATTTGAAATGACAGTCATGGTTTCATGTTTCAAAGTAGTTTAGCATATATGATCCGATAACCTTTCTTTTAGAATAAAAATAGTAGCCATAACTTCTGCTTCAACTCTCGTAAATTCTGAATTTTCTACGGTTCATTGGATCATCACACTTACGTGACGCAGAGCTTAACCGTCAGCTTCCGTAGGTTGACAGTCACAGTACGCTATTGGCCCTCGCCAAATATTCCCTTTCCTGGTGAAAAAGAAATCGCCAACTATTAAAAGCCACATTTCGGAGGATATTGCATATATGAATACCATATGCACATAAAACGTAGACACTTGGTACAGACTTAAAGAGGACGGCATGCCATGGGGGTGAGAGCCGCCGTTCCCCGCAGAGCAGGGCTCAGGGTGTAGAGGAGGGCGCTGGGCAGCGGAGGGTCGGGACGAGCTCCCGCCGCCGGCAACGGGCGCTAATTGGGTCAGCTCTGGGGATGAGAGGCGGCGGGGGCGGGGAGCGGGGGCGGGGCGCGGATCGAGACGCGGGGGCGGGGCGCGGGGTGGGGCGCGGGGCGCGGGGCGCCGTGCGGCAAGTGGTTGGACGCGCGCCAGCAGGGTCCGTCGGCGGGCCGTGCCGTGCCGCACCAGCCGAGTCCCTCGCTGCGAGCGGGGTCGCCTCGCCCCGGGCGGGGGCGGCGGCGGTGGCTGCTGCTGGTGGAGATTCGCCTTTCACTCGGCTCCCGGAGGAAACAAGCCCCCGCGTGTAGTGCCTTTGGGATTCATTCACGGCGAGGGCACGTGCTTGCCAGAGATTGTATCCTGCGAATGCGATGAGTACGGATACACTGACCGTTTAATGAAGTGATTTTGCAGACGAACATTGTGCCGGGAGCTAAGCAGTCGTGGAGATGTTTGAGGAGACTTGCTACTCGGCAGAGCTACAGAGATGACTAATAATTACTATTATTATTGACACATCAGACGATTCTAGATGGAAGTAAGACCGATCACTAATATAAATATACAGTATTTTAGAAATTTTTTCAATCTGTTTCAAAAAGCAGGACATACGTGAAATTATTCACATACGTTAAGTAATTTCTTTCTCAATGAACTATATTCTAAAAATCAATAATAACTACTTGGTACTGCAAAATAGGAAACAGAATCTAATCGCATTTCCTTCGGGCCGTTTTCTCTAATAATAGTGGTCGTTTGGATTCATACTCTTTGAAATCGATATATTATAACATACGACAAACCATTTCAAATCCAAATCTTTACACATGCTATTACATAAATTATACACAGAAAAAGAAAACAACTGACCTACGTACTTTCACATAAATTAACAGTTATCTAAATTTTACTTCAGGTCTTGCGAGAAACGCACTGATTTAGCAACGGCGAATTTCGTTTCCAGAACTAAAATAGAAATTCGCTTAAATACGATTGCGCCTATCAGTTCCTTTCTCTCCAGGATTTGAAATTATCTATTATCTATACGCGAGAGAAGAAAACGAACGTAGAGAGTGTAGCGCGTGTCGCCGCTGCAAGCGAAACCGCTGAGCCACGCGAGCGGGGCGGGGGAGGGGAGGGGGAGGGGAAGGGGGAGGGGAGGGCGAGCCCGGAAGTGTCCTGTGTTACGTGTGCTGCGTATTGCAAGGCGCACGGCAGCCTAAGCAGACGGGCGACGGGGCGCCCATTTTATCTGTAAAGGCACGCAGCCACGAAAGCCTGTCCGACGATGGCTGCGATCGAGGTCGAGACGGTGGTGGTGGAGTGTAGGCGGTAGTTTAGGCGGCGTTGGCGGAGGCGAGTGCGACGGTGGAAGCGGCGATGGAGGCGGCGCAGAGGTGGAGGTGGCTGCGGAGGTGGCGGCGGTGGAGGGGTGTCGGCGCAGATGGTGGTGGCGGTGGTGGCGGCGGAGACAGTGGCGGTGGCAGAAGGAATGGACGTTGGCGGAGGAGGCAGCGGCGGAGCGACGGGTGATGGCGCAGACGGTGGCCGTGTCATAGCTGTGGCGGGACAATGGAAAAGCATAGCGGGCGACGGTGGTGGTATCCCGGCGCGCCGGGACTACAGGGCGGCGGGGCCTGCAGAGGCAGCGGTGGCGGCGGCGGCGGAATTCCAACCGGAGACCTGGGAATCTCAGGCGGCCTCGCGAAAGAGGCGATGGAGAGATACGGGCAGCAGGAAACGCACGGCACACGCACGAATGGCCAGCGGCCGCAGGCGACCGGCGCCAGCGCAGGATGCATACTCAGAGCGTGATCGTGCGTGCACGCGCCCGGCCAACCTCGCTTCTAGATATGGGGCAGACAAAAACAGGCCCCCTGCCATTGAGAGAAGTGGAGGCTGAAATTCGCACAGACCCGTGTCATTGGGCCAGCCGCGTTGCTTAAGCGGCTGAAATGGGCACTGAGTGAATGCCTCGGGCTGAAATGTTATGGGCTAACGCCAATTACGAAAGGGGATGAAGAAGTTAAAGCTACCTATGTTTCCTTTTGGGGGGACAAGGAATCTTATAACTTTCATTGCACAAGCTATAACAACCCTAGGGCAGCCTACAACACCATGTCATTTCTGAGAAAAGATTAATGTTTATTGAATTATCAGAATCATATAATATGATGGTGTGAAACGGAACGTCCTGTGGAGACAATTGAATAGCATATAACGAGAAAAATATCAGGCCTAAGAAACAGTTTAAAGAATTGGTCGCCTTCGTACCTCAATGGTGAGGGCAACTGAGCTATACCAGAAAGACCTGGTTCTATTCCTACTCGTGGTGACAATTATTTGAACAATATGCATTTTTAAAGTTCATGCATATTTTTAATTAAGAATTAGAAAAGGTATTATGTACAAAAAATGCGTTACATATGTAGATATATTTTATTTACTTAGGGTTTAACATCCGGTGGTAAATTTCTAAAATGCAATATACATTAAATACAACTAAAAATTATGCACTAAAAATTGCACACTGAAAATTACACACTGAAAATGCAAAAAACTCAACAATAAACGCAATGCGCCCAACACAGTACATTCGCAGTTACGGCTTAGAGTGTAGATCAGAAAGTGTGATTACTCTGGCTCTTCCATGTATTTCGGCAAGTCTAAGATTACACGTTTCGGGAAAAACAGAAGTCCGAATACGTCATGGTCTTCGAAAGACAACTTTGACTGAAAAAAAAAGGTTAGCCTCAATACATGCCTCTGCATATGATTTTTTGATGATGATGATGATGATGATGATAATGATGAATCAGCAATTATGACAGTGTCCCTTTATGGGAGTAGCCTCGTCGGCGATCTGAGAGAGCATGCCGTTCCGCAAAACTTGGTCCGCAAGATGAGCCGCAAGGCAAAGTATAAAGTGTATTTATACTTTCGCCCTCCCTATCTCCCCAGCCAGCAAATGCTTCCGCAGATTAATTGCCCCAGTCATACGCTGTACTTGCATGTCCACACAGAATAGTTACTTGCAAAACGGAACTATTGCAATGAGCATGAAATGTACACAAGTAAAAATTCTTTACTAAATCCAATTAAACTCCCAACTTTAAAACTTTTGTGAATAATATAATACGTAGATAATTTGAATTGTATTCGCATTGCATTCAATTGTAATTAAATGTTTTCCTTTCCTACAATATAGGAGAAATACAACAGAAGAAAAACAAATAATATATTTCCCCTGTTATGTTTAAGAGTGATTCACATTGCTTAGGCAATAAGTAACTTTTAATTTTATTTATTTATTTTATTGAAATTTTTATATCTTATTTTTGTTATATTTCTCTTTTCGCCCATGCTTTGTAAAATTTTCATTTTTTTCTTCTCCATGTTATAGACCCACCGAAGACGGGAAAAGTGTTTCCCGAAAGTTAACTTTGGGTATATAATAAATATTATAACTGTGATTGTTGCGGTTGATTATTTCCTAACTCACATTATGGGTTACAACAAACTTTCTGCTGCAAACACGGAATTTATAATAATTAATTACGTTATTGTTGCGAAATAATATAATTTTTAACACATTTCAGTGAATAGACATTTTGAGACATAGTACGGCCGTAACTTCCAAAAAGAGTACAATACATATACCTCATATGGGGAAATATATATTTCACTTCCTTAAATCATTTCTTGTTATTTATTTCTTACTTTGCAAGTCTTGTACACTAATAATATTCTATCAAATCTCAAATATACACTTTCAAAACATTTTCAAGCAGATTCCCACTCGTATAAGTTAACAGCTATAACGACTAGTGTTGACACGCCAGACTACATAAAGTTGTATCCTTTCGCAGGATATGACCAGGCACTTCCGGAAAAAATCGTGAGTTGCCTTATTTCGTCCTATTATAGTCACATAATAACTGTTTCAGTCCAGAATGATATTGTTTTACAAACCAGTACAACTCAATTTTTGACAAGGGGGCGAACTAATGAAAAATACCTTTTTCAAAATATAAATTTATCTTCTTCCTCTGTCACTGCTGGGATCTATTTTATTTAGGTCTGGCATATGAATTCTTGCACTACAGACTCTTTTGAGAATATGGGAGACGGCCATTGAGTTTAGGAGAGTAAGCCACTGCCCGACTCCAGTGAAGAAGTAGAGACAATTGGGAGGTGATAGGTTCCCATAAAAAGTTTAAACAAATAATTCGAAAGTGGATGAAAAATATAAGATAGGAGCATGAGAGATTGATTGACAATTTCGTGTTTCCGGAAGCGTCAATTAAAAAGGACATTAGTTCTATAAGTGCACTGCTTGTTTTCATTTCAGGAGGTGACGGTGCTCTTTCTTCGCTGCACAACGAGATCTGGCGCTGACCTACCCTCTCCCGTCGACTTCAGGGATTTCCACACCTACGTATCTCCGGACAGCGGGGCACCAATCTGGACAAGCTCTAAGCTCTCTACTGGCCTCCCGACATGTTAGTAAGATAGCCCATTAAAGTATATGTGTAAGGAGAGAAGACAGGACATTGAAGAGAAAGGAAATATCGAAGCGGTCCATGGCATGTTTGTTACGTTTCGCACCGGAATTCCTCTGACGTTGATAGAAGAAACTACAGAAAAATGCTGTATAGAGCAGCGAGTCGCTAGAATTCTCCTCGAGACAGCGGTTGAATTTCACCTGGTTAAATAGCTAGTGTCGAAAATCCGCCTCCGTCGGGAATCGAACTCTCCGACCTCTAGTCAGAGCTACTGTGGTTGGCAGAGGCAATGTTGGCTCACTAAATAACCTGAAAAATTTTAAAAAAAATTTGAAATTATGAAAATTTGACAGGAAAGAGGTTTCAAGAAATTTAATTGTTGTGGTGGTGAACAATTTATTGATTGAAAGAATGTACTATTTGCAAGGTCTGAAAGTGCACGTAGTTCTCGAGTTGAGTTGTAAAAACGAAGTTTTTTTGAGAAACTTTTGAAGAATTCACTGGTTATTGATTTCAAAAACTCTTGGTTTTAACTTTAAGGAGCGCAAGTAATGCAAGAGTCCTTTGGCCGGGTGCAGTCGAATAAAATATTCTGAAAGAACTTCAGGTAAAGCACCAAAGTAGTCGTGGAAGCCCCTAGTCTTGCCGAATTCCCGGGAAAGTTGTATGAGGAGGTAAGAGTTGCGAGCGGTCGCTAGTTCATCTGCTCAACGTACTACTCCGACATTCACCTGGAATACATCAGGCGAAAATAATAACGACTCAGAACAGTCAACGCCTCATCCAGGCTGTGAGATTCTTCAGTACTTAGCTTCTGGCGTAATCAGCCTTCCACGAAACTCGAACCGAGAACATCCTAGGCTACAAAACTTCGGCTGCAAACTGAAAGCGTTATACATCAACGCACGCAGTTCTTCAAGTATCCGGACAGCATGAGAGATTGATTGACAATTTCGTGTTTCCGGAAGCATCAATTAATATGGACACTATTTCTATAAGTACACTGCTTGTTTTCATTTCAGGAGGTGACGGTGCTCTTTCTTCGAATTCATAAAAATCAAATATTCGTCGAGATATCATTTTTTCACGATTCATTATTCATGAATGAAAACAATGGAATCTTGCATTTTTAATCGCACTTTTCCTTTCTCTAGCGCCTTGCTTTCCATGAAATGAACAGAAATTTGTCTCTCTCTTTCTCTGAGTGGCCTCACTCTCACGCCTCGCCGGCAGGTAGCCCCACGCGTCCAGCCGGAAGACGCCGCAAAAACGAAACGGCTTTACGCGTTTGTGCCGCTAATTTGCCGGCCTTCGGAAGAAAAGCGGGCTTTGTGGAGCGCGTTCGCAGGCGCCACGCCCCCTCTCGCCGCCCGCGTGGGAGAGGGCGCGCCCGCCGCCCGGAGGAGGCGCTCCGCCTTCCCTCGCTCCGCCCGCGTAACGAGGACTGCGGGGCTAAAGACCTTCCCGAAATAAAAAATAATCCCCTTTCATAAGCTGTGGTAAGTTCGTGGTTACGACTTTTGCGAGTTGCAAATGTTAAGTGGACTAATTTCACATTCTCCATTTCTTTCTCTCTTTACCTCTTTCTTTCTCTCTGTCTTTCGCTCTTTCTTTCTCTCTCTCTCTCTCTCTCTCTCTCTCTCTCTCTCTCTCTCTCTCTCTCTAGCCTCTCACAGTCTCCCTAGGTTCTAGTTTGACATGCACGAAATATCAGTACTTCTCGATATGATCCAGCATAAACCAGAAAGCGGGAAACGAAAAAAATATAATAAAATTTTAAAAAAATTGGGAAACCCACGAATTTAAAAACTGCAATAACTGATTCAAGCACGAACCATCACGCATCCTCATTTAATTGATCAAATAAGAATGCTGTCTTTTACATTTACTGGCTTTTATATATTCTTTATACTTTTATAATTATAATTGAACCGCTGGTTGTAAGGGAACTGTATGTCCATGTTTGGTGAAAAATGAGTTAAAGGCAGAGACGCATACTGTGCATGTAGCTCTATCGAACAAAACGCCACTATTTTCTATCATACAAAGAGAGATATTTAAAGTTGAAGGTAAACACTCGATGTCCAGGACTTCAGTTACTTTTCTTTTCAATTGCTCTCACAACAGTTATTAGTGGTACTGCTCATTAGAATAAATCAATACGTTGCTGATAGTATTCTTTAGAAAATGGAGGAAAAGCTTGTGATAGTAGTTATGTGAAGACGAGAATAAACATTCTTCCAAGTATCGAAGAAATAGTACACTATCCGGGAATAAAAGAAGCCTGTAGTAAAAGGAAAGATGAATTTCATTGTGAACTTGGTGATCAAAAATAAAATAATAGATTTAGAAAAGTGTTGGTCGTCAATTTATAAGTAAACTTGATTTTCTGTAGAGACCAACGCGAGATATGCCAAAGTCAATCAAGGCACCAATGGATTATTAAAATTTCATTATATTTTTTGTTTTAAATTATGAATACCAGGAGCTGTAAATGTTATTTGCTTCGTTAATGGGCTACACAACAATGAATCATTTGAAATTTTATCATAAGAACAAGCACCACAAGTGACCGATCAAAATATTACAAGGATATCAGGCAAAAATATATTTTTCCATACAAACAATTTAGCACGTTGATGTTATACATTAACTTGAACAGTGTTACTAAACCTCTTTTTAAGTTTCGTCTCGTACTAAGAAACCATCTAGCAATAATATTGTTTTTCTTAGTTTTCCAAAAAGTCATGCTATGTGACTTACATTGTTCTTGCAATCAGCGATTCAAATATAACACCTCCATGAAATCGTCATTGTACATTTTGAAACGAGCGAGTAGAACATATGAGAGATTTGGTAGCGCGAAGAGCGTTGAAAACTTAAATAACGGACTATGAACAGGAGAGAGATAAAACGTTCAAGTATCAGTATCAACAACACTACAAGAAATCCACATACTACGTTACTTTACAACGCATTTCCTGATGACATTAAACAAAGTTGGTACACAAATTTAAGTTAAAAGTAAAATATTTTCTGCTGCATAACTGTTTCTATACAATTCTTTACTATACTGATCATGAAAAAGAAAAAAAAATGTTTATTTTAACAAAACAATGATATATAATGGATTAGTTTACATTTGAATTCTATCATTTCTTTAAAAAAGACTTAATATGCCTGTAATAAGTAATGTACTTCAGCTTTCGGGTCAATGACTCCCTTCTCGACCAGGCTTTTGTCCAGTTTCCCTGATCCATTGGTCAAATGCTGAGATGGGCCCTTGTTTTGTTTCTGGACGTAAATGTAGCTTCACCATGCGCACATTTTGTTGAGGTCTCCTTTTGCTTGTAGTGGTAGCAATAGAGCTGAGAGTGAGTTACTATATTGTTAGCAATGCAGAAAAATCAAATCTGCAGTTTCTTTTTTCGTTGCAAATAATTTTTCTCTAACTCGGGAACGAAAATGTGTAGTTTTTCAAATGTTGATAATCTCCCGCTTTTCTACATTTTATTATTATTATTATTATTATTATTATTATTATTATTATTATTATTATTATTATTATTATTATTATTTCAATCACAGAATTAACGTTCGCCCACCCTGGTCGTGACAACTTGTCAGCAGAGCAGCAGCTAGCCGGGCGACAGTTTCCTTCGGAGCCCGGCCGACGCGACGCTTCTCCAGCCGGAGTCTTCTTCGCCGCCGTTACAGCCACTTCCACTTCCATTCCACTTCCTCTTCCTCTTCCTCTTCCACTTTTCCCAGAGCCGCAGCTCAAACCCCGTAAATTACACATCTAAGGAGGGGTGAAACAGAAGCAGCCGAGAGCGCGCAAAGCGCCTCGGCGCGGCTCGGGGGCCCGAGTGGGATTAAGCTCGTCTGCGTGGCAGGAAAAGCGATTGAAGAGCGCTGCTCACCCCGCGCCGCCGCGGTTGCTGCTGGCTCTCTCTCTCCTCCAAGACGACGCGACGCGGTGTGCGCGGAAGCCCAGATGCGGCGCTGGTGCAGCTCAAAGAGAAAAGGAAATGCGGGTTAGAAGAGCACGGTATACTTATTCATAAGTTTATTTTAGGATGGTCAGTGATTATAAATTCGAAACTAGTGGTGCAGACTTTCTCATACTATTTAGTTTTCTTTCCTCTTGAGCCTAACAATTTGGTGTTGCTGATATCGTAGGCTTCCGCGGCCAGAGTTATGATCTGGGCTGTCCGGGTGACGCCGCGTCGCAGTACAGCCCTGAAGAGGACCGCGACATGTCGGTCGAAACGTCGGCACCCCAGCCTTCGACGCGGCGTCACCCGGACATCCCAGATCACAATTTGGTGTTGCCCCACCAGTGTTCCCAGCTGCCATCGGCGTCTAAGTGACATTTTTTACATTTTCTCAATTTGTTGGTCCCCTAATAGTACAACTCATAAGTTTATTTCAGGATGGTCATTGATTATAAATTTGAAACTAGTAGTGCTACAGGATGTCACAGATTTTCTCATACTATTTAGTTTTCTTATTTCTGGAATTTAGCCAGCAGCCACCGCCGCCCAAGTGACACATTTTTACATTTTCTCAATTTTATAGTCCCTAATTTGTACAATTGACATATGACTTGTATATTACAGAAGAGTAAAATATGCTCCTATATGCAAATTTCCATTGGAAAATTGTGAGCTGTTTATTGAGAAAATGTCGTTTGAGCGTTTCTGAAAATGCGTAAAAGAAATATATATGTGTAATTTTTGAAAAGTCGAAAAAATACAACAAATTGGCGTTTATGCCTTGTAATTAAATGTTTTAGCATTATTCGTGCGAAAAGTTCCAAGAAAATATACAGTGCAGATTTTGAGAAAGAAATTTTTCTCAAGAAAATATCGATTGTCAGTATTGTAGTTGTAGGATAAAGCTGATTTATTTCGCAATTTTCAAAAATTAAGAGAATTTAACGAAAATCGGACCTGCCTCATTTTTATAAGCGGACTTTCTCTATTCTATAAGAAAGGTAATTCGAAAATGTAGCTCCATGAAGAAAAAATGTCCTTGAGGCTTCGTGGAAAGTATTCCCCAAAATAAAAATATTCGAGGGGCCGCATCATCAGCCAGATTGATCCCAAAATATCAATTTTGGTGAAAATTTGCTTATGGTTTACCCCCTCGCGTTGTTCACAGACAAACGGATGTTTTGCCGCAAACCAATTTTTCGGTAACAAAAACCCACAAAACCTGGAATCGAATGAACATGAAGTAATTTGCCACATTTAAGAACAATAATTATCCACTTTTTCGATATCTGAGACCTAGGTTTTTCTGCCGAAAAATCGCGTTTTTTCGCTGCAGCGTTTCATAAATTACTCTACACTACATATGTAGTAAGTGCTAAAAATTAAATTGTCTAGCTTAATTTTGTACTTATTATTGAAATGGACGTTTTTGAATTTGACTTATTATTGAAATAAAATTGACGTTTTTTACTAAATTAGAAATAATAGTTACGAAGGGAACTGAAAGATATTGATTTTTCTGAATGAGCGAAATGCCAATGCTTACGAAAGATGCCGTAATTGTTAAATTTCGAATTTGCGATAGTTGATTGATTAGTGATTTGGGGCGTGTCAACTGCTAAGATCATTAGTCCAATAAGTGTATGCATGTTTTTCCTCGGGTGGCGGTGATCTTTTCCCGCAGATTGCTGAGATTCGGCGCCGATGTCTGCTTGCGGTATTTTCCCAAACCATATATCTCCCTCTAGGGAGGCACAGCCCCAGGTGGGGAAAGTTCGAAGTTCCCGACTGGTCTCCCGGCATGCGTGGTAATGTATTACGCATGTAAGTATAAGTCTAAGTAAGAGGTGATGATAGGACAAAGAAGGTGAAGGAAATATCGCGTGCGGTTCGTGGCACATTTGTTAGGGTAGTGTTCCGGCATTCGTGTGTTGATCGGGGAAACCAATGAAAACTACTGATAAGAACAGCTGGCCGCTAGAATTCCCCTCTAGGCGGCAGCTAAATTCGTCCTAGCTGTCCTAGTGTCGAAAATCCTTAACGGTTAATTTGTAGATTCACTTATGTACTGCAAAAATGCACGGCAAAAATTTTATCTTTCAACGATGAATTCTCAGGTTCTTATGACGAAGGGCATTAAAGTTTTGACATAGTTTTTAATGGTGTATTGCCGCTAATTCTACACATTTGCCAAGCTATTTTCAGCCAAATGTTTTAGAGTTTCATTTGGAAAATACTTTGTTTCTAATTTTCTCTTCCGTCTTTTAATTTTTCTTTTGCTATTCGTCATAGGTATACATAATTTTCTCATTGATTCATTCATCAATAGCTACACCAGTACATTAATCAAATCACTTTCTTCTGAAACGAAATACTATTTCATTTATTCTTTTTTTATTGGCAAAAAACGGACTAGTCCTTTACATATTCGATTTGTGCTTGAAAAGTGTTGCAGTATTCAGCTTTGCAACATTCTAAGACCTGAATTTTAATGTGACAATTTTGGTTTTTGTGGAAACTTTTCATTTTAATACCCCTAGCTGAAGTATGAGAAAAATAAATACCCAAAAGTGAACTTTTGGAGGTTCGGTTTTTGGTAGTAACTCTTCATTTCATATGTTATGAAAGAAGTTAACCTTTTTTAAAATTATTTTTTTCGGATTTAATTTTTAATGAGAATCAATAACATTTTGATTTTCCGCACATAAGAAATCCATTTGACTTTATTGCCGCTAGCCTGCAACACATAGGTGTTAAATATAAGAGAGTGTCACGCTTAATTATTTAGATAAAATTTGTCCCCTCCATGAAATGCTGTCATTGACACAAAATCCCTTAATATGTTAGCGTTTGAAAATAAATATGCATATATAAAAGTAGTTTAAAGCATCTACAAAATTCTATATTTTTCCTGTGAAACCTATTTGATGCATCCAGGGTGTGTTAACCTAACAGAACATTCGTAGGTTGTTGCATCACTGTGCGTATTTTTGCAAGGAACCAGCAAGTTAATACGAATTGAAACAGTAGCAAGATAATTCTTAAAAGTAACTAACTTTAAAAAAGTGCTAAAACTTCATTACTGCTTTGGGAAATTGCCTGCAATATTCCGACAAAAATTCATTGCTGTGAATTTACGTCTACAGTAAAACTCAGCGCTAGGCACGTTAAATTGTAATCCATATTCATGTGCCATGATAGGCAGTTTTCTGTCCTCTCTCAGTTCATGAGGGAAAATTCTGAAGGGCTACCATTAGCTTTACAGGCGCAGAACGTAAGTGAAATTATATCATCTCTTCATAATTTTACCGCATATCATAAAATGCAGAGGAGCAGTAAGCCGATAACAGTGGAGAAAGGAAGTCAGGGGCAGAGAAAGTCTGGGCTCGTATGTAAAGTGGCTGGATATAATGCGTGGTTGTGTAGAGGGGCGATCAAGAGCAAAGAAGGAAACGACCCTGACCTTAATTCACACGAGCGCGTACGTTCAGAGTCAAGGCGTGGAAACATTGCATTCACAAACGCATAGACAACACTACCTGCTTATTAGCTATTCCGAAATCCACACACAGGGCCAACTGTTGAAATATCAGATGAGACTGAATAGAGGTACAGCCGGTACGGTGCATCTCATATGCTAAAGGGGTGAAGCGCTTATAATTAAGGTGAAGAATAGGCGAAAATAAAAAAAAAGCAAACTTCCAAAAGTATTAATATAGTTTTTCTACTCCCATTGTATAGTTGTGTCATTTGATGGCTGCAACCCGTTGAATAATGATACTCATTACGATGAAGATTTCATTATGATACTGGTTCGTAACGAATCACAGAGTAGTTTTAAACCAAGTATTGACACTTGTTTAATCATTGAGAATCGTTACAATAAATGTTTCGTTCGATTGTGTACATTCAAATTGCATTTAATATTATACTATGCTTCTCAATTTTAATTTCTTTTATTATGAGTAATATTTACCTAGAGTATTGTTTATAATAAGTTGGATCGTAGTTTCACTTTGATCCTATTTGACTAGCGCAGTGGTAGTTATTGGTGAGAACATTTGACAGACGTTAAGATCTGAACGAGTCATTTTGTGTTATATGTTGCTGCCGTGTGGTTGCTCTTAAAAACCGGCCAATTATTTTATTTTTTGTTTAAAATGTCTAGTGAATAAGACGTTGAATTGACATCTCCAGAAATAAGAGAACAAGCTAAAATGATGACCTCGTAATTATTGCCGCAACATTTGTACTCGCTGGCGGACTGGTAAACCAAAGCCACCTGCGGCAAAATAGAGTAGCTGTCCGCTAGGTGGGCTAGCCTGAATCCTGCATGTCAACTGCCACGAAATGATTCATTGTTAAGTTTAACGTATGAAAGTTAGACTCCAGGCCATGTATTAGGCCGCACTAAATTCACAATAAGGCAGTTTGACAGATTTCCTCTCGGAATAGCCAACTTACGAAACTATAACTCTGATCAAGTCTCTCGCTTTTGTTTTGTTTGTTGTCTCTTTCACAATCCTCGCGCGGTCTCGAGTCTTCTCCACTGTTCAATAATACATGTTTCGTTTTTCGGTAGAATTAAAAAGAGATGTTCATCTATAAACGAATCTCTGTGAATAATTATTAAGTTAATTAAGAATTATCATTGTCAACTATTGCGAGCTTAAGAAGTGTTAAAATGTGTCAAGTGCAAATGAAAAATACAACCTCAAAAGTTATCTGCGGCCATACTTCTATGTTATTAATGCTTTTGAGATGTGTGTCAACAGTTCCTTCACGTTTTGAAGTGGTAGTAGTGAGTTTTATTGAACGCAAATAAATACCACAATTATTGAAGTTAATTAACGAGATATACATCGTAGTTTTTAAGTGATCTAATGAATTGTTCCTAACAGTTCAGTTATGTCAATATCAATGCAAATGCATGCATTTAATTTATCTGTTCAATTACTCATTAGCCATTAAAAGTAAGTTCAGAAAAAAATAATGAATTCATCATTAGTGTAAGTAAGTCTTCAATAACTCATCCATTATTACCAGTCTTTGAATACGTGTTATCTTCATAGGTTCAATATTAAGTATAGACCCAGATGTTGTTGGGCTATCCATTATTTTCCAGTTATCAATAAAATGAATTCAGAAATAATAATAATAATAATAATAATAATAATAATAAAAAATAATAAATAATTAATTTAAAAAAAAAATTTCAATTAACTTTATTATTATTACTAAAGAAAACAATTGGAAAATAATAAATAAAACTCAAAAACGCTTAGTTCTACTAAGTAAATAAATTGAACGATAAAAAGCAAAGAACGAAGAGCACCAAAACGCAAAACTTTAGCAACACTCGTTAACTAACACAACTTCACTTGGATGGCTTTGAATGTTGGCGGTATCTACGAAAGTAGTCATTGTTTCATTGCAAACTTAAATTTTAAAAAATGTCCCTACCGGTTGAAGGTAATATACACAGGGTATTTGTGTGACGGTTGGCAACACTTTTTGCCATCATAAAACGAAACGAAACTACCCTATATCGAGTATAAATGTATGTTCTCATCCGACAGTGACATTTTTCAAAAGTTGTCCCGTTAGTTCGGCTTTTTAGCTGGCCAGCAGCTTACCATAAGTTGTAGAAAAAGTATTGTATGAAACTCGATGTAATCCTGGGTATTAATACACTCGTGTGAAGTTTACGATACTCACTCGTTCCTCGCTCGTATAGTAATATCACACTCATGTACATCATAAAATGCTCGTAATATCATAATACACATCATTACATAATCGTTTCGTAATGTACTATAATATTTTAGTTCATGGGACCCTAACCGGCGGTTTGTGAACTCCTAGGAACTGGTGAGTTTTATGAAGCATCTTCACGCAAATAATGTTATAAATTACAGAATATTATTATGAATAAAATTAGAATTTAAGTAAAATAGAAAAATTGGAATATATAAAGTGAACATATAACCATAATTTTTATAAAGAGTACATGAAATAACAGATGACAGTACATTTTTTTATTCTGAAATAAAATGAAATAAAAAATAAAAAATAGCGCAGACAAATAAATAAGTGAATACATAAACTTTTCTCAATCAGACACACATAAGCTTTGAGAGTTTTTCAGTTTCAACTGAAGCTTAGTTAAGAACCAGTTAATTTAATTGTCAATTAATGCGTATTAATTGACAGTAAACGGCTCTCTTTACTGTTGCTAATAATTTCACAAGGATTTGTGAATTTATTTCGTTTTTGAACAGGCAGCAAGTGGCAAAAGGGGGTGGGAATAGCCGTTTTAGATGTTATTACCTCACAGCAATTAAAAACAACCAGAAGTCAGCAATAATGAAATAGAATTCTATTGCTTCCACAAATGTTTAGGACATTATTGTTTTGAGAAGCAGAAATTAGAGGTGAATCTAAGAGCCGAAGAAAACAAAACAACCCAAACTTCATCATAAACGACGGTTCTAATAAAACATTTGCCTGATAATGTTATAAGATTTAATGAAATTAAAATAGAAAATGAATAATTTTCCGTGTGTTTTGCACAATTTTGAAACAAGAAGACATAACCAAATAAACATAAATAAATGCGGCTACTGTAATTAATCCTGTTATTAGGAAAATCTAACCGCAGTGTAAGCTCTCTTTAAAGTTCTTTGCAATTCAATAACATTCCATTAATAATTATTACTATATCTTATAAATTACTAATTTCCAAGGCGTGCAAAATGAAAAGCGAACTATGTATTCTTCGGCCTTGGGAGGTGTCTATGGTTTCCTTAGACACCCAGAAATTCGAAAAAAAAAATTGATTTTGACTGAAAAATGCAGATATTGGATTGTGTTATTCCGCCTATTCTTATACAGCGTTTACCGACTGTATTTCTCATTCTAATGTGTCAGTGCTTACGTCAGCGGACATTAGGTGACGATAAGGCTGCAAGAAAGAGGCAGCTCGTCATTAAATATTTGCTACTAGTTGAATGTGGCGTCGATGACGCCGTAAACCGTTTTAAAAGTATTTTCATGAGCTGAAAATTTCTTTCATACTTCATTTCTTTCATGCGTGGCTTTCTTCCAATACGTTCTTACAGTATCTGGCATTGGACTTAACAAAAAATCGTAGTAGTTGATAATGTTATATTCCCCTTCAAAAATTCCCACATCTAATCGCCTTCTATGTTACCTGCTTACGGAATATGAACTGGTAATATTTCAATTAAAATTACAATTGCCGTAAAAGAACGTGGAAGGTATTGATGATGCGTATAGAGTTTATTACAGTTTCAGTGTAAGCTTCTGGATTATTCTCTAATCCTAATAAAAGATCATTCTCAATTAGTTCCGGAAATTCTGACGCAAAATCTTCTACAATTGATTTGATTCTTCCCCGTATTTGCTTATCACTTTCGTATTTTTCTCCCCTAATTTGTGAAGAGGTTAAACTCCACAAACTCAGTCTAATTTGTGTTCACTTCCACTTCAATTGCTTTACTAATCGTTTCGTATACGAATCTATATAAACATTAAAAGACGACTGTTTTGTTTGTTTATGTGAATAAGGTGTTAGTTAAGTCTAATAAGAATAAAATCTGGGTCATACTAATTTGAAAATCGGTATTTGTATACTTAGGAAAGTAGAAATGACAAATCGAACGTAGATCAATCAGTCATTCATTCATTCTCTAACATTACTCACACTTTTGTTTCATTCATATTCACTAGAAATTCTGTAAATTTAATACGTTCCAAGGCAATATTATTTGTAGGTTTTTGCAAATTTATTTTAAAAAATATGGTAATAGGCCTTATGGATAAAACTTAAATTGAAATATGCCGTCAGTTGTTCAAATCAACTTCACATGTTCACTTAAAGATGTCAAAATCAGTGTTGCCATCGCCGTGAAAGAACATGATGGCGTATTGAGAAAAAAATACCTTTGGGTACTGGAGTTTAATCTACGCCACCTTCATAGACCTATTTAGGTGGCATTAGTTTAATTCCCGGCTTACTCACTAAGATCGCAGCGCTACAACACGCAAACAAAATTTTTTTGGAATTTTTTTGAATCTTCTGGCCGGATCCGGAAACAAATTATCAGTTCCCCATCAGGAGACTGAGGCGCGTCGAATGTCATCTCACATGTCTCGATTAGTGCACGGGGATTGTCTAGTCGTGAGTGACGGAACCGCACATTCGCACACTCGGGAGTTACACAAATTCTGTATAGGGATTCACATGTTGCGTTATAGAACAACAACTTTTTTATAGTCTTGATATGCAAAGAACTGTTGTACAGTCGATTCGTATATACTCCGCTAAGCTATTGCAGTATTTATGAAATTAAAAAAATGTTTTTATTAAAATTTATTGCAGTGTTAACGTAGAGTATTTTATTAACTGTTTTTGAGCGGTATTTGTGCTACTTTTTGGAAAACCATTTTGTGTACTTTTGCTCAGCAGAATTTTTACTGCTGCAGTCAACTAGTTTTTCACATATATTTATCATTTATTCTGTTAGAATGCGTATTTGAACTCATTCACATATATTCACTCATAATAATGAAGATCAACATATATTCATGCAAGCAAAATCCACCAACAAACGCTCTTCATCTTTACACAAAAAAGAGTAAGTACTGGGATATTTGTGAAATTCTATGAAGCATCTGAAGTCTGGCTTTTTTAAAATGTATTAATCACTGTTCGACTTATTTAGTCTTTCAAGAGTTTACATATATACATAATTGTTTTCCATAGTGTACATTTGGAAATTAAATATTTTTTTACTTTCTCGTATACATACATATATACGGGAGTAATATACGTAGGATTGAGAAAGTTATATAATGCTGCAGAAAATCGATTTGGAGATTTCAACGGAAATACACGTTTTGGGGTTCCCTGATACCGAAAAAGTGTTTTTTTCAAAACGTCCGTCCGTCCGTCCGTCCGTCTGTCTTTTTGTCTGTTTGTCTGTCCGTCTATCTGTCCGTCTGTCTGTGAACACTGCTAGGGCCTAAACTATGTGTACAATCTTATCCAAATTGGAGAAAGCCCTGACGATTTGGCACTAGTTAAAGCTTTGAGATTTTGAAAAACATTCTTTAATATTTGGAGGCACTTTACATGAAGCCCCCTGGACATTTTCAAAATTTTCTCAAAAACGGCTCCAAATTTTTTCTTTACATTTCGTGTAAGAATAGAGTAAAATACGCTAATAAAGGTGGCATAGGTCCGATTTTCACGGTTAACTCTGAAGTTTCGAAAATTGCAAAAGTTTGAATTTTTTTCGGCGTCTTCCTACAACTATAAAATTGAAGATAGAGATTTTTCCATGAAACAAAATATGTTGTCCATAAATAGTTGTATCATGAAGATCATGTACATTTTTTCGAAAATTTTCGTAGTTTTCGTGCAATAGAGCATAAAATGTTTGCAATTAAAAAAATACAAAAACATGATTTTCTGAAAAACGGCTCCGAATGTTTTCTTTAAATTTTTGGAAGAGTAAGTACCAAATGCACCCTATCCGATGACATAAACACTATAATGTCCTATTCAGATGTTTTTTCAAAAGTTACAAAAATGTAACTTTTTTGACATGTCTCTGCACTTTTTTCACGTTATTGTATTTATGAGTACATTATCTTTAAAGAATGTCAAATACAGCTTCACAAAAACATAGCAGTTTTCTATAAAAATGAGTTCAAAATTCCGCATTTTCAGAACCACAAACTCAATTTTCTCAAAAATGGCTCCAATTTTTTCTCCAAATTTTTCTTATGGATAGTGCAAATTGCACAGTTTTATTTGACGGTAAGTTAATTTTGGTGTATTTTGTTTGTTTTTAAAAAATTAAACAAATGTAATTTTCTTGAAATACCTCTCACGCCGTTAATATTGGCACTTCCATCAATTTGTATGTATTATTACATTTTTTAGTAGAAGTGCTTTAAATGACTTCAAATGAAGGTTTTCGAAACCTCGAAAGATTCTTGTGAAAAAGAGCTTCAAAATTCGCATGTACAGTAAAGCTTATACGCCATTTTCTCTAAAACGGCTACGAATTTCTCAATGAAAACTTCTATTTAGGATGAGTTTCTACTCTTCCTTAATATTCTTGAAGTAATAATTCGGTTGTACTACTAGGAAAGCCTCACAGTCCACACCAAGGAAATTAGAAAAAATTGGTACGAGAAAGTCTGTACCATTCTGTAGCACATCTAGTTTACTTACACATGAAGATTTCAGTGGTTAGCCCTTTTAGGAACCTCTAACATAATTCAATATTTTTTATGTACTACATTTAACAATTTGAGTTGATACATGTTTGTAATTTGAATAATTATGTATCAGTTTGAAATTATTATCAGCAAATTACGGAGGATGTAACAAGGTTTTAGCATGCCGGCTTTTAATTCTTGGTTGTGGGTAGGCTGATTTTCCGAGTGAAAATGTGTTAGTTGAAGGATGTAAGGGTAAGTTAGTATAGAATTTTGATGCAAATTTACTTACCCAAATTTTTAATGGTACAACAAAATTATTAATGTATCTGTTCATTACTAATGAACCAGGGAGCTTTAAATGTCTACCGGAGAAATTTATTTTGAATGACTTGTATTTTTTGAAATTGGTAGGGGCTGAACCTCTCCATATTTGTCAGGCGTATGTAAGAGAGGACCGAATGATGTATCTAAAAATGGATAACGATGTGTCTATGTTAATTTTAGAATTTTTATTTATCAGGGGATGTAATTTTAACATTTTAATCAATGTATTGCTTGCTATTTTTGAAACATCTTGCCATATTATTTTTTTGTCAATTAGTAGTTCTAAGTATTTGGCCAGAATTGTAGATGGAAGCCATTGCATTGCTTAAAATTAAAAAATACAGGGTATATTTGTTTTAGTCCTTTTAGTGAAAATACTTTTGATTCGCATATGTTAGAATTAATTATTTTCTATTTCTAAACTTTATATGTTTAGGTTGACTTGTAATTTGTCTTGACCTATTGGAAGGTCTTTATGTGAAGTGAAAACTGCAGTATCAATCGCAAAGAAAGCTAGATAGCTAATTACAATTTCCTCCCTATTAGATCCTTGTGTGTGATTCAAAATTCTCAGAGCAAGGCGAGAACTTTATACGGCAAAAAACAGATATTTCCTCCTGATAAAATTAGGATCTTTCCTCGGATAGTTTAGGCGAAAAGGTGATGCGTTGGGGAAATACTTCGTGCGGGTTGGACATTTCTACAGAATTTACGGATCCTAATGAAGAGTGTCGCACTTTTTCACGCAAAGAGAAGCTTGCATTTAACCAGGTGTGTGGGATTTAGTGATTTCGGTTGCGTCTACTACTATGACCATTAGCTCCGTAAATGTAATGGATGAATGATCATTAGTCTACTATGGTCATTAGTCCCGTAAGTGTAATGCATGAATGGTCATTAGACTACTATGGTCATTACTCCTGTAAGTGTTCTGAGGTGTTTTGTGTTCTTCCTCCTCTTGAACGCGATATCCGGTGTCTACATATACGTCGGCATTCGAGTTTCTTTTCTCCCTCCAGATATCTTTCTCCGTGAGGCACTGCCCCAATCGCGACAAGTTCTAAGCTACCGACTAATGTTCTGACATGTGTGGTGGTGTAGTGCTTGTGCGGGTGTAAGTGGAGACGCGAGGGCAAGGATGAGGAAGAATAGATTGCGCGCGGTACGTAGCCCTTTTGTAAGAGTATTGTTCCGTCATTTCCCTAGTATCGATGGGAAAACCACGAGAAACTGATGATTGGTTGACTAGTGGTCCGGGCGCGTCAACTGCAAAGTTAATTATTCCCGTAAGTGTAGTGCATTTTTATCGCGAGAGATGCCGGTGATATTCTCCCACATGATAGTGATATTCGGCGCCAACCTACGTCGGCTAACGGGATGTTTCCAAACCAGATATTTCCACCAGCGGGGCATCCCCGCCATCCGGGATATGCTGTAAGCACCCTACAGGTCTCCCGACATGTGTGGTATTCTTGTTCATGTAAGTGTAAGTGTGTGTAAGTAAAGAAGTAAGGATAGGCCAAGTAAGAGGAAGAACAGAATGCGCGCGGTCCGTGGCACATTTGTTAGGGTACTACTCTGGCATTCGTCTGGTTCTTATCCGAGAAACCATGGAAAACTACCGATCAGAGCAGCCGGCCTCTAGAATTCTCTTCCAGACTGCAGCTGATCTCGACCTTGCTGTCTGGCCATCGCGTCGAAAATCCTGCCACAGACAGGACACGAACCCTAGGACCTCCCAAATAGAGGCACAGCTGTGACATCAGTTGGTTCCCTGAACCCCCTCCCCGATAAAAGCTGAACATCAGAGCTGCAGCCCGCTACGGTGCTGATTGTGAAAGTGATTGATCCGACCCGTAAAGAGGAAAATTCCCTACCGTTGTTACTCGAACGCTAGGACGTTCCTGCCAACGAAGCTGCAGAGGCAACTGATGTAGCCACTGCCATGGCAGCCGTGCGTGACACCGAGGCAGGCATTCCCGACCCCGACCCACGCAACGAAAACACGGTCTGCGGTTTCAAGGGACCATCTGCTATCGTCGGAGTTTCTCTCGTCTCTCTGGCGCCTGCCGTCTCCGTGCCCGCCTCCGCTTCTGAATCGTCTCCGGAGCGGAGAGTGGCTGGCGCCCAGAGTAGGATTTAGGGTTTTAGGGGGGCTGCAGCACAGGGACCGCGGCCAGCTGGGAGACTTCCAGTAGAATACGTCAGCGGGAACCTTCTTAATGATGCGGGAGAATTCAGATTACTCAGCATCACATGTTGGTGAGACAGTGCGATAGGAAAATCAAGATAGAACGATGTAATCCATTAACTAGTGTAGTGTACGTTTGAAAAGCAATTCGTCTAAAACGATATTAGCGCGGGAATGATTTTTTTATTTCAATTGTTTCGTTTCAGCGTTTTACAGACTGCAATTATGCAATTTGTACTCTACTGTCTAATGTTCCTTTACCTTGTTCTAAGTGCATTTTCTGTATCACGTTCTTTTTGTTTTCTTTTCAATATCCATATTGCCTGATGAAATTCAGCACTCGTGGTTTATCATAACTAGATCCTAGTCCATTAAAGCTAATGTTTGCATTGTGGATGCTTTAAAATACATCTACAAAACAGGAACAAAACACAGCTGTTATTGTCAAGAGGAAGCTAATGAAATTGGGCACAAAAATGCAGATCAGTTATTTTGCTATTTCGCGTAGATATTTTACATCGTAAGCAACAAAATTATTATTGAATGAATAAATGAATGAATTGATGGATGTCTTAGTGTTTGAACCGAAGAAAAAGAATTTCGAAAATACAGGAATTTCTTAATAACTAATAAAAATTTATTAACAAGCACACAATAATCGTATGTGCAAATAATAATTGTAATGTAGAATTTATAAAATAAATTAATTTATGTAATTTTACTGTATATATGATTATTTTTCGGCATTTTATAATAATTTTTCGGCTTAGTTCCTAGTGAAAGATAAAATAGCATTTGAAAATGTCACTCACTACATTTCTCCATTGAGAAACTCTTCTTGAACAATACGTAGTTATAAAATCAAACATAAAAGTTGAAAGGTTTGCAAAACGCCAGTCACGTTGCCAATTAATATTACACTAATTATTTATTATGGAAGATCTTCTGTGGTATTACTCTGTGTTGTGTGCTCGACAGAGTCAATAATCTTTCACATTCACATGTAGCAGATCCATTCAGCGCTGGAGGCATCAAATACTCGCTTTCTATGAAAGCATTTCCCCTAGTGACGTGGAGACCTCGCGCCTTCACTATGAAGTGATATTAATGTAGCTCTTATTCCACTTATTGTAGGATTTTATGAGAAACTTTCACTCACACTTCATAAAACGTCTAAACTGTCATTAAAATCAAATTGATATTGACACCCTCATAATGAAAAAAATGACGAAAATAAATGTTTGATGATTAAACATGATGTCAAATAAAAGACATTACCGTCGAATATAAAAAATATTTTTATAATGTAGTTACATACATTTTTATATATATTTTATATACACTAACATACAGATTTGGAATCATCTCAACATTACAATCTTGAATTTTCTGTCGTAAAATCCGTGTTTCAGGTTCTTTGGAACTGAGACTTTGCACACATGTCAGCACTAAAGTCTGTTACTTCTAAGACTGTTAAGATTATTCCAGGTGGCAATGAGAATAGTTCAGTTTTGTACCTGAAATTCGGGACGTCTGTCTGTCTGTCTGTCTGTCTGTATGTATGTATGTATGAATGTATGTATGTGCGTGTGTATACAAGTATATGTCTCGTACAACTCTGTCTGATTAGAAGATTTTTAGCTGAAATTTGGAAAATACTTCAGAAGCAAAATTTAGTTGTACCGTTTTGGAGATCGTTAAAATATTTTAATTTTTAAGGGTACTTTAAATGAAGCCAATATATTTTCAAAATTTTCTGGAACAATATTTTAACTTTTTTCTTTACTTTTTTTGTTGAAATAGAAGAAAGAGCATTTATAAAAGTAACACAGTTCCGATTTTCATTAAAATTATAACATTTTGAATATTACAAGATTCAAATTAACTTTCTAACCTGTCTTACACCTTCAATATTAAAGCAAGAGAAGCTTTCACAAAAAATATGTATCTCTAAATTTTATATGTTTAAATAACATAAAGCTTTTTTTAAAAAGATGAGTTGTTGAGTAATAACTTGTGACATCAAAAGAGGAGGAAAAGATTCGGTATACCGACATTCCCATTTGTTATACGTAAAACTATGATGACAAATGCTTGCAGAAAGATTTGAATCGTTTTGAGAGAAGAGTCTTTGTATCCATTTGTATTTATATTATGTGTGATAATGTTTACTATTTTTGCTTTTGTTCTTAAAAGGAAGTAGTATACTCTTCAAGAAAATCGCCAGTCTCTTCATGGCACCACTCAACAGAGAGCTATCAACAGATACTGGGTAGTGCCTGTAGCCGTTAGCGATACCTATCAAATGATAAACTGAGTAAAGCAGCACATATTTTGAAAAAAAAAATAATAATTCCACGAATACATATACTACAATTGAATACAAAGGATCTTCTTTAACTGATTACGTGAAAATTAATTTTAGTAACATGTAATACTCACATCATTTTTTTCACTGAAGATTCTAGATACATTTTAATTGAAGTCTTGAAAAACACACTTATTCTAAACCGTCACCCATTTATGTCGCTACAATTTGATTTCATTTTATTTCATTTTTTTGTGTTTCCGGGCACGTCAACTGCTTTGGTCATTAGTCCCGTTAGTATAATGCATGTTTTTTCTCGGGATATGCGCGGTGATCTTCCCCCACTGGATGGCGAGATCCGGCGCTGACCTACCGTCGGCTAGTGGGGTTTCCCCCTAACCAGGACTCTCCCACCAGCGGGGGACCGCCCCAGTCAGGACAAGCTCTAAGCTCCCGACCGGTCTCCCGGAATATGTGGTAGTGTAGTGCATGTTAGTGTAAGAGTAGAGGGTGAGACAAGGAAGAGGAAGGACAGATCGCGCGCGGCCGTGGCCCGTTTGGTAGGGTACTGCTCCGGCATTCGCCTGGTGTTGATCGAAAAAAACACCGAAAACTACCGATCAGAGCAGCGGTCTGCTAGAATTCTCCTTCAGACAGCGACCTAGCTAGAAAGCTAGTGTCGAAAATCCTGCCGCCGTCAGGACTCGAACCTAGGACCTCCCGGTCAGAGGCGCTGCAGCGACATCAGTTGATGCACTGAGCTACCGCTCCCGGTACGTCGCTACAAAATACGACAAGTCGGTAAGTTCATACACTTGTTTTCCCGCCAGCTCTTCCGCGAATGATGACGATAAACAATTTCTGTTCTTCGCCGGTTTCTCTAGCCATTGAATGGCACCATTCAAGCGCAAGTTTTACAACAGTGGTCGGGCAGCCCACGTAACACGGAGAAGTCGTGATGGCGCGGCGGCGACAGCGGCGGCGACGGCGACGGCGACGGCGACGGCGACAGCGACAGCGACAGGGACGACGATGCGCGAGTAGGCGACGAGCGCTGGGCATGGGGTGGGGTGGGGTAGGACGGGGCTGGACGTGGCGTGGAGTGCGGAGAGGTGTGGGGAGGGAAGGGGCGGCACGGGACGGGCGATCACGGAAGCGCGCCGCGTGGGAGACGCAGTAACGAGCGAGAGAAGAGACTGCAAAGGGGGCCACGCGTTTCGCAAGCCGCGCCCGTGCTTTCCTCCGCCGACAACGCCTCCGACGCTACAACGGCCGCCACCGCTACTTGCCACTATCGCTGACACTGCCATCGCTGTTGTCTTCACCCAGTTACTTTCCTTCTCTTCTTCACCACAAGTGTAACCGCCACCCACGTAATTCTCGCTTAACATAGACTGGGAGCGGTAGCTCAGTGCATCAACTGATGTCCCTGCAGCGCCTCTGACCGGGAGGTCCTAGATTCGAGTCCTGACGGCGGCGAGATTTTCGACACTAGCTTTTCAGTTAGGTCGAATTCAGTCGCTGTCTGGAGGAGAATTCTAGCGGCCGGCTGCTCTAATCGGCAGATATCCGTGGTTTCTCCGATCAACACCAGGCGAATGCCGGAGCAGTACCCTACCAAACGGGCCACGGACCGCGCGCGATCTATCCTTCCTCTTCCTTGTCCTATCCTCTCCCCTTACGCACACACACGTACACTAATATGTACTACACTGCCACATATTCCGGGAGACCGGTCGGGACCTTAGAGCTTGTCCCGACTGGGGCGGTGCCCCGCTGGTGGGAGAGTCCTGGTTAGGGCCCCACTAGCCGACGGTAGGTCGGTGCCGGATCTCGCCATCCAGCGAGGGGAAAATCACCGCCATCTCCCGAGAAAAACATGCACTACACTAACGGGACTAATGACCGAAGCAGTTGACGCGCCCGGAAACACGAAAAAATCAAATCAAATCAAATCTCACTTAACATAGCTAGGTCAATGTCTGGAGGTCCACTACTCTAGTTGTTTTCCGTGGACCCCAAACAGGCCGGCACTGGACCTTACGCGATGTGTTCTTTTTCATCTTTGTCACTGGCTAAGGTGGCTCAGGGCTTCAACTGATGTCACTACAGTGCCTCTGAACGAGAGGTCCGAGGTTCGAGTCTCGACAGTGGATTTTCGTTACTGGCTTGATATCTAGATCGAATTCAGCTGCTGATTGGACAACAAATCTAGCGACTGGCTGCTCTGATAGGTAGATAGGGCTCTGATAGTTTTTCCAATGAACACTAGGCGAATTTACTGCATGTAAAATATCCTCAAGCCTAAAAGAAGCCTCTGAGCAAAATTGAGATCCGCCAGTTTCGTCGCCCGCGTGGTTAGACGGAAGAGAGGGCCTGATGGCCCGAGTCTCGCCACGTAAAATAAGGCATTAACTAAACTAAACTAAATTCCGGAGCATTGCCCTAACAAACCGGCTAACTACGCCAGCGATCTTTCCTTCATGTTTGTCCTCTCCCCCACCATTTAAAGAGTAGTAGCTCAGTGCATCAACTGATGTCACTGCAGCGCCTCTGACCGGAAAGGTCATAGTCACAAACACACACACACACACACACACACACACACAATTAACTGTGCAACATAATCTCATAAGTCCGAGATTAGTCGGGAGTTTAGGGCTGGAGAAAATCCTTTAGGGGAAAGTAACTGAAGGAAAAATTCTGTAAGCCGACGTGTAGTTCGGCGTCTGTACTTATGTTCCAGTAGGGGAGAGACAGTGCCATGTCTTGGTGATTACATCCACCTCACGGGATTAACGACCCTAGTACGCTCCTGGAAACCGTAAATACCGACTCACTCGCTCACTCCCGCTTCACCTTAAACACCATCGTCCACTTCTTCATCACAAGTATCACCGCCTCCACTATTCTCCTAACCAGCTTACTCGTCACCGCTTCAAGTTTCCCACTTCTACTTCCCGGCCTCTCCTGATCTTACTTTCCTTCATTATCTGTCCAGACCACCGTCACCATCTTTTCCACAAGAGTTCCTCTTTGATCAATATCCTCTTTTTCATTATACCCTCTCCTGCTCGTTCATCGTCCTCGTCTCCATCGTCTCCCCTCCACCCCATCGTCCCCCGCCGTCCCAACGTCGTCGGGTGTTGTGGCCATCCCACCACTTCACCATCACTGCGACTGTCGCCTTTCTCCTGGCAGTCTTCGTCGCCTAACGCAAACATTTCCGCCGATTTATCTGTCAACAGAAGGCACGCTTTACGGGTAATTATTGTCGCCGATGCAATAGCAACAGTCATGACTGCGGAAGCAAACTAAAAGTGGAATGCAAACTCAAAAATACTTATTACATCAGAAGATGATTCACTGTTGGTACACTGCCAATGCAAAGAATGTAAATAATACGTTTCTTTTAGATTATAAATCTAGATGTCTTTTCTGAAAGCAAGAGGTTGACACGCATTACATATGCTTTTCTGGAGAATCTTCTCTCCCTCACTCAACTACATTATTGTAAATATCGCAGGACATATCCAAGTACCTGAATTGTCGAAATATCTCATTTGAATCTTTCATTTAATCGTTTCGGTTTGATCAAGTTAATGAGAAATCAAGTTCATGTAAAAATAATTACAGTTTGCTAAGTTCTTACCATTATATGCTATGTGGTAAGTATGATACATATTATGGTTATAAATTATGGCATATGTTATATTATATATTAAGGCAAGCCGTATTTAAATTTCATTGATTATTTCGTGTTTCCGGGTGCGTAAAATACTATGGTCATCAGTCCCATGAGAAAAGTTCATGTTTTTAGCACAGAATACAGCGGTGTTCTTCCCCTTATCGATGAGACCCGGTGGCGACCTTCACGTCCAATAGCGGGGTTTCCATATGCCAATGTTTTCTTTCTCTTTCTTATCCTTTTGTCCTTAATTTACTGCTACAGTATGAAAAAACTAGAGTGTTTCAAAAAATGTCTCCATTCGAATAATACATGTTTAAGAATCTTTTTTCTGTCCAATTTCCACTCGCGTATCTTTGTTATCATAAGTAACATAATATGTTATTTCTAATGCATATTATACAGTAGGATGTATTTCTTTCATTTTCTATCGCCTCAAACGTCTTGCAAGTTCATGACTGATTGAATTTCCGGACATGTAAGCTGCTATGGTCATTAGTACCGACCAGGAGAGGTGGTTCAGTGCGACAGCTGATGTCACTGCATTGCCTCTGACAGGAAGTTCCTAGTTTCGAGTCCTGACAGTGGCAAGATTTTCGACACTAGCTTGTAAGCTAGGTTGAATTCAGTCGTTGTCTGGAGGAGAATTCTAGCGGCCGGCGGCACTGGTCGGTAGTTTTCCGTGGTTTCTCCGATCAACACCAGGCGAATGCCGTAGCAGTACCCTAACCAACGGACCGCGTGCGATCTTTCCTTCCTTTTCATTGACTTCTTTTCACCCCTTAATCACAAGTGCACTAACACGCACTACACTACCACACATGCCGGGAGACCGGTCGGGAGCTGAGAGCTTGTCCCGGTTGGGTCGGTGCCCCGCTAATGGAATATACCAGGTTAGGGGAAACCCCACTAGTCGACGGTAGGCCGGCGCCGCATCTCGCGATCTAGTGGGGGAAGATCACCGCCACCCGCAGATGAAAAGCATGCACTACACTCACGGCACTAATGACCTGCGCAGTTGACGTGCCCGGAATCACTAACAACCAACCAACCATTAGTACCGCTAGCGTAGTGAATATTTTATTGTTGGCGGTATTCTTCCCCCCTCTGGGTGGTGATATGCCTTGCCGACCTACATGGCCTTCCGGGAGATTTCCACCTACAGGTATCTCTCCCCAGCGGGCCACCGCCCCAGCCGGGCCAAGCTTTTAGATTCGGACTGGTCTCCCGACTTGTCTTGTAGTGTTGTGCTTGTAAGTATAAGTGTATGTAAGCAAGAGGTGAGGATAGGTAAAGGAAGAGAAATGAAAGATCGCGCGCGGTCCGTTTGTTAGAGTAATGCTCCGAAATTCGCCTGGTGTTGATCAGAGAAACCACGGAAAATTATTAGCCAGAGCATCTGGCCGATAGAATTCTTCAGACAGCAGCTGAATTCGACCTATGTAGCTAGCTAGTTTCGAAAATCCTGCCATGGGGTCTCGAACCCTAGGGCCTCCCGGTCAGAGGTTCTGCAGTGACATCATTTGAAGCTCTGAACCAGCTCAGCTGGTACCATATTGTAATATATGAAGTCTAACCACATTATTTAAATGTAAGTTAAGTTTTATCACTTAATCCATTATTTGTAAGAGAATGTTGAGCAAACACTTGGCATTTCAATTGCTTAGTGGCAATAATAATTACTGCCAGTAATTGTGCTTACGTATCTAGGAGTTGCACTATCTTCCTATATTTAACTTATTCCAGAATTTTTCAAGTTTTCGACTTTTTTATCCAGAAATTTTGCTCTCAATTATAACGACAACCATAATATAATTTTTTTTATATCCTGGATAAAATGAGGATCAGAAATATTATTCATATCAGATCGTTATCCAACACATGCAATAAAGACAGGCTGAAAATAAATCCAAATAATTACTTTTGTTGAATACTCATTGGGGTATTTTTGGTGAATAATGATAAATAGATTCTAAAGTGCATTAATTTATGAGCTCAGATTATATTCATAATGTGTCCTTCTGGTACCATGAAGATGGATTCGAGTTAAAATCCTTTAACTCGGAGTAAAACATGAAATACACAGAATAGTTCTATTGATTCTATCTCTAAACGCATCGTGCCGGACGATGAATTATAAATCGTGCGGCGCCATGCAAAGTGCACACGCCAGAAGTTCGATAACAGAATATACGCCCAACATTCTCTTTTCATGCGCGTTCAGCACCACGAACACAGAAGATCTTTATCATTCCTTGGAAAATATAGCTGTTTGATTTTGTTATTAACGTCATTAGACCGATTTAGAGCAAATAACGGACGGGATTAAAGGTTGTAATCTGAGGCGATACTAAGTAATTCTACATTCTAAAAAGACCAGCGGTGCTTCAATAGCACATACTTTCTTGCATTATTTGTAATTTTTTTAATTTTCGAAAATTCAGGTAGTTAAGTGAAAATAGGACCTGAACCCTTTTTTTATAAAATGATTTTGCATTTCTCGAGAAGAAAAAATTAAAGAAACAAATTAGAGCCACTTCGAAAATGTTGTTTTTATTACTTTTATTGCAAATTTACGCGAAAATTACACATATTTTGAAAAGAAATTCACGGTATTATTTACAGATATTGTTGTGAAGAACATATTTTATTGCGAAATATACCTATACTCAATTCTGTAGTTGTAAAAAGACGGCAACAAAATTTTCAACTTTTGCAATTTTGCGAAAATTCAGGGAGTTAAGCGAAAATAGGACCAAAACCCTTTTCTTATAAAAGTATTTTTTATTTTCCGAGAAGAAAAAATTAAAGAAATAAATTGAACCCACTGCGAAAATAAAATGAAATTGTTTTTTTAACGTTTCACATGAAAGTTACACTTAGTTCGCGAACCCGATGCTCGCTTTTGAAATGAGGTCAGGTGGGATGCGGCGCAATGGTCAACTCCATTACGTGGAATGCAAACACACAGATGCTACGTGGCGTGAGAGTCCATTTCACCACTACTTGCCTTGTTTGAATACGCTGCAGGAAGTCTTCCGCACCTCGAAGTGGGTGCAGATTCTTCTCTGGTGTGCAGTGGCTTCTGTTTCGTATTTAACCTCTTCCAGACCCCTGCCAGAACTCCCACTGAATTAATTACGTAATTTTCTTTACATGAATGATGATCATGTACTTCTACACTGCAATAGTTGCCCAGGCCCATCGTTATAGGCAGCATTTGTAATATTTATTACGTGTTAATTGTTTGTTAGATTACTCGATAAGACTTTTGACCTCTTGCAGTATATTTCACTCATATGTCGTAGCAGGCAAAGTGATTTCCTGATTTTAGGAACTCAATAACAACTCATTGTAGTTGCGTATTGGACATTAAACTTTCACTTGATATTTCTGGAGCGCACATGCTATTCTCAGAATTTTGCTGTCACTTTCTCTAAAACCACAACAAAGTTGTCGTCGCGTTAAAAGTACTGTTGATAAATATGAACATATTAATTAAAGGACACTTTAACTAGTTAGTATGAGATCAAATAAACAAATTAATGCAATTCGAAATTGTTATATACGACAACATATTTTCTCTCCGAGTTGTAATAATAATAATAATAATAATAATAATAATAATAATAATAATAATGCCTTTATTGATATGGCGAGGCTTATCTCTCACTAGTTAAAAACTACTTCTTCATTGTTAAGGTCACTATTTAGAGCACAGTAAAGATTAGTATTTACTGTATAATACACAGAAAACGCAAACTCATCCCCTACAATTTATTTGTCGACGGAGATTAATTTACTTACACTCTCATCTCCGTTGGTTGAACTATCGAGGGTTTTTCTGAATCTTTGGAAAGATGTATTTCAATCACCTTTGTAGACACGGAATCCTAAAATACAAAGCGATTTAAACTTTGCCGCATTGTACTTATATGATAGTCCGTATTAATCATTCGCAATTATGGCTCTGTAGTTCGTACTAAAGCAATCGGTACAACTTTAATATCAGTGAGGAAGAAGATTGCTGTGTGGGAATGCCTAACAGTCTTTAAATAATCCTGTCAATTCCTTTAAATAAAAGCTCTACAAACGCAGCTTCCTCTAGAGGTAAAGAGGAATCTAAAAGGAAGTTTCAGACGGGATGCAGAAAGCACGTGCAGATGGTGAGAACGACTCAATAGCGATCGATTGCGGGGATCATATGAAATAGCTCAGTCAAATTAGACCAAAAAAGGGCGATCAAAGGAAAAATCTAGGAGTTTTGAAACTTGGCATGTTTTTTTGGTACCTACTTAAAATCCTGAAGTTGGAGGATGAGCCGGAACAGGAACAAGAAGAAAAACAATAACTTTTCAAGCCTATAACTTTAAAAGTATTATTTTTATAACAAAATCCTATAGGATCCTTTTGGAGGAAATTTTATCTCCTATAATTTTGTGCAGAACATAATTTTTTGTGGAATTGATTGTTACGGAGAAATACGCAAAAAACGTCGAGAAAGAGCCTTGAAACGGTCGCCCCGCCTCAGGCTCATACCCCGCAATTCAGGATGTTTCGTTTACGTATTATGCAGTAGGTGATAACAAACAACCATGCCAAGTTTCAAAACACCGGGATTTTTTTCACTTGATTTGTCTAATATGACTGAGCTAAAAGAGGAATTCTGAAGTAGGACGAGAAAATGATGGAAATTTAAGGAACGGCAATAGTAAGTTTTCAAGAGGCTATGCACAAAGAAGTGTGCGAGAAGTCTGTGAGTAAGTGTTGCGACAAGGGGAATCTCAGGTCACCGTTGACACAGGTAAGTTGAATTCAGAATTCACGGAAACAAGGAACCTTTTTTCCACAGATGCAGAGAAATAAAGCACAATATATTCATAGGTACGTCAGTAGTGATGAAGATGGTGAACAGAATTAATGGAGGGGTCAGAAAGCAGAATATACATAGAAAATCGTAATTTCATAAGTAAATTTATCAACAAAATGCACAAGCTGAGATAGGTAATTGATAAAGGTGAGCTACAAACAAAGATTTGAGAGCGAGTTAAACGATTATAACTAGGTTACAAATTGATTGTGGTCCCGACATCTCCCTACAGAGTTAGGTGACCTCTGCTGGAAAATTACCACAAGGGAAGAACGTAATTCCTTTCTAGGTCCCTATTTTATGATCTCCACACACTTTTATGTTAAGGAAACAAATGAAGGAATCTACGAAAGAAAATTTAGGGGTGGCAAATATGAGAATGTTTCTTAGCTTAATTGAATTAAGATATTGGGAGAACAATTATATTGTAAGAATATTGGCCACATGTAAGCATATTATTCAACACATTCACTGTTACTTAAAAATGAAAACTCTGATTTTGTCATAACATCTGATTTCTAATTCGCACCATCAAAAAGAAATCGGCAGCAGAACTCTACTGGAGACAACGAACAATGCAATGATAAACAAAAGTAATCTACGGGCCGTCGAGAAACGTTCGATTGCACGACATTAGGATTACAACGCAGCGAGACCGACAGTCCTCGGGCTCTGTGCCAGCTGCGAAGCGTCTGGGATGGTGGGGCCGAAGCACGCGGAATGCCGAGTAGTTAGCGAGTAGTGCGGCTTCAACGGGGTGGCCCCATCTCCCGTCCTCGCACTGTCCCGGGTCACTGCGGCAGGTTCATGTTAATGACCGTCCCTCGCGCACCCGCCCCGAGAGATGAGCTCGCTTGCAAATAGGGAAGCTGCAACTGTCGAAATCTGGGCGCTTGGCAGCGATTCGCCTCTCTGCCACGGCTCCCGCGATTCCAGTTCTCATCCATTCAGCTTTCTTTTTGCAGGTTCTTTTTCTAGACGTTGGTGCTGGTGAGATAATTTGTTGGGTCTCACTTCCACTTTGAGATGAAATTTTCAGAATTGTCGAGTGAAGTAAAAAAACTGTGCTTCGGACTGTGCACATGTGCGTATTTTCGGTGGAAATTAGGTGGAAAGGTTTCAAGAAAATTAGAGCACCGGACAAACACCATTCTCGGTGCCTTTATTCGTAGTAGGGACGGATCATGATTAACATGAAATCGTTCAGTTTTGCTTCAGACTAGGAGAGGGAAGATGTTCACAGTAGATAATGATTAGAAATGCAAATTTTCATATCAGTGTACAATTACTAATTATCACAATAGATTGTAGATTTAAATGGTGACTTGAGATTAGTAGAAAGGTCTTGAATATTAAACTTATATTTTCTTTTCCGCAAGTTTAATAAGAAAGAACACATTTCCTTTGTAAAGATGTTGTTATTGGAAAATGATCGCTTGATTGAAACACTGAAATAAAATTCGCAAAACTAATTACCCGATGGTCTAATGCTGCAACTCATTACGGGATACACAATAGAAACATTATGAAGATAATACTACTATATATGCAATGCAATTGAAAGATCATACGACTTTCCCTGCCTGAGCACTTCTTACATATGGTACGAGTAAAAACTATTATTTTGAGTAGTTTGTACCAAATAATCAATATATTCTAACAATCTAACTGAGGCTATGACCATGAATCTGACACCGCTTAGGCATAACCTTTAGGTTATGAAGAAAAAGTGAAAATAAGAATAGCTAACGACTGGATTATTCTGATCTCGGAATTCTGAGAATCATAAGTGAAAACGATTAGGCGAATGAGATCATAAGGCGAATTCATAAGGGAAATCATTAGGCGAATGAAATCATAAGCGAAACCAACTAATTAACTATAATTTAATAAACAAATCATATATTGCCGTGGTTTTTTGTTGGTTTGTTACATTGCTTAATTTCAGTTTGACAACGAATTGCTGTCATTTGGCTCTAACTTCTATTACACTATATTAAGAGCACCAATACAATGCCCCCCACATTCTCACGTGTCGCTCGCCTGTCAGCCGTCTAAGTACCCGACCTCGTTGCACCGCTGGCGCCGCACTTAGTTCGCGCAATGACCAACGCTTGTCCGCATACCCGCACGTGATCTCTCCGAAGCCGTCCATGTGTTACGCTGGCCGCAGGTATCCCAGCGTTATCGTGTCGCTCCCTGCTGCTACTCCCCCCCCCGCCCGGCCCCCCCCCCCCCCCCCCCCCCCCACCGCCACTGCCATCGAAATACCTTCCCCCCACACCTACCACCACCGCTACTACCAACTTCACCACCTCCTCCAACATCACCGTCCTCCACCCCACAACCCCCCACCCTGCCCACCCGCCACCACTATCTCCACTGCCACCGTAACAACCCCCCCCCCCCACCCCAACCCCACCCACCTCTATCACACACACCGCCACTGTCTCGGCCTGCACCGCATGCCTATGGCCTGCCCCGCCCCCACTGCCACTCCCCCCCCGGCCTGCACTGCCACCGTAACAACCTCCTCCTCCACCACCACCACCACCACCACCGCCACCGCCGGAGGAGGGCGACGCGGCGCGGGATGGCGTGGGTCGGGCTCTTTCCCCGCGCCGTGCGTGCGGTGACAGCGGGGGCGGCGGCGCGGCGGGGGCGGGGCGGGGGCCTTTCTCCCCGCGGGTATAAAGGGGCCTTCCGACGCGCGACCCGCGTTCTCCGCCCGACGCCGAGTCGCGCAGCTCTCTTCTCTGCTCTCCCACGCGGCCCCGAGGCTCCAGGTAAGCCGAGACGCCGAGCAGCGGCGCGCCAACGACGTCGCCGGGCCCTCACCGCGCCCGCCCGCCCGCCCGCTCGCCCGCCAGTCGCCGGTGATCGCGAACGACCGGGCCATCGACAGATTTACTGTGTGTGCGACACGTTCCTCTTCGCGAGGGGGGAAGTGATCTGGGTGGACAGTGATTTTGTGTGGTGAATTTGCAAGATGTGGTGAGGTTGTTGTTGGGGGTGTAGGCTAGATGACGGACTGTTGCTACTCTGCGAGGAAGGCAGTGTTTCTTCGTGGATTTTCTGAATGAGTTCTCGTATCAATGTGGTGAACGCGGATACGCGAGTTTTATAACTCTGGCTGAGTGACAGAGATGGAAAGGGCATGGTATTGATGTCGCAGAAGATGATTCTGATATAATACCATAAATGACACAATAGGGTACAATTTGACTTCGTACAGATCAATTAAGATCTTCATTACTTACAAATTTAATCATTTGTGTATTCTACAAAACAGTATTTAATTGACATTGCCTATTTGTAGAGGAAGTCAAATAACTGGCTAAAGATGGAGTCTCCAGTATCAACAATGTTAACAATGATAATATTAAAGAATGGCTTAAAATATTGAAGTTTGTCAATCACATTTATGAAATACTTCTCTTCTTTAATTCATGAAGAACCCCAATGTTAGCAATACGACGAAGAAATTATACTAAATACTTCTTAATATTCTCAAAAAATCTACTAAATACTTCTTAATATTCTCAAATAATTCTTAATATTTTCAAAATTTTTTCTAGTAAAGAATAAATATAGACTAAAATGAATGGTTTGAAGGAGATAAAGTCTATGAATCTTATTTATATGCCGAAATTTTATAAGAAAATATAAATTTCTAATCTCGTGAAAAATAAATTATGAATCAGTTGTTTTTAATAAAACCAAATGTTCTCAATATATATGTTTTCTGAAGAAAAAAACAATTAATTTTTGTAACGAGTGCAAACAAAAAATTCTTCTCGTATATTTTTCTTTGAAAGGAGAAAGTAGAGCATTTTGTTCTCATAAAAACTATCAACGTATTTTGATTACCAAAAGAGCTCGGAAGGAAGGAATTTTTTATCCACATCAAGCGCGAAGAAGCAATCATCATTCAAAAAACGTGCAAATATGTTAGAAACTATGTGATAGGAATCAGACATCAAGTGATATAGTAAAAGTCTTAGAGGTGGAGAAAGAAACTTCTGTTTATTGAATTACCTATGCATATCCTTTCCAGAAGTCACTTAGTCTTTTTTATTAGTAACATCAATGCTTCTAAGTCTCAAGACTTTCTCAGAGCTCAAACTAGTTACCCTCAATATTCAAATAGCGATAACTGAATGTAATAATAATAATAATAATAATAATAATAATAATAATAATAATAATAATAATAATAATAATAATATTAATAATAAAACTTTGAAAATATTTTTTTTCTTTTAGCTATTGAAAATAAATAGCTGTTCTTTAACTTCAAGATACACGATGCACCAAACTGTATGTTACGGCAAGAACATCACTGGCAAATGATGCAAGGGAATGTCTCATTCACACTAAGGTTTATTTGTCACTTAAATGTAACACGTCCCCTTGTTGCACATCAGCATAAACTGCAGCGCATTCGCCATCATAATGGCCGACATTACATATTTCATTTTCCTCATATCCGACGGACATAAAATTAAATTTTAATTTCCATCAAATTATTCCGCTCTAGGGACACTTCAATCTCGTCGCTAGGTTAATCGCGTAGCTTACATCCGGAAGTTTTGTCATTTCCATGGACGAGTTGGCGGGTCCCGTTGTTATCGTAGTTGCACAGTCCATCGGCTATTGCGCAAATAACTCTCTCTACAACTCGTAAATGGATGGTGAAAAGAACGCCATTTTAACACGCAACATTGATTAGATACATTTGTCTTTCAGTATTATTGAATATTAAATGTACAGTTTTTTTAAAAAGAGCAACATTTTTTTGCCTTTGACCGTTGTCTAAATGATAGTATTTATTATACTTTTATTTAATTTACCTCACTAACGAAATATTCGTTTTAAATTTTGTTGCTTTTTACTGAAGCCATTTTAAGAAGTATATTTTTCAGAAAGTAAACATGAATTTATTTATATTTCATTGATGATATTTTATTGATTATATATTCATTCATATTATATATATTGATATACATTCATTGATAGTTTGGGGACATTTCAGATCAAAATAAAAATATTTTATAACTAAGTTACTTAAGTTAATGTACAAATATATTTATAACATATTGTAAACAATGCGTTATAATGTATACATATGAATATACAGTGCTTGATTTCTAAAATTTTAGGTCCCGGAACGCGCCTCAAATTACTACTTTAATAGAAGTAGTTATATATTTATAATATAATGTAATAATTATTCCCGAGGCACCGAAACGCCGTTCCGTCGCGTTCCACCAGAAATCAATACATTATATATATATATATATATATATATATATATATAAGTATATACACATACACATGTAATACATATACATGTATAAATATAAAAATGTATGTTAGAAAACTCTACAATCTACGAGATCAAAGTGATTATTTACGCGATCGATGTTTGTTAGGGTCATTGGACTCCATAACGTTTGACTGTCGCGGGCCCAATGAGATCGAAAGCCACCGCCCGCGCTTATCCGTCGAAAGGGCGAGCGGACGGCGCGGAGGGGAGAGGCGATCGCCGCTCAGTCAATACGGCGGGCGCGGCGCTCCGCAGGTGACGGGTGCATCGGGCGGCGCGGGCGGGGGAGGCGGCGATCGGCTGCCGAAGCGGCGCGGAGGCCCGCTGCCGGTGATTTACGACCCACAGATGAACAGCGGCGCACACCCCCGTCCCCGCCCGCCCTCGCCCGCACCACCCGCCCTCGCCCGCCCCCGCCCGCCCCCGCCCGCCCCGCCCGCCCCCGCCGAGGCAAAGTTACAGCACTTTGAAGACAAATATTATTTCCCATTGAAATTACATAAAATGTTTTTACAATAATATCGAGTTGTTGTGCTTTTTTAAATTATAAAACACGCAATAAAAAATGTTATAAAATGATATTTTGGCTGAAAGAATTTGCTAAAATCGTTAACTCTTACGTCTTACATTTCACCACCTGGTCAGAATTGTAAGATTTAACAATTACGTGGGAATATGTTCTCCTTTTTACGTTTCTTTTCTTTTTCAATTGCCATCTATCGTTTTGACCCCGAAGCTACTTAGTAAGAGTGATGTTTTTAACAGTCAAATAACGTTTAAAATAAATATTTACATTTAGTCACTATGACTCATTTTAATTGTTCTTCCAAGCGAGCTCTCCAGCTGATTGCAGCTCACTGTGCGGTGGCGTGTTTAGGCTGAGGGCGCCCGCCGAGCTGCGTTCCTGTCGGTCAGAGAAGCCCATCGCGTCCAGTTCGTAATGGGACGGGCAATAAACTCCAGATTTTAACCGAAAATCGATTTTAGATTTGGTTCATCCATTTTTTCTATTATTGTTTGCTTTGTTATTGCCGATTTTGAATTCAATTACGGGACATAAATTCATTTTGAAAATAGATAAATTAAAGAAATAAGTGTTTTTAAGATAACAGTTTTTTTGAAATGCCAAATTGATAACAGGTTTCAGTAAAAAAGATCATGCCATCAGGCCCTTTAATGTTTAGTTTCCGCAGCTACTTAATCATATAAATACATGTGCTAGTCCAAATACGTTACGTAATATAGTATAGCATAAAATAGTATGAGTATTTTGTATTGCGTGTATTAAGTGTATAGTATTTTACTCATGTGACAAGGTAAATAGTTTTTGTGAACAATTGCTTAAAAAACGAAAAAAACGTATTTCAATAACCGGCTAATATGAACGATTGTAATCGCCAGGTTTAATCGAAAGAAAAAAAGAAAGAATCGAAAACTAATTAATATGTAATAGCCGAATCCATAGTTCGCAACTGTTGTGTGTTTCGTTGCTTGTGCTTCACGTTATAACATGTAAACGTAGACGCATTCACCGCTGCGGATTCTCGTGGGCGAAATTGAAATTTTGAATCCGGGAATAAAGTTCAGTGTCTTCGATATGTACGTTTTGTTTAAAGAGGAAGAAAGGCGATATGTATTGTAGGTATGTAGTACGTTTTAATTCGATGGGAGATATTTGGGTTATACGTATTTTCATGTAAGGGAAAAAATGTATTCCGAATTCAAATAAGTCTTGAGTACAGTAATAAAAAGTGGGATCATTAAGTGTCTGTGCATTATCATTATCTATGCATTTAATTATTTATTGAGACTGTATTACACCAATCAGAGCTTTCTTCAAACCGACTGATGTTTGTTCGCTCTCTCAGTTCTATCTCGCTTCAATCGGGTAAATCCCAACGGAACACGGATTCGTTACTAAGGGCAGAATTATTTTACACCCTACTACGTTATCCCGAACACTTTTCACAATGTTGACTTTTGTTGCTTTTGTGACTTCGGCCGAGCACTCTCCAATGCGTGTAGTGCCGTAACTCCAGAAACAGACCGTGCCTGACCGTATTGTCAGTTTTCCGCGGTGTGAGTGCTATTGGTTTACCGCAGACGAGCATCCCTTGTTACGCCGGACAGAGATTGGGCGTGTGCGGCGCGGGGCGTCGCCAGCGCCACAGCGGCCGCAATTTACGGCTGGGGACAGATGAACATCGGCCGGCGCGGCAGCAGCTCTCTCCCGCGGCGTGGCACGTGCGGGGGCGGGCGCGGGCGGCCGGAAGGAAGGTAGGAAGAAGCGCTGTGGGAGAGCATCGGTGGGAGAGCGGCGGGGCTCCCCGATGACACTGCGCTCTTGCGGGCTGTGCAGGAAACGAGCCTCTTCCTGGTGACAAGATCTAAGCGCGCGGTTTGTCCGTGAGTGGCCGCCACGCCTCTGGGCATAAAAGTGACACGTTGTGCGAGAAGCGCGTTTTCGTTGGTATGGGTTTGGTGGGGGTTCGTGCGACTTCTTGTTGTTTCTCTTGACGTATGAAATGGGATGATCTTGCAATACTGCTAGATAAAGTTCCGAGTTCCGCAAAGATGTGAGTCACTGTATGAGTGCGCAAATCTCAAAGATGAAAAAAAAATCCTTAAAAATGCTTTAGTATTTATGGGCAATAATGTTATATTTCATTGTATTTCTGAAAGAAAATCCTAGATCGATTAAATTAAATTTCAAATATACCTAAAATTTAATTGGCATCTAGGGGTTGAGAGAACATTAATTAGTGGAGACGGTAGATCATAAGTTTAGTGATAGGTATTTTTTTTTTACAAAAATTTTTTACAATATATAATAATTACAATCGTTTTCCAAACAGCGTCGAAATATATGCTAAAACTTTCTGTGCTAGAATACCTTAGCAGTACACAAAATGATTCAAATTTAATCTCGTGTTCTGGAGACTGGTATTGAACGAACATAACGTATGTACCAAAACCGGTTCTTCAACACGAGCTGATGGTGTCTGTGAAGCAATTATTTTTTTCAGGGGGCCCGCAGTTGTAATGTATATTTCAAGCATTTGAGTGTGCCCTACCGCTTACCAGGAATTTATGCTTTCGTAAAATTTAATTCACACTAGTTAGTATTAAACATTCGGAAATTAATCACTTAGGTGAAGATTTCGGGATTATTACAAATTCTCTATTCTTTTTTGGAATATGACGAAAATACTTTTTAATCATAATCGTTTCGCCCGACTTCAATTTAAAATTTAGTAAACGAAACGTTCAACTCAGAAACTCACTGATCAATTCAGTAAGCTAATTCGCATGATAAACAGCTAATAGTGACACGGAAATAATTGCAGCAAAAGAGAAGCGCCCACAAAGTGAAACAAACAAAAACGTCTGTCTGGTCGCGCTGCGGGCCCCGGTGGAAGCATCCAAAGCCGCCTATTGGTTTCCCATTACCTGCCCGTCCGGTATTTCCCTGTGCTAGCGAGCATTAATTAAATACTTGAAAGGCCTTCCTGTCGCTCGCAGCGAATGCGGGTCTCGCCGCGCCGCCCAGCGCCACATCTGATTAGGTGCATAGGTGGGCGGCGGCGCCGACTTCTCTTCCGCCTCCAGCTCCACCTCATCCCCCGCCTGCCTCAGCCCTCGTTCAACCCTTGCCTCAGCCCTATTCTCAGCTCTAGCCTCAGCTTTTGTCTCAGTCTAAGCCTCAGTCTTATCCTCAGCACCGGCCTCAGCCCTAGCCTCAGCCCTAGCCTCAGCCCTAGCCTCAGCCCTAGCCTCAGCCCTAGCCTCAGTCCTAGCCCATCCCATCCCACCTCAACTACATCCTTCCCCTTTAGCCACCACCAAAACCCCGCTGCAACCCCATCCTCACCGCAGCCCGTCTCAGCCTCCACCACCTCCTTCGCGTCCGCCTCCTTCGGGCGGAGAGAAACCGGCGGCAGAGGTCGCAGAGGCTGCGGGGCGGAGGCGGGGCGGCCCCTGCCGGTCCGGCCGCTTCTTCTTCTCGCGTGGAGGCCGCGCGTTAAAGGCGATCGCCCGCCGCGGCGGCAGGTGGCTCACAGACGCCGCGCCGCCGGTTTCTCCGCGACCGGCGCAACCGCTGACGCCGACACCGCAATCACCATCCAGGAGCGATGCCGTACTTTCTGTGTTTGAAGTGCTCATACTTTCTTTTCGAAACGAATGCAGAATGGTGCCTGATGCCTAAGCACCTACTTTTTCTTCCCTGAATTATCTAATTTTTACTTCCGGTGACATTTCTCTGACGGGTTGTTGGCAATTAATTCTAGAGATTTACTTGACACTACTGGAAGAACGAAAATTATATAATTATACTAAGTCGCAATACGTTTGTTTAGTGTTAGTAATTTAAAATGTGTGTTTAAGGAAAATTATTTAACATATTTCTTTCATGAGTAATGTTTTAGGTTGGATACTTATTTCTAGAAAGTATTCCAAATTATTGTATTTTCACCCTTTTATGTATTAATTTATTGTAAAGATTAACGGTAGTAGTATTCAACGGCAGTTGAATATTGTTGTAAAGATTAACGGCAGTTGCAATTTACGTCACTTGCTCGATTATGTCGCAGAAGCTGTCTGTCTTGCTGCAACCAGCAACCTCTGTTACTTTCAATCTCCTGCTGTGCCCATATTTATCTCTGCTTTTGCAATAGTTTCTCCTAAATGTTATATTTTATACTAATTAAACAACCTTCATTGGAGCAAGCATAGTCTTCGTATCATTTTTACCTACCAGCAGATAAATCCTGATAGAGATACGGGGTCAACGGATAGGAGATCCATGATTAAAGAATTAACAAGGAGACAAAAGAAAAACAGTGGAACTTCCCGTATTAGTTTGAAATGTAGAGGGGGGAAATATATATAATATATATTTTCATCACTCACACAACTTCAGCAAATAACAGTTCTGTTGATATTAATATATATTTTTAATTATGACACTAGTTGCTAAACCTTAACCCGTTTTTCCGGGGAGGAACGATTTTAATGGGTAGGTGATTGTAATTATGATGGAATGATATGAATACTTTCGGAGAAATAGTGATATGAGAGACCCGAGAAACTGGAGAACCACAAGAAAACCTTAACGTCCTCTTTCTGAAAGTTCTCTACGTCTTCTCATCACCCAATTCTCTTCCATAATACACACACATTTACAAGCACTACATTACCACACATGCGGGGAAATCAGTTGAGAGCATATAAGGTCCTAGATGGCTGACCTCTTTGTGGGAGATACCTGGAGAGCGGCAATCACCGGCCAACCGACATGAACGTCGATGCCTGCTCTGAAAAAGAATGGTACACCGCCACCTCATGGAATAAAACATTCACTGCACTTACGGAACCAAGGACCATAGCAGTTGCCGTACCCGGACATCTGTACCAACCACTAAACCAATCAGTGAAATTAGCTTCCTTTTTTTTTTAATAAAAAGGATGTTAAAGGGGGAAACCTTTGTCGCCATTTTTTTACCGTGGAGGTTAACGCCTTGCCAAAAAGGAGCCCTTCATGCGACTAATCCCAAATAGAATCCCATCGCTTTAAAATATCAGCCTAAGCATTTCAGCTTGACGAAAAACCCCTCTCCGCGTCCCTTACATGCCGGCACCCCATTCATTGGCCTGTAGGCTTGCTTCATCGCCTCGTGAACCGCGCTCACCGTTGCCACCTGCTTCGCCGCGAGGCAGAAGACGCTCGGGCGCCGCCGCCGCCGCTGCCACTGGCCGCCTCGTGACCGCTTCCTATTCGAAGGCCAAGGTGGCTCTCTCTTCCGCTCTCCGACGCGCCGCCCCCACCGCCTCCGCCGCCCCCACCGCCTCCGCCGCCCCCACCGCCTCCGCCGCCTCCGCCGCCCCTACCGCCTCCGCCGCCGCCATCGCCGCCGCCGCCGCCTCCGCCTCCGCCTCCGGCGCCGCCTCCGCCGCCGCCTCCGCCGCCTCCGCCGCCTCCGCCGCCACCGCCGCCACCGCCGCCGCCTCCACCTCCGCCCCGGCGCCGCCTCCGCCGCCGCCTCCGCCGCCGCCTCCACCGCCGCCCTCCGCCGCCGCCTCCGCCGTCTCCGCCGCCGCCTCCGCCGCCTCCGCCGCCGCCACCACCGCTGCCTCCGCCGCAGCACGACGAGGCCCGGAAGCGCGGGAGGCTCTTTAATCGCGCGAGAGGAGAACGATCTGTGAGGTGAAAGGGAGGATGAAGATTGGGACTTCGGCATTTCAGAGAAAAAAAATGTTACGTGGAGTGTTTGGAACCATACCAGATGGTGAAGTATGGATGATGAAGATGAAGAGATGTTGAAGATGACGTGTTGAAGTTGACGAGTTGTTGAAGATGAAGAGGTGTTGAGGGTAACAGGATGTTGCATATGAAAGGATGTTTAAGACGATGAGATATGAAGATGTTTGAAGATGATGATAAGAGCCATTCTCGACTTCGGCATTTCAAAGAAAAATGTTAAGCAGATTATTTGAAATTAATTAAGGCATACGTAAGGTAAAGACGAAAGAGCAAGAAGATTACTTTAATGATAGTGATGATGACGATGACAATGATGACGATGATGTTGAGAGTCATAAGGAGGATACTTACGTCTATATGCTATCCCGTTTCCTGGGAAAATTATCACAGCAGTTTTTCCATTTCCCTTCACTTCTTGCAAGTTAATGGAAGGTGAATAATTATGGATGAGATAATGTTTAGACTAGATATATATTGCTATGGAAAAGCCAACCATGCAACATCCTCACAGTGAAAACACGCGGCACACCTTGACACTTTACAGTGAAACACCTTCCGCGGCACGCTTTAAAAATGAGGGAGAAGATACTGAAACGTTGAAATTGAAATTGATGATGCAAATATCAACAATCAGATAAAAAAAAGAGAACCTACCAGAGGAGAGAAATAAAAGTATTATTGAAAAAATCAAAGTACGTTAATTGAGAATACGCTAGGGCTAAGAGAGAGAAGAATCAATTTCCAGAAAGCGAGTCCGACGGGAAAAGTAAAGCGCATGTAGGAAGCAGGTTCCATTGACTGTGAAGAAGAGCAAGGTCGAGAGCCGGACGAGGGGCTTAAACCAAGAAGTAACTCGACTTTACGAAGAACATGTCTTGATGAGTAGGGAAAGTGGTTCTGTGAATGAGCACCTGTCCTCCCGTCATGGCATTGCTTAAGAATATAGGGTATTTCTTGCTCTTGTTTTCTAAAAGTACTTTCCTTTCTAATTGATGACCTTACTCACATATAACACAGGATCTACGTTTATTCCCCATTAATTCACAAAGGAACGGTATTATACCGAATCTGGAATCATTCACAAAGGAACTGAAAACTGATAAAGAAGGCGTGAATGACCACTCGTGGCGATTCGAAAGGAAAACACACAGGAAGAGAGAGACCTAGAGAAACGTCAGATGTAGAGAGACGTAAACACACAGAGAGAAAGAGAGAAAGAGAGAAAGAAAAAGAGAGAGAGAGAGAGAGAGAGAGAGAGAGAGAGAGAGAGAAACAAAAGAGGGGGAGAGATGCAGGGAGCGAGAGAGAGAGAGATATAATCAATAAGAAAGAATCTTCGGCAGTTGAGCGTTTCCCACGAGCCCTACAATGGCGCGTTTTATTTTCTTTCGCTGAAATGATAATTTGAACCTCCAAGAGAGGGTCCCCAGAGGCTTCTAAATCGCGAGAAAGACGCGAGTTTTCGCTCTACTTGGAAGCTGCTTCTTTGCAGATGTGCCTGAAGAGCGTAAGTTTGGATGGCGAGGCATTTGATGGAAGCACTTACTGTCATTTGTATTCATGAAGTTATGCGGCCATTTTAGAGCCAAGTTATATTCCGAGATCACCACCCGATACTACGAGAATATTAAATATAATGTTGTAAGATAATCGTATTTTAAGGAACCCGGAATTTTATTTTAACAAGGATACATCAGCTCTTCGCATCACACACAGAGACGCGTACCGAAGATTAAATCGAATAATATCCTCACGTCCCGAAGACTAAATTATTGCATTGCTTCAGAGGAGATTGTAAAAAGCCTTTGATTCTCAAGTTAAAAATTTTAACTTGTACTAAACTTTTAAGAATTTTATCGGAACAACTAGTTAGCACTTGTTCAAGAATGAAGAAATTATCTACCCATGTTAAATCTCGACATTGCACTGCATCTGGATGAGTGTGTCTTCCTATCTTCTTTAAGTTTCGATCTGGCCGTTTCCAGTTTGGCAACGACGTTTGAACATCTTATGCTGGATACTAAAACAATTGACTTTTGGTTACAAATTACAGAGTAATTTTAGAATATGGAAATCGTATTTAATTAGAAATGTCCATTAATGTTAAACGAAAATATTTTACTCACGATTTCAAATTGCTATAATATAATGAAAAAGGTATAATTTTTCGTCATTAGAGTGTAATTAGAATACAAATACACAACTAGTGTAGTACGCACACATACGACTTTCTAAATACATTTTCATTTTTCAAATTTCTTTTCTTCTTCTCGTAATATCTTGTCATCAGTTCAAGGTGTAGTAATGAATACGCTTTTAGTGAAAGAATGTGTAATAAAATGAATACGAGAGATACTGATTCAAGTAATGTAGTAATGTTTATATGATCACCAAATTCGTGTGGGGCCTCAAGCCATTTTACATACACGTTATTTGCCGTGAAATATTAACCAAATTATTAATTAGAGAATCTTGCAATTTTTTAAAATAAAATCTGTTATACCTTGTTGGCGAGAGAAATACATGCACAGCACTCCCAAAATCATTCGTTTATTGTTAATGAAATTGCACAACAGGATATTCAAAGATTCATAAACCTAACTTAGTATCGTACCTTTTCTAACATTTTTTACAGAAAGAGTGTTCCTTTAGCGTGGAAGACAGCCGCCAAATCGCACAATCATGCATTGCCATAGGAGTCATTTTCACCTAAAAAATTAATAAGTCTATTATAGAAACATGACAAGTTTATGTTATAATATTTGACCTATCCAGTGCAAGTTAAATAAAACCGTTTAGAAAGGCATCAGCGAATGAAATCAACTTAAGTGCGATGAACACTCGCGTGTCAGGCCCGACGACCCTCGCAGCCACGCGACCTGGCATCGCTTCGCCTCCGGCAGCAGGCGAAGGGGCGGGGCGGGGGTGAGAGGTTGGCCGTCGTTGCATGCCGGTCGCGGCGAGGGGGCCTCGCGGCTTAGGTGCCAGGGGCGTAACCCAGTTGCGCGACGCCGCGCCGCGCCGCGCCGCGCCAGCGCGCTTCTCGTGAATATTGCAGCGCCTCCCCTCCACCTCCTCGTTTCGTTCTTTCGCCGTCTCCCACCCTTCCCCCCCCGCCCGCTCTCAAGCTTCTTCCTCGCTCCGCCCTGCTTCGCAACCCTTCATCCCGTCCCCCTCACTCCGTCTTGCCCGGTCCGGCTTGCCCGCTCCGTCTTGCTCGCTCCGGCTTGCCCGCTCCGTCTTGCTCGCTCCGTCTTGCTCGCTCCGTCTTGCTCGCTCCGTCTTGCTCGCTCCGTCTTGCTCGCCCCGTCTTGCTCGCTCCGTCTTGCTCGCTCCGTCTTGCTCGCTCCGGCTTGCCCGCTCCGTCTTGCTCGCTCCGTCTTGCTCGCTCCGTCTTGCTCGCTCCGTCTTGCTCGCTCCGTCTTGCTCGCTCCGTCTTGCTCGCTCCGTCTTGCTCGCTCCGTCTTGCTCGCTCCGTCTTGCCCTCCGTCTTGCCGCTCCGTCTTGCCCCCTTCCTTTCCATTCCACTGCATTCCGTCCCACCTCGTCTCACTTCTCCCTCGCTCCCCCTTCTCCGTCACTCGCCATCCCTCCCGACTCCCCGCCTTGCCCGCTTCCCCCCCGTTTCCGCCACGTGTCTTCCGGTCCCGCCCCGCTCCGACTTGCCCGCTCCTTTCCGCTCTGTTCCACACCACTCCACTCCATCCCGCCTCGCTCTGCTCCGCCACGCTCCATCCTGTCCCACCCTGCTTCGCCCCGCACCGTTCCTCTTCACTCCTACCGGGAGCGGTGACCCAGTGCATCAACTGATGTCCCTGCAGTGCCTCTAACCGGGAAGTCCTAAGCTCGAGTACCGACGGCGACAGGATTTGGGACAGTAGCTTTTCAGCTCGGTCGAATTCGGTCGTTGTCTGAAGGAGAATTCTAGCGGCCGGCTGCTCTGGATGGTAGTTTTCCGTGGTTTCTCCGATCAATACCAGGCGAATGCCGGAGCAGTACCCTAACATACGAGCCACGGACTCACGCGCGATCTTTCCTTCCTCTTCCTTGTCCTATCCTCACCACTTACACTAACATGAACTACACTACCATACATAGCGGAAGACCGATCGAAGACTTAGAATTTATCCCGGCTGGGGCGGTGTCCTGCGAGATGCCTGGTTGGGGAAAACCCCGCTAGTGGACGCTGGGTCGGCGCTGGATCTCGCCATCCAGTGGGGGAAGACCACCACCACCTCCCAATGAAAACATGCCCTACACTTACGGTACGAATGACCTCAGTAGTTGACGCGCCCAGTATCAGTAATCTCCTCCCCGCCTCTTCTGTCCCTCCCCGCTCCGGCGTGCCTCTGCTCCGTTCCTTTCCGTTTATTCCCCCTCCAACCTGTCCTGACCTCGCCCTCCGCGGCTCGGCCCCTCCCACCTCCTCCGCCTGGGGCCTCCCCCGCGCGAGGAGGTTCCGCCTGTTGCGGCGGCGCCTCGCGCGGGCACGCAGAAATTAGGACACATTCGATTTGGAAAGCGGCGTGGCACCCGGGAAAACCGAGAAGCTGAGGGTGGGGCACGAAGAGGGAGGAGAAAGCGAGAGAGGCGGAAAGAACAGAGGAGGACGAGGTAGATGCATCGTCTAAAGGGCAGGAAGCTTGAAAGGTAGTAGTAATGTGTTCAATTTGAAGGAAAGAGTGATAAGAATTCTCTTATCGAATACTTCCGAAAGGTTATTTCCTGAGGTCATTATCGAAGTGTAATATTCGCCACGATATTGAATTCCAATAATATAACCGTTTACTACCTGCGGCACAATGGTCATATGGAATCCATTTGTGTATTAGAGTTCCTCGAACAATTACTTTAAATTCTCTTTGCGTTCTAATACAATTAAACTGAAAGGTTTAATAGAATTTCGATGCAAAGGTAAAATAATTGTTTACACGTCTCTGAATGACAAGAATTCCAATTAAAGTTCAAAAAGAAAACTAAGTGCATTAGTGAGCCATTTCTTCCATCACTACTTTTAAAAGTGCTTCGAATAATTGGCGAATAACAGCACTTGGTGGTATAAGTTCTTCAGTTTTTGTGTCATAAATTCCTGCTTTGAATGAAAATGAACTAATAAATTTCATCAGGACATGCTGCTAGGTTTTTAATGCATACCTATCATCGTTTAAAAATAAATATTACGATAATATTAATAATAACAATGGTTACATAAACATTTAATATAAAACTATTTGCAATTATACAAAAAAATGATATCGTTAATATATCACTTTTAAATTTGATATTGATCCCAAATAAAAACATAACAATTAAGCAAGTTCTAAATTTGATCTTCTCGTGCTTGTAATTTTGTGACACAGGGCAACTGAAGTTGTACTAGTGCAAAACATTCATTTTAGATTCGTAACAATGAAACATGTGGTTGATACGCCTATGAGAATTATGTTATTTTTAACATAAAATATTAAAAATATACTTTTAAAAACTAAAATAACATATTTAATCTAAATTTAATAAACTAGAATAATTAAATAATCATTGAGGCCAACCTTTCATATTTACATTCTTTTATTCTTTTTTTGTCATCTGACAAATGCGAGATAATTTTTAAAAAATCCAGGGAAACGACCGAACCCTTTGTCTTTCGTCTTTTCACACGAGGCACAACAGACGGACTAGCTTCTCGTAGTCAAACACAATGGTGAAAAAGTCCCATTAAGATTAGGAACTTCTGAATAAAAAGACGCGAAAGTCTGAACAGTAGGAAACGATTAATAAAAACTGGTTAGACCTTAAAAAATAAAAGTTGTAAGGAAGAAACATTTGAAAATGAAAAACGTCAGTCACTCCTTAAAATTTAATTTGAATATGAATATCGAAAGAAACCATCAGAGGTTATGCACCTTTCAACAAATCATCTAATTTATTTAATTTGATTTATTTGTCGTTTGTCTAATAGTCTCTTACAGCTTGTGTTGAAAACTGTATGAGATTTATGGAGGGAAAAAATAAAATAAAGTACAACCAAGCTCACATACTACAACATAATATTGTTTAATCGTTGTGCATTTCATTTTGGAAGCATATATACGATACAATACTTAATTCAGAGATGCAGGAATCAAACATTGATGTGCGGATTTAAGGATGGTAGAAACAAAATCGAAGGTGGGATGGTGTAAAGAAACATATATAAAGGAGACCAATAGGAAGAAAGGGAAGATAAGAAGATAAGTAGAAGGATCATATTGGAGCAAAGAAGAAATGATAGGAGAAGAAGGGAAGGAAAAAATATGAAAGAGGAGATAGAAGAAAAAACGACAGGTGAAGATGAATGATGAGTACAAATTGTGTTGTGGATAATGATGTGAAACATTAAGTTGATACACAAGTCCTAACTACCTTCATAGAAAACATTTTATTTTCAATTTAGATACCACTCATTAGTACTGTACGGGACAATAAAATAAAATGTGGCGTTGTATTATTAAATTTGGATAAAAATACACAGTCAATCTATATGTGCTATCGATATTTGCGCATGGTTTGATGAACTAAATAAATGTAGTTCATAAAAACGCTGAATTTGTTTCGAACTCTACAAATGTATGGCCCTGAAATGTCTATTTTCTATCATCTTTCTAGAGTGATCATTTATTTAAAAAAATATAAAAAGTGAATGAAAACGTCAAGTATTTCTGTCTGACACATGAAAACGAGAGCAAATACATCGTTGAGAATCTTCCCTTGTAAAACAAAAACAACGTTCGATTTACTCCGATTACCTTGAGCGCTTACAGGAGTAGTTCCCGGCGCCGAGGAGGGCGCTCGCAGCCCTATGACAGTCTGGCGAATCCTCGAGGTGCGATAAATAACTCGCGGCGACGGTCGCCCGCCGATTTCCCAGACGTTTGTGCATCATTGCCATCCCCGACGGCGGTCGCCCCGTGGCCGTAAAGGAGAGGACGTCTCCTTCAGAGTCTCCGTGAGGTCGTAAATAAGGAACGACGCGGCGGCGCGCCTCCTCGCCATGCGGCAGCTGGGCGGCGCCGTCCCTCCCCCGCGGATGGAACGGTGGTCGCTTCGTCTCAAGCTCCATCACCACGCCCTGCCTCGACCTGCCCCTGCCTCGAGAGGGAAGTTCTACGGTTCGAGTCCCGACGGTGGCGCGATTTTCGACACTAGCTGGACAACTAGGTCGATTTCAGCTGCTGTCTGGAGGAGAATTCGAGCGGCCGGCTGCTTTGATCGGCAGTTTTCCGTGGATTGCTCGATGAACACTAGGCGAATGCTAGAGCAGTACACTAAGAAACGGGCTAACATCCGCGCGGGATCTTTCCTGCCTCTTCCTTGTCCTATCCTCACCTCTTACTTACATTTACACTTACACTTACATGCACTACATTGCCATACATGTCGGGAGATCAGTCAGTAGTTGAGAGAGAGAGTTTGTCCCGATTGGGGCGGGGATCCGGCTTGGGGAGATACCTTGGTGGGGAAACTTCGCAAGATTACGAGTAGGTCTGCGCCGAATATCATCCAAAGGGGGAAGGACACCGCGACCTCCCGTGAAGAAACGTGTACTACACGTACAGGACTAATGACCATAGCAGTTGAAAAATTAAATGTATCAATCGACTTGCTCTGAAATGTTCCATCTCATCCTACTCCACATCACCACGCACCCTCTCGCCTCGCCTACTCCTCGATCTTTCTTCCTTATCGTCTTTTTTATTCGTATTCTCTTTTTTGTTTATTTTCTTGTTTCTGTTTTTTTTTTTCATTTTCTTCTTTTATTTATTCTCCTTCCAACCCCTTAAATTTCTCCATTATCAGAAATCGCTAAGTTATTAAATTCCCATACTGTGATAATGCAAAGGTACGCCCTCTAAAAATCGTTCAAATGATGTATCATTAAAATTGTGTTCGGAGTTTTCAATTATTTACTTCATTATATGTCTATAAGCAATTATTTTACTGGTTAGTTATAATTAAACCTTTTATACTTAACTATTTCTATTGGCAAAATTAATGATCGCACGCACACGAAGCGAAATGTGAACATTGTCAAGGATATGGGGAAGAGAAATAATGAATAATCAATTCCGTAGAAGTACTTTTAATGTGATGCTACGCCATTTTTATTATCTGCAGTATTTTAATGTTTGTTGACATTCATATTCAGTTCACTTTTCCATCCCGACAGTCGATATAAATATTACATTATTAATTCCTCAGGTGAGTCGATATGCTGACAATCAAAATCTTCTCGAAGGATTTTATATACAATGTAGAAAAGATAGTTTGTGGAGGAAACGTCAGTAACACAAAATTCATACTAAATTTTCGAAGAGTTCTAAAATAGAGAAAACCGATGATAATACAGGGTCGTTTAATTTCAAAAATCAACAGAACATAATTAGATTGTAATAAAATATCGGGATAGTCAAACTATTTAACCCAAGAATGTTATTTCTTTACAAAAATCATTCAACCCGCATTTAAATCCAAAAAGCATTACAAGTTTTCATGTAAAATTAAAGTTTTTTTTCTTACATTCTACATATCTTATTTTCATAAGATTTATTTTTGTCAAAAACAATGAAAAGTGTGTGTGAGTGACTTGAGAGAGTTTGAATGATATTGTTGCTTCGAATTTTATGACATCACTCAACTTCTGTCAATCTTTCTCCAATTGATGGTTGGAAGTTTTGAGCATCAAATCGTACACATTCATAGCGTCAATTTATTCAGTATAATATAGCATTCAATAAATGATCATTTCTAAATATGTACGAATAATAGCGTTTCAGCTGTTCTAATACTTGATTACCTTGCCCCGAAATCGAAACACTGTCTCCTGTTCTATGCCTAGTTGTTCTACCACCTAAGCTAGCCAGACACCCATATGCAGTTCTTAGTTACACGTACTCCTGATTTCCACTTTCAAAAACGCGTTTTAATAAGTTGCATGCAGTTTAATAAGTTTGCAAGCTGCGTGGTAGGCATTTACGAAATAGGAAGCGTATTCCTAAATATTTATGAAGTCAACAACTCTGAGCAGGTGGGAATATCAAAGTATATAATACTAACGACAATAATTCAATTTTAGGGGTTATGAGCTCATATTTAGTGGAAAAATCGAACGACTCGCCGTGACGAAAATTTGCTGAGGTCTGCGTGCCAGTGAGCAACATAAACCAACTCGCGCAACATGTGGACCAATTTTTTACAACCCCGGCGAAATCCAAGTGGAAAGGCCCACTTCATCACGAAAACGCCATATAATAACCGCACCGACTCTCCCGCTCCCCACTTCGGAACGCTTCAAACATGGGCACTCATCACGCGGCGCCGCAGCCCCGCCCAAACGGCCCCAGCCACCGTCCGACCGCCCCGCTGCGCCATCGACCATAAACTGCTCACCCAGCCCCGCCCCCATTCCCCGTCCCGCCCCGCCCCGCATAGCCCCGTCCCGCTCCCTTTCCCCGTCCCTTCCCTCCACTCCACCCCGGCCACCAGCCTCCCCCCCACCCACCGCCCCCCCCCCGCCACCGCCCCCCCCCCCTCTCGTCCCGTCCTACCTCGTCCTTCCCCGTTCCCACTCCGTCCCATTATGCCCACCCTCCCGTCGAGCAGTCCTGCTGTGCACCACACCGATATGCCCGTCCCATTTTACCCTCCCCGTCTAGCCCACTCCACCACACCCAAGGCAAAACAAAAGTATCATTTCTCCCCGCCTCGCTCGACCAGCTGTCTACGCAGCCGCTTGCCCTCCCTGTTCTGCTTCCTTCAAACCCCCTCCCCACCCCACCGGCCTACCCTCCCCGCCCGCAACCCCTTGTCCCCACCCCTCGCAGCACTCTCCGGAGACTGCTACGGTAGCTAGCAGAGCCTGCGCCTGCTCGTACATCTGCGTCGGACGGGGCGGAGTGGGGTGTGAGTGCGGGGGCGGGAGCGGGAGCGGGCGCGGGGGCGTGCAGGTGGGCGGTGTCGCAAGCGCGGGAACGCGGAAGGTGCGCGGTTTCCCAGGCCTACGGGCGGGCGGGCGGGCGTCGCTGGAGTAGCGACTCGCACCATCATCGTCGCACCGCAACACGCGGAAAACCGATATAAAGGCGCCCATGTAAAAAAAGCGTCGCGTTATGGAAACTCTGCCCCCGCCACGCCCCCCGGCAGAATCGTCCGGCCCACGGCGTTTCAAAAGTTGCGCCGCGGGGCGCCGTACTGTTCGCGCATCGCTGACGTAGTACCCAACAGAACGCGCTTCTCTCAAGAGAGCATGTCGGTTGTGAGTCGCTTGGCGAGATGCAGATATTTCTTTGCAAACCGCGTAATAATTAGGACACTAATATAAAGTATAGGCAACCATAAAGGAATTAAGAAAAAGTATGTAATCTATTAAGAAAATTAAGTAACCTATCATATTAAGAAAAAATATGTAATATTTTTCATGTAATGATAAGTATTTTTTCTGCAGATTCCTACTTATTAAATTTGTATTTGGTCATTGTACGTCCCGTAGAGAGCAATTGGTCTCGGCACCCTTAGACCCCGGAGTTCCTAGTCCGTCACCCAACCAGGAATCCACGATGTCTCGAATTCGCTTAACCTCCGTAACATATTTAATAAATTCGGTTTCGCGACCGTGGCCTTTCAGTAGAACTATCGCAGTATTCGCCTGAATGATTTAGGGAAACCACGAAAACCCCGGTCAGGACGACCGGCATAGGCATTGAACCCGGGCCTCCCGAAGGGGAAGTCAGCGCGCTATGCCCTGAGCCACTTCGCACGGTAAATTTAAGCGTTAAAATTTAAAAATAAGCATTATTAAAAGGTAATATTATAGACATAATATAAAAAATACCAAAAAGTGTGTGGTCACATATCTTAGACCTGGGTTTCTTCAATAGATTTAATTTGATTGAACAAGTTTCATATATTGTCAATCTGATGAACCAAATCGAAAATATTTATGTTATGATGGAAATGCTCCGTAGTAATCCACAGCATTTCACCTCTTTAGGTGCCCTGCTTATTCTAGAAACATTTGTTTCTTTTAGAATTCTTTCAGAATATTTTACAATGGTCCGATAAGAATAGTGCCAAAATATTCGTCTTCTCAAGAGTAACTATTGTTTACTTCTGTAAGTACTTCTCCCTCCCCTTAAATCGCACATTTGGAGATGAAAACTTCCAAAAACACTTTTTTCAAGCTTGGTGTGTATTGCTTCGTTGCATATCATGTTCCCACGCCACCTTAGTGTTAGAAAACCGCATCAAAATCGCTCCCGAAGAGTTGCACTGAAGAGTTCCTTCTAACTGGGGCGTTTTAACAGCCGACGCACTTTACCGATGAAAATCTAACGATCATTTCATGCATACATTTCATTTCTCTTTCGGAGTACTAAGAACCGTGTGAGAAACGGCAACAAGATAACCTTCTCTCTGATAGGATCCACAAGATTACCTTCTTTCCTGGTCTTATAGATGCCGGGACCAAATAGAGTGCAGCTCATTATCGTCTGTGCTTCTCTTTGTTTTGTAATATGCAAAAATAACAAATTTCCCCTCTGAAATTGTACGTTTCTACTGCTTCAGAGAATCTGGTGGTACCTTTTCTTTTACAACTAACAAGTGTTCAACAATGTACTGTAGAAGTGTGCATAAATTGCGTACATTTCTACACGTATGCTAACCGTGACGAAACCTTCGCTTTCGAACTTAGCGATAAAATCTGGCACGTAACCTCAAATGCTGCGTCCTAGGAAAGGGTCATGTTTTGCAGTTGCAGAGAAAGGTGGTAACGACAGAGAACGATGATATATGCAACTCTCACTATCTTCGGATATAAAACAGGAAAAAATGGGGCGCTTTCTTTCTAAAACTGGTGTTAATAGCAGCAGTTGTAATCAACATTGGTTTTAGAGTAAACTCCCCGATTTTTTGGCAATAAATGTAATTACTATATTGATACTTTAAACGATTCCCCAGACACGCTCTATTCGTGGTACCTAATTAACAATATCATAATGTTCAAGAAGGATTCGTTCACGAATGATCAGTTCTCCTTCAGAAGATGACATGTCGACTGTCAGCTCACTGTCTCGAATGGAAGATCGGAAGGGGTCTAACCGACGGACGGGCAAATGCAGGTCACCCAGTTTCGACATGCAGGATGAAAATAGTGTTTCTTACAAACACGAATATTACATGAATGCATTACTGCCAGCCCGAGCAGCAAGCGCACACGATGTGTGTTGAATTTGCTGAGATTCTGGCTGGTGGTTTCGAGTTCTACCTTGGGCTTTCTGTCGTTTCGTTTTCGTTTTGTCTTGCAAGGCCACATTCGAGGAGCCTACTTATGTTTTATATTGTTATTAGTTGTTCAAGGATCATACATACGGGGAAAATTGAGTTTAAAATTCGTAACAAATATTTATGCCTCTAGGATGGCTCATGAGCAGCGCACTAGCTTTCCATGGGCAGCGCACTAGCTTTCGATTCCCGGTCGAGGCAAAAATAGTTGTTGCTTTCCTTTAAAAACGTCCCAGGTTCTCTAAACGTATAACGAAGAAAATCTCAGCCAGGCATTTCTTGCTATTTACGGTGATGGGAATATGTCATGTTCGCTGTGTGTCGCTCTTACACCCAAACACAGGAATTTAACTAGGCCCAGGCATGAGAAATGCGTTAGCTGGCCGACAAAGTTGGTCCACCGAACCAAAATACCAAATACATACATACAAATATATGATAATGCTATTGAGCTATTTAAACTCTATAGAGTGAGACAGGGTTTGATTTCTGGCGGAAAATGACGGAACGGCGCTCCGCTTCCTCGGGAATAATTATCAAATTATATTATAAATATAAAACTATTTCTTTTAAATTAACAATTAATTTGGAGTGCGTTCCGGAACCTAAAATTATATAAATCAAGCACTGGAGTGAGACGTCCCATAGGGTACAACTAGCGAAACACTACGATTGACAATTGATTTCCAAAATTAGTTTTTACTTACTATATAAACATATACTTTTTTAATTAATGTAATAGGTAAACAATACCGTGCTCGATAATCCATTGAAGTAAACATTTTTTTTCTAACAATCCAGGGAGTGGTTCCCACAAAGTTGACTGACTTTCTGTATTGGTGTGAGAATGGGTGAGAACATATGGAATTGGTGCTAGTTTCCTGTTACACCACGTGAAACTAGTGATGTTCACAGTGGCACGCAGAGTACATGTGAGTGGGAGGTGTAGCGTGTAAGAGGAGCTCACATGCGCTTCCCGAACAGCGAGTTACGCAAGAACATTCCACAGACTATGTCGCAGAAGCAAAGTTAATTTTATTTCAGTGTTTTTTAATGTCCCCTAGGGGTTAAAAACCGAACAAAAACATCCGAATAATTGTATATCTAAGCTTGTCAATATCGCTATGCACTCCTTTTTTCCTGGGGCTCTTTCCAGCTTCTGAGAAATGCTAATTTCGACTATCTGCGCCGGGTATCCACTACGTCATGGAGACATATATTAACCTTTACACTACACACACATGCGGGCTCTTTGGTCAGTGGTCAGCAGACTCACATGGCCTTCCGCGACAACACACATACATGAAAGACAAGGGGACAAACCACGCTCACGGTGGAACTCGAACACGCCACCCTTCGGACCGAGGCGCTGGGTCGGCACATGTTGTAGCCACCTCGGCCCTATCCCCATACACTCTGTTATTAGTTATTAAGAAATTTGCGTAATATCAAAATTAGGGATAATATCTTGTTTGTTGGAGTTAGTAGTGAATTGAGCAGTTTCCTAAAACGGCGTGAGACACGTATTCTTACTATTACGCATTGCTAATATATCATTAAACCACCTAATTGTCGTATTTGGAAATTGATAGAATAATATTTCCAAACATACATGATGAGCACAAATAAAAAAATAATTGTAGTGTACCGTTTTGCCCTTTAACAATACAAGTCATACGTGAAAGGATTAAATATTTGAAATGTACACTTTTTGTTTGGATTGGAATTTTGCTGTTCAATAGGCAAAGTCTGTGCAATGAAACACATTGCGTTTTAAAAGAACCATTTTTATAACTCATACTTTTCTAACTAACACGTTTTTTTTGACTATATGAATTTAGAGTTGTATATTTATACAATTTTCTCCTGTTGTTCAATAATCGATTAGAAGCAAAATTTTACTGAGGACGAACAAATTTTGCCGCCCTACCTACTAATTCTGACGATGTCCGTTACAAAATATATTTTTTTTAAAAATTGAAGGCATTTTCTAAGAATATAATTTAGTGCTTCTGGTGATGTCACGGAAGGCGAAATGTTTACATTTAAAACACCTATCAAGCAATAATTTTTGTCGTCAATAAGTTATTAATGTTAATGTCCTTGCGATACTTAACAACGTTACAACTCCATTCGGTGAACTTTGTGCATCAATAATCCACATCTGTCGTTTTTCGGTTTCACATCCTGGCTCAAAGCCAGTTCTCGCCACAGACTTCAAACAATTATTTTTTAACCCATAAGATCCTATCAAGACAGAACCTTTAAACTTGACTGAGCGTAGAGGGTTATGCTTTACAGTTAATTAAAATCCTCGCATACTAAAGGCATTAGTTAATATAGTAATAATGCAATGTTCTTTAAAACACTTGTCTTTCGTCCATGAAAAAAAGTACTATTCTTAGCCAAAGCAGATGCAAAATCAACCAAATGAATGCACGAATCAAACATCAGAGCATATCGCATATAGATGTCATTTACATGAATCAGAATTTCCTCCCTCAATCGTTCAATAATCTTTTGAATATAATTATTCTACGTGCGGATTGAAAGGTACTATGAAGAATTGCCAATTCCGCGCGGAGTATCTAGCCTGGTAGGATCGAGGAGACCCGAAATTCCTTATCGGCCTCGAGTGCATTTCGGCGTAGCCCTGCGTAACAGCAGAGAGTGGAGTGGCGTCCCACTTGCCGCCAGATAGCCCGGGCCGGGCCCACCCCGCCCCCACCTCATACCCGCCCCCGCCTAGTGCCGCCGCCGCAATAGCAAGCTTCTGAGCCTTGTTTACTGCAACGTCTGATAAGGACACTAGTGCATGAGGCATTAACGCGACACGACAATTTATCGAACCGCTAAAACCCTCCAATGTACCAGGTGATTTTATGGAAGATGATTTGATATGCAGTGGGGAAAATGTCTTCAAACGAACGATGTTCTCACGTCTAAATTTAACTTACTTCTTTTTGTACTTCTTTAATTACTTTTGATGCCCACGTTAGCTTTACAGAATAAGTAGATTTACAATACATCAATTAGGTTGATTGAAAAAGAGCAAATTAATTGATTTTTTGCAGTTTCGACACATATTTTTCTAATTAAAAAAATTGGATTATTTTGCAATTTTAATCTAAAAGCGTGTGAGATTAATATGGAAAAATAAATTCATTAAATTATAAATAATATATGTGACAAGACTGTAAGAATTTTGGGAATTTTATTAAATGTTCGTTTGGAAATTCAATAAAATACTATTGTTTATGGCATGCTTATATTAAACAACTCGTAATTTGGTTGGACCTGTTCCAGTTTTCAAAGCCATCAAATAAACATTAAAATAACTACACCAATAAACAGAACGGCTCTGAAGAACACAGGATGAAAGCGGCAAAAAGGAAGTTCTAACGCGAGTTCCACTTTATATTCTGGGAAAATTGTTTCTTAATTACATAGTCATGAGATCTCTGAGAAATTGCAGCTGAATTCTTGAGAGAATGAGGCACATTCCAGACAAAATGAATAAAATTCAGAAACCAACTTCTGTACCAAATTGAAACACTGTTATTTATTAAACCTGTCACTGTTGTTTACATGACATGCTAAAAGCCTTAGAGACATGACAAGAAAGTGACTTTATGCCCAACTCTTAAAAAATGAGACGCTAGACTCGAGTCTCTGGCCCTTCAATTATAATGTTGAATGAGTATTTTAGAAAAAATATTCAGTTAAACAATCACAATTTAAGAATGATTATGCGCAGTTATTATCACTTAAAATATTGAATGATGAATTAAGGGGAATACAAGATGCCAATTGTAAACAGCTATAGAGAGTTTATGAAATTGAAATAAGTAAGATACATTTATCATGATTCATGAATTTTGTTTTAATGTATAACATGTCTAGCCAAACGCCCAAAGATCTAGAATCTAAGATATTAGATGGTGGTGATCACAGGGAATTTATTGTTAAGGTCAGGTCCTGTACTCAACTTCATGAGTAAGAGGAGAAACTTCAATGAGGCGACGTCATTTATTCTCAAAATCAAGAATATAAGTTAATCAAAACCCATCTTGGTGGCCGATATCGCTAAGGCAGTAGTGCCGTGGTGATCTCGGTCCGAAGGCTTGCAGGTTCGAGTCCCGCCTTCTGCATGGTTGTATTTGTGTTTGTCCTTTCTCCCCCATCATCACCATATCACTTCATTCCGTATACAGATACCCCTAACGTTAAGTCAATAGTGGTCATAGTTATTGCGACCTTAAAAAAATAAAAAAAAGTTAAGCAGAACTTCTCAAAAAGACTTTCTGATACACAGAGACTAACCATCTCGATATGCTCAAGAGAGATTGCCGCATAGACGACTAATTTGTATCAAGGTTTATTTAGACTAAAACGATATTGTTTGCATTATTTAAGCACTATATTTGAATACTGGTGAACATCTGTCACCCATGACCCTTACGTGGAATCGATATTTCCCGTGCAAAACCGTGATCTTTAAGAGGAATCTCTTCACGAACCCACCCCACAGTTCCCCTGTCAGAAAAGTGCTCTCTCCAGGCCCCCAGCAGGCGCGGCGACCGGGGCCCGGTGCGATTCGTCTAATCTGGGAGGGCTGCAACGCAATCCGCTGGAAGCGAGCCCGACGGGCCGGGCGGCGCGTGGGATCAGGCCGGGGCATGTCGCGGCGGGGGCGGGGCCGGGGCGGGGGCGACGGCGCGCGTCACACGGCGGCTCGATGAGCGCTTTCCGCCCCCTTGGCCCGCCTCGCCCGCATCGCCCGCCGCGCCGTGCCTCGCCCGCGGGCGGAAGGGTGGCGGGCGGGCGGTTGGCAAACGGCGCCCCGGGGGCCCGGCGGGGCGGGGCGAGGGGGCGGGGATCGACAAGTGTGTCAGGGACGCCGAGGGGGCGCCACGAGCGGCAGCGGCGGCGGTGCTGGTGGCGACCCTGCGTCCGTGGGGCGGAGGGCGAGAGCGGCGAGCGCGCAATGCTTTTGAGAGATGTGGCCGAGACGTCGTTATTAGTGCTGACGGGGTGGCGGGTGGCGCGAGTGTGGGGACGGGGGCAGCGGAAGTGCCACATGACACAGGCGGCTGACGCGCGCAGTACGTCGGCAACTTCGGGAACTGCTGTCGGAGGTGTCGGTGGTGGCGGCAGTGGTAACGGCAGTGCGGTGAAAAGCCTCGCAGCTGCCGCGTTCACGCTCGGTCTACCAACTCCCAAGAGCGCCTCTGCGGCCTCCTCCGGCATTATCTCCTCCGCATGTGCCTCCTCCTCTTCATCCTTTCCTCGTTCGTCTCCTGTTTCCCTCTGCCTTTCCGCCGCTCCTCCTCCGGCACAGCTTACTCCTCCGTTATCTCCTCCTCCTCGGCCCGTTCCTGCTGCACTTTTCCCGTTTCCTCCGCCACCTTCGTCTCTTCCTCCTCCGCATCTCCCTACTTTTCCTCCTCCCCATCTCCCCCTCTTTTTTCCCCTCCCTTTTTCCCCCTACCTCCCTTCAGAAAACTTCTCCTCCTTCTTCGTCTCCTCTTCATCCGTCGACTTCCTCTACAACATCTCCTCCTTCTCTACCCCCTTTTCCGTCTCTACCAACTCCTCCTCCTTGTTCTGTCTACTCCTTCTCAACCGTCCCTTCGTCCTCCACGTCTTCTTCTTCCTCCTCCTGTGTTGCCTCCTATTCCACCATTATCACGTTCGTCACCACTAGCATAGAGAAAATAATTATATAGGGGGCTTATCAAGCTTGTTTTCAGTTACTTCCTTTGAATAGTTCCTGGTCCGCCGATAGAATACCTCTTTAACCTACGAAACTACCTCTGCCACCGCCGTCACCACCACATCCCCCTCCTCAGCCTCGCTCCTCGCTCATAGGTCACGCGCATCCGCGCGCAGCCGAGCGCCTCCCTTTCGTGGCGCACGCACGCACGCACGCGGTGGGAAGGACTTTCCCCGCCGCGCCGGGTCGTCACCTTCGCCCGCGCCTCAGCCGGCGTCGAATTTCGCGGCCCACGCTTCCGCAAATACCACGCTCCACGCGTCTCCAAAGCGGCCCGGTGCGCCGCCAGCCACGACTTTTTCTACATCAGCCATCCTCCGATTTCAATATACTAGGGTTTTCGTAACGTGGCGGAAGACATTAGGTTATTTTTACACCTCCTGCTTTATGAAATGAATTTTTATAACAGTGATAAGCACATATTTGAGGCCATGAGCCCCGTTGAGAAGGACGTGCGCGAATGAATTAAAAAGATTCATTTTATAAGGTGGGAGGTGTAAAAATCACCTGATGTCATCCACCACATTACGAAAAGCCCAGTATAGACTGACTTGTGACGTACGAGCAGCTGGGGCGGGGTTATCCAACCGGGAGCTTCAGTACTAAAAATCAAGTCGCAACGAAGTTCCCTTACGGATAACTGCGTCCACCTGTTCATAAGTCAGAAGTCACTCTATGTAAGTCGAAGTATATATACTTCGAAGTATATATATATATATATATATATATATATATATATATATATATATATATATATATATCATATATATATTTGCTATAGCAAATGGATCAATGTAACACGTGTGGAGTGCGGGTGCTTAATTAAGTAGAAATACGTTATTAGTGCTGACCTGGAAGGCCGAGGTGGCCAAGTGCGTGTATAGACTCAGCGCTTCGGTCCGAAGGGTCGTCAGTTCGAGTTCCGCCTTGGGCATGGTTGTTTGTCCCTTGTCTCTAATGTATGAGTTGTCGCGGAGGGCATCGTCTTCTGCTGACTCCAGATCGGAGGAGCCCGCAAGTGTGTTGGTGTCTAGAGTATCGTCGAATATGTATCCCATAAAGAGAAACCGGCTTTAAGGCTAAAAGTCCTAAAAGAAATGTGTTAAAAGTAGTTACAACGAGGAAGTGAGAATAGTAAGTCACATATGTATTTTGGTGTAAAATGCGTTGGCAAATTATTAGTTGGCTGGACTCAAGCATGTTTTATATTATCGAAAGCAGGAGTCTCCCCGTCGACTTGGAAAGGCGTGTTGGATGCGAGTCAGATTAACCATGTCAAATTGGTGATTCTTTTTGCAAAGCTACGTTAACCCGAACACCTTAACTCGTCAAAGATTTGAATTATCACTGTGTATACAGCGCATTTCACACGTTTTCCGCTTACCAATTTGCTTTAGCTGTTTGTCAAAAAATATTTGCGAGCGGCGCAGCCGACCAATCCTCGAAGTACACGACATGCGGAAGCTCATCTCTCTGTGGTCCACCGCTGCAGGCATCCAGTCTCTCTGTAAACGCGGCTTTAAAAAAGAGCGCGTAGTATAAATCAATGACACATTGAAACAGCTAAGCATTTTTACCCGTCATCCCACATGTGATGCAAGAATATACGTGTCTTCATATCTTTATGCATTTAGTGTTTTATGTAATACCTTACGCTCTTTCGTAAACTTCTTTGTAATATTTCCTATCTTAAGATATTCTTTAGGTTTTTATTTAGGTGGTCAAGGTTTCGTTCTTAAATGTCTATTATTTAAAACTATATATTTTATCTTATAAAATGAGTAATAGTTTTATTATTAGATCGAGTGTTTGTATAGATAATAATAGGAATTATATGATATTTTCAAAACTAGTTCTTCAGAATTTAAAATGCATTTTATTATTCAATTACAGTGTTTAGTTCAATGATGATTTTTAATGAAACAAAATTGAAATAAATTTTAGTAAAATGTTCAAAATTATATGATTTATATTGCTTTTCTTCTAGTATCAAACTATTGCAATGCTTGAGTTATGCCATCCCTCAGTAACTCTAAACGATATGGAGGAGATAAAATCCGATACGAAGGCAATGGTGACTGTGGGGTCAAATGCTAATAACTCGCATTACGAGATCTATTTGTTAAGAATTGTTTTGCATATCTATTCAACAGATTCAATACTTTACGAACAATGTGATAGAACAAAATTGTGCTATGTGAAGAATGTACAGTTGAGGAAACGTACATAGTGGGTATGTTTCGCTGGAAATGAAAGAAAAATTTCGACAACTTTCGCTCGGTCACTACAAAACCCTCAAGGTGATTATTGGTGGTTATCGCATTCTTCTTTCTCCCAGTGATAAACAACTTTAAGGATATATTCTAAATGCTAATCAACAATTGAAATTGACTGATGATCTTCGTTCTTGACGCAATTTATTATTTATAATAAGGAATTACTTGAAATATCAGCATATTGAAATACTTCCAATCACAGGAAATTCTTAAGATGTGGAAATGCTTATCTTCCAAGAGATTTGCTTACCTTTCCTGAAGACATACTTACTATATGTTTGTCACCAAGAACGGGTAGCTTGTGTAAATGTCAAATATGCGGGCATAACATTGCAAAACAGTACTTTCACGATTCAAGTTCCATCAATCACGATTTGTTGCTACAACCATTATAATTTCTCTTAGGCAAGAATATGAACGTCTCCGAGACTTTTCGTGACACTCCTCTACCCACCTTACGAAAATAGGCACTTTCAAACAGACGAAAGTACCAGCATTCCTTTGGAGAGTATCCTTCGAATATCTTGAGGATGTAACATCTGGAGATGCTGCGGGGCCTGGGAAGACTTCCCCGTCAGAATACGTAATCCGCTGCCACTCTAACTTCTCTCGGTGCTGGTGGCCTTTCACCAACGACGGCCGCGTCGCACCGCGAACAAATAGCGCGGGGGTAATGAATCGTGTGGGAGCGTCGTCAGCGGCCGGGACGGCGGTGGGGGCGGTGGCAGCGTCGCCTCGGGCGCCGCGTCGCGGAGAAAGCAAACGAAGACCATTGCTTCACACGCCGACGACGCACAGTTAAGCCAAAATGCCTTCTAGGTGGGGTACGAACGACGCATTAAATGTTTAAACCATACGCTGGCGCACCTACAACAGATTGGGAGAGGTGGTTGAGGGCATCAATTGCCGTCACTGCAGAGCCTCTGACCGGGTAGTTGTAGGTTCGAGTCCGAACGGTGACAGGATTTTCGACACTAGCTTGTCAGATAGGTCGAGTTCAGTCGCTGAAGGGAAAGAATTCTTGCGCCCGGTTGTTCTGATCGGTACTTTTCTGTGTTTTTTTGATCGACAGTAGGCGAATGTCGGAACAGTGTGCTAAAAACGGCCCGTGGTCCGCGCGCGATCTTTCCTTCCCTTCCTTGTCCTACCCTCACCCTTTTCTTACACGAACATGCACTACACTACACATGCCAGGAGACTGGTCGGGAGCTTAGACCTTGTGCCGGCTGCGGTGGTGTCCCGCTGGTGGGAGAGTCCTGGGTTGATACCGAAGGTAGGTTGGCGATGGATCTTGCCATTCAGCGGGGGAAGATCACAGCTACCTTCCGAGCACAAAATATTCACTAAACTTACGGAACAATGACAGCAGTGACAGCAGACATTTGCATTTGACGCGTCCGGAATCACTAACAATCAATCAAACAAACAACTGAAAGAAGAGGGGGCAACTACATTACTACATATGTGGACCCTCACTGCTCCGCTTAGCACCCACTTCATTAAACGTTTTTATTTACAAACGAGCCTCAAAGATGGCTCATGGGTAGCGGACTAGCTCCTTGTGGTGTGATCCCGGGTTTGATTCCGGGTGGAGGCAAAAGTAGAGTTGAATCTTTCCTTTAAAATCGACTCAGTTTCTATAGTCGAGTGACAAAGAAAAGCTGAACCAGACGAAATTTGCTAGTTACGATGAAAGATATACGTCATGTTTGTCAATTGTCTCTCATACCCCACAAGCGTGGAAATTAGACCAGCTCAGGCATGGAGGATACCGTTAGATAGTCGCCAAAGTCGGACAGTCGTCCCAAAATGCTAAATACATATATTTAAAAAGAATAACTTAGTAGTGAATGAAACATAATAGAAGAAGAATTAAATGACTTTAATTATTCAATTGATAAGTTCGGATGGTTTCCCTCCGTGCACCAGTTATAACATAGTGTAGTTTAACTTAAAATTTTTAAAATTAAACCAAGTGATTATTGAAACGCAATAGTTATTTACGAAAATAGTATCGTAAGATCTCATTACAATGCGATATTGGATAATCAGCAAAAGAGGCCCTTGTAGCGAGTTTGATAACCAATCGAGTATTGTAAGAAGTAATGCTACGTGTATTGGAAAAATATATTTCAATTATAATTTTTGTTTATATGCATTAAATTTGACAGTTAATCCTGATAAATGTGACTGATGTAGGTAGCTTTTAGGAAATCGATAATTAGGTTACTTGTGTTGTAATAATACTTATTTCAAAACTTATTTCAATTTCGAAAAGCTTTACTTTAGATAATCAAAAAAGATTTTCCAAGATTCAGTCCCGTTTTCAAGATTCAGTCACCTTCAAAGTATGCATGTGGTTCAGGTAGAAGATACTTCTTAGGATGCCTGTACATCTTCAACTTTTTCAAATTGTTTGTTGTATTGTTGGTCCTCGAATTTGGATACTGAATTAGGTCTTTCATTCACTGCTGAGAACACAGAATTGAATCTCAATTGGGAAGGGGGTGCCTATTTTGCTCAAAAGAGAGAGAAACGTTTAATAAACAAGTAAACCGTTTAGTACATTTCTCTCATAATTATTATGACAAAAATTATTTATCCCTATATTCATTATCATCTCTTTCATCATGACATCGCTTTGTGAATCCTCACAGGACAGATATTTTTGTTGCAAACTTGGATACGAAACACAGATTTGCAATTCTTTTATCTTAAATATGCGGATCTAATGCTAAACAATAAATGATTATTTTGGGGTATTGATTAAAAATAGTATTTTAAAGATGACTTAACACGTGAAGGTTAGTACGATCGTTTTTATCGTGTTCATTACTAACAAGATTTATCAGTTACACTTAAAATCATTGAAGGAGCCGATCATACACTACGCGAAAACCCACGGGCGGAAACTCATGGAATGTACCCAACGCAAAGCTCTTATCGGCTCAGCATACGTGAAACGCATTAGTACACACACATTAATTCTGGATTTCGAACCAGGACTTCGGTGATACTACGCTAATGGCACACTTTAAAGCTATCTAGAACAAATTCCAAATTAATAAATTATAGTGTAATTTACAGACGCACGTGCCCGACCGACTCTTGCCACCTTTCGGCAGAGAAAAGAAACAATAACGAAAAATAAGGTTACTTAAAATACATTACGGTATATTTTCGGTATAATTATGGCATCGAAATCTTACCTAACCAGTAATATATAAATTCCAGTGTCATATATATTATGAATCATACCCATACGAAATTTGATCTTCTTAGAATGAGTTGCGGATGATTTAATTGCATACTTAATTGATTCAACGGTTTTCAGAATTCATAATTATTATATTTCATTTGGAATCCATCGTTATATCAGCTGGTAGGCTAGTATCACATGCCACATCACAACGAAACCACACTAGGGACTGAACCACACTAGTGCAGTTAGAAAGGCTCTCAGCCACTGCGGGGTGGTTGACCCTACCTCACCTACCTCTGACGTGACAGATGCACCGACAGCCTTGGAAGGACGAACCATACACGGCAATGGGATGCCTGCAGCTCTGTGGAACGTCTTAATAACGAATCTTACGATAGATGGTTGCTTCATGCTCAGCGGCGGGTGAAGTAATGGCTGGCTAGTCGCGTGTGCATTATACCGTAATTGGAGTTAATAATTTGTTGAACGTTTCCTTATTCTTTTTCTTCACTGTCGGTATTTATCTACTATTTTGGGGTAGCGACGAGAACAATGGAGACGCTTTGGATTCGAGAAATGTAATGTAACCTTATAAATGTAATCATTGAACTACAAAGTTTGGCAGTTATTATTTTCGGATTTTTAATGTATGGAATACTTATTAGTAAAAGGAGAAATGCTTAAAGAGTTAGGTATTCATAATCTTATTGTTCACTTTAAATGATTAATTTACGATTCTTTACGCTTTCCAGCGACTATTAATCTTCACGGAGATCATGACCTCCACCAAACATATTCAACATTTTTTACAAGACTGTTTTTACAAGTAAGTCATGGGAATATGATGAGTGGTATCGAAAGTTGAATTATCATTTGCACTTGCAAGCCAATGAATTATCAAACGACAGACATATATTAGTAATCTTGGAGCTAGTCAATGCATGCTTTTTTATGAGAGATCCAACAATGAATGAAATTACTAATTTTTTGTTTCTTTCTACATAATACTACATTCGCTCACTGATTTTGGCAATAAATCTTGTATCTACATGACATAATAAACTAGAGGACAACACTAAGAAAAACCATATTAGGAAGTGTAAATGAAGAAAAATAATGTCGAGTTACTTATTCATTTTTGAGAATATTATTTAATTACACATTGAAAATTCAATGAGTATTAAAAGGTATAACCAGCAAAAACACTGTATTGCTCTAAAAGGATTAATACGCTTGAAATTATTGTTTCTGGAGTGTTTCTAATGCATCTGCTTAAATATTATTTCTACATTTATTCTTTTTACACTCGGTTGAGAAAGTATCTTGTATTGCTTCCTTTTCATTTTATTTCACAATTCTGACAAGATCGCTAGTTATTTCATTCACATTTTCGAGCCTATTAGCGATGAAAGGAATTCACAGTAATTATTTCAACGTTTATCTTTTTGTGATAAGAGAAAGTACAGCGCCAAAGTGCTTCAGGATGGCGAATGCCTAGACTGAGATGGCACTTTCGTAAGGAGATAAGATTGCACTAATTAGAAGTTGACAGTATAACAATCGCCACAACGAACTGTTGAGTCATTCTTACTTTCCTAACAAGCTTATTTTCTTACCGAGCATTTTCAACGAGCGACTATGAAAAACGCATAAATAAAAAAGCCAACTTCTGAACAATATTGTTACGAAGTATCATTAATTACTCGCACTGATTTAATGTCCTGTACCACGGCAAGAAAATCTTGCAAATTCTTTTAGTAATAATGCATTTATAATAAATATACAATAATAGAAATTATGGTGTTGAGGCAGTTAAAAATACGTCACACCAGACACAGGAAGCCTCCCGCTATTCCTGACTATTTAGAACTCGATTTGGGTGAAAGTAGGGTTTATCATATTACTATACATCTGTGACCTCTGATAATTATTTGATATGTGCAATATTATAATATGATGACTTAGCAACTTACTTCCAGTTCCTTGTTCATATTTATAAAGAACTTGGGTAGTAGCAAAACGAGATACTCTCTGACCAAAATCGAAATATTAAAATTAATGAATAGCGAGAGGTTTGCTGCATCCGGTTTGTTTTTATCTCCATATTGCCTTCAGCCCTTCAAATATAATTGTAATTTTCCATCATTTTTTGTAAAACAAAAGGTGGCATATCTACCACAAGCCGTTACTTTTTAGTACATAGTGCCAGATGACTGTTGTGATGTTACAACAGTCCTCACAGTCCAAATGTAAACCGTGAGCGGTTGCTCAATACATCAATTGATGTCACTGCAGTGCGTCTGATCGGGCGGTCCTATGTTCGAGTCCCGACGGCGGCAGGATTTCCGACACTAGCTTTTCAGCTAAGTCGAATTCAGTCGCTGTCTGGAGAATTCTAGCGGCCGGTTGCTCCGATCGGTATTTTTCCGATAAATACCTGGCGCCAGCTTACACACACAATAACACACTAACATGCACTACACTACCACATATGCCGGGAGACCGGTCGGGAGTTTAGAGCTTGTCCCAATTTGGGTGGTTCTCCGCTGGCGGGAGATACCTGTTTGGAGAAACCCTGCTATTCGACTGTAGATCGGTGCCGGATCTAACCATCCAGCTGGGGAAGAACACCGCCACCTCCCGAGCAAAATCACGCACTACGGTTACGGGACGTTAGTCCCGTAAGTGTAGTGCGCGTTTTGTCATAATAGTTGGCCATAGTTTTGACCATAGTAGTTGACGCGTCCGGAATCTCTAAAATCCAACCTACCAACCAATCCAAATGTAAGGTTAAAATTCAGGCGGGGTACGATTCACTTTTCAAGCCAAGGAGCTCAACGCCCGGCGTCGGCAAGCGCGGCGCGGCGCTACGCGTCGCACGGCGAAGAAAATGCACTCGTGAGGGGAAAGCAAACAAACGCAGTTCCCGGCATTATTACCTCACGCCGTGCGGGGAGGGCGGGGCGGGGCAGACGCGGCGGAGTGCTGGCCGCCCGGTGAAAACGGCCACGACGCGACGCGACGCGGCGGCGCGGGCGGCGGCGCTGTGAGGAGGACGCGTTAATCGTGGGCGAAAGGCGCGAGGTCGCAATTTCGCCGACTTCCGAACCGCCCTCCCCCCTCGCCCTCACTTCCTCCTCCGCCCCCCGCTCCTGCCTCTTCCTGGAACAGACCGTCCTCCTCTCTCACGAGGTGGGCTTCTCTCAAGAACGAGGATATGGTTAATTGGCAATTTCACACTTGAGGTTGGTTTTGAAGAGAATAAGATTTATAGGAGAGAGGAACATGCAGTTAATTATGATTTGCACAGGGGTTTAAGTAGAGAGTGAAAAATACAGAAGAAGACAATGATTAAACATTCAATGTCAAAATTGTAGTCTATTATTAACAGTTATATAATTTGAAGTAATTAAGCGTACAACAAGGTCTAAAAAAATTCAAGTAATAATATTTTTATGACTTTACTAAAAATTGTATTGGCGATCGAAGAAAAAAGCCAATCCGACTCTCTATTCACAGTGCTCAGTGAATTTCACTATCAAATAACTATACAAATTTTTAATCATTAGTAATGAAAATTACAATAGAAGGAAATGACCCAAGAAATCTTTTTCGCTCATCTGAAGGTATACATTTTTTATGTTCTCATTCATTATTTCGTTTGCTTACTTGTCTTTTCCTACTAGACTTCCGCCCTTGCACCTTCTCTTCCTTCCCCTTCCCCCTCGTTTCTCCTGCGAGAACCCTAGTAAGCAACATCTCCCTTTACTTGCAGCGAGAAAGATACATGAAAGATAAGAACCGTAAGATAATCATGATTCACGGAAAAGATGAATGTATGAGTAAATAAATGAAGTGCTGAATTGATACAAAACGATGACAATCGCGAATTACAACGTCAGATTTTTCTTAGATTTTTTTATTGCTTGAAGTATTTTGGGTGTGAGAATTAGGAATATTGAAGTAAGGACACTTTCATTGATTTTCCGAAACCTCATAGACAAATGAAAATCAGTTAACACGTCGAGTGTTCTTGAAGTTTAAATCATTTCAAGTAAAAAAAAACTGCATGAAGATGTAGCTGATTGTGCTACAACACGACAGAATGTTTGTGGCGGGTACGTACATTTTATTACATTAATGATACTACAAATTATTTATTTTTAATATTTTAGTTATCGTGTTCAAATCTTTCTTCGTCAAATTGCTTAAAACACAACTTCTTTTTATTTTCTAGTATCTCCTAGACTCGATTTTATCATTAAAAAATACATTTCGTATGACCGACTGCGCGCTTAGATATTGAATGTTTCTTAATGACATTCAACAGCGTTCTATGCCGCAATAAAAAATGCTCGAAACTTTCTTCAACTTTAAAAACTTTCATCATAGTACTCATTAATCTCAAAATCATGCAATGCGACCGAAAATGTTACTTTTATTTCCTGTTATGATTGTATTGCATACATTTGTTTTTTTTAAACACGGCCATATTCCATGTTTCCTCAGTATTTACATTTTCTAATAGTTCAATCAGGTTGCTGAGAAGGGCAAAACCTGTTTTCATAAGGAAATTTTCGGATACATTTAGGGCCCTGCTCAAAGAAAACGTCATTTGAGTGTTTCAGTAAGAGCCGTTTTGAACTTACTTGCACTGTGTAAATGAACTTAAAATAAATGTATTTACACTCAAAATCTTTTGATACTTTGAGACACATTATATAATTTAAAGCATTAGTATCCACAATTTTAATAAAAATGTCACTTGTGTCATACCCACTCATCAGAGTAACTTTTCCTGTTCTCATACATTTTCCTTCAATTCTCTGCCTGATTCTAAGCTTCTTTCATTTCCGTCTTATATTACTCCTTGCCTTTACCTGGACGCCCGTACTCTGCGGGGTCGCCGGCTATATTTGGGTATTCGTAACGCGGAATATAGCACGACTTTTCGCGTCTTCTCGGTCGTGCCGCTAGATGTCGCTTGATCTGCAGCTTGCTTGATACGATCGCGTCCTACGACATCTGACGACCGAGAAAGAACCAAACAGCTGTGCCATATTCCATCTTGAAGACAAGTCCTTTACGCGCTACGTTAAGAAAGCCCGAGAATAGAAAGCCTCCGCAGCGGGTGGGCGGGGCCAGGAGGGGCGGGGGGGGGGTCGGGCGGGGGCGCGTCACTTCATTAGAGGAGCGGCGGCGCGCGGCTAATTACCGGTAACCGCCTGTAATAGCGCGGAACACGCGCGTGCACTTGGCCGGCGCCGCGAGGTGCCGCAGGTGCGGGCGTGACCTTCCTGGCGGCCACCGCTTCCGACACCAACGCCGCCGCCACACAGTGGTCAAAATGGCCTCAACCCGCTCATGACGTTCCTTCGTAGCGGGCCCATTCCTTTAAATTTCTTCAGATTGATCTCAAAATATGTCTATGGTAATTATGGATATTATGGACATGAATACAATATTGAGTACAAAAAAAGCAAGTATGAGAATAAAAATTCTATGAAATTGATGTTCAATTTGAAAGAAAGACAATGAAAGACTACAGTAAGTCTTAAAAAATAGTGAGGATTATTTTATTTACATAGTCTATAATTTTGACAGAAAATGAGTAAGAAATTATGCGTTGTACAGACTCAAGTTTCTTTTTATGTTAATTGCGGAGGTCGGAGCCTCGGCATCAATTTTGAGTCCGTTCTGTAGCTGCCACTGTTCCTTAAACGTATTAGACGCACTCTGGATATTCTCCTACAAAGTGAATGGTTAAAGGACGTCATTAGTTTCACGGAATCGCATTCTTGTTGTCCATATTCTCTCGGTTGTGAGTCCATTCCTTCATGAGATGAAATAATAAGAATATTACTAAACACTAGTTTTATTGGTCGGCCATCAGGATAAAGAGCCACATTTTTTATCCATTTAGATTATTTAAACGCTGCGAAACTGAAATGCAATTTGCAATGAGTTATTAAAACAAGTATTCCAATAATGCAAGGGACATTACATTATCTTCTTCGACATTAGTGTCTCTCCTTTTGGAGGACGAATAGTCAAATTCAAACGAAAATGAAAGTACTTGTAAATTTTTCCAAAGTGGATAAATTGTTGAACATCATTCGTACCGTAACGTGTTATTGCAACATTCGAATAAATAAATATGAAATTCGGTCAAAAGGCATCATATGACATTTCTTTAATCTCGATATTTAATCAGATTTCCGATTATTTTTTTGTTACTTCTTTCACAAACAACTTTTTTTTTAATTCCTACATTTTTTACTACTAAGCAACTATAACTATACACATCATAAGCAACATAAAAACAACTGTACTGTAGGTATTTACATAATCGTACTTTCAACATTTTTTCATTCTATCAAAACTGGAAGTACTATTGTATTATTATTATTATTATTATTATTATTATTATTATTATTATTATTACTATTAAAAAACGTTTCGTTCTTGCGCATGTTTGTGCCCCGATTTACCCAGGTGCACCGGCCGTCCCCGCCGCCGCCGCCGCCCCGGCGCGACGCCCTCGCGTGACGGCCGCGCCGTGCGGCCTCCGGAGCGTGTTCTTAAACGACGGCTACGCGCCGCTTGCGGGGCCGGAAGCGCCGGGAAGCTGCACATTCACGGAAAGCAGCTTCGCGTATGGTTTAGGATGGGCTAGCACTGGTTTCTCCAAAGCACTCTCGTTTGCATACCACAGCCGTTGTTTTCTTTCGGAGAGAGCCAGACAAAACCACTTTTCAGAAAAGAACATGCAAGGAAAAACTGGCCGAAAGCTAAGCAAACATTTTTTAAAGCTTCGATTCAAATATGCGACTCATTTTCCTGTCGGCGAGATTAAATCACTATGGTTACGTGCATTTGCATACGCCTTTTTTGCACAGTATTTGCATTTGAGATATATTAGCCTTCCCAATGAGTCGGATTCAGGGTATCATGGTCCGCAAAATGACTTGGACGTACCCAAGCTCATTTTCTCTGCCAGCTGCTACAGCTCAGGGCAACAACATCTGCCATTACAGTGTATCTGAGGGAATGGCCTTAGGACTCTATTCCCGACTGGGGCGGATTTTCGACACTAGCAACGCAGCGAGGTCGTATTCAGACGCTATCAAGAGGAGAATGTTCGCGAACGGTGACTGCTCTGAATCGGTACTCGTTTTCCTTTACTCCTCGGATCAGTAAGAGGCAAATGCCAGAGTAGTACAAACAAGCCACGGATTTCCTTTCTCAACCTTATCCCCTTACACACAAACTTAACTTGCATGCACTACATACATGTGTGGAGACCAGTCGCAAGCTTAGAGCTTCTTCCGACTGAGGCGGGGCCCCGCTGGCGGAGGTGCCTGGGCAGGGAAATCCCTACAAGCTGACCTCTACGTCAGCGCCGGATGTCATATTCTAGCTGCGCAAGAACACCGCCACTTTCCAGAATATAAAATGCATTTCACTAACGGAACTAATTTCCATAGTAGTTGAGATGGCCCGAACAAAACTCTATAATTAAAAAAATACTAAATGTGCCTGTAACAAAACTTGTACTTCAGCTTCTAGGTTAATTATCCCAGTTTCAGTAAGGTTTACCGTCCATATTACCTTGATCCTTTAAGCAAAGGCTGAGATGGTTCCTTACTTTCGTTCTGTACATAAATGTTGCTTCAGTACTGGGTACATTTAGTTGAGCTTTGCTTTTCATAGTTGCTTGAGGAGCAGAGTGCGGTTGTTGGTATTTTGTCAGTAGAACTATAAAATCAAAGTATAGAGATTTCCTTATTGAAGTACGTGTTCTATTACTCGGAAATGAAACAGTCTAGATCTGAAAGGTTGCCAATTACGCTTGTTGGTACTGATAACTCAACAATATATTTATAGTGAAAGAGAGAGGTAGGGATTCTGAAGTTTGAGAAAACACGCAGAATATACCTTTCCATAAGTAACAATAAGTTTTTACTGATTTTTAGTTAATAAATGACATTACATTATTTAATTATTGGATGTGACCTCGACGCCAACGCATGTCCTTTCGGTTGTTCTGGACCGTTGCTCTAGAGCCACTATTCTGGGCGAGACTCAGCTGCATTAATACAAAGCTTTGAAAGCAAAATGTTGAAGAATCTTGCAAACTCTTGAAGAATCTTGCGAACTCTTGGTTTTCTCTTTCAAAAAAGTTTTCTCTTGAATGTCCGGTGGTGTTGTTCTTGACAACTGCAGGAGGACAAAAAAAGAAGAAGCAAAAACCGTGAAAACAGCAGAACTTTAGAAGTGGTGGAGATATGATTGGAAACGAACCGAAGTTGCGAGTGCGTGAAGTTTTCCTTCAACATGAACAAACATATGACAAAGTGAGATAAGAACTGAAGGTCGTTTACACATACGCTCCAATACGTCTTAGTTGTGTATTTTAAAGCGGATACGGTCTTGTTTTACGTGTGCGTGATGCGAATACATTAGATAAAAATTCATACGTAAATAATTATGTAGATACTAATATGTGAAATTTGTTTTGAGGGAAGTTTGGATAGAATTCTCACGAAAACAATTGATTAAATGGAAGATATTAAACATTTTGAATTGATCAGCATAAAATATAAAACTTCAGCATTTCGCATATCGTGACGGCAATTTCTGAATGTAAAAATACTTCCGAACTTTCTCTTACACGCACAAGGCATTAATTATTGCTTTTCGTGATTAAAGCTACTAAGTACTACATTTTTTGTGAAAACGTTACCTGACCTTTCCGATTCACGTTTCAAAAGTATTCAAGTATAAATGAATCATAAGAATTTTGTTTAAGTAGTGACTGAAAACTGAGAAATTTTTTACTCATCTCATGAATTAAAAAGATTCTCTGAAAGCTAATTATTAAAATTTTGTTACAAGTATATTCATTCTTTATAAATAAGTAGCACATACGGAAAAAAACTCATTTTAGCATAATTTTCTAAATATTTGCAGTTGTGTTCTACACAGATTTAAATCTAACGATTTTTTAAATAGAAAAGCTTATCACAGAGACACGTAAGGCGGTTTGATAATATCACGTAGTATGCTTACCCTTTTGGAAACATGAACGAAACTATTTTTTTAATTCAATGATCATTCAAACAAATGAACGTCTGAGGCATATCAGATAGAAAAAAAATATTTCGTACAACGTTTAATTACAATTTCCCCATTCCCCACACGACAAGGCAACGCCAATTTCCTTATTCAAAAATTTAAACCTGTTATTTGGAATCTTATTATTGAGTTTCGTTATCACAGTAATGTTGTGAACTTTTTTATTATATGGTGTGTAATTCTGTACTACCGAATTCATTAGCGTTATTCATTAAAAGGACTTAATAACAAGAAATTAATAGTTTAATATTATGAACATCACAAAAACAACTGGAATTGTAACATTTACATTTACAATATGAGTTACTTAATTGTTATTGAAGAAATAAGTATCGTGATACATAACAACACGAGAATGGAGTCTGATAACCAATTGAGTGTTTTGATAAGATATTTCGATACAAGTAACGCTCAACGTTTTATTCACTTTGTAAAATTTACAATTTACTACTATATTTTTTGTTTAAATTTGACTAATCATTCTGCCCAAGGTTACATACTTATATTGACAGTAGTGAATATAAGGTCAAGAAGGTTATTACGAAAGTGATCCCATCTTTGAAAATTGTACTTCAGATACCCAAAGCGAATAAATAATTATCTATATTGAGATTACACAAATAATTTTTACGGGAAGACATAAGATCAAATTATTTCTCATTAGGTTCCAAATAACTCTCGATAACATTCAATCTCCTTAGATGTTTCCATTATTTCACTTACATTCTTCTTTGTTGTCTCGCTGTGGAGTTGTCTCTTCTAACTAGTAACATATTTTTGAATATTAGGTGTTCTGAGCTGTAACCGAATTGCTTCATTTTGAATCAATTTCGACAGGCTACCATGAGCGTTAAACTTAACCTTGGGCGAAACTTTCTTGCATGAAAATTTTGATATACGTGTTGTTGTCCTACAATGTATGGTTGCAATCGTTACACGATTTTAGAGAAGAAAAGCTGAAAACGTTTCGTAGATGGTATTTGTTTAAGTTTGTAAATTATTAAGTGATGAATGTATAAAGGCAGGAGCTGTGCGCTTATATTTACATCTTTTCTCTGCAACTTTTAAGCAGCCCCTTTTCGTAGGATGCTGTATTAGATTGTACACGCACGATTTTATCGGTAGAAAAATTAAGAATATAAATTAAGAAATTAAGAAAATAAAGAAATGGACGACAGAGCATACAGTACAGTGAAGAACTGGGAACGTTTTGTTAAGAAATTAGATGGTTTCGTTGTTATGCATACTTCAATGCCTTACATGTAGAAAAGTAAGACAGGCGAAAACGGGTTCCATTAGTTGTTGATAATTTCTTCAGATTACATCTCTGTTCCATACGTTACATTCAACCTTTTAGGATCAACTTGTACGTTTAGGTAAGTTTCGCATTGTGTCGTTGAAGCAGTAAAGATCGTAAGTTTCACGAAGAAATAAGGTGAGAAAAGTGCTACATGCATCCCAACCGGTTTGAAGAGTGCTATTTTGGCATTTGCGCTGGGGAAACCGAAGGAGAAATGAGGAAAACACTCTGCCGAAGCACCGACCTCTACAATAGTCTCTCTGTAATCCATCAATTCACAATGTCGGTCATTCGCTGTTTGACTTCCCGAACTATCTCAAGAACTCACTATCGAGAAATCGTTTAATACCAATCACCAATAATTTATACTGTACACAATTACAAGGTTCTAAAACTGAAATTTATTTTCCCTATAATATACACTGCTTTATAAAATAATCACATGGTGGACATTTGCAGTATTGTGGTTAGGGGTTTCTCACTGCCAGTATGCTATTTATGTTTTAATTGTAAACATTACACACAAAAATTATGATCATTAATCATATTTATGGATGTCTGTTGTTTTCAAGTTTATTACAAGGCTATTTAGAACATGGTTTTGCCATAAACTTTTCATCTTTTGTCAATAATGACAAATACAATGTTGTATTTCATTTTAACAAAATGACAGTTGATAAATCATAAATAAATGAAAATTGAATATCAAGATAGATGTTATCTTTCGAAATACCAACGACCGCAAACTAATGATTTCATATTGATTCAGTTTATATGTATTAAATCATATATGGTACCTACAATCGTTTCGAGAAAACCATGTCTCCTTGGCAAGTACACTGCGTTCTAACTCCAACCAAAACTGCATCTTGATACAATCATTCTCCACTATTGAGTGAAAAGGTAGGATCAGCGAAAGAGTTGTTCAACAAAACGAGACGAAGCTAATCAAATCAGCAACGGAAGCTTACATTTTGCCACACAAATTCATTATTGATGGTGTATTTGTTAAGACAAAGTTGGGCAAACATTTTCGGGATACAGAAATATGCAAAGAATACAGAAAGTATACAGAATATATAGTATACAGAAATATTCAATGTACACAGAAAATATGCATTCAAATATTCATTCAAATACTCCAAGTATACAGAAATATTCAAAGTAGAAATATATTTTGAAATGAATTGTTGTCAGCAAGCTCATGAATGTTAATTGCGCATAGTTATAAAAAGGGAATGTTTACATTAATGTGGGAAAAGTTAGGGCTAATGCGATACACGCAGGAGAAAATAGAAGCCAGGTTGCACAGATTAACTTCAAATTTGATTCAACAGCTCTTCGTCGAGGAGGAAAGATATCACCGTAAAATCCAAGCCAGAGAGTTCAAGGAGACACTTTGTCGCCGGCATATTCTGAATAAACACTCGAGAAGACACGAGGCGTTTCCCAGAAGCCCCATGCAAAAAGCGGCCGCTCGCGCCGGGTCGCGTGGCCGGGCGTTGGGTTTCCGAACGCGGGCAGCGGTGGCCGCTGGCAGCGGGTGGGCGGGGCGGGCGCGGAAACAGCGTCGCATCGCCGCGTCGCGCGCAGACGGCCCCCGCGGCGCAGCCTGCGTCATTGCGCGCCGCCCCGCGGCTCCGCGCCACGCGCCACGCCGCCCACCGCCTACCCCGCGCCGTTGTGGCCCGCTCCGCTGCGTCCTGCCCCGACCTGCATCGGTGTGAACCGTTACGATTATGCTGGTGTTTCCGACCCTGGCCCGCCCGTCCCCGGTATGAACCGTTACGTCCATGCTGTGTTTTTTCTGCCCTGGCCCGCCCTTCCCCGGTATGAACCGTTACGTCCATGCTGTTGTTTTCTGCCCTGGCCCGCCCTTCCCCGGTATGAACCGTTACGTCCATGCTGTTTTTTCTGCCCTGGCCCGCCCTTCCCCGGTATGAACCGTTACGTCCATGCTGGTGTTTTCTGCCCTGGCCCGCCCTTCCCCACTTTACACCGGTCATTCCTTCCCATTGTTTCCTGCCCCGTCTTCCCTCCCCTCCGTTCTACCTTCTGTCGGGGTGGGAAAGTCCCCCCCGCCTTCTCGCTTTTCACGGCCCTCTGCATCTCATACCTCCCCACTCCGCTCAGAATGCTCCTCCCGGTTTTCCTCGTCCTCCCTTTCCTTTGCGCCGTCCTGCTCCTCCTGCTCTTTCCCACCCCGCTCATCCTTGCTCCGCTCCAACATGATCCTCCCACTGTTTCCCGTCCTGCCTTTTCCTGCTCTGCTCCGACCTACCCCTCCCACTCTCTCTTACACAGATACTCCGTTCCGCCATCCCTCTCCTGTCTTTTCCCGCCCCGCCCCATGTCACCTCGTCCTCCCGAGCATCGCCCACGTAATTGCACCTACAAGCCACTACAGACTGGCGGGGCGGAGAGCAACTCATACATTCTCTACCGGGAGCGGTAGCTCAGTGCATCAACTGATGTCACTGCAGCGCCTCTGACCGGGAGGTCCTAGGTTTCAGTCCTGATGACGGCAGGATTTTCGACACTAGCTTTTCAGCTAGGTCGAATTCAGTCGCTGTCTGGAGGAGAATTCTAGCGGCCGTCTGCTCTGATCGGTAGTTTTCCGTGGTTTCTCAGATCAATACCAGGCGAATGCCGGAGCAGTACCTTACCAAACGGGCCACGGACCGCGCGCGATCTGTCCTTCCTCTTCCTTGTCCTATCCTCTCCCGTTACACACACACACACATACACACACACACTTACACTAACATGCACTACACTACCACATATTCCGGGAGGCAGGTAGGAGCTTAGAGCTTCTCCCGGCTGGGGCGGTGCCCCGCTAGTGGGAGAGTCCTGGTTAGGGGGAAACCCCGCTAGCCCACGGTAGGTCGGCGCCGGATCTCGCCATCCAGCGGGGGAAGATCACAACTATCTCCTGAGAAAAAACATGTACTACACTAACGGGACTAATGGCGAAAGCAGTTGACGTGCTCGGAAACACGAAAAAATCAAATCAATCGATACATTCTCCCCGCCTCGCTCCTCTATTCCGCCCGCCCATTTTGCTCCGCCTCGTCCATGGCAATTGCACCTACGGGTATAGCACCACCGCCGGCACACAGTGGAGAGATTCCTCCCTGACATTTCACCCTTTCTGCCCTGCTCCCGCAGCCGTGCCCCGCCCTTCACCCCTCGTCACTCCTGCTCTGTCCCCCTACGCCGCAACTGCATTTACAGGCGCGGCGCCACCGCAGGCCCTCGAAGCGGAGCGACTCCCACTCCCACATTACGTCCATCCCGCCCAATGACGCCGTTCACTGCTTCGCTCGGTCCTGCTCCCGCAGCCCTGCCCCGTCATTCGCCGCTCCTCCGTTCTGCGCTGTCCCGCTACGCCGCAATTGCACCTACGGGCCTAGCACCACCGGTTCGGCACCGGCTTGTAGTTCCGCAGGCGCACAGTGGACAGGATCTCACTCCGACATTCCATCCATCCTGCTCTAACCGGCCGTTTGCCGCTCCGCTCCGCCTTTCTCCCCCAGCCGTTCCCCGCCCTTCGCCATCCGTCCGTCCTACTCTGTCCCGCTACGTCGCAAATGCCGCCATGGGCCTAGCACCACTGCAGGCACCCCGCGGACAGGATTCCACCCCCACATTCCACCCATCCCGCCCTGTACCACCGACGCTCCGCTCCGCCCCGCTCTCCCAGCTCCGGGGGGCCTTCCGTCCCGCATTCTCTTGCTCCGCCCGGCCTCCGCCCACTGCGGCCCCACTGTCCCGCTCCGCGGAATTGTGCCTGCCGGCGCTACGCTAGCGCAGGCGCAGGGAGCGGAGTGGACTCTTCATCTCTCCCTCAGAGACTCTTCAACGCGCAGGCAGCGCCTCCAGCGAGGAGGTTCCCCGCCGGCTTCACCGGCTGACGTGTCTCAGAGCATCAACTGTCACTGCAGTTCCCCTGACCGGGAGGGCCTAGGATTCGAGTCCCAACGATGGCAGAATTTTCTACGCAGTTTACATAGCTGGGTTGAATTCGTCCGCTGTCTGGAGGGGAATTATAACGGCCGGCTGCTCTGATCAGTAGTTGTCCGTGGTTTCTGCGATCAACACCAGGCAAATGCCGGAGAAGTGCCCTAAAACGGGCCACGGATCGCGCGTGATCTTTCCTTCCTCTTCTTTGTCCTATCTTCGCTCCTTACTCATGCACTACATTGACATGCACTACTACCACACATATCGGGAGACCAGTTGGGAGCTTAAGAGCTTGTTTCAGCAAGGACAGCGCGCTGCTGGTCGGAGATACCTGGATGGGAAATTTCAAGCTGACGTGTAGCTCAGCAACAGGTCTCACTATTCAGCGGGGACTAATGACCATAGCATGTCACGCTCAGAAACTCGAAGTAATTAATCAAATTATATCCCGGGTAAACTTTTTCTGCAGGTTGGCAACACTGGCAAATGCATGTTGAGTCAATGAGGACATCCCCAATTGGAGTAACCCACCGCGGACCGCGAATGCTTATTAAGCCATCGAATTCAAATACGCGTAATTTTCGCACGGGATCAACTAATGTTGTAACATTATATAATAATAAAACGAGTACAAATAATACGAGCAATGATGAAGGACCACTAGTTATTGTGTGGTGAATTGAGAGGATATAAAACAAATGTTCACAATCGTAGTCCCACAGCTGGAAACTCAAAGTGGCAATCGCAGGGTCTCTCCATTTGCCAATATGGTTGTGATGTGATGTTCATGATTATGCCAGGAATGCAAACTAAAAATATTAGGAACTAAAAATCATTCAAAAGAACGAACATACAGACAGTATTGGGATTATTTTTGCTTCATTATTGTGTTATTAGGACTAATACCGAGAAGTTGTTGGGCTCATATATTTCAGTGATGTCAGTCGACAGTGGCACTTTTTTGTGAGAGCTTGAAGACAGACAGACAAACAGATAATTTCGTGTTTCCGGGTGGGTCAATTACTATTGTCATTAGTTCTGAAAGTGTAATCTGTTTGGGTTCCGATCTAGCATTCGCCAGGTATTAATAAGAGAAATTACGGAAAACTACCGACCAGAGCAGCCAGCCGGTTGCTAGAATTCTCCTCCAGACAGCGACTGAATTCGACCTTATCGAAAATCCGCCACTGTCGGGACCCGAATGCTAGGACTTCTCGGTCAGCGTCGCTGCTATGGCAACAGCTGCTGCTCAGCCGGTGATTACGAGTAAGGGCACCCAAACTGCAAGCGCTCTCGTTCCTCGTTCCCTCCTCCACACGCCGAGCGGCGGGCATGGGAGGCTTGGCAGCTTGGCGCATGCGCGGCACGTACCCCATCAGCCACCTTCCTGCTTTCCATTAAGGAAAGGGTGGGGCGGGAGCGGCGGGGAGCTGGGTCCTGAACTCCGGCCCCTCGGCCTCCCCGCCAGGCCCTGTGCGCAAGCGGCTTTCGACGCGGCGACTATGCAAAGCGTGGCGTCTGTGTCTCCATCGTCTGAAAAACTCAGACGATGTCGCATTAATAATGCACGCTTCTCTCACAAAAACTTTTGATAATTGATTTCATCATACCATGCATAATCTACTTGAAGCTTTCAAATACACATTTGTACTATTTTCTTGGTACTAAGAATTGGTTTGCGTAACCCGTAATTTAAATCAAAACTGTAATTAAAAATAGAAATAACATATTTTTACTCAAACTACCTATGGAATTTTGTAACTCATGGAAATAGTTTATGAAAATTGTCAATATTTGATTACTTTCACTTCAAAGTGCCATAAATCTTTCCTTAAAAATCAATAATTCATTGAGTAAATAGGTAGGCTGGCAATGCACTGCAATACTAGCAAATAGAAGCTGCAAATACGTATATCTCCCTAGCGCAAACCTGCCCAAAAGAGTAACACAGGGCCATTGTCTTGGACAGCCGTGGGCACGCGCTTGCCACCGAGGCCACGCCACGCCACAACAATTAAATTTGGTGGAAAAAACAAGTTATATTTGTTTGATTGTTAATGTGATGAGGCTACGAAATATGAATATAGACTAGGATTAGATACCATATTATGTAGATGGATATATAAACAAAGAATTTGGCGGTGTTTTAAATCTTTCATAGGAATCTTTTCTGTAATTGATAATACACGATTCATGTAACTTAGTTTTGTTATCAGTTTATATACCGCCATCAGGAAGATTATCTTGTGGAGAGTGTAAAATTTCATTATATTTTATTTTATGTTATGTCAGGTCAAGGTGTAGCTAATAGTTGAGCAGAAATGAATTACAATAAAATTATTATGTGGATAATGATTTGAATAATGTATTTGAAAGTGGATTTGATTGTAAATTGTTGTAGATTGATTAGTTGATTAGGGCTCTAGATTGCGCAATACTGAACACTCCTTTCTGGGGAGGGAAGTTTGCAGAGTGATCGTGCGGCGGCCCGACCGCTGTTGGTGATGGGTTGGGAAGAGGAGTGAGCGGAAGGAAAATTGCTTCAGCGATGACTCCATGATATTTTCCGAGTCATAATGCCCTGAATCCAACTTGTTGGGCAGACCTGCACTAGCGTCTTAGAGCTTTCCCTCGTTTCTACAAGACCCAGTGCGTTTCTTACCCTTCTCCTCAAAATTGATTATTCAGTGTCTCCGTGCGCGTTCACTACCACGGTCATTATTCACGCCGGTTTAGTGCACATTATATTCTAGAAGATGGCAGTCGGCCACTTCCCTCTGGAACGGAAGATTCAGCATCCATAAACACGGTGTTTGCGGGTTTCCCTCTCTAGGTATCTCTCCACCGGAACAACCTCTAAGCAAACGACTGATCTCTCAAAGTGTGTGCAGTGTATTGCAAAGAAGTGTGTGTGTGTGTGTGTGTGTGTGTGTGTGTGTATGTGTGTGTGTAAGGGGAGATGACGGGCAAGGATGAGGAAGGAAAGATGTCACGCGGTCTGTGGCTCGTTTGACAAAATAATGCTCCGACATTCGTCTGATATTCAACGGAGAAACCACTGAAAACTACTTATCAGAACAGCCGTCCGCTGAAATTTTCCTTCAGGTAATGACTGAATATTTTCTTCAAGAGCAGAAGGTTTGAACAAGCTTGACAAAGTGAATTTTTTCCACATTGGAGCATACAATTACAGGCCAAGCGAAATTTAGACTTTCCAAATGAACCAATGAAAGCGAAGCGAATATGAGAATGGCATTGATTGGGTTACATACGCGCACGGGTCATTTGAGGTCACGCACAGAAGACGATGTAGAGGCTGGTGACGTGCGGATTGCAGACGCAGTACTCTCTCCTCTTTCCGGTTCTCTTTGGTGTTCGATATCTTCGAACCCCTTCTATTTACGTGATAGTTACTAGTAAATTTGTGATTGTTGTGTAATTTGTAATTTGTTTTACTGATAACACAGCTACTTCCTGTTGCTGAGTAATTTCCATAAAAGTGTAATCAAACGTAAATTCTGGAAATATATCACCAATTTCATTGCCGTTTGAATAGTAGCTGCCAATACTGCAATATCTGATGTTACTGTCATTGATAATCTGAATAGTTCCTACCTCATGGTCACAATCCCTACCATGGTCTCGCCACATTATTGTTGTTGTTGTTGTTATTATTATTATTATAACTCTTTTAGCCTATTGGGTGACTTAAAGACCTCCCATTCTCTCTTTTTATTGTCACAGAAATTTCTAATATTATTTTCAACTGCTTCACCAATGTAGTCTTTTCGTCCGTCACTATCACTTAACATTATGTTAACTTTACGTGCAATTTGTATAGTCAACTCCTAACGTGCTTCCGGTAAGTCTCACCTTGGTTGTTCATCAAACTTGACGTTGAGTGCGCCTACAGCGTCGGCTTTGACTTAACAATGATTTGGCACATTATGTCAAAAGAAACCGGAAGCTTTCTAGGAGCATTACCTCTCTTCAAGAAACACAATATGGCTAAGACATTTGTCGAATGAAATATTGTCGACTCAACAGAGAGGATAATTTTCATGAAATATATATTTGATCAGTTGTTTTCAATTTTTAGTCCCAATGAGAAAGTACTGCCTTGATGCAATATTATTTTGCGGCTTTGTTGTCGCAAAAATGCATATTTATCAAAATCTGAAAGATTTAGAAAAGCAATGAAATTGTTGTTTTAAAAGAGCTTATAGTATATTTTGAGTTTATTTCAAGGTACTAAATTAGATATTGCCAATTATTTACTTGTCGAATATTGAAGACAAATCTCCTTCCGTATGATACCTAAAACTCCTTTTCTCGGGTAACGTAATATAAATGTGTCGATTTCTATTGTTTTGGTTTCTTCTCTTTGACCTTTTCGATGCAATGATCACAATTGGGATTGCATAAAACTCTTTCAGGAAAACCAGTTTTTTATTTCACGAATAAAAGATCTTTGTTCTGAGTGTCGACACTCACTCTTTTTTACTCCTGAATCGATTCAAATCTGAAGGCAAACGTATATTTATGAGTATGTGTAAAGTTAATATGATTGCAATTACGCAATACATGGCACTTTAAATGCGAGGTAATATTTCAATTTTATTATAGATAATAAAATATCTGTTAGAATAATTCGGGAATATCGAGTCAGTGCCAAAAGCGCAGAACATTTGTGTATTCGCGAAGGCTATAAATAAAATGATCAGTTATTCAGCCATATTTTTCAAAAGAATCCTTTCTATTCGCAATTGTGTGTGCACTATATATTCTTCTCTGTTCGTTCAGTCCATACTGCCCACATTTTTATAATCAACCAATTTAGATTGAACACATGTTCGTACTGAACAGTTTTTCACAACATACAGCCAATATTACGAGCGTTTCTTTTATTTTTAACCTTCGCATCCATACTGATTTAAAATTTATTTATACTCATTTCTGTTGTCAATGTGTCCTAATAGCAACGTAAAATAACTATTTTTTCTCTTTTTTAGGCACAAATTAAAGGCGGCCATGACACCCGCCAGCATGCTGCTCCTCATGGTAAGTGTTCTTTTCCCAATTAAGATAATATGGTACAAGCCAGCCTTATCTCACATACATTTCTCGAATTGAGAAAATACCAAATTTTCCCAAAAACAATCCATTGGAAATAAATTGATCAAGATTTGGTGTTATATATATATATATATATATATATATATATATATGTTCAATACAATAATACAATATAATTTGAATATCGTGCACATTTCTTGGCAATAAAATGCTTATCGTACGACTTGTTAGTAGTGAGACTCCGTTTTGCTGGCCGCGTAATTTTTTTATGTTGTTTATGAATGACAAACGTGGACGTAGACAGTTAATTTCATTTTACACTCAGAATTAAGGGGTACAATTTACATATGCATTTTCATACATGTATAAATCCATGTTAGAACTTGGATAACAACAATGGAGTCATTAAATGAATGTTTTCACAATAAATGTCGCATTTATTCTGACCTACATGAAGAAAAAATAATCGTTTATATTTTAACGATCTATAAAGTACAACATCTTTAATTTATTAGTTACCAATCATATCAATTTTTAAAGTTATATTACACCGGTATGTTTTGACCAGTTTTTACAGAATGCGTGAATTTTTATGAACTTTTACCATATGAGATTGCAATTTTATACTTGCAATACATTTAGCAAAGAATGAGGAAGTACAAAGAGATTATTTGCAAATAAGATATGTAACGAATACTTCTGAAAATCAACAAACATCTCTCATACAAACGTCAATGACTCAACATGTTTAGTATCCCATTAAATATTAAACCGGAGTTCTATCTGGAAAAAGTAGTTTCTTTGTCAGCCGCAAGTAGGTGAGGCGAGCTACGTCAGCGAATACAAAAAGTGAAGAGAAACTTCTTTTTGCCTCTGAATATTCTTTAGATCTTCGCGAGTTACACACAGTACTTGACTGTCAAGACGAGGCACAGCGCTTCTTGAACATGAATGTCTGATGAAAATATAGTTACTTTCAAAAGGACTTTCTCTCGGAGTCGAGTTCGTAAATAAAACAACTTCATCGTATATCAAGAATTTACCAAGGTGTCAAGTGAACAATGTAGATGTATGGATGTATTCAAATAGTCATTATGAAAAATAATGCAGAACATTAAATTCTGAGCGGGAACAATGCCGTCCGATATGAGCGCTGTGGGCAATGCGGCGATTCATTTTAATAGTATAGGAAACTACATTACGCAAACCACAATACTAAGTGTGTATCATCTACCAGGGATATATTGGACATATTTCCTATAGATCCATAGAATTATTCCATAAAGTGTGTAAGGTGAGGACGAGCCGTGCTGTAGTAATCAGAGCGCACTCCTTCTACCTCTGGATAACAGTTTTTAAATTCCGGCCAATCCACGGAATTTGTAGTGGGCATAGCGATTTCTTGTTTGTTTGTTTTCTTCAGTTTTTCGGTTTCTTCTGACTCTCATTTCTCCGTAGCTCTTTTATCATTCAAATCATCACTTAGCCACCCGTCAAAAACAGTTTCAGATAATGTCGAAAACGCCAGTTTTAACCTGTTTGTTTCTATCTTCTTAAAATCAGTATTTAAAAACAATATCCATTTCATTACTTTCTGAGCCAATATCGTGAATTCTATAAGTTTTAAAACCGTCTAAAAAATTTTGAATCAAATAAAAATGCCGAATAGGAATTTCTTAAAAATTAATGCAAAGTTGGCTTACGAAAACTCATTTCAGCTGATCAGAATTTTACGATGGTCTGGACTCAGCAACTAACGTTGCCGACTTTAATTCTATTAATTAGTTTAATTCTAATTTTCTGCTAAAAATTAGAAGATGCTTATCTTCTTCAAAACGAAGCGACGTACATCATTTACGCTGATTCAGGAAGGAAGTACCAGGTTCTGTTAGTGGTGTGTTTTCTTGAAAGCTCTCGACATATCGTAATCCTAGTTATGCAATGATGGAAGACATAAATGGAATTCTTGTAGGGGAAACGTATCTGGAGAGTTACCTTAGAGACCTAGAGCAGAGCTATCTATGAAGTATGCCCCTTCATGTTACGTTGATCAAACCTTTTCTCGTTTCGAGTGTGCGTTGGTGGGCCTTCCCATTTGATATTCTAAGATTTTTTATGCTTGTTTATAGCAGTAGCACATCTTAAAGTTAATTTTGGATTTCGATGCTAATTTTCAAAGAAGTATTTTAGAAGTTGAAAAATATATATTAAATGGAATATTCTCTTTTAAGTAGAACGTTGGTCAAGTTCAGAAGTAAAAAAAAATTGAATAAAATGAGTTACTAAATGCAAAGTTATTTACGGCAATTAACGTTCTGCCTACGACTAACATGATTTGAAAAAATACAAAAACCTTAAAGGGGATAAACTTTTCAAAAAGCTTAAAGTGACGTTTATAAAATCCTAAATATCCAGTTCCTAAACACAACAAAAATAGAGCCATGGTATATCGGGCAATTTCATGATCAAAGAAGACCGGTCGTTTGCTTGCTATCGTGTTCTTGCTCTCATACAAAGTAACAGATGTGTGGGAGGGACGACTCTATTGCGAGTCTAGCGAAGGCATAAGGGGAGTAAAATATAGACCTGTTCTCTGCAGTCATTCTCATCACCTTCTCACATCAGCAATATAAATGTCAACTTTCAAAATAAAATTATTATTATTAAATCAATTTTTTCTTTTAAGTTCACAGTGAAACTTCTCATTTTACAATATTACAATTATTTAAAATGTCGGTGTAGTTTTACTAACAGTTGTTCTTTGTAGCCTGTATTTTGGTTCCTTCTGATACATTTGCATTCAACTTACTGTGCTTCTATTTCTCTATAAGATGATCTTTGCTTTGTCACAGTTCTTATACATTTAAGCAGATATTGCTTTTTCTGCAACCATAGTTGTTTCGAGTTTGTAGAGAGACCGTGATGCTCTTATCTCAGAGTTCTGTTAGGTCAAAAGGTTTCCAAGGAGTGGGTGTTAGTCTCCGATTGCTCTGACCTTTCACCTTTATCCTGACTTCGGTCACGTAATGGAAACTACTGGTCTCTAAAGAACTCACCATAGACCGAGTAGTTTGAAGATATATCGTACAGCGTACACCTTTATGCTAACCAACCTCTATGCCTAAATCTGGACGGATGTTCGTCATAGGGAGGTAGAACGGATTTAAAGTAATCTATCAATTTTATAATTTACTGTTCTGTACACGGGACTGTTACAACTCGATAGATGCACTTTTTCTGAGAATGCAAATATAATACGCTATTTTAATTAATTAGTAAATAAACTGAACATTTTGAGAGTTTGAGAATACGCAAATAAGATGTATATTCCTCTCAAAGGTAAAATTGTTACAAATATTCACTTGCTAATATTAATTGGTTGTCAGTACTAATCAATTAAAAGCTCATTAAAAGTGTACTAAGTAAGGAATATCAACGCAGAGTATGATTTATTACCATTTTTCGAAATGTTACAATGATTTCCAAATTTATTTTAATTTACCGCTCCTGAAAAAAATATTAATTAGTTATCGATTTTTGTCTTGTAGTTAAGGATGTAGGCATTTAGTACCAAAAACTTATTTATTAAGTTAGAAACAATATTGTGTTACAGCTATTTTTTCGATATTTCGGAAAGTATCTTAAAGTGGTCCAAAATTCGCTTATTTTGAAGGTTTCGTTTTTAGTGTTGAGGTGGGGGAGCTTATTTTTCCACGAGCTTCATTTTTGAAATGTTAATTTAGGAGTGTTTGGGAAAATTGTTTTAATGTTTAAAATTAGCCCAAAATTACACCACAAAAATATATTTTCTTTTGAGAACGCGGGTAGGGAATAGTAGTCGCTGGTCGGGGCTACGCTGGTCAGAATAAGGGAGACTAAATTACATTGGTCTTATTTATAGAAAAATAATTCCGTTCCCAACGAATTGGTCGGGTAGATGGTGCTATTACTAAAGGAGTTGTCGTTAAGAGAGGTAGGTATGTACTTTATATACTGTATTACGTGAAACTATACTTGTGAAAATAGCTACTATTTAAGATATATTATTGGTGAAATATTCTCAACACAGTTCTAGGTTTTGAGAGAAATGAACCTCTGAACTTTGTAAAAGCAAGAGAGATGGCTTTTGGAACAAAGCTTAGAGGGACGCGTCCCCGCAACGGAATTGACCGTCCTACGACGGGCCCTCTCTTGCTTCATCGGAACGGCCGGCCCTCTCCCTCCTCCGTTTGCGGGGAGAATGCGAGAAAGCCCGGCCGAGGACGGGAAGGGGTGGGGGTTTGCTTTACACCAGCCTCTCCCTCCGTCGTAACCACAAGCGTATAGCAGCTACGCACAGTTTTAGATAAAGATTCGAACCGACGCAAGTAATGTGTACACCCTGGCCGGGAGTACACAATGCCTTAGCGATCACGGCTAAATCGACATCTGGCATTCAAGAATGAACAAAACTTGCTTATACGTTTCATTTAGGTTGTTTCTGTCTATTGAAGAAATAAAATTTGTAAATTAGGGCAAAATGTGCAAATACGCGTTGACTAGAAATGTCGTTACGTACTCGTATACGTAACAAGGGACACGAGCCGATCCGGTGGTCGAGATCGCTAAGGCAAAGAAAAGGGACACTAGAGGGTTAAGATATATTATTGATAAAGTAGTCTCAGCACACTTCTACGTTTTAAGAGAGATGAGCCTGTGAACTTTGTGAAAGCAAGAGAAATGGCTTTTGGAACAAGGCAAGGGATGCTTCCCCTCGGCAGAATTGTCCGTCCTACGACGGGCCCTCTCTCCCTTCGTCGGAACGGCCGGCCCTCTCCCTCTCCATTCGCGGGGAGAATGCGAGAAAGCCCGGCCGAGGACGGGACGGGGGCTCTTGACGTCAAGCCAGAATGATGCGCGCCGCCACCGCTCGGCGGAAGTGGCTAGCGACCGACTTCCGCCGACGAGCCCTCCGTAAACGAGATCCTCGCGCCGCCCGTCACGCTCCCGCCGGAGATTCGCCCCTCCCCTCCCAGCCTCTCCCCTCCCCGCCACGCCCCCTCGCGCCGCGCGGGGCGAAATGCCGCCTATGGGGTTGATGTATCTCCAACCCAAGCGCCCGAAGAGCCAATTTAGTTTTCTCTCTCAGCAGTTTCTTCAGTTCAATGACCGGTCGCTCTTGTAGCTGAACGACTCTAAAAAATAGGAACTTTTGTCAATTTCACGGAGTGTGCACGACCAGACGAGCGCGCTACCATACACAAAGTTATACAAGCGAATACAAAAATTTTGAACCGTCACTTCACTTCAAATATTCTCAATGAATATTTTCTATGAAAAACTATGAATATTTTCAAAGTATAGTATCATTTTCCTTTGTAAGCGGACTATACGTAGATACTTTTCACATTTAAAGGGAACATCCAGGAACGGCAATATAGATGACCGACGGATTGCAAACTCGTAAAGAACTTGGGGACACAAGTTTTACAATCAGAAGAGATACTGTAGGCGGAAATAAAGAAATAGGTACAAATATGTGCAAATAGGTATTTTTAAGTATGCGCCAGAAAAATAACATATAAGGGGGGGGTCGTGTTTTGAATTTTGTAATTTTTTGTTTTATTTCATAACTTTATACATGATTTTAGAATTGCCTTTAATAAACAATAACTGTCACATATTGATATTTAATAAAATGCTTTCGGAGGAGACAGCATGTCCTCAATTGTTCGATGAAATGGCCTTTTAGGCAGATTTTTCTCCCAATTTGTATCTATAAATGTTACCACTAAATTTAAACTACCACTAAATGTTAAAATGGTTTTACAACAGAGAAATAAACATTAAAAATCCATTGAATCTGCTATAAAAGAATGATTTAAACTCCGAGAAATTCAAAACTTACGCAGAAACAGAATTTATTATCAGAATTGAAAACTATTCAAAAGATATCTTGTTACATGAAGTAACGCAAAAACCGGTAGGTAGCAAAAGCTTCACATTCAGAGATGTTATTGACGTTTGTGACATACATGGAAATGTTAATTCCAATATCGGGCACTAAATTGTCAATGAGTTAATATGAGAAATGGTCAGTACGTTTTGTGGAAAAAAGGCCAGAATTCTTCCAATTATACGGTACTCAAAACACTCGTCAAAATGCAGCCGTCAAATGAAAACTGCTGGGAAGAAATGGGTGGTACGGGTAAAAGAGGACACTATTGGGTCATATTCCATGGAATTGTGTAAAAGTTCGATTACCACCCGAGAATGCTAATATAATAGCACGAATTGGGCATCTGCATTTCTCGAATATCGCATTGTATTAAATTCCATTTTATTAGATGCACATGTGCCCAGCTGGTGCAAGCATTCTCCAATTTATTTAGAATGACTTGTATGGCATGTATCATCGCAGATGTGCAGTGGGCAACCAGAAAAGTGTGCGAATATTTATTTTCTTTTATTAAGAAAATATATACGAACATGAAGCATACTATTATTTAACTTTATTTAACATCCAATGAAATAGAATTATTGTTGCTCCTATTGAATGTATTTTATTTTGAAAGTCGTCTTTTACCTTTTACTTTAGCTAGTATGATCTGAAACCAATAAATCCTTTGAAAGTTTTTTTTTTTTTTCAAATTAACCTGAAGAATAAAAGTAAATTCTCCCTCTCATCGGAACGCCTCGCCTAACAGTATTCCATATTACGATTACATCGTGATTGAAATATTGCACATTTAATACGTTTATCACACAGACAAATGTGTAATGCATATTCTCGCGAGATTTTAAAATAATTTATTAATCCCTTAGAGAACTTCAGATATTGTATCTTACATTTTTTATTACTTCCCATAATTTCAAATTACAACTTTCATGAGTTATATTAGATTTGGCAACTCATAACGTTATTAAAATAATCTGTTGTTTTAACTACGCTGTAATTTACTTGTAATACATCTTTGTTTACAATTTCCAATCATGCTAATGAATAACTGGCGCGTCCTCGTGATTAGAATGCTCAAAATATACGAACAAAACGTGATTTAACAAATTTCTGCCGTGATCAACCTTAATTCACATCATGCCTTGCCATCGAGGTCGGTCATTCGGGGACGCAATGGAATCGATAACACCCGCATAGCGCTTTCGCGAGGTTTGCTGTCAGTCACGTGAAAGTGAAAAGCCCATTCACAAGATCGCTGCGTCAGCAGAGCTGCGATGGTGAATTTGTCCCCTCTCCCTTCCACATACAGTTTAATAAGTCGTCTATTTGCGTAGATGATTGTAATATACCGTTCATTTCATATTAATTGAAAATAAATCCACAAGCTCCCAAAAGCACATTTTAGGAACATTCAAAATTTGACATGTCCACTTGGCAAAAATTGAGTTCTTCTGTTTTTTACCTGCAATTTTATTTCCAAAAAGAAATGTAAGATGTCTTACAATACATTAAGTAGTACTCTATTCGTTGAATTAAAGACAGTGTTGAAAACTGTAATGTTTGGGCTACATTTTCATTTTTATTAGAAACGTGTGAAGTGGACATGTCACGTTTTGAATGTTTGCTCCTCATTTACGTGGTGGTAATTACTCTTGAACAAGCGCTTCAACTTTTTGTTCACTGTTACACCTTTGATCTCTCTTTCAACCGTGCCCTTGGAAATAAAACCTACTTTTTATGTGACAACACTCCGTCACTCGCGTCATGTGGAAAGTACTGTTTAATAGGCCTGTTTCACTCATCACTGAGGAAAAAGGCATGCTATAATATAACGTGAAATATGGTTTATTACTTTGTACATGGTTTTACTTCTATGCGGAGCTAAGAATGCGTAAATGTATTAAAAATTGTCGGTCAGAAGGTTGGTCCAAATTCATGATCTGGGACTCGAACTTACATTCCTCTCTTTGGACCTCGGTCTGAAGACATAATAGAAACTCAATCCTTCATCTTTAATTCGAGATCTCAAATGATCTGATTTTAAATAATTACGTTAAATCATTTCTATACAAATTAAAATTATTTTATACGTAATTTAGAGAAAATAGTACAATGATGCAGAAAATAAATATTTATTCAGTCAGATGACAGCAACACATGTTTTGGTATAACCTGAAACACAAGATGATATTTTTAAAAACCAACTGACTCTCCATTCGCCTATGAATAGTGCTAGCGCCTACACCGTTCACATAATTTTCACGATATGAATTTGTGAATATTTACCCACTAGAAATGCTCACAAACAAGGCTCTGTAAATTAGAAATCGATATATTATTATTTTGCATGAAGCTTCTAGGACATTTTCAAAATTTTCTCAAAAATGACTCCAATTTTTTTCTTTAAATTTATTTCTCAAATAAATAAATTGCTTAGAGACTATAAGTTTGATTTCGAGAACTACTTATTCAAATCTTCCATGCTTCGTTTGTTAAAGAGTACCATCACTAGACGATGAAGCATTAGTAGGATGCACGTTGCAATATTACGGTAATAAAAAACAGTTACACACAGTACGACAAAGCAAGTACTGTGCTCCACCACTTTCATTCATTTCTAGGTCCTACCGAGGTTTCGAAAATATACGCGGCAATCCATGTTATGGCAGAATTTCGGTGTATGACTAGGAATGGCCGAAAAACATCGAGGTATTTTAAACATAGTGTAGGACTAGGGGTGGCAAAAAATTCGATGTTTTTTCTCTACATACATCGATATATTAACATCGGTATTTTGCTTTCGATGTTTTCTTCACGTCAATATTTTGTCGCCAAAACATCGATGTTTTTTTATTTTTTAAATAATGAGTTTAGGCACGTTGTAGAGTAGCAGCAATCCACAGCAATATCGTTGTTTTGAGTCATCCTCTTTATCACGCTGCACATTTCGCATGTGCAATCTGAAGGAATTTTAGGTGGTTTTACTTCGATAGTGTATGAATGGAAGTGGCTAAAGTGAACGGAAGTAGCAAAACACGATGTTCGTTATTGTTAATTTTATTCATTACATTCGATAATAATTTTATTACCACACTACTAACATGCTGGTAACCAAACAATAAAATATATCCCTTTTATGTACTGTAATTAAAAATGGACAGGGAAATAGTACGTTTATTAGTCTATAATTAAAACAACTATGTTTTAAACATCGATGGTTTGTCGTCGATATTTTCATCGACATCGAAAACCTTTCAGCGATGTATCGAAACATCGCTGATTTGGTAAAATTTGCCGTCGCTATGTAGGAGCGCTTCGCTGCGGGTCCAGCCTGCGGCGATGACGCAGCGTCCGCGGCTGCGAGGCGCGGCGTCGCCAGGCGACCGCGGGGTTTCCGCGCCTCGACGCCGCGCGACCTTTACACAAAGCGGCCCGCGCCGCGCCGCCCCGCAGCCGCCCGCCCGGTTGCCCGCCCGCGTCACGCGTTTTCTCGACCCGCCCCGCTGCGCCCCGCTCCGCCCCGCTCCTCCCCGCCCGCCCCGCCCTCGATCCCCGCCGGCAATTGCTCCGCTCCGCTGCGCCGCGCCGCGCCGCACAGTGGGTTGATAGGGTATCCATGATTCACAACCAATAAACATCAGCACCAAACACTCAAGGTAAACTCGTTTGTGAATTCTCAATTACGTCGATATTAATAATTATTGGTTATTTCGTGTTTCCAGGCGTGTCAACTACTATGGTCATTAGACCCGTATCTCAAGTATTTTTGATTGTTAGTGATTCCGGGCGCGTCAACTGCCTAGGTCATTAGTCCCGTAAGTGTAGTGAATTTTCTCCTCGGGAGGTGGCGGTAATTTTCCCCCGCTGGATGGCGATATCCGAAGCAATCCTACCAGCGCTTAATAAAATTTACCCTAACCAGGTGTCCCAGCGAGACACCGCCATAGCCGGGCAAGCTCGAAGTGTAGTGCATGATAGTGTAATTGAGGGGATAAGACAAAGAAGGGGAAGGAAAGATCGCAGGCGTTCCGTTACCCGTTTGTTCCGACGTTCGCCTGGAGTAGATCGGGGGAAGCACGGAAAGATATGAGTAGCCGGCCGCTCGAATGCTCCAGGTAGAAACTAAATTCGACCTAGCTGATAAACAAGGGTCGAATCTCCTGCCACCGTCGAGACTCGAACCTAGGACCTCCCGGTCGGAGGCACTGCAGTGACATCAGTTGATGCCCTGAGCCTCCTCAGCCGGTTCCTGCGTCGACCTACACGTCGGCTTGCGGAGTTTCCCCAGCCAGATACCTCCCATCAGCGAGGCACCGCTCCAGACGGGACAAGGTTTAATTTCTCGACAGGTCTTCTGTCATACGTAGTAATGTTGTGCATGTGTTAAGGTAAGGTAGAGGAAGAAAAGAAGGCGGTTCCTGGCCCGTTTGTTACTGTACTGCACCGGCATTTGCCTAGTGTTGATCGGAAAAAGCCTCGTCGGCAATTGCTTCCCTTCCCTGCGCCGCAAAGTGGGTTGATAGGGCATCTATGATTCACAATCAATACGAAACATGAAGGGTGAACTCGATTACGATTCCCAATTACGTCGATATTACTAATTATTATTTTGTGTTTCCGGACGTGTCAATTGAAATGGTCATTAGCCCCAGCACAATATTCATGCCATGCACGGGTTCGAACCCACAGCCTTAGTGTTCAGGCCTCGGTTGCAGGAGGACCGATCACTTGACCGTACAATTTGAAAACGGGTTACATTTATGTATGTTATAAAAATAATATTATATCTGAATCTGGCCTTGTTAAACGGTACTTACATAGCCTTTAATGTGCTTTATAGAATTGAACCTAAGTATTTTAATGGTTATGACACCATTCATTTTCATAGCAACAATGCAAACAAAATTGATTTTCTGTCTTAAAATTCATCAATATCACATTCAGTAGTGATCAATTTCCCCAAAATTAACTAACTCTATAAACATCTTCAAGAGCACAATATTTGCAGCACGTATCAATTAACGGTTTTGTGCAACGGTTTCATGCAAAATTGATATTGAGAAAATATAGTGTTATCAAAGAACATTCACATTTTTCAGACTCGATTTTCTCCTAGCATTTGTATTTTGTAATTATCCAATACATGTCCCGTAAAGGGCAATACCTTGGCGCCGTTAGATCCCGGAGTTCCTAGTTGGTCATCTAACCAGGAACCCGTGATGTCTCGAATTCGATTAAACTTCGTGACTTCAGGTGGTAAACGAATTTGGCTAGCGACGCCGCGGCGCGCCGGTTCTGCGGTCGTGACCTTTCAGTACAACTAACTCAGCATTCGCCTGGATAACTGAGGGAAACCACGAAACCCGTGTCAGGATGCCGGCACGGGGAATGAACCCGGGCCTCCTCGAATGTGAAGTTAGCGCGCTACGTCCTAAGTCACTTCGCTCGATTTTCTCCTCGTAGTAGAATTGAAATACGACTTTCAGAATATTACAGAAGAAGAAATCATTGTTTTACATTTACGTTTTATCCCCAAATTTGGATCTTTTGTTTAGAAAATTTCTGATATGTTTTTTTTAGTTCATTTTCACAGAAAACTTGAATTTTTGAGTGTGATATAAGAAATAATTTGAAGTACCGGTTCTTATAATCACAATTGCAATACCATGGGTAAAAACGCCCGTAATGTAAACAATAACGGCGTGAGAGACATTTGAAAAATACATTTAAGTATTTTTTTGAAAAATTAAAATATTACGTTAAAGTAAATGTTACTCAGTGCATTTTTCACAAAAATTGGAGAAACGGAGAAAAATTGGAGAATTTTTCAAAAAATCTTGTATTTACTACTGCCCATATTTCACTTAAAATTACGCGAAAATTACTTATATTTTCAAAACCGTTTACATGTCATTAATTAAAGAGCTATTTGCAAATATAAAAAAATTGATTTGAAGAAAAATACTATAAAGTAGTTGTACAAGGAGGTTAAAAAATTTCAAACGTTTGATATTTTCGAAAACTCAGAGTAATAGGATCTGTGCCATCTTTATAAGTGATCTGTTCCTACAAGCAATTAATTTTTTTTTTAAATGTCAATATTTTAGAGAATGTTTTGAAAATGTCCGAGGGACTTCACGTGAAGTTCTCACAAAATATAAAGAGTTATTTTCAAAAAGGGTTTTGAATCGTCGGGTCAGTTTGACTGAGAAAACTGAGTTCGAATGTGTCCATTTTGGAGAAAAAGTCCTACGAATAATTTAGGCACTAGTTAGGTTTGCAGACGGAAATACAGTCGGAGGATTGGTTTTAAGAATTTACTTTTTGGGTATCAGGGGAACAACAAACGCGTAGTTAAAAAAAAAATTACCTTTACCCATTGAAAGAAGTTATTTACATAATATATCGTCAATTTCGGAAATATCTATTGTTTCGTAGTCACAGAAAGCTCTTATTATTTGTTGGTTTATCTTCTTAGCATTTATCATTCTACGAAATACGAAAAACCACTGTTGAGAATTAAACTATTTAATTTCCTATAATTTAAGAGTATAAATGAATGTCTTGTATAGTAAGAATATAATTCTTTTTTATTCTAAATGCGATACTTAAAAAAGGGGGAAAATATGATTTGACACAAATATTCTTTTATATTTATATATATATATATATATATATATATATATATATATATATATATATTCCCTCTACATGCTAGTGTAATTAATTTTAACGAAATAATGAATTGTCAAACTGTGAAATTTGAAAAATTCTCTAGAGTTCGTTTCTTTTTTTTTTCAGAAGTTTAAAACTTCGAAAAAGAACTGTTTCAATATATGCGAAGAAAATGAAGTTCATTACAAAAGTGCCAGCCGAAAAGGCTTATTATTATTATAACGATTATTTGCAGCTGCAGTCATTAAACGTAATGGTTATAACAGCCGCGTTACTGCGCTGTTTAAACGACGTGTTTACTTTATCTACGTAAATGAGTGTTATTAAAGCACACGACCAACAAAAAATATGCCTATAAAAGATACCATATGGGTGTACCCTGTTTAAACATTACCTCTCCAAAATAGATAAAATTAAACTTTTTAGAGCTTTTTTTATTTTCATAGATGAAGGATATTATTTTTTTGTCTGTGCGTGCTTGTACACTAGAACAGAGGATTTGCTTTCTGAAGGAGATAGGTAAACATTTGCCACGGCAACACTGGAAAGAGATGAACTACCCTCCAATATTAATAGGATTTGTTCATTCTTTTGGGAAATACCCTGGCCTTGTTCTTAGCCGCGTGTCTGCTTCTGACCCATTTCACCCGTGCTCGCCGCAGCCTCCGCAGCCGTGCTCGCGCCCCGTGTGGAGCCGAGGCGTCCCAGAGCTTCGGGAATGCAGGCTGCGTGTGAAACCCGCGTGGGAAGGATACGCCGATGAGAATGAAATGGAGGCTTAGGGTGTGAGAAGGAGAATGTTCTCTTCAATTTTCTATAAGAGCCTTCCTGCAACAGGCTCCACTGGGGCCAATATTTTCCCAGAGGGTGAGAAAATGTGATTGCACAGTTTTGGCAGTTCTGAAACGAAGCGAAATCAATGCGAGGTTTCAATTTTATTTTAAAGGCGATGTATGTTTTTTAAAGTAAACCTAAGGACTAACAAGAATTATACCAATGTTGAGAGAAGTTGCAGATAATTTGCTTAATTATTTTCAGTTGAGGAGGAAAGTAAATCTAATGAAAATAATATAATTTTTGTAGCGATCTCCTATCCCGACAACTAACAAACAGAATAATTTCGAATAAGAAATGTTTTTGTAGGGCCGTCTTGCCAATTATTTCTAGTTTGAAAGAATTATTAGTTTTCGATAAATACATTAAAATGATCAAATTATAAAGTTTTCGAGATAGATATTTCAATCTCATATAAGAATTAGAGAAATACATCACATTTTAGAAATACTTAAATATTCTCAAAATGCACCAGCAAGCATGATTTTAGATTAGTACCCAAAATTTTCTTTCTGTGAGACATCTAGAAGTGAATCAGACAACAACTCAACCATCATTTGTAGAGTCAAAAATGCAAACAACTTGAGAAGTAATGTTGTATGTTTTCGTATAACAACACATGGTTATAGAAGTTCATTTGATAAAAATGTTTGATTTGAAGCTATTTAAGAAGATTATACAGAAAAGTATGAGACATATAGAAATATAAATATTCAGAGTATGCATTCAATACGCATTTGCAATGACAGAAATTTAATAAAGCTACATTGAAATCAAACCATCGCCAGCTTATATAATAATCAAATTCTAGCATACGCTCGGTAATTAACAATCTCATAACTCAGGACCTTTTTCATTTACATGCTATCAATGCTGAATAACATGATCTATGTAACATGAATTTCTGAGTGAAGAGTAGTACCTCTCAATATTTTATTACTCGTTGAGCAATTGAGTAAAGCTATTCATAATCGATAATAATTTCAGATGATGAAAGGCGAGTGAAGCCAGAGAGCCGTTTAAAGGAGCTGAGAGTTCATTATATTGAAAACAAAGCGAAAAGAACTTGGATAATTTTATTTAAAATTTTATTATATTATTTTAGTAAAAAAATAAAGTATTGCCTGCGGTAGCCTTAGATTACCACATTTTCCCAAAAATGCAAACGCAACTAAAAGAACATGAAAGTAAATAGAAGGAAACTGACGAAACGAAAGGCGAGAACCTAGTCTGCTGGCCAACTAGACAAAGTGAGTGACTGACGAGAAGCGGCGTGGAGCAGCGCGGGTGGGAGAAAGGGGCGGAACCGAGGCGCTCTTCACGAAGCACTTGCGGGGCCTAACGAGGAAGAGCTTGGGCGCGCCGCGCGGATTTTGGGTGGGCGGCGGGGCGGGGCGGGCGGAGGTCATTGGGGCGGTCGGTATTGGGAGAGCGGCGGGGTGGGGCGGGCGGCGGGTGAGAGGACGGGCGAGAGGGCGGGCGAGAGGGCGGGCGAGAGGGCGGGCGAGAGGGCGGGCGAGAGGGCGGGCGAGAGGGCGGGCGAGAGGGCGGGCGAGAGGGCGGGCGAGAGGGCGGGCGAGAGGGCGGGCGAGAGGCGGGCGAGAGGGCGGCGAGAGGGCGGGCGAGAGGGCGGGCGAGAGGGCGGGCGAGAGGGCGGGCGAGAGGGCGGGTAAGAGGGCGGGCGAGAGGGCGGGCGGGCGAGAGGGCGGGCGGGCGAGAGGGCGGGCGGGCGAGAGGGCGGGCGGGCGGCGGGCAGCGGGGCGGTCGCTGGGCGGCGAGGCGGGCAGTGGCGAGAAGACGGGCGACGCTGTTGCGCAATGCTCGCCTGGCGGTGAAAGGCTCCCATCCACCACGCGGCTTCTCCTCCGCCTCGTCCTCTCGTTTTCCCCTCTCCTCTTGTGCTTCTCAGTGCCCGCCCCTCCCCTCTTTGTTCGTGGCATCCGAGCAAACAAGAGCGGCACGGCGGCGCGCACGTTGGGCCGAAATGGACGAAAAGACGAGCTCAGGAAAGGAAAAGAAATATTAAGAAATAAACGTATTAAACTGATATCTCAAGACGTGCAACATTTCAAAGAGGGGGGTAACAATATAAAATCGACATTAAGTGGAGCTCATAGGTGATGACATTACTTTAACAAAATTGCTGTATACTGCTAATGGACTAGGGACATGGAATACCCAAAAGTAATAGCATGAACTGGAATTTTAATTTCATTGCTGTTGAGAATGAAAAGTCCCCTTCAGCTTTCACATCTGTGTTAAATATTTATATTTGATGATTGTCAATAATATAATAGTGCAATTCTTAACTGAAATTCTTTGAAACGTATTGACTAATGGCCCGAAGGCCATAAAATATAAAAAAATACAAGGAATGGACCATTAGAATTAATGTTATGTAAAAAAAGCTGGGTAAAAAACATTGCCGTCAAGTAGAAAAAAGTTATAGAACAACATTGTTGCAAAGAATGTTGGCAGGAAGGACACTGGTATAATACAAGAAAATGATAACAAATGCCATAAACATTTACATCACATTGGCACTGAGGAAAACCGCGAAAATTTACATCACAGAGGCGGACCGTATGCAGATCGAGGGAATATTTTCCACAGAGCGCGTGTGTCAAAATTTAACATACAATTTAAACAGACTTCGGAAAACAACTGATTTTATGACTGTTACACTTCCTCAAAGAGGTCCTGACTCTGTGTTGAAATAGGAACTAAAGGTACCACTCACTACTGTGCAATTGATGACGGTCCTCTGGCACCTGAGCGAATGAGGTGCTTACCACATGCCCGATCGTGGAAAACAAGCAGCGAACTGATTCAGGTGTATTTCGGGCCGGGGCAGAGAATTGCTCCGAAGAAGGATGTTTGTGAAATTCGTTTAGCAATGTTCGTTGTGTTGTAATAAGTATGATTCTTACTTGGCGCTAGTGACAGTGCAATGCTCGAACACGTCATCTAACAAACAGCACATGGTTACTGAGGAGCGCCGGTGCTTTCAAGAGAAATTGACGGAACTTTTTTTCTTTCTTTCGAAAATGGCGATAAAACTCATATTACAATCTCCCACAAATCGTAGCAAAACAATTAAAAAATAATGTTCAGGGTACGTATAACATTTGTTACGCGTTTTCCTATTACTTTCTCGTTTACTTTTGTGTATGGTAAAAAAAGTGTTGTTCTGGTGTAGCAAAAAGTGCAGAATTTTCCACAGAAGGACGCTTGCTGATTTCTCCCTGATTCCGAAAACGGCGATTTTTTGTGCTCTCATATGAAGCAAAATAACTTTTTCCTAAATTATATTAAAATATGTTGTGTAGTCTTAATCCACGTTTTGTAGTTCCTGAAAACTGAAAATTAATTCGTTCCTCCGTCTGTTTGTGAACACTATCGTAACAGGTGAACGTAAACAGGATTTTAATCAAATTTGTTATTTATTGGTCGATCTATGTCGCGACCGCTTCATTCTGAAATAGAAATTTTATTTTTTAGGTGTCCTTTACTTGAAAACCCAGACTTTTCCTAATTTTATCAAAACGTGCTATTTTTTTGCGCGAAGTGAGTTTATACGCTTAAAAAAGCGCAGGTCCTATTGTTCTTGAAATCTGTAAATGTTTTGTCAATTCAAACGTAAAAAATCTTCTAGACCCCCTCTAACAACTGCATTGTTGAAGGTAAATATTTTTTCGTAATGAAATCACATCTTTAATGAATGTCTTGTACCTTTCTTTCATAATGTGAGTAGTTTTCGCCCAAATTTGAATTATCTCTTTTGCATTTTTCAAGTGATGGCTGAAGATTTAGTACGATGGAAGGTGCATTATAATAAAATTACCCATAACTCGAGAAAATATGGGATGTTGAAGTAGTACGATCAATGTGAGCATCATATTCCGTCGCTACGCCTATTCACGAGAGTTTTACAGGTTGGCCCTGAGGCTCTTTAATTTCTCGTATACGTACGCATACGTACGTACGTCTCGTATACGTAAGCTTGGCCACGCGAGGGTTAATATTCTTTAACCTAGTACTGCAGTTCTACGAAAAGGAAACCAAAAAAAAAAAAAAATGAGAAAATTTAACAAAATGTACTTTAGGTGGCGATAGATTGCAACTGGCACGAGGATCAGACAAAACCGAAAAGCTAGTCCAGACCAAATAAATTGGAAAACTAGCCAGAACGAGAACGTCTGTGCCTAGTTAAGATCGCGGCCCTTTGCTCTAAGAGGCGGAGTGCGTTTTTTGATGCGGGTTGGGCGCACTGTGCGTGGCATGGCGCGTGCGACCCGCTCCCGCGGTCCGCGCCGCCCGAGCACAGGCCGGAAGCACCCGCCTCCGCCCCGCCCCCTCCGGTGCCCCGCCAGCCCCGCCCCCACGCCCCGCTCCCGCTCTGCCTCCGCCCCCCCCCGCGGCCCCGCCCCCGCGCCGCCGTGTACGCTCTGTTTCCACTCGCGCTGCGGTTTTGGCTTCTCACAGAGCGCCCGACACTGCGCGCGGCGCGATAAAGCCCCACACAATGCCGGCTATCTTCTTCCCGAGCCATCTTCATTAATGGAAGACGACGCGCTTATCACATTACCAGCAGCAGCGAATTGACGGAGCGGCAGGCGGGTGACGGTGTGTGGATAAGGCATGTGGTTAGCTTTCACATTCTGTTCGTGTGATGGGAATGAGTTTACGTCAAACAAAATGGGATGGCGTCTCAATTCACTGAGCTTCCTGTATCGATGAGGTAGAGTGTACTCTGGTTCAAACGTAAGGTCATCAACCTTCGATCGATGGGTTTATGGATCGCCATGTTTAATTTGTAACAGGTTTTAGATCTACTTTTGAAGTTACCGTATATACAAGTCTGTGGAGCAAGTTCCGCACGGAAATGAAGGGACGGACGCAACGGTATGAATACGAAATGCTGGAGAAAATCTAAATAGAAGTTTCGTATTCAGAGGTAATACCAGTGAAAGGTTATGCAGGTGTAATTTTGTATATCATTTTCTTTGAGACAGTCGTGATGTTATGTTAAAATTGCAGTTAAGTAAAAGCACTATGTAATGAAAGGTCTTAAAAAGAATCCTTTCATAGGAACATGTACATTAACTTACTCAGAAAACGTTCCAATAGTGATAATTGTCATATACAATATTATTCATATACAATTTTAAATTTTTAAATGCATATATTTATTTTATACTGTTATTAACGTTTCAACGGTTATTGTTTAAACTCAAACGCAGTTACTAATAATGAAAGTGGCCCAAATACATATTTAATTAATATCACGGTTTCTAGATTAACACAGTTTTGTGCTTGACTTTCCTTTAATTTCTGTTTTATTTCACTCCATTTTCTTTTTCTTTATAGATCAGACAGGAAATTAATGAGAACACCGTTAAAGCAGAAGGCGTCTGATGGTTTAAACCGCTGAATGGAACAAGACAAGCCAACGTGTGCTCATCAAAGCAAGCGCGTTAAATAAATAAGCGACCCTATACAATAATTAGCGTGGTCCCTCGGAAGAGCCATTCCATTGCTCACACGTTCCGTTCGGAGGTACTAAGCGCATCGCGGTGCACGTGGCAGCCATCGCGTTGCAGCTGTGCACCACGTGCCGCGGCTCCTCCGAGCCAATTCCCCGGACTGTCACCCGGCCGGCTAATTGGAACGGAGTGTAGTTAAAGCGGATGAGTCGGTTGAGGTCCGGAGGTCGGCGCCACTCCACCTGCGCGGCCGAAAATGCCACTGCGGCGGTGCCTCGCCCTCGCTCGCCCACCCGCCCGCCCCCCGACCACCTCCGCCCGCCACCCGTACTCCACGTGCCCGTATTCCCGCCCGTTCATCCTCTACTTGCTTATTCACCTGTTCCAGCTTTCCCACTATCCGCTGACCCCTGACACTCGCTAGTGCCACCCTCCCAACCCCACCACCACACCCCTCCCCCCCCCCCACCCCGCACCGCCCTTATCCCCCCCCCCCTCCCACTCCCTCCCTTCCCCACCGCCCGCAATTTGCCAGCTCCCCACCGACTGCCCGTCTTCCACCTGCCCGAATGCCCGGCTGTTCTTCCGCTTACCCACATACCCGACCCTCTTTTCCCGCCGGCCATTCGATTCCCTCCCTCGGATGCTCATTTTCCCCCCTTTCCATCTGCGGACTCATCTGCCCACCCATTCTTTCCCGCTTGCTCATTCTCCCGTCCGCCCTTCTCCGCTCCCCGCTCGCGCTCCGCCTGCCCATATGCCCGCCCGGTCTTCCTCGCCGTCAGATCACGGCACTCACGCACCACAACTATCCAATCCCAACATCTCTGTCACCCCCCCCCCATTTGCGCTACCCACCCACGGTCGCCCGCCCGCCCGACAGCTGCCCGACCACGCGGCCTCCGGGGGTGGCGCTGCAGTGGAACGCCAAGGCATGCGGTGTTGCATCGCACACATTTTATTACACATTTTTCACGAGCCCCATTTAATAACTTTCGTATTGACGTTTTTGTGAGCTGTATGAGCGCTTGCTATCGATATAATTGTGGCTCTCGTATGTTCAAGGGCCAGAGATGTAAAATGTCACATCGTTGATTTATGATCTCATGTCTATGAGGTACCCTAAACATCGAAAATATTGTTCGTAAATTTCTCAAGTACATTTTACTTTGTTTTCAATATAAATTTTGCCTTCCATCTATGTTATTATATTTTCGTTTAAGCTGAAATAAATGAAAACATTACAGAGTAGACACATTTCTACCTCGAAAATGTTGCAACATTATCTGAATAGTATAGGACTAGAGGTATTAACAAGGAAATAGAACGAGTAATATTACATACAAATTTAGAAATGATTCTTAATGATTATAATAATGTAATATTTATTTGTCTAAAATTAGCGGATTGTTAGATGGTAACCATGAGCCTACAGATTTACAATAATCTGCATTTACAAAACAAAAACAATTTACAATTAAACACAACAAAAAGAATTACAACTACGTTTACTACTACATCAAAAGATGATACAATACAAGTGCTACCTTTAGAGACACATGCAAAACTAACATTAATAATACTTTTAAAAATGTTCATATACAAACGTACATTTCTTACTGACTATTGATATGCAAATTTATCAACCTTATGATTAATCATGTGCGTACCTGCATACATACGAGTATCCACCAATTATGCACACACAAACACAAACATTTTTATACACGAATGCTCACTCACATATACATATAATGTTCAGCAGACGCGTGGGAGCAGAACTTTTCACGGGCGCTCGCAATAGGGAATATTGCAACAGGGCTAGATATTATCACTGACCGGGGTGTCCCTGAATTAGACAAACCTATAACCTGGAATGAAGTAAACAGGGCTATTCTAGCCATGAAAAATGAGGCAGGCGGCGCGGACGGCATTCCGACAAAATTTATTTCGGAATTGTGGCACATAGAACCAGAGAGTATTCTGAATTTATTTAATCCAATTGTTGATTCCGGGTCGTATCCAGAAACGTGGAGTACAGCTATCCTCCAACCGGTCTTTAAGAATAAAGGGGATACGAATTGCCCACAAAATTGTCGCGGAATTAGTCTTTTACCAGCGCTGAGCAAACTATTCTGTAAAATACTCAACGGGCAACTGAGTGAATGGGCGGAAAAGTACAGTAAAATATCGGAATTGCAAGCATGCTTTAGGAGAGGCTTCGCGACCACCGACAATATCTTTGTGTTAGATACCCTAGTAAAACAAGCGCTTGCGCGTAAACGGGGCCACTTATATTGCAGTTTTGTAGATTTCGAAAAGGCTTTTGACTCTATCAATAGGGAAGCTTTATGGCGAAAACTAAATGAGCTAGGCGTCTCACGTTAAGTTTTAAAAGTATTGCAGAGCATGTACGAAGAAGTAAATTTCTGTGTCAGGTGCGGTGATGGAAGTACAACGCGAAAAAGAAAATCGACAGTAGGAGTAAGACAGGGCTGCCCTCTCTGGCCGGTATTGTTTATCTTGTTTATAAACGATTTATTGACGTGGGTACAGGAAGCGGATACATCTGCGCCGTAAATTGAGGGCCTGAACATTCCCGGACTACTATATGCTGATGATTTAGTTTTATGTTCGGAGACTATTGACGGCTTACAGAAAAATTTAAATATCCAAGAAACGTATAGTGAAACATGGGGACTAAAAGTAAATATTCAAAAAACCAAAGTAGTTGTCTTCAAGAATGGATTTATCTGGGGTAAAAAAGAAAAATGGTATTACTCTCAGGAGGAGATCGACCGGGTCAAAACATGTACATATCTTGGAGCAAAATTCTCCATGAATGGGGGATGGAATAATCACATAGTGGCGGCGCACAGTAAAGGAAGAGTTGCGCTCAAAGAAATCGTTTGCGCAGTGCGCAGGGTTCCGGAATTGCCTTTAAAGGTGTGCGATACAATGTTTAAATCGCTAGTTCTCCCAGCTATGAATTATGGGGCAGAAATCTGGGGAGTGAATAGGATAGATCGACTAGAAAGCGTCGAAACAGATTATTTCAAATTAATTCTCGGAGTCTCTAGATTCGCAGCAAATGCCGTAGTCTTAAGAGAAGCCGGTAGTGTAGGAATTTGGAAAGATTTTAAAATGAAACCCATTAAACTTTGGATTAAATTAGCAGGTGAACAGGCTGACACACTTATACATAGAGTGCAGTTACAGGGAAGCAACCAACGCTACTGGCCGTATAAAATTAAACTGCTACTGGAACGTGCAGGTATAGGAGACGTTTCTCCGGAGATGGTGGGAGATAGGGGAGCATGCGAGATAGAACAGCTAATTTCCGATAGGCTTGCGGATATTAAAAGGCAAGAGATCCTGGCAGCAACGTTCGCTAGTTGCGCAAATTCACGCGAGTCCGTTATGGGGTTGCGAACGTTACGTACACACACTTTGAAAGGACGCAAGAAGGGGATACGCTTGGTTCAGGGTCGGGGTGGATGCAACGTAGATTAAAGGATTCTAATGGTAATGGAAATTGTGTGCTTTGCGGTGATGGGGAAGACTGGATCCACATCCAATTTGCTGTGCGACCGAAACTTGCAGAGGAAAATGGATGGAAATGGGAAATTACAACTTCCAAAATAGGAACGTAACGCTCGCCCAAAACATTTTAGGTGATAAAAGATCTAAATTCATGAAAGAGTTAGGAACATTTCTTGGAAAGGTTCGGACCATTAGGGAAACTGAAATTAGGGAGTGGGAAAACAGCACTGGTTAGTACGAGCAGAGCCTAGACTGGAGAGAGATAAATGTCAATAAAAATAAATTAACATAAAATAAATTAAATAAAGTAAAATAAACTAAAATAAAATAAAAGGAAACGGGCAAATATAATAAGTACATTAGGAGGCGAAAGGAAGTGGGAATCGGAAATGAAAGGGCAGAGGCGTTGGTGCGGACGATCTTCTGTGGTGCTGTTTGTTTTCAGGTGCTGAGGAGGCCAAACACTGGAAGGAGAATGCCTGACGCCCGCGCCAAATAAATAAATAGTTTAAAAACAAAAATCGCATAGATTAGCATGTACTCGGCTTCTGATGGCAGGTTTTTCCCTCTCCAGGGGTTTTTTCCTCAGCCGAACCTTATGGTCTCTTTTCCGCGGCATTGATGCGATGGAGAGACCATTTGGGGTGAATACCAGAATACGAAAGGTTAGAACGCGGTAGTATGTAGGTATTGTAATGGCTTAAAGGCCTTCGGCCTAGCCACTTAGCATCAAATTTTCTAATTTGTATGTAATAATTACCTATTAAATAAATAATGATATAATGTTGGTGAATAATATTGGTGAAATGATTCAAGATTCGCGTGATTGTTTCAGTTTTGTCTGTCCGTAATTCGCGAGAAATGAGTAGCTAGTATTGATTGTTATTTGGCATTATAGTGAAACATTTTCGAATCAGACCCTGGCAAGAAACACGAGACAAGTAGGCAACCGAGCTCGCACGGAACAGTCAAGTTATGCGGATTGCCTATCTTGACAAAGGCCAAGCTCGGTGCGGCTAGAGATGCCGTGGCATGCGCCACGTTTTTAATGTTCTACTTTCCTCGGGCAATTCTATCGTAATGTCATCTCATTTTAAAACACATTCATTTACATAAAATTCTAAGTCTATGCAACATTCGTGAAACTAGTGCATGCATATATTTTTCTCTAAGCGAGGAAAGTAAAAATAACCGTTCCACATTCATAAAATCTTAAGCATCTAAACTTTAACGCCATCTTTTTTGATAGCTTGTTTATAGGAGTTCTTTACCTTCAAACTTTCGAAGAACCATGAACACATGAAATCGAATTTTACACCACTTCAGAAAAGGAAGATAAAAAACAGCACGAGAAACTTTTCTTTCTTTTCATTAAAATGTAATAGAAAACGAAAACATTTATTTATAAAATTCTAAACAATTTGGTTTAGTAAATACCATATTTAGTTAGCTCTTTCCTTATAATTCCCTCTTTTTTATTGTTAATTTTGTCTTGAAATTTTGGAATACTACACGCTGGACGTCAGATGGTAAGAGCTCGTATTTTACTTCCTCGTAATTGTGAAGTATGAAAAAACATTATTAATATGTCATATGCACTTAAATAAGTTTAGTTGTATGAAAACTGAGATAGATGATGGAGAGTGTGTGGTAGAGCAATAACTTGTATTTCGAAGTAATGGAATTGTAAACTGTTTCTATTTCCGTTCTGTTTTGTTATTTTCATTATTGGTTGTTATCCCTTAGTATAGTCAAACCTGCCGTCAGCTGAAACTTCTTCCCTTTCTCCATTGCTTCGCTTCGCGAAAGCGTTTTCTTCTCTCGCGCATTCTGTGAGCAAGAGCTGGTACTACACTGTTGGGCTATCGAGCCATCAAAGTTAAAAGCACCCGGAATACCCCAACAAAGGAAACAGCGAAAGGTGATGTTTATCAGATGTTTAATGACCTTGTTATTGGTTTGACAGCACCAAAGGTGACAGACAGGCACGCCAAAAAGACATTACCTTATATCATTACGATATTACGATGGTACGGAAGATCAAGAAGGAGATGTAAGCAGAAATGCGAGATTTTTTTCTTGTTTATGAACAATTGTTCAACAATAAAAAAGGAATTGTTATAAAAATTCCTTTTTTTACCAATACATATTTTTCTACTATTTTATGTGTCCTAAAATAATGAAAAATCTATTTATCAAGTTGTATAAGGTATTTACAAACAAACTCATACATTCTCATATTCAGTAATAAGCAATATGAGGAGAACTAAAGCTTTACAATGGATTAATGGGTCATTCACTATTTGATTTTTTCTGAAAGTATTCTAATTTATATTACATTTTATAATCATAAAATAAATCCAATTGAAAATATTATTTACGACTGACATTCTCGAAACTAAATGCTCACTTGTGATTAGTGGTCACACAGTGTATTTTTAAGGGTGCCGAAATTGTCAGTGTGACGCATTTATTTAATTGATTATAATTACAATTTCCAAGAAAAATAAGTACTTGCCAATTTATCGTTAATTTTTACGTATTTTACTAGTAACTTATTTTGTGATAAAGTTTTAAATATTTTGGATTATCAGTGAAGTAAGGGTTAATAATTATACTATTATATCAGATGTGTCACGATTCTCTCACGAAATACAAACGTTTGTGAAACGTATACAATTAAATGAAAACTTAAGTAATTATTGATGGAAGTAAACGAGATTCAAAACACAACGAACCAGAAAGCAATTACTTAGAATTTCCCATCAATATTTACGGCTTTCCCTGTCCAAAACGCTGGCCGGTCAATCGATGGCCCAGCAGGGCATCGGAAGCGTGGTAACACACCATGGTACAAACCGGGATCACTCAGGCTGATTGAAATGCGTGTTAAGCGAGCAGTCACACGACCGCTCTGTTTGTAATCCAAGGCGATCTAATGTCCCTGACCTCGCCGTCGAAGCACCTAGTGACCGCCACCTCTCTGTTGCAGAGCATACTGTGCATGCTGAACAGCGCGGCCAGCGGCCAGGCGCTCTACTACCGCAACGACGTTCTGGAGCCTGCCACACTGGACGCGAAACTCGGCGAAGGTAAATACAAACTGTTTATAACAAATGTAATTAAACCTTAACAAGAATATTGCGTTTTTAAACACACTTCGTGCAGGTTAAATCATTATTTTAATGTCGATGAATAAAGATACTTTCGTAATTAATGTTTTTTTTTTTTGATTTACCAGCATAAACGACCTTTTCGGTTGTAAGAAATCGTTCATAAAATGGCCTTTTACGGCACAATTTATGACGTATTAGATTTTACGGCACGAATGATTGCGTCATTACAGATTCAGCCAATCGCAGCGAGATAATTGTGGGGAAGTACAGGTAAACGGAACAGCCGACCACCGCTTTCTCGCACAGATGTCAAATACCCGAGACGCCAAAAGAAAGTTGTTTCGCAAAATTAAGTTTGATTCTCTTATAAATTTCTAATGCTGTAATGCCAAAAAAAAGGTGTATGCAACTCGTTTATAATGCTGCTTTATGGCATTAAAGAAGTTACACATGCGACACTTGATTGTTATGCAACTCATCAATCACTGGAGTTATAAAGGAACGCGAAATCGTATTGACTGCGACAGAAGGTGACCCAGCAAACACCTGCGCGTAATGAATTCCAATCTGGAACAAATGTCATGTGATCATCTTCGACTCTCCATTCATGTTCAAGAAGTTTGCATCATTTAATCTAGGCACCTGTGTATGGAAATTATTTCGACTAAATTGAGTGCAAGTACAATAGTGTTGGCATTGGGGGGGGCGGCGTGGCTCCCACTAGGATCCGCCACTGACATCACGCGCTCGTTGCAGTGGCTCGCCAGGTGCGGGCGGCGCAGTCCCAGTCGCAATCACAGACCGACCTGACGGTGCGCACCATTCTGGAGTGGCTGCAGGGCCGTTCCGTACAGCCGGGCCGAAAGGGTAAGTAAGCGATGTTGTCCGCAACTGCGCCAGCTTCAGCAAACGACCTTTGCACTCAACGCGCTCTACAATATTAACCAGACCCGTGAGCCTTGAGAGGTGCCGCTATAAACCCACAGGGTGTTTCTCAACCCTACGGGAAAAATATTTTATTCTTAAAGGCGACTACATTTCTGAAAGAAGAGAGAAATGTGAAATGCATGACGAAATAATTGCTTCAGAATTAAGAGAAGTTTTCTTACGAAAAGATCAATAGAAAAAGTAAATGTTATTTTTAAATGGAGTTAACAACAAAAATGTACCAAAAGTAGAATAATAATAATAATAATAATAATAAGTATAATAATTATTATTATCATTATTATTATTATTTACATTTTTCACAGCTTTCTGGTACATGTTTGAGAAGTCATACAGATATTTCTATCAAAGCATGATTTTCGTGGTACATTACTTTTAACAAAAATATATTTAGTTTAAGAACTAATTAGAATGACATTTTATAATATAAATTTAACATTATTATTATTTTTTTGAATAATTAAATCGTTCCAGATTTAGAGGTCACTATACGATTGTATGATTTGGTTCATTGATTTCGAATTCAACCATTACTTATAACAAGTATATTTAAGAGAATAAACATAAAAATTTCATAAATTCGTATATGAATTTTCTTTCGAACAGAAGGAGAATAGCTGTACACATTATGAACTGGTAAAAGCGACGATTTTGGGCCAGAGTTCCCAGAGTTACAGGGGAGACGTTGGAAAAGCTTTTTTACGAAACCCCTCTAATTTGTTTGAAAACTGTATTTTCTGCTGTTTGCATTAGAATAGAATAGAATAAAATATGTGAAAACTATCAATTTAAATATAAATGCATCTAACTGAAAGAATGTACTACTTTGTGTCTATTAAAATAGTTTTTTAAATTCTACTAGTTGTAATGAACAATGTCTTAACTTCACCTCTCAGAAGACAAATGTGTCAAGACTTTTCAAAATAAATAGTATGAAAGAAGAGCTACATGAAGCAATGGGGCATAACTCAATGGGGAAAACGCAAGCATGCGGGTAGGTCAGCGACGTATGTCAAGTTCCAGCGGTTTAGGAACATCGCATCCTCTCCCCATACAACGTGCGCTGCACTTACGGGACTAATGGCCATTGCAGATGACGCGCCAGGAAACACGAAATAATCAATTAATCATTCCAATCCATCCCGGGAAAACCTTCTTTCATGGTCAGAACACTCGCACATGCACGTGTTGTGTCAATGGGACAATCCCCAAGTGAAATAATCGGTTGTTGGCTGCGAACGTATGTTATGCTATTGAGTTCAAATGTAATTTTCGCACGGGATCAGATAGTATTATAACATTATATAATAGGTACAAATAAAACGAGTGGTGATGCAGGATCACCAGTTATTTAGTGGTGAGAATTGAGAGGACATAATGCAAAACTACATGACCGTAGTCCCACAGCTAGAAACCCAACGCGGTCATCGCGTGATAGCTGATGCACCCGGGATGAAAACTCACTCACTATATTCCAATTTAACACACTAGCACTTCAAGGTAATAAGCTGGAAGGAAAGGGGACACTCTCATCCAATCGGGAGCTTTGTTGCGATTTAAATTTTTGGTATTGGAGCTCCCGACTCTGTCCAGCTCATAGCTTTGAAGTGTCACTATGTTTAAATCGGATTACAGTCGACTCCAGTTATAGTGAACTTTTGGGGACTAACTCTTTTGGTTCACTATATCAGAGGTTCACTCTATCCAATGATGTCAAAATTAATTAGAATTTCTCCATAACGATTGGTTTTATTAATACAAAAATAAAACAAAATTCATGAAAAGCATCGAACCGAAAACTTCAATAACTTGTTTTTAAACAATCAATTATTTTCAATTGTTTGCTTCGTACATTTTTCATTAGTAATTTCTCTAGATCCTTCTTCAGAGTTCGTGCTCTCTCCATACTTGATTCTGCATTGTACTCTGTCTCTAAATATCGAAATACGATGTTGATACCTTTCAATGCCTCTTGCACTGTTGGAACACTGTAGCACTCTCTGAAGGCCCTTCAACTCGCCAAATAACATTCGAGATCCAATTAATTTTCCGGACTTCTTCCGGAAAATACTATAGCCGAGGTTCAGGTTCACTATAACCGAATCTTCTTATGCCCTTTTGTAATGTAAGTGAAACGGGACCAGTGACTTAAGTTCATTATAACCGAGGGTTCGCTATATCCGAGTTCACTATAACCGGAGTCGACTGTATAACCACAGTACACGTATTTATAAATACGTATCTTGTGTCCAAAGCTTCGAGGATGAGAGGAGTTATGTCCAAAGCTTCGAGAATGAGTGTTATCACCGCAATGCAAAATATTTGGGAGCCGCTGGCTGAGGCTGCTGCAAGCAGATGCAGCGGTGCAGCGAGCGCGCTTTCTCCGGCGCTTCCCCAGGGAAAGCGTTTGTGTTTGGACTACGCGCGGCGCCGCCTGTGCGGATTGCCTGGCAAACAGACTCGAGCACTTCCCCGGACCAGGAACTCTTCCGGGAACATCCTTAACGACCCCTCGTCAAATCCGGCGTTCCTCTCATCCTCGAAGCTTTGGTCATAAATCATCTGGAAACTTACGGATGCAGTGTTTACTCTGAGCACTTTGTCTAAACCAATATGCCTCTTTTTCTTTCTCGAACCATACGGAGAACGAAAAATGTCGATTGCAAAGTTATTAAGTACATATTCTTGTAGTTCAAACTTTGTGTTGCGTAGGTACCGCTGAGAAGGAAAGGCGAAAGGACACGAGTAAGTACTATGTGTAATGCATTTCAGAAACTACGTTATTTTATTAGAAAAAAAGCTTGAACGTGTGTAGAATTATCACTATTGAATTAATAAACTTAACTACGTTCTTGCCAATATCGATATTCACTACGTTCATGCCAATATCTAAATCACTACGTTCTTGAGAATATCGATATTCACTACTGCTTGCAAATGTACCAATAATGACCGGTAGCGGTAGCTCAGTGCATCAACTGATGTCACTGCAGCGCCTCTGACCGGGAGGTTCGAGTCCTGACGGCGGCTGGATTTTCGACACTAGCTTTTCAGCTACGTCGAATTCAGTCGCTGCCTGGAGGAGAATTCTAGCGGCCGGCTACTCTGATCGGTAGTTTTTCGTGGTTTCTCCGATCAACACCAGGCGAATGCCGGAGCAGTACCCTATCAAACGGGCCACGGACCGCACGCGATCTATACTTCCTTTTCCTTGTCCTATCCTCTCCTCTTACACACACACTTACAGTAACATGCACTACACTACCACATATTCCGGGAGACCGGTCGGGAGCTTAGAGCTTGACCCGGCTTGGGCGGTGCTTCGCTGGTGGGAGAGTCCTGGTTAGGGGTAAACCCCAGTAGCCGACGGTTGGTCGGCGCCGGATCTCGCCATGCGGCGGGGGAAGATCACCGCCATCTCCCGCAAAAAACATGCACTACACTAACGGGACTAATGACCAAAGCAGTTGACGCGCCCGGAAACACGAAAAATCAATCAATCAGTAATGAGTGAATGTCTTCGCAGCCCGTGACAACACGGCGGCGTCGGCGCAGCCCGCGCGCAACTACCTGCCCGCCGACGACGGCGACGCGGCCGGGCGGCCCCCCCCTTCCGCCCCCCCCCCCCCGACGCCCCCCGCCCCCGCGGGCCACGGGCTACCCGTACCAGCCCAGCCCGCAGCCGCCCTTCCCGCAGCCCACCACCTCCCAGCAGCCGCCCTACGAGCCCCCGGTGGGCGACGACGGCGGCACCGACCTGCTGGGCGACGGCCAGACCACGCTGCCCGACGCCACCGTCAGCGGCAGCGGCGACGTGGAGACCAAGGAGCCCGCCGCCGACGCGGGCGAGCACCCGCCGCACATCCACAAGATCGACGTGCAGTGCGCCAAGGACCAGATGATCATCGAGATCGAGTTCGACCGCGCCTTCAACGGAGTCATCTACTCGAAGGTGAGAGCAAGGCTCCGATCGAAAGTGGGAGGGCCCACTTCAGCGGTATGTACGAAATAATCCCTTCATCTTATCTCTACTTTCTAATTCTGTATGTAAATTACGGACCAAACCATCTCAGGTAAGGAAAAGGAGTGAGGCAAAGGAAATGCAGTTAAGGGGCCGCCGCGCTGCTCTCCAGCATTTCCTTGTGATTTTCCCTTCACATATGCACTTACATTGACATAACATTATTACAACTCTAGAAAAATGCCATTTAGTACAGAAATTAATTTTATATTGTGACAATAGGAAATTACCCATTTTTATATGTAATTTTTTTGCATTTCTCTGAGATTTCCACTAATACGTCATTTTTAACTTTTCCCCATCATTTTTAATGTACTCGTGTTTTTCGCTGGTTTAATCGATTTCAAGATCTTACGTTATTGTTACGTTGTTAAATTACGTTATACGTTAATTTCAAGAAGACGTTGAATAAGTAATGAAAGATTCCGTGTTCATTTCAATCGATCCGAATCGTTGGTGAAAAATATGAAATGAAATGGTTCAAATGTTTACATTATCATAATAATAATAATCATTATAATTATAATAATAATTATTATTACTATTATTTTTATTTATTGTGAAATCTTGCCGTCCCATAAAAGAGCCGCCTGGGGCCGCCCGGCCCTGCGCTAGGCCACTGGTTACCTTCCACTTGTGCCTGGAAGGGCAGATAGTCGGTCCGCAATTTACGTATGTCCTTCTCTGGGTCGGTCCGCACTTTACCTATGTATTTAACTCTTATTTTCCTCCTGGACCGCAATTTACATACCCCGACCACTTCAAATCATCGAGATTGCTACGGGAAAAGTTAGCTCACAATTATCATTGCCAATGTTTCTGCAGCGGCTTTGACCGGGAGGTTCTAGAGTTCGAGTCTCGACGGTGGCGGATTTTCGACACTAGTTAGATGACTGGGTCGAACTCTGCTGCTGTTTGGAGGAGAATTCTAGTGGTCGGCTGCTCTGAGAGGCATTTTCCATGGTTTCTCCTTTCGATTTCTGGAGAATGTCAGAGCAATACCCCAAAAACCCGGCCACGATCCCCGTAAGGTCTTTCCTTCTTCTTCCTTGTCTTCTGCTCTCGCCTTATACTGACATCGACAAACATTTCGCTACCGTATATGACGGGAGACCAGTCAAGAGCTTAGAGTTTGTTCTGACGGAGGCATTGCACTGCTGTAGGGATATACCCGGTGGGGGAAATCATTCGCAAGTCGACGTGGAGGCCGGCGCCGAATTTACCAAACAGCTGGGCAGGAACACCGCCACTTCCAGCGATACAACATTAACCAAACAAACGAGATTAACGAACATCGCAGTGGACGTATTTGGAAACATCAATGCTCAACTTCGTTTTTAAAGGCGTCGTCGAGTCTCGTGAGCAACTGAGACCTACGGAGGTAGGTCGCAGGGCCAAACTAAAGACCATTCAGTTTTTAAGAATACCGTTTGGACGGCGTCATCGACACCTCGATGAACGACAATGGGCTGCAAGGGGAAATCGCACAAAATGTCTAAGGCTGTGGCTGACTGCATGACAGGTATTTCGGATAAGTGGGCCGGTTGTATGTTTTAAAAACCATTTCTGGATGGAAAGGTACACACACAAATAGGGAATCTCTTATTTTTCTTAATTTTTATTGGGTGCATCTGATATTTTTTTATGAATTCTCATTTTAAGTGGACTATAATGCCTTAATCCATTTCTCTAGAGTGGTCTGGAACTCGGTATGAAGCCACACTTTTACCTCGAGTTATTACTTCATAGTTACGACTAGCTTCTTAAACTGAAATGGCTGTGTCTCCAAGTCAAGGGAGACCATCTTATACGAGTACAACCTATCGTTTCTTCAACTCTGCATTTCACACTGAGCATAATATTTATCCTCTCCTACAAGACTCACGAGCACTTGTTATTGTTGAAAGCGACACCTAAAAGCGATTCAAATCCTTATGTCCCAAATCTGATTCATAAAAAAATAGAAAATTCACTTTTTTAAAAACAAAAGATAAGAAAAATATATACAAAAGATAATGAAATAGGAATTGTCAATGAAAATATATTCTGCTATTATCATGAAAAGAAGCAGTTATGACTCATCCAAAAGTGCAAAGAAAGCTTGCGTGTGGAAACGCATTTCCATTGAATCACGAAAATTGTTTCCGGGCCGAATATGTACACCCACTGCATGAGAAATGGGCCACGTCTTTTCACAGTTCGCAATAATGACTGGTGGAATGTGGCATGGAAAGTGCAATGTAAAGTTCCTTCCGTGAATTTTTATATCATAATTACAAGAAAAATCTCCATGAATTTAGTTAAATATATACTTAGAGGCTGGCTATCAAGCGTATTCAGAAAAATATGTCATAATTGTAAAGAAAATAATGAAGTGAATCACAAGGGAACTTTGCAAAGTAAAATATGTATACTTATGTAGAAGTCTTAGATAAGTGTTAAAAGTGAAGTATCTTTCCACGCACACTCAATTATTCTTGTTAAATTTCAATAGAGTTGTTTTAATAGAGTTGAATTAATTACACACTAAAAATGTCTTTAAATACTCACAGAAAACTTCTCTCATTGTTCAGAAGTATCCAGATATTTCTGAATTCCATCACAATCAAGTTTTTCGTCCAGGGTTGCTTGATTTATTGAGGAAATGCTGAGATGGGATCATGTTTTTCTTCTGAACGTAAAGTTAGCTACATTTTACGTACACGTTTTCTTGAGTGTTTCCATGAGGAATACATTTATGCAAATAATCGTCTTCCATTTTCTCGAGACAGTAAGTCAATTCTTTCATGTGGGAAACGATAAGGGATTGGAGCCAATATCTGTAACTTATTTGCCGTTGAAAATAGTGTTTATTGCACAGGAGCGAATATTTTTTTATTCTTCAAATCTTGCCAAAACGCTGGTTACTTCCTGCATTCATAATTCAACTTACGGTGCTAGGGAAATGGATTTCAGAACTCTAGAAAACGTGCACAGATCCCCTTTCCCCCCTTTTGTACATTACGCACAGCTTATAACTGTTTTTTTTTGCGTTAAATAAATACATTTTTTGAGCATTCTAAAGAAGGCGTAAGTAATGATTAGGGGGGGGGGATTCTAATGAAATGTATTTTTTTTCACTTTAGAAGAATACTGTTCAGTATCGACATTAATTTTTATGTTATGACAAAAGGAAATGACCCATTTTTATGTCTTTTTTTGACTAATAAGTCATTTTTACCTTTTCCGTATTTTTAATGCATTTTTCGCTCATTGCATTGATTTTAATATCGTTTTAATGATACTTGCTTCAAATAATATTTACGAGATGCAACATAGTTCTTTGCAGAATTCCTGAGTAGCCTATTCGATTTCTTCACTCATATATTGCAATGTCAGCCGTTGTGAGTACTGCGTAATGTAAGTCATCATTTTCTGTGAGGCCTATCAGCGTCATTATCCGTTTGACATATTTCGCGATAAATAAAAGCAGAGATTTCCAGTAAAGAATAGTCCAAACAAAATGTTTACTAGCTGAGTTCACTAGAACGAAAGGATGAAGCCTCGATTACATCAATAATATATCCAACAGCTTGAGTTATTGTTTTGCACTGGTTTTGCCCACATATTTTACGTCTTTTTTTGTTGCTTTTAGGGCCTTTTAAAAACATTTTAAGACCATTTCATTGATCATTTTTTGCGATGCTTTTGGTCATGAAAATCTGCCCCTACTAATGATCTCCTTGGTCGTGTTTCAGGGTTTCTACCGCCAGGACGCGTGCCGCTACGTGAACGAGAACAGCGGCCAGACGAAGTACAGTATCACCGTGCGCCTGGACTCGTGCGGCACCCAGTTCGTGGACCAGTTCGCGGAGGGCGGGCAGGCCTACCTCGAAAACGTGCTCGTGCTGCAGAACGAGCCCGGCATCCAGGAGGTAAAGCACCGCCCCGCATCCATACAGCACGCATCCCGCATGCGAAATGGCACGCGCCCCGCCCTCACGGCAGGGGAGGAACTCTCAGCCTCCGCCCGACACTCCACTGCTGCCTCTGGTGTTAATTCGCAACCTCGGTAGTCGAGAGAAAAACAAATTGACTCGCTACAAGAACCTGTGCATTTAAAACATTAGGGTTTTTTATTTAGCAAGTCGTTTGAGCTTTCTATTCAATAACATTTCGTGATTTTTTCTTTAAATGAAAAGTTTAGAGCTCAAGATGTGGAATTATTTGCTCTAATGAACTGGTTTTATACTAAAAACACTAAATATTTAGACTGTCTTAAAATTAATTGAAAGAACGCGTAACTTCGGTCATTTGCTCTTAGTTTTGTCGTACGAGTTGCAATCGGTAAATTGAAAGCAGTCGTCGTTTCGTCTTACGCGTGAAAGCTTATGAATGTGAGGTTTAGCGAGAGAAGCGAAGATAACAAAGTTTTTAGGTGCGAAGATCAATGAGCACTGTAGTTTTCATTTCTGTCAGTTACCAACAAATTTTGACTGATTTCGACTGATGCTAATTCAACTTCTACGAGTATTCTAATTACAAGTAAATTTCAAAAGGTTCTAAAGAACGGAGAAGGAAAATATGTATAGTTTTAATATGAAAATTGTCGGTATGATAATATTTTCCCTTGCGGATAGCTCATTGGTCAGCGTGTTCACTTTCCATGACGGGGCCTCCGGTTCGATTCTCGGTTGGCCGAGATTATAGTGTGCGCTTTCGTCGGAATGTCCCAGTATATGTTGCTGTGTAATGATGAGAATACTCACTTCTCTGCATGAGAAGACCAAAACACGGCGTACGGATGCCTTTAAGTTATTCATACTGTGAAAGACAAACATAAAGAGAAACGTCCAGGTAAATCTGAATACGAAAACCTTTAAAAAAAATTGCATGAATTTTAATTTTATAAAACGGACTAAGAAATAAAGAAATGGGTGTTCCACAAAGAATGTTATACGTGACTACATTCCATTGCCTTGTGATCTTGTATCACATTTCCGTTGCTTTATTTTTCAAGCAATGGATATATTAATGCGCAAGGTTCTTTCGCAACAGGCGGACACTTGCTTGAGTACACATAAGTTGTTGAAATGACGCCATCGTAACAGTGAAAGTAGGTGAAGATAGTAAGAAAGTATCTCTGAGTAACGAATAGAACGATGGAAATGTGTTACGCAACGTGCTTTCTTTTAACTTCGAGTAATGATGTGAACATGAAAACAAAGGTTCATTACACAGAAGTTGCGCCTGTAGCGAGTAAATAACACTTCAACACGAAAAGAATGTAGTTGGAAAGATTGAGAATTGTGCAAAGGAACGACATTTCTTTTTCTGAAATGAAAAAACATTTCCGGCAAACACACTTTCAGTAAGTCAAAACTCGGGTGTTTTATCAACAGGCAAGCAATTATTTAATATTTAATTACATTCAGCATAACAAATTCATATTATGATTTTTCCAAGTCGCTAATATGCAATACGAATTTTGACGTATATAAAGACGAGAACTTTCATGGTTCATGAATAATAATCTTCTTAATAATCTTCTTAATAAGCTTCTTAATAAATAAAATAAATAATAATAAATATAATAAATAATAAAAATATAATAAATTATAGTAAATAATATAATATAATAAATAATAATAAAAAAATAAATGTTATTCTTGTCCTTATTAAATGTTTCTCAATAAGAATCAAAACTCTGGATATTTTATCAAGACGAAAACAGATATTAAATACTTCCTTAAAATTCAACCAATTTAATTCATATAATGATGTTTTCAATTTGATATTAAAAAATAATATATTATTATTAAATTTGACTGAGTAGGTGAGTTTTCAAATCTTTTAGGACATGTTATTTATTGGTTAATTAAAGTTGTTTTTTTTTGTTTTCTTTCCTATTCAATCCTTTCAGTCACGACGACGCTTTTTGAAAATGAATCGCCTTCTGAGACTAGCATTTCCGTTGTGTAGGTGTGGGATACTGTTCGGCGCGTGCGCTGCCTGTGGGAAGGCAACATCAACAAGGCCCTGAGGGCTGACCTCAGCGTGGACATGCTCAGCCAGGAAACCGTCACCTTCAGCGGAGACACGGCCGTCGCGCGCCTCGACATCCAGGTGGGTGCAGCGCCCAGGCCCACCGCCAGCTTCTTCGCTGGGAATGGACTTCGTCAATAGGCACAAATCTCCTGTGAAGTGGTGGTTCTCTAGCCCGATAACCGGGGAATTTCTTGGCCTAACAGTCGCTTTAGAAAAGGGACTCAATTTGGAATGAAAACGCACTTATAGTCTCTTTGAATACAACAATGCCAGAACGAATCATCACGTCTCACCCAATAAAGCAAAGCGATTACGTCTAATCTCTGTCTGCCCTATACAATATATTAATGCGATGAAGATTTATCACGACTTGTCCACTAACACAGAAAGTGGGTAGGTTTTCAAACCAAGATGATGTGCAAACTCATCGAGTCACAAATACAAAACAAATTCTCGTGACAAGTTACTTCGTCATGCCCGCTAAGAGGTTAGAGTAGTACGAAGTGGGACGACTACAAAATTGGATTTCTATTAATTCGAAAGTTATTAAAAATATTCCCCAAAGAGTATTCAAACAGACAAACTGCAAACATGATAAGTACCACCTAACAAACTAGCACTGGGAAACGAAAGAGACCACATATGAGCGAAACGGAATTAAAAGAGATTCACCCGCTTTTCAATCATCGGGCAGCGATTACTGAAAAAATTGCAAGCAATCTTAAAAGTTCTGTCCACAGTAGATACCTTTTACAATTATTATTTTTCATCAATATACTTTTGGATCTATTTTATCCTGAATTATTATGGCACAGTCAAAACATAGGGTCAAAATCGTGAAGATATTTTTCACGTAACATTTACATTTTCAAAATTAATGAAAGAAATGTGTAAAAATGTTGAGACCTTTTAATGTGAGTTTACGGACACAATTGACACAATTAGCTGATAGTTGCAATAAGTTAATGATAATAATTGGGGATTTGTAAGGACCTAATAAATCTATTGCAATTTCCAAAGCACTCGTAGTATTGAGAGCGTAGGCTTCCGCGCAGTACTACGCCCTGAGGAAGGTCGCAGAATGGCGACCGAAACGTTGGCACCTCTGCCCTGGACGCGGCGTCTCCCGGATAGCCAAGTTAATCATCACTCGTAGTATTATTTTTGATAGCACGCATTATACGAGAGAATCCCGAAGTAATGGGGTCATCATCAGGTGCAGAGATGCTTTAATTATTGTATTAAAAACGTTAGCCCCTTAAATATTTCTATTTCTAGTATATTTAGTCTAACATTTTAAACGAAAATAGTAAGCACCAGCGAAGAAGGTAAAAAGATTCAGCGCCTCCTACTGACCTCCAAGCACGAAGTAGCGGACTGCAATGCTCAAATAAAACATCCGTACCCGCCGGCAAGTAGCAACTGAACTCGATCATTGTAAATAAGTCTAAATGTTTGGAGGCGGGATAAAGGAGAAGTAAGCTTATGCAATTATACCTCCCAATATGCAATTATGCCTCCCAGCTACTGGTCGATGTGTAATTTAAAGACAAGAGGTAAAAGAATGAAAACGACGCAAAGGACTTGTCTTTTCGTGCAAAGTTCCACTATAATAAATTACAATTACAAAAGTTTCTAGCTAGCAAAGTGTAATTTCTCTATCTGCCCTCGTTTTCTGAGCTCCGTTTATGCTAAATTCTGGAGGAATGAAGGGATAGTTTTCATTAGCAAAACTATTGTTAAAACCTCCTTGCCAACATTATGATAAGTGTATTAAAAGAGATGGGTTAGGGATCCCGGAGCCCATGGACAGGTGCGCAGATTATATTTCTTCTCCTAACTTTAAAAATTTTTACGTTAAATAAATAATGCAACACATTCCTCTTGGTTTGCTCACTCCAAATTGAAGAGAAGCGTAGATTAAGGCATAGGAAAAGCTGCTGCTCTTCCTCGACGGTAGGAGGCAACGTGGGGTATCTCTTTGTTACTCACAAGCGTCAAGCACAAAAAGATTGGAACGCGGTAAAGGCCCACGCAATTAAGAACACAGCCTCTCCTTACGCCTTCCACCACGGAGACCCGGATTCGATCCCTGGATACTCCAAGTGGAAAATGTGGATAAAGCGAGCTGGGTTTCTGGGGTTTCGCTCTTTCCTCTCACTCCATTGATGAATTGTCGTTCACTTCATCATCATTATCATGTTCTTGTAATCATTACATACTCATTAGCCTCACTAACCTCAGGAGTTGGATGGCCACAATAAATAACTTGTCGGTACACATGAAACTCACTAAGTCCAATATTTCTATTATTTTTAAAAGTAAAAAGGTTGAAGTTCAGGTGTTACGGTGAACTAAATTATTCATTATTTCGTTTTAACTAAGTCATAGAAAATAGAAAATGTTGAGGAAAAACCCATCTTTCGACCCGATTTTTTTCTTAAAGCCCCTATTATACAGTATTCAGAAGCTTCCCTTATAAAAAAAATGCCCCATATTGTGTATTGTTTTTCATGAAGAATGGCAGATCTAATTTTAACAATACTAAAACAATGGTTTTCAAGAAAATTGAGTCAAAATTGAATTGCTTCCTGGCGCAAAATTCAAACCAGCCGCTACATCCTAGGCGCGAAGTCAGCCAAATATTGCGTAATTTCCCTGCGTTTTCTGTGAAAATATCGAGTGATGAAAATATGCCGCACTCTAGATTTTTTAAGATGATCAAGTGGTTAGGTGTACTACTATTTATTTAACCTAGTAAAATCTACTTTAAATGCATTTTTGTTATAAGTTGTAACCAAGGTATGCAGCGGCGTTACAATGAACATGACTACTTACCACGCCTTACGGAAATTAACAAACATTGTGGGATGCTCAAATTATTTTTTGCGTATCTTGAGTGTGAACGAATGCGCTTTAAAACTTTACAATGATAATCCCCTGTAATTTATAACCTTAATATCATGACACATGCCAAAAGGGTTTTGCGGAGAACCAAACGAATGCCAAACGCGGAGAAATTACGCAACGCTCAGCTCTTTGGCAGGTGTCGCAGCAGCTGGTTTGAATTTTACGTCCGTGAGTAACATTTAAACTCAATTTTCTCGAATACATTTTTTTTCAAAAAATTAGCGAAGCAATTCTTCATGAAAATCAACAGAAAATCTGGGTTATTTATTGTAACGGGAGCTTCCCCTGTAGATTAAAGTGAGTTGAGATAATACCCAAAATTTAAGTTCTTTGCATCCAAATATACTGAAAAGGCAAAGTTTCGTCAGCATCTTCAACATGATTTTATCCCAAACCACACTTTTTGGACTTGGTGCCGTTCACTTGTATTCCCCGCTGGTGACTGGCGACGCGCGTGCGCAGATGGGCCGCGGGCCGTTCGCGCCCAAGGCGACGGGGCTGGTGAAGATCGGCGAGACGATGACGCTGGTGGTGTCGGTGGAGGGCGACGCGGACTTCGACGTGGGCGTGCGTGACTGCACTGCGCACGACGCGTCGGGCGCCAACCAGGTGCGGCTGACGGACGCGCGCGGCTGCGTGCTGCGCCCCAAGCTGATGGGCGCCTTCCAGAAGACGCGCGCCGCCGAGGGCTCGCCCGGGGGCGTGGTCGCCTACGCCTTCTTCCAGGTCAGCCCCGCCCCCTCACACACCCTCGCGCCAGCCACACGGCTGTACTGCGGTTTTCACACGCTTGGACCTGACGTTTCGTCAGTTGTTCGGCCAGCTGCGACAGTTCTCCAATCGGAACCTTACACGGCACTATATGTAGTGAGGTGTAAGCTCCCGACTGGAGAATTATCATAGTTGGCCGAACCTTACACGTCATTATACGCAGTTATGTGTAAGCTCCCGATTGGAGTATTATTACAGCTGGCCAAACAGCTGACGAAACGTCAGGTCCAAGTCTGTGAAAACCGCAATATAGGTTGAAACATGTTTGGGGAATCGCATCATTCACGAGAAATGGAAGGAGCCCATTCACAATGCAAACATAAACATAAGCATGGCGTTAACATGAAAGTTAGAACTACGTCCATAAGCGGACTCATTCACAATGCGTTCGAATAAGCATAATACGTGAGACGTTAACTTAATAGCTTGCAAGCTTCAAGCTTCTGTACTTATGTTTATGTCAGAAATAAGAAATGAACCAATCACAGTACGTTAACTCAAAATCGAGAATCGAAATAAGTCGATAGACGAATTAACGCAATCCATAGCAAGAGTCCCCCCGTCATGTACACATATCTCGAAATCCATGCTCACATCCAACCAATAGTAAACTAGAATGTCTCATAGTCAATAGAAACTCTTATTTTGCTTACGTTTATGTTCGACATTGTGAATACTTCAGTTTATCTCGTATGTTAATGTGTACGTCTACGTGTTTGCATTGTGAATGGGACTTAAGCCCATATCCCCAGAAGGCAACCTTCTCGAAGGCCATTGGCAGTGCAGCAGAATAGAACAAAGGGAACGGATGTGACTCTTATGCGAAACCACTGTTACAAAACTAGGTACTGTAACATATACAATGGTCTGAAACGCCTAGGGAAAGGGCACTATATTTTTGCATTGAGAACATGAGAAATATATACTGTAAAGCTTAGATATAAAACCAACCGAATAACGAAGGATGCGACGTATCACTCGCATCCACTGCCGAACTATCTCCACACATTCGTTGGGAACCTTGTGGGAATTGTAAACGCCAACTATTAATGCAAGTAGCACCAGAACTATCTCTCCCTTGGGAGGAAAGATTGGTAACCTGATGATAACTCAGATAGTTAATGTAATATTTTGATCCAGGTTTTTTTTTAATACAGTGAATAACAAACATTTTCTGTCGAGTTCTATCTAATTATCACCTTTGCTTACAGGCTTTCAAGTTCCCCGATGTCATGGATTTGACACTGGAATGCAATGTAGAACTTTGCAAAACAGACTGCCAGACTTGCCCAGATGCTCAGGTAAGTTGAAGTATTTATACTAATGCACTTGCTTTCTTGAAGAATTGGAAATTACATTTCGGTACCAATGCAGTACACTAATTCCATCTTGTTATAATCAAACAGATCTGAATAAAAATAGGTAACTCTTTCGAAAAAGTAAAATAAATTAGTTTTAGGCGCAAAGGAACAACAAGCACACTGAAGATATAACACTCTCATTCACAAACCCTCTCTATTAATATTACTATATTTTTAGCTACCTGAGCGTTTCCAAAACTTTCCAAAACAGTTATTACACAATTATTAAATGTAGTGAAAAAGCACGATTATCTCATCTAGACCACATTTGTTTCTAGTGAATTCTCTCTGATCAAATGTTTGACCTATAAAATGTGTTATTCTATTTCATTCATCATCGTATTTCATCCCGTTTGAAGCCTATTTTTAAAAATAATTTCAAAATGCTTTATTTCTGTTCTGTCTAACTTCACATTCTTACTTACAATATTAATGCGTAACTGATGATCTCATAAAAATCAATGTTAATCTAATTTTTAACCATACCATCAAAACCTTACGTGAACGACAATCACGAGTACAGCAATTCAGCATAACTTTATTTCCAAAGTGCGGAGATGGATATCATGTGGAACCCAAAATAATATATGAGAGAAACCAACTGAAGACTTCCCACCTTCGAACTAAATAGCTGCGTCGAATTCTAGAGCGAATAGCTGTCTGGAGGAGAATAATTATGGAATAGAGTTATTTTAGCGGCCGTCTGCTCTGATAGGTAGTTTCCCGAGTTTTATTTCGATAAACACCAGGCGAATGTCGGAGCATTGCGGGTCAAGGAGCACGCACCTTCCCTTCCTCTCCATTAAACACACAATTCCACTTTTGGGGAGAAAAGTCCGGAGGTTAGAGCTTGTTCTAGCTGTCCTGCTCTGGAAGATACCTAGAGGATGAAAAACACCGCACGCTGACGTGATCGAACTGCATATTCCAAAGAGAGAGGAACAACGCCACCCCATAAGCACTACACTTCCGGGACTAATGATCTCAGTAGTCGACGTGCCGCAACCAATAGTCTACTCACTCTTCACTTACCATCACCATTGGGCGTTTTACATCAACTTAACTTTTCGGTTATCAGCTGACGCTCTCTGCCCTCAGTTTTCATCACTGCATTTTTACATCTAGAGTTCCTTGACTGTAGCGGCTCTTGAAACCTTTTATATGTCGGGAGGTTTTCTGGTGGTCAGGAGGCGCTCACGTTGTTGCCCGTAACGCCGTAACGGAGCTATCTACCCATAATACGCAGACATCACATTCATACAACATTCAGACCGGGAGATGTCTGGGAAGGAGTGGGATATTGAAGGTGATTCATGATGGTTGGGTCAAGCTCCATGTCACAACACTAAAGCAAACATCTATGCGCGGGCGGGATTGGAAACAACAGTTCCCGCAGTGGTTTTGGCGGAAGCCGCGACCTATACCTCCCTCATTTCCAACGTAAAGCGTGTTGTTGAGATTTGCACATTAAACCCTCCCATAGCGATGTTGAGGTCCAAGATCTATGTACACCGTATAGATACGTACTACTCGCGCAACTTTTCTTGAACGATGACCTTGCTTCCACCTCCGTTGAGCAAAAACATACTCCGTTGAATGCAAAAGCTCGCAACGAGCACTGATTACAACATTCCATGCTTTAAAACTTTGTCGCGCGAAACAGAAGTTAGTCAAAACTAGTTGCTTTCATAGTCGAGAACTTCTGTTCAACTTTGTGACCATTATCTGAAGAAACGGCTGAGGCAGGTCCAGGTCCTCCAAGGGAGGCACTTAAAACTCCTATCTAGTGTCCCTGCTGTTGCCTACCAACAGCGATGACCTGGCCGCACAGTAACAGGTTGACTTGCACCACACTACCACAAGTTCCGGGAGACCGGTCGGAAGGGTAGAGCTTGTCCCGGTTGGGGCGGTGCCCCGCTGGTGGGAGAGTCCTGGTCAGGTGGAAACTTCACTAGCCGACGGTAGGTCGGCGCCGGATCTCGCCATCCAGCGGAGGAAGAAGACCACCATCTCCCGAGAAAAGCATGCACTACACTAACGGGACTAATGACCAAAGCAGTTGACGCGCCCGGAAACCCGAAAAAAGTCAATCAATCAATCCATCGTTCAAGAAAGGTTGCCTGAGTAGCACATGCTGTTCTTGTTGAGAGCGAGGCGGCCCGCGTTGTGAGATCCTCAGCTGCGGCGCCGGCGGCGGACCTGTGGGCGGCGGAGGACAGCGACGCGGCGGCCGACAACTCGACGCGCGGAGACCCCGTGCGCGTGTTCCGCTCCTTCCGCGTCGTCAGCCCCGACGACCTGCAGGACGACGCCGTGCCGCGCGCCGCCACCGTCATCAACCTCGGCACGCGTGAGTACCTGCGCGTGCGTTGGAATGGGGTGGCTTCTGACTCTTCATCCGCTGGACGCGACGTCGACTTGGGAGTTTCGTTACTTCATTTTTGGTACTGAAACTACTGATTGGAAAACCAGCTGATCGAACGTTAGAAGTCACTCTATTTAAACTGTAGAATCCGCGCCGGCGTTCCTTTGGCGAGAAGAAGGAAGGCTATCAGTATAGTAGTGTTTCGTGGCTCTCATGTTACTCATAAGTGGAGCCCTAAAGTTCAGGTATTCATTTTACCCAAAATAAGCAAGCAAAAAGGCATTCAAATTTACTAAAATCGGCATGTAAAAAAAACTATTTATTCTGGATAAAGCGCGGGTGCAAAATTGCGTTAAACACAGTATTTACTATCGCGAAATTTTTGAATTGTTTTGCAATATAGGAACGACTACTTTTTTTAGGTACTTCATGATATGTGTTATTCAATACGATAGTTGGGTATCAAAAGATGCCAAAAAAGAGATAAAGAAGGATAGAGAGGGGGAGGAGAGACAGAAAAGGCTGGTTTATGAATGAAAAGAGACGTGAAACACGAGGTGCAAATGAAAGGAAACAACAGGTGGAAATGAGAGAGAGTAAATGTGTAAATGTATGTACGAGAGACAGGGAGAGAGAGAGAGAAGGAGAGAGAGATAGAGAAAGAGAGAGAGAGAGAGAGAGAGAGAATAGAAAGAGGGAGAGCTTGTTACTAAATGAGGTATGCAGAGAGCGCAGAACCATCTTCCGGAGCCCAACGCTCCATAAAACCGCCGTTCCGCTCCCTTTGCAACCGCTGCCGCCAACGCCCATCCGAATCCGACGAGGTGTGACCGCGCGTCGCTCTGGTGCTTGCAGCGCAAACGGCGGGCATCTGCATGACGGTGCCGGGGCTGCTGCTGACGGCGGCGATGCTGGTGGCGCTGCTGCTGTCGGCGGCGGCGGCGGGCGCCTGCCTGTGGCTGCGCGTGCCCGCGGCGCGCCGTCGACCGCCCGGCGTCGCACACGCCCTACCACCCGGCCGCCGCGCCGCCCTACATGGCCCACGCCCCGCTGCCCGCGGGCAAGGCCTAGCCGCGCCCCTCGGCCTCGCGCCCGCGGGCCCGCACCTCCTCGCCTTCCAGCCGCCGGCCCCGCCCACGCGCCAGGCGCGACACTACTTTTGTAAGCGAACAGCTAAAGCAAATGGATAAATGGAACATGCCTGGGATGCGCGATACGATTGGCTGTTATCAAAAAGAACATTCAAAGCAGTTTGGGCAAGTTAGCTTGTCAAAAAAATCCCCAATTTGATGTGGGCAATATGAGCCCTTTCCAAGTCAACGTATTTCCAAGTCAATGGTGAGGCTCCGGCCTCCACTATTAACATAAACCATTCTTGAGATTAGCCAATGCAAAATTTCCAACGCCTTTTCCTTCAAAATACGGATATTTAACTTACGCGTAACTGTTTGTGCTTGGTTAAATACGCGCATTCCAAGTAATTCTTTTATCCGTGTGCTTTGCTGGTCCAAAAAATACTCGCTCGCGGCGTCGGCGAGCCCCCGCCAGCGTACAGGATGTTTCAGAAACGGGAGGTTTGAGAAACCAGGTTGCGAGACCGAAGAGAAGGAGGAAAAGTAGTTGCTCACTCATGTTTCAATACTGTTCAGAGAATATTCATGTCCAGTGTCTGTTTGCTAAAGAAAACCATAGTATTTTCTCGGGTTTGATGCTTTTTGTAAACTCTTTAACAGACTTTTTAATGAGTTACATTACGAAAACTTCGAATCAAAACTTTAGGGAAACTGCATTTAACTAAAAGCCAACAAACCAGATGGAAGTAACGATATTTTTCTTCATAATTTTTAATTTATGTATCGATTTTCCTCCTTCTTCTTGAGTTCACAACACAATTTCAATAACTCCCAATTATGTCTTTGAAATGCACTGTATGTTAGAGTACTTTTGACTTTTGGCTGCAGTGGTCTTAAAAGTTGGTTTTCAGTGTCTTCCTTAACTTACTGTATGACACAGTCAAATGTCGAAAGTACAGTGTGCAGCGATTGCAGAGTACCTCTTTAACGCCGTTTGCCGCCGATTGAGACAGGCGTTCGAGCACTATACCTGGCCTGCAAGGATGCACAGTATCTGCACCGGTAAAAAGGTTTTCTAATTATACGTTCCATTTTTTCTTCAATTTGAAACTTTAATGTCTCTACAAAGTCAGAAATCTCGTAATCCTCGAAGTGAATGTTAAAATTTTATATTCCAACTAGATATTAATTTGAAAATTAAACGCAAATAGTTATTACAGTAGAAAAGATTCCTTTCTCCAAAACTTATGTAAATAGTTCGTCTTTCATTTTACTTATTTCTCTTCTACATTATATCTTTTCTACTAAATAACTATTTTTAATGATGCCCAACGCACATTTTATAATTGGAACAATTTCTGGATCGGTAAAACAATCACCTGGCTAAAAAATGAAAAAAGTGAAAATATTCACCCACATTCTTACAATTGTCAAGTTATAAAACATATTTTGTTATTGCTTCTTTAATTTTTCTAGAGCAATAAAATTCACATTACTTGCACTTTTTACACGACAGATAGTTGCCCAATATAATTCATTCCACTATTATCTGCGCTTATGGTCCGGAGAAAATTGTGAATTCACAACGTAGTTCAATACTTACGAACTTCTGACCTAGGAGTCAACAGTAGAGGCAAAGTAATCACATTCAATACCAACACTTATCTCAAGGAAAAAACATTTACATGCTTTTCGTATCGCATTCATTAGTAATGAAATACCGTCCGCGATAATGCTACAATGCTTACCGACTTTCCCTCTGAATGTTGATCGCAAACGATGGGTTTTAATCATACATCTGTTGAATGAGCACCGGTATATGATGGGAACTACTAATTAATGTGCATCATAACATGTAATTTCTGACATTTACTTTTCTGGCAAGAAGACAATACTGAATTGTCCTCTCGGCCATAACAAAGTATTAGGCACCGCAAATGTGTTAAAGGGTCTCTGCAAAGACGCTATGTTCCTTGTCTGAACTGCCTGAATGGCTACAGATAGAAAAATAAACCTCAACTGTTTGAATTTGTAGTTCGAACGCACATTTAAGATATTAATCTAAATAGATGTGAAAGTGTCCTGAAGGTTTCTTATTGTATCTTTTTATATAGAATATATGTAAATTTATAAAAAAAATGTCTAAGGTTTTCCTATACACACATGGTCACATTCAAATCTATCTTCTATGACCTGTGCCATACTCTGTATATTTTGTCAATAAACTGAAGTCAGATTTGTTAACGGATCTATATAAATTATCCTTTAAAGCTATCCATCAGATAATAAATGTTAATATACATTCTAATGATGATTCGATAAAGAAAGAACGACAGTACCACCAAAAAATATTAAGAACGCATTTGTAATCGAATTGTGAAACTGTCCAGACAACTGCAAAATATAATATGAATGGTCTCTACAAACGAATCCAACATAATTAAAAATAAACAAAAAGGTAACAAATACTTCAAGGGAGAGATCCATGATCTATTCTAAAGAGATCCAAGAAAGCCCCATGTTCGAGTGTACTGTAACGCCAAACAGTAAAAAAATAGAATACTGTAAAATATAAGCCGGAATCGATCGGGACAGAGAAAAATTCTGGTTTAGGTGGGTTTCCATTTTATGCAAGCTTTTCCATTTTATGACACTTGTGATATTGACCTTCCTACCTTGAAATTAGTAAATTACATGACTTATCGATCATCGAAATACGTTAACGTATTAATGGAAGAAAACACCAATAAATGAATAAACACTCTTCATTGACAGCTTTTGGGGAGTTGAAAGATAAAAAACTTACTGGCTGAATTGGGACTGCTTGCTGACTACGCACAATGCGTCACAACTCAATACTATGACTTTTTAATACCCTCGCATGGCTTTGAGCAATATGTATCTGGTCGTGAAGTTATGATTTTCAACGCGGGGCAGGGAGGCACGTATGTCCATACACCTTCCCACGCTCATAGAGAGGGAATTCCCCTACGGCATACGCCTTGAGAGACAAGCGATCCCAAGTTCGAATTCCAGGCTGACAGCTGACGCCCCCTTCCTTCGATGTCCAGCTGCCACGACTAAATCGCATGTCACAGAGATGAGAATTTCAAACAAGCTTGCAGATGCATTCATTTCATTAGGAACATCTTACGTCTCTCTGCCAATTGTATTAAATTCACAGGAATTCCCTTTTATAAAGATGACCCCCTGCAGCTCATGAAAAGCCGTTCCGTTTCCGCGATGGAGAGGTCCCGTTTTATGCTGTGTAAAATACCATTTAACTTCACGGGCAGTAGAAATTTTCCGGTTTATGCAGGTTTCCGGCTTGCAAAGGTTCCGGTTTAGACAATTTCATTGTATTATGAAACGATGGTGTAGGCAGTATCGTATGAATATCGTAAACTTCATACGAGCATATCAATACCTATTAATCGAGTTTTATTCAGTACTTTTTGTACAAATAATGACATCGACTCTTTAATGGTTCTCTTTTTCTTAACACAAGAGCTCAGAGGTGAACATTTAAAGACACCTACAGAAACAGGTTCTACTTAACCGATTTTAAAGTTTGTGTAGTTTTAATTGCTTTTCAATGATAAATTTAAAATAAAAAGTCAAATTATTTCTCTACGGATGATAATCATGATATCGATATCCTGTATTTTACTATTAATTAAGAATTTTCTTGTGATTTTACACCCTTAGTCTATGATAGTAAATCGTAACTCAAAATTTCAATTCACCTAATTTTTCGCGTCAGATGGCTGTCTTGCACGAGTAGTGAGATAGGTGTCCGATGGGTATCACAGAAAAGTGCGCAGAGAGTACGTAAAAAAACTAACTAAAACTAGGCGCAAAAGGTAAGAATTTAAAAGAAAAATTCTTTTTTATCATCTCCTGGTCAACATTAATTTGATGTCTGCTTTGAAAATAGCACTTCATTCAGATCAATTCGCACGTAAGACGATTACAACAAATAGGTATGTAATGCACAAAATAATATGAGTACAACAAATGTTCGTGCCCTATCTCAGATGCAAACTGCAAGTTTAATACTGTGTTACATAACCTCGATTTGTGACTATTTCGCGGCAATAGTCACTATATCTTCTCGGTTTGCGAGTCGGAGATATTCGCATATAATAGTTCGCATATGATGCATTGTTCGCAGACGGACAAACGTTTTGCCGTCATTCGATTTTTCGGCATCAAAGACCCACAAAACTTGTATTCTGGCTACATCACGCGTTATAGGTTGTTTTTCTAAATTTAGCAACTCGATTTATCTACTTTTTTGCAACCAGGGCCCAGAAATAAGAATTTTTCTGCCCTAAATTCGCCATTTTTTTCGCGCAGCGTTACATCTTTCTCTCTACTCCGTAGCGAGAAAGTAAAAGTTAATTCATATTATACATAAAATATATAATTCATATTTTATAAAAATGAAGTTCATATTTTTGGCTTATAGCGGATGTTGTCGCAAAGAAAATATTTGTGTGTGGGCCCGTGGTCGGTGTGTGCGTGGTGACGCATCCGTGTGTATTCGTTTTGTGATAATTTTGTTTTGTAGTAATTTTTTACTTCCGCTGCAAGTCATTTGTCATTATGAGATGGCGCATGAAGATGGACAATTCGCGATAGTAGATATTTGTGAGGTTATGTCACCTTCAGTAAACACGAATGCAACCCGTCCACACAACTGATACGCACCACAAATTCTTTTGATATGCGTTCAAATTCCGACAGAGGTCGGTTCGTGTTCGCGCCGTGTGACGTACATTTTTGCGAGCGTTCTCATTTGACGAATACGTCCACGTTATTGGAATTAAGTTCGCTTGGGCAAAGTTCATTGTGCACGGCATTCGACGTAACTTTTTGTAAGTGGACGTGCGTACCAGTGATTTTGAGGTGACGAAAAGTGGCGGGTTCTATCCGGCTGGGTGAAAGGAATTTAGATGATGTACGTTAATGTATGTTTAAAATGGCCGAGTTTATAGGGCCTGTCGGGTTCACGTTCGTAGACAAACTGATCTGATCAGCTATTCCCGTGGCTTCCTTGATCACTTGCACGCCAATGCCGGAGCAGCACTCCAGAAGTGATATTATACGCGCACGTTTTCTGGAGCCCCGGAATTCCTACCCCCACTCCTTTGCCAACATTAGTGAAATTAAGAATAAATTGTAGCAACGAGCATCGTGGACAAAATCTGATAACAAGAAATGTTTGCTCCCATGTAATAAATTTTGCATCGAAAAACGAACTACAATTGCGATATAAAATTCCTTGTCAAAATAACCAAACTCCTCACTCCTTGAGCAACAAGGAGCAATGGAAGGTTCAGGAAAAAGTGAGCGGATAATACGTGCCGGTCACCTATCCTCATCCACATGATTAAAAAATTATTCTACAAGACTCGAAATGCAGCATGAGTGCCCTGGACAAATAGTAAATTTACTGGTCTCTCATCCACCAAATACGTGGCCGATTGCGGCTAATCCTGGCCATTGCGGCTAATCCTGATGCCCATGGATTGTGAAGGAAAAATGAGAATGATAAATAAATAGATGAGACGGATAAATGAGATAAATAAATAGAAACTACAGTCAGATGTAGCAGAGAAACAATCGTGTAGGTACATGCAAAAGATTCAAATAATGCATCATAATGTGCAATCTCTTTAAAATAAATTGAATTTATCAAAGCAGCATTACAGTGTGATCTGAGTCAAATAGATGTTTTTTGCTTTACAAAACATTGGCTATCTCATAATGATATAAACACACTCCAAATTCCTAGTTTTTACCTTGCAGGATCTTATTGTAGAGTGAGGGAATGAAATAAGGGCTCTGCTTGCAGAAGTTCGTGTATTTACGTAAAAAATAATATTTATTCTACCTTCATATTAGAATTTAATTTATATGCAGTTGAAAAAGTTTTAAAAATAATAGTCGCGCATTTCACTACGCTCAAAATTATCTCACTTTGTATCTACGGACCTAAATTTCATAAAAAATCTAGAGATAACTCTGAACAAAATTAGTAATCTCTCGTTTAAATCCATTGTTGTATGTGGAGATTTCAATATTGATTTTCTGAGCGAATTCCACAAAAAAGAGCAGTTTCTCAATTTACTTCATTCTTTTAATTTAGATATTACAGTGAACGTACCTACACGGAATACATTTAAATCGCTAAAAAAGATTAAATTAATTAAAAAACCACAACTAGATTAAAAAAAAAAACATGATGCACAAATCTTACAATACATGAATACGAAAAAAAACACGCATGTGCAGAGCATTTAATAAAATTAACATATAATTATTTACAGACTAGACCCATTGGAATACTTTTAGATCTTTCGAAAGCTTTTGACGTTAACCATAACATTCTGCAGGTCCTCTCAAAATTACCTTCATATGGAATTCGTGGCATTGCCCTAGAATGGGTACCGTAAACAACGATCCCAAAGTAGAAATACCGTACTGGCGCGAAAGGACATTATTTACTAATCTTTCCAATTCTTTGCCAATTGAACATGGGGTCCCACAAGGTTCGATCTTAGGTCCTATCCTCTTTCTGTTGTACGTAAACAATATGCACTAATCTATTAAAAATGGAAGAACAGTTCTGTTCGCGGAGACACAAAAGTTCTTTGCAAAAAAAGAAACAATAAATTGTACAATTTCAGAAGTTTCAAATTGGTTTTGTAATAACATATTAATATTTAACGAAGGAAAAACTGTCTCAATGCAATTTTGCGTTTCAAATCGGCAATCGTATTCTCCATTGAAAATGAACAATGTGCAATTGGCTGTTGTTAAGAGAACAAAATTTATAGGTCTCTCAATTCAAACCTCAAATGGAATATACATATAACAGAATTAAACACGAAATTAAACTCATGTTACGCATTCAGAATTATTTCAAATTCTATCAACCTTCATGCAGCTCGTTGCGTGTATTTCGCAAATGTACATTCCCGCCTGAGATATGCCATAATATTCTGGGGAAGCTTATCCTTTAGTGCCCAGACATTTAGAAAAGAATTTTTGCAAAACAAAATTATCCGAATAATGAAAAAATGCCATCCACGTGATCTCTACAAGCCTGTTTTCATTGAGTTTGGAATCTTACAATAGCCTTGCCTATTTATTTACGAATCTATAGTATTTGTCAAAACTGACTTAACGTTGGGAACATATTTTCATGTAATACTGATATTCATAATTACAACACATGGCGCACATCTTCATCAAGTGTCAGTATCAACAGCTCACTAAAAGAAATTCAAATACAATACATGTATGTTACTTTACAACGCATTGCCAGATCAAATTAAACAATTTAAAATCGGTACACAAATTTAAATTAAAAGTAAAATATTTTCTGCTGAATAACTGTTTCTATACAATTAGATACTATACTGATCATCAAAAAGAAAAATAATGTTTACTTTAACAAAACAATGATATAGTGAATTATTTTACATTTGTATTGTATAATTTAAAAAAAAAGACTTTATATGTATGTAACAAGTAATGTACTTCAGCTCCCGGGTCAATAACCCCCTTTTAGATCGGGTTTTTGTCCCGTTTCACTGATCCATTGAGCAAATGCTGAAATGGCCCCTTGTAGTAGTAGTATAGCTTATGGTGAGTTTCTATTTTGTTAGCAATACAGAAAAGTCAAATCTGCAGTTCGTTTACAATTTTCTATAACTCAAAAACGAAAATATCTAGTTCTTGAAACGTTAATCTCTAGCTTTTTAAATTATTATTATTATTATTATTATTATTATTATTATTATTATTATTATTATTATTATTATTATATTATTTCCATCTTTCAACAATTCATAGTTAGATTGTTAGGAAGGGATTCTGACACTCAAGAAAGCGTGCGCAGATGATTTTCTCCCCCATTCGTTACATACAGTTTTTGACTAAATAAATAAATCAAAAAGAAGGGCGGAAATGAATTCCCTGGGTCACTATACTTGGGTTTTGTAACCCGGCGGCTGAGGGTAGAATCTCCAACATGGAATTCGGCACTTTTTGAGTCATTCTCAGTCCTGCCGCTAAGAGTCTCTTAATCTGCAGCACTGCTTGATTCGGTCGCGATCATGCGACATCTTATGGCAGGACCAAGAAAGATGCAAAAAGTCGTGCCGAATTCGGGATGTCGCATGATCGCGACCGTACAAGCAGTGCTGCAGATCAAACGACTCTAGCGGCAGGACTGAGAATGACGCAAAAAGTCGTGCCGGATTCCATATTGGAGCTACTACCCACAAAAAACAAACAAACAAATCTAGCATACGCCTTCCTTCGGAGGGGAAGTTAAGCCGGCTGTCCCATGTTAGTAGATTTACTGCATGTAAAAGATACTCAAGCCCCAATGAAGCCTTTGGGCTAAATTAAAATTGCTTGTTTCTTCGCCTAAGTAAAACCTTCTTTCTCCCCTATTTGGTCAGACGGAAGAGCAGGCATCCATGGCCTGAGTCTCGCCAAAAAGCCATCAATTTTTAAAATTGACCAAAAAAATATTTCCATTTATTGTAAACATTTTTTCATCATAAGGCTTCAATTTACTTATATTTGAAAAAAAAATGTTAATATTTTTAATGTTTTAAAAGATTTTTAAATAAAAGATTGTTTGTTACATATGTTTGTATAAAAATGTTTCTATGATATGGAACACTAAACTAACCTCCCTACCCCCCTGTAATGAAGCATAACACTGCCTCAAGTCCCCTCCCACCCTCTTTAGTGTTACAAAATTTATGGATGTCCCTTAAATGAAACATGGCAATTAATTTATTTCTGAATTAGAAACAAGGACAAAACCAATAAGAAAAGATATCTAGAAGTGTGAAGAAAGCATACAATTCTTCAATTCTTCTAACATCACTATTTTTGGAAGAAAGTCAATTGGCTTAAATTACTTAATAATAATATCGTTAAAACTATTATACTATTATAATTCTGTTTTGATTTTAAAAAAATTAAAAAAATTTTTTTAAACTTTGGGCAAATAAAAACAGATTTGAATTTACTTCATTTTAATTTTGACAAGGTAGTTTGGCAAACAAAGTTTCTAAAAATATCATTTAATGGTATGATTTTCATAATAACGAAAAATACAACTTGTAATAGTGTAGTTTGGCGTACAATTTATAGGTACTTCATTTTTTGCCAAACATTGTTTACAAAACTCAATGCATTTCCTCAACAATTCATGAAAATGTTGATGTTTCTTCAAAGGTGTAAAATTGAATCAAATTAAAATTTTGGAAAATGAACTGTTTCCATTCTTCAGTAATCAAATGCTATAATTCTTTACAAACTATGGAGATTACTATTCACTCTTTTTATTCACCACAGATTTTCCAATGTAGATGGAGTAAATCAAATCAACTCTGTAATATGTGTTTGCTGGAAGATGGAATTTAAAACAAAAATAATTAATTCTGAGATTAAAGTTAGTTTACAAAAAAAAATTTCTTTGAATTAGAAAGGAGTAAACATGCATTATAGAGCAAGGTTGTTTCCATATTAGACAAGATTCCGCATTAAGCAATGTAATACTGAAGAGTTTATATTTGCAATTTATGTTCACATTGGACAGATTCCCACATTATACACATTCCGCATTGAGCAAGTTTTACTGTAATTCAAAAGCAGTTCAATGTCCTAACATTAGAAATGTAATTAAAGAGTTACAATGTAGGGAATGAAAATACTTTTTTAATTTGTGACATCAAAACCCAAGAGAATATTGTAAATATCGAAACCTGTAATTTAAGAGCAACGCAAACTACAAAATATTCATCAGACGTTAATTCACTATAATGTTTAGCCTTTTTCAGTTTGATAAGTCAAATCTCACATTTGAAATGATTTCAGATCAATCAGCATTTCTCTCAGTTCATGAAAGTGGTCATCAATTCCCATCACAAAACGGTTTCTTATTCTTAGGGTGAACACTTTTACAAGAGAATCTGGATTAGAAGAACTTGCTAATCAATGCTTATAGTAAGAAGTTTGAGGTGGAAACAATTTTGTAGTTCAACAATTTAGATTTTGTAAATGACCAGTGCATTGTTGACTTTTCTTCAGTCCTCTTTTTTTTAAATTCCAAATACTGCATTAAAGAAAATAGAAGATGGAGTGGTAAAAATAGGGACTGAAGTTCCCTACTAAGTACAAAATTATTATCATGTCATTTAGGAGCAAATATACGTACAGTAGAATCCTCAATTAACACACCTGCATTAAAGGGCCTAATTAAAAATTAATCTGGGCCCAAAAAATAACACTGTAAATATAATGCATTTAAGTAATCCGAGTTTCCCTAAATACAAATTTAGCAAAACAAACGGGAGGGGATTAACCCTTATTGTACCTACATGTAGAAATACTAACTAGATGAAGAAAAAAAACTGTCTCGTAAGCTAATACCCAGAGCTCAATTGATGCTTCCCTATGCATGTCCAATTGTGTGACGAGGTTATGACTCTCAGCCTTCACACTAGAAAACAAGAACTGGAGATTGATTTGTTAATTGCGAAGGCCAAAATCCATAGCCACAAAAATGGACATGCATAGGGAAGCGTGTGTACAATGGATAATTTCCATTTCAAGCCCATACTACTTTGTTCTTTGTTATCATGTTGCTTCACTTTGGTTCACAGTATCACATATCTCACAGTATATTTGAAGGGATAAAAATCAAAAACAAATGTGAAATTTACTTACAAATGAGAAAGGCAAAAAAATTATTGAGCACCATCAATGCTACTCAGAGCTCTAAAATGAAGCTTTTGATTACCTATGAGACAAATTGTCTCCTCCTTACTTTAGCAAGATCTTTTCTATTTATTTGTAAAACCAAGTTGATTTTGTAACATCGTTATAAGCTTAAAAACTTGTGAAAGTATAAAAATAACTCAGGAAATATTTTTTTGAATGCAACACCTATTTATTAAAAACCCCTGTTTGAGAGAGAAATAAAACCCAGATTGGTTCATTAAATATTCTACTGACTATAAGGGGAAATGTAAATACTAAATAATATTAATTATAATTATGTTAATTTTGTTTAACTACTTGCAGTCTAAATGCAAGGTTAGTATTCGTAAATTTAAGGAAGATGAAATATTAAAAATTAGGGACAGTTCGTTAATTACATAATGCCAAAAAGTGGGGGAGGCAGTTTGAGGCAGCAATATGCAGCGTTACTTGAAGATAGGGAGGGTTAGTCGAGTGTTACGTAAAGATGATATTTAATTTTTTTTTTTCTTTCTTTCTTTTTTTTTCTTTTCTACATTTGCTGAAATAATTATTTTTATTTTTATGCTGACAACAAAACATTAAACTATTCACAAATTAAATTTTAATAACTTTAAATTTTATGATGTACAAATTGTTACAGTAAATGAAAATATTTTTTCATTAATTGATTGAATCAGTTTGGTTACAAAGAACATTTTCAAAACAAACTACAGTATATTCTAGAATCCAATTAAATTAGTATAGTAGACTCCCATCTATGCGTACATAACAGCACTCCCATCTATGCATACATAACAGCAAATGCATTGTTAGAAATTCTCTCTTATATTGTCATTCCTTTACTGAAAAATTGTCTCCAATCTTATCATTAGCTGCAGACAGCATCACCTACTAATTCTGACTTATCATAAATTTTTGTATATAACACAAATAGAATTAGTACCAATTGTTTGTTGTAGTTATATTAATTTTTCTTTTACTTATGTAAATGGGGGGGGATTGTTGCAAGCATTATGTAATTATTTAAGGGATTCTGAGTGCACATTGTTGTAGAGTTACAAGGGAGAGAGAGGAAGTACTCAACATTTGCATAAATAGGTAATTTATGGATACCCCCTAACAGCAACATGCTTAAGTGCGATTCTAATCACAAACTTTTCACAACTTTAACAGAGAAGAAGAAATCCATGGAAATATTGTGCAAAACAAAACAATTTTCTACATCAAAACATTGGAGAAACTTATTATTAATTTTAAAGATCTATACAAGTCAATTTATAGTCCACTACACATGGCAAACGAGGAGCAGGGGAAGGGGGGGGGTTAAACATTCAAGAGGATTTGCTACGTTATTTGGTAGAAAATAATACTATCCATAAGGCAAGTTGAAACGGTATTTATTTGTCTTCTCATTGAGGTTTGTAAAAAACAGAAGTCTGTTACATAATGGATCTGTTTACAACTGATGTAATACAATACTCTGGGATAAACAGAACATTAAAAGCAAAGCAGAAAACAGAATAGAAAAATTTTACTTTTGAAATATTAGGAATCTAGCAACACTATCCAAAGAGAATTCATGCTTTGCATGCACATTAGTGAAACAAACTTCCCCTGGACCAAAATTACACCAGTATCTGCCCACATACATCAATGTGTAGCACATGTAGTTGTGGAATGATGAAAGTAAGAAGATACAACCTCCAGGGCTTTGATTGCAGACAAATTCTGAGCTCACTGAATAACGAAAACAAAATAACAATAAACCATAGAATATGATTGAAAGTAATACACATTCCTCTCATAAACCACAAGCCTTCTATACAGAATATGATCTTTGTCACACAATACACTCCTCAAATATCTTTCACACTATTTAAAAGAATACATCAGTACTTGAGGAACTCGTAGAAGCTGTTCACTGACTTCAAGCCTATCAGCTGTATTATATCAGCTTCCAGATATTATCATCTACTAAAATAGCTATTAAAGTTGCAGTTACTGCAGATGTACTGCAATATCTGCAAACAGCGATACAACACTGCAACGTGGCTTTGAATTTTTTTTAGCCATTTCGAAGAGGAAAGGTATCTATGAATTCATTGGTAAGTACACAGTATGGGTTTCTCACATAAATTGAGATATGGAAATTTATAAGCAAAGAGATGTTACTGAACACACAACACAGAATTGAGAAAATTCAGAAAACAGCTGGTCATGAACTGCACAATTCTTCTTCCGAAAGCAAACACACATTAGGTCAATTTCAAGTTGTGCCTTCTGTACACGTTACACAAAGACACAAGTCAGAAGTAGAAGCAAACAGTTGTAATTACAACAACAAAGCCCTTTTTACAACCAGCAATACACTGAACAGTTTGAACACAAATCTATGTTTTTATATTGTTTCTTGGGAAAGCTTCACGGCAAAGCAGCAACACAGTAAGTCAAATGTACAATTTGTCTGCATATAATATACTAAAATGAGAACTGCATTTAGTTCATACGTATATATAGCAGACACAAAACTAGATATTGTTCAACAGTTCTTGAATTAGCATTTATTGAACAAAAGTAACTGCATGAACAAAACTTGACAATCTCCTTTCACTCCTAGATATTCTCCAATAATCTCACCATTGCCAGTGCTGCCAATAAAACATTACTGCTATATCACATGTGGAGCTCCAAAGAGCAATGTCTACTTACATAATGTTACGTTATACAAAATGCCAATAGACGTATTTAAAAATTCGTAGCAAATGTCAAATGTTTCCTAGCTTTGGATGTACCTCACTGCACAGACTTTTCTTCTTTTCCATGAGCAGAAGTCCCTAGCCAATAAGGAGATCTGAGCAAAGTCTGATGCACTCTGCTGCTTCTCCATGAAATATTCACAAACTAGAGTTGGCCTTAAGACTTTTGCCAAAACTTGCTGGCACCTCGGAGTCCTTTAACTTTGATAGTCTTCTTGCCTTTTTCACCACCTTGTGCTACAGCCTCCCTTGAATCCGTAGCCATGGCCTCTTCAGAGTCCTGTGTTTGAGTCTTCAAAGTCTTCTTAATATTTACAATCTGGAATGATTGTATAGAAACATGAGCTCTCAACATAAAACGATAAAATGTTCTGAAAGATGACAATTACTTATTACATAATAAAATTACACATGTAGTATGTTGTAAAATAAAGCAGGCAGCAGATGAATGTAGGCATTTACATTTAAATTAAAAACATGACATTTCTACAGAATTAGTAATTTCTCACTAAAGAAACAAAGATATTACATTGTTCTTTCAGCAAATCAAGTGTTTAAAACACATTTTAAAGCATGTATGTTGAACCATCTGTTGGAAATATATTTAATCATATGGATGATGAAAAATCTACAATCAATAACAATCTCTCTCATTCAATAGTTCACGAGAAAATATGACATTGAAATCCTTTTAAATAATTAATATACTACCAACGTGTTTAATGGAATGACATATTGCATAAAATGAAAAAGACTATGAACCAAACTTATTAAATAGGAATGCTTGAATAATTTAAAATAGTTGATAATTTCCTAAGACTAATTGCAGGAAATATAGAATACATTTATGTATACAACCATTTTGAATCATTTTTTGTATTGAAAACAACAACAACAACAACCAAACTGCTGGGTGAGTAACAAACCAAGCAGCTTTTTTACTCAAAAAATTAAAACACCAATATTGCATTTACATAAGATGAACTTTAATAAATTTAGAGTTGGAAGAAGGGAAGCAAAAGAAAAAAAAGAAAACACAAAGAAGAAGAAATTTAGGGGGAGGGGGGCGCTTCCACAAATTGTTACAATTTTATTTTATAGCAGTGGTGTAAATCAAGGATTGATCAATCTGCCCTGTCAAGATTCAAGATGGTATTGCACTTGCACACTATCAGATGACTCTTTATAATACCACTTTTTACTTTCTCATCTTTTATGCTATTACTCATACCTAGTAAAGAGAAAGAATTGAAATGCTGCAGTGAAAAGTGGCGATTTTTCATTAGAAAAACTTGTATTGGGGGGGACTGACATATAAAAAGTGGATTCATCTTAATTGACATTTACTACATTATTTTGTCCAATATTTTGTGGTCAGAATCCAGGATCTTGATACTTGATATTGTAGCGATTCAAAAAAACTGATGTACGACAAAATGTCTGTCTGACTATCCATCCTGTGGTCAAGACAAATGCCAAAACAGTTCCTGACTATTTTCTTCAAAAATATTATTCCTTTATTGTTCCGGCTGAACTCAATCTTTGAATGTGAATTTGAGGTGGATAACTTAATTCTTGGAGGTGTTTGACATCCTTTAGCCTGAACATTTTCAAAATTTTCTCAAAAATGCCTTCAAATATTTGGATTACATTTTTTCAGGTAGAGCAAAGTAATCTTCTAAAACTGACTCAGGTTCAATTTCTGTTTTTCTTTCCATTTTCTTTTGAAAATTCTCTGTATTTTCGAAAACTATAGAAATTCAACTTTTTTCAGCAATCTCCTACAAGTACAATATTGAAGATGAAATACTTTTTTCTTTCATAAAATCTATTCTTCAAAGAAAATAAGGTCATAGACAATTATTTAAAATTATGACTAGTTTTGGCATAATTTTGTGAAATAGAGGAATTTTCTAAAATATTTTATAAATTAAAGTTCTGTCTTCTTGTTTTTATTTGTTACAACAGTCATTAAAGGTCAAATAAATATAAACACATCAAAAGTTAAGTATATTATTATTATTATTATTATTATTATTATTATTAAAAATAACAATATACACAACATTTCAGGCATCTGTTGCGCCTGTCATCAGGCATCTGAAATTTAAATTTGAAAAGCAGGCAAGCAAGAAAAAATACACTTATAAAAATGGAGCAAGTTTCATTTTCTGTAACTCATTGAACTTGTGAAAATTGCAAAAGTTGTAAATAATGCAAGAAAGTATGTGTAGTAATATTTAATATTTTCAACACCTGAAAAAACTACGGATAATAAAGTAATATTTGGAACATATTTGGAATTCACTTGGCCATTCATAATGTAAAATTAAACTGTATTTATTTGTGGAAGGTTACTTCTTTTCATTCCAAAAATTGATCCACAAGCCTAAGTATGTCATAGGTAGGTTCTGTGTAAATGTCATATTGAGTCTTCAAGCCAATTGCGTTCTGAAAACTCACTTGAGACAATGCTTTCAGAAAACACTGACTTTTAATTTATTCAAAATAATTATTTGTACTCAATTATTCTCAATCAACTGATCAAATTCTATCCTGCCCTAAGGAAGAAAATATTTCCTTAACTATTACTATGACAACTTTTCTTACATTCCATTCTTCATTTAAATGAGAATAACAGCACACATACTAATAAGAAAAAAATATAAAATTCCTTTTATATTGAATTAAAAATAATACCTATATTTCTAGAAAGTAATACAACACAGACTAGTGTGTTGCTGGGCTAAACAAAAGAGTACTGAATTTCTCACCTCTTGTTCAATGGCTTCCTTGTGCTTCAAACGACGATTTTTCTCAGTATTAGCTCTATTGATCTGTGTCTCCACACATGACAATACAGCCTCACATGAATCACACCATTCTTGTAATGTGTTGATAATTGATCCAAGATCACCAGGTTGAATATCACGTCCAATTGCATAGTCTACTTCTAGCTGGCTATTCTTTTGATCCAGTTTCCCATGTATTATATCTACAAACCATTTACAAGATAAATGTTTAAAAATAAATTTTTCAACGCAACACTTAGTTGAAAACCAAATATTCCTCATGAAAAAAAGAAAAAAAATTCCAGAAGAAAGTACAGATTGGACAAGGGTAAATTTTGGAGTTTATAGATTTTCTCAATTTTCTTCAACAGAAATATTCACAATAGACTTATACCCTTACTTTGTAAAATTCAGTATTGTTTAATTTAAGGACAGTGCACAAGGAATTATTACAAGCACCCAAAACGAGGTTCTGGATCATAGAATATTGTTTTCATTTTCTATATTTACTTATTTTGGTCATCATCCTATTTTAGCAAACAAGTTTTAACTTTTAACAATAGAAATGTTACTGTATTAAAGGCAAATTTTTTGGTGTTGGAAATGTCATTAAATAACGCAATAGGATTACAAATTACAATAGCCATTACAAATTAAAGCAAGGCCAAGAAATTGTTAAAAATATTATCTACAGAATACTGTTAAGAGCACAGGCGTGATCTAAACTTTAACACACTTGCAGTAAGCAATAATTTTTAGTCAAGTATCTTACCAGCATAAATAGCTTCAATAATGAGGTCTTCAAGATCTCTCACATTCTTTATGTCTAGCTCTTGCAACAGAACAGAGTAAGGTATACACTGAAAAAAGGACAATGATCATTAAATTATTATTTTAGTATTTATGAAGGTAATGCAAGAAAGTTATTTTCTTTGAAAAAAACAGAGTGAGAAAACAGGAAAAATAAAAAGGTATTAAAAGTAGTTTATTGTTGAAGACAATTGCCTCTAGAGATTTACATATCAAGTTCCCTTAATGTGAGTCTGTGGTGTAGGTGAACTTTAAGCTGAAAATAAATAATTATTAGAGGATAAATTGACACAATATAGACACTCAAAAGAAACTGGTGATAGACAGCACTAATTTGCTACATCAGAATCACAATCCTAAAGTTGTGTGAAGCGAACTAAAGAATATTTTACAGATTTATATTTCTGTATGTCTTTCAGAGATTATTAAGGACCAACATTAGAATATTACTAATCCAATGATAATGATTTTTTCCCAAAGATAAAATCTGCTAGTTTCAATTCTACATTTTAATGTTAAAAAGAGATGTACATCTCATTCAATGTATGCCCTACCTAGAAAAATTTCCAGAATTGGTTAAATATTCTATATCAATGTTTAAGAAATTTTTTATTTAAAAAAAAGGAAAATTTAACTATTAAAAGAAGTTCCAAAGGGAAAACAGAACAAATATAATTCAATAAAAATTAAGTTCATAATGAATACATGAAAAGTAATATTCTGCAACAGGTTTACAGCACACCAAACATTAACTATTAATTACAACACCCACTTTTTTATAATTAATTTCCAATTAAAAAAAACAAAACAAAGCAAAACAGCTTTAAATGTTTTTCTTTTTATTTCAATTTAAATTCATAATTTAAAAAATCATTTATCCTTGATCTACTTCCTATTTATCCATTTTTAACTCAAATGACAAACATCACAAGACCGTTTGGGATTGTCTTGTCAAAATGTGAATATAAGATTTTGACATGACAGAATTCTTTCTACAATATTCAGAACAGTAGAAATATATTAAGAACAATGTACAGAAAACACTGATTTTAGGACTACCGAATAAGGTAAAAGAGAAAACTTGTATAAAATTTTAAGTAGGCAATAAATAACATTTTGAATTTATAAAAAAAAAACTTGAAAGTATTTGTACATAGACTCCATGTATAAATAAATAATTGTTTAATTCTCAAGCAAGATTTTCATTGTTTACTGATGTTAATAAATAATGGAGTTTTTCCAGAGAATGATTTTAGGTAAAAGAAATTTTATTCCACTATTCAATAATTTTATTTGCTTAAACTTTTTTTTCTCTCTCTTTCTTTTTTCAGATAATGTCTGCTTTAAATTTTCATTTATCTTTACATATTTGAAACTCAACATTTTTGTTTTGTAATAGTCATTTATTTATTTGTGTTCATAATTAACCAAACTTTTCTCAATTTTAAGCTATGTATAATAGCACCAAAGATGTAAAAGGGAGTTGACTCAATATATGAAACAATATGGGAAGAGAAATGTAAATAAGGAATTATGATATTAATAAAATTAAATAGGCCTGTAAAAATGCAAAATTTACACAGTTCATTATTGATGATGAAAATTCACAGAGTAACTTAACAATAAATGTAAACAATGTAACTGGTTGGTGTAAAACCTTTTCTGACATTACATTACCAAAAAGACAGTTCCTCATATCATTAACATTAATCCTTCTACCACAACTGAATCACCACAAAATAACGAAGATTTGTGTTCTGCATAGCAGAAAGGAAAGAAAGAAAAAGCATGAATTTAAGTTACAACACCAGCTTGTGAGATTCATTCAAAACAAATGCTGTTTGCATGAGATGATACATCAAAGTTACAGAAACAAGAATTATTTGATCATACACACTGAAGATAAATATAAAAACATAACATTTTGAATAATTTCTACATTTCCCATCCTTCTGAACCAATGTGATTCCGTTCGATGAGGCAACATGTCAGGAAGCATTCTTATGAACACTTGCTCCAACCAAAACCCTCATGAAACATAAGAAACTTAAAACAAACAAACAATCAGAATAGTGAAAATAATACTAATATTGGTAAAGGAAATTTGAATGTTGATTTTTGAAGAACAAGCAATTTATGTTACAAATACGGATGGATGCAAAGAAAGGTTAATCAAGTTGCAGGCAGTTGTAGGCACCAAACATGCACATTGCGAGTTCACCACACTGTAACATTTGCTTTTCATCCAGGTCTTTGTCTTCGGTTCACTAAGCCAAATAGCTCACCTTCGATTTTGTGGCTAGGGTAACAATTGTTAAGTGCTGCAATTTCTTCTTCTGCATAGGGGATAAATCAAGCAATTGAGCTTTATTTTCTAAATATTGTCGGTATGTTCCATATGCAAATAATCTTAGTAACTGGTAGTAGCTTGCATGAGGCCCAGGCTCCAACTAAAAAGAACAAAGGTACCTAGTGAAAGACATGATAACAGATGGTGATCAATAGCATTTATGGATTCTATGCTAAGGTGGTATACAGAGGAAATTCAAATCAGGGAGAAAAAGACTTAAGTAACTGAATAGTTCAGCATAACAAGATCTGAGTTGCCAAATTTAAAATGCATAAAGGAAATGAGAACTGGAAGTAAATTAGAGGTTTCATCAAATGTTATCAATTTGCTTCTACATTTCTCACTAAGGCCTTTACCTTTATTCATGATTCATGTAGAACAATTTCACTCGATATTCAGTCAACATTTATCATAATACCAAAAATACTGCTGTCAAATTCAAAACGCATATCATATTTTTTAACAATAATAATAATAATAATAATAATAATAATAATAATAATAATAATAATAATAATAATAATAATAAGCTAAATAAATCTTAGAAATTGTAGAAAGTTTATCTCAAATATAACAATTACTGCAAGCTAAATTGACTGAAGTAAATGATTTGTGTTACACTGACCTCAATAATATTTGGCATATCAAGCAATTCACCAAATACATGAACTCCAGGTGCTTCAAGAACTTGTTTAATTAACTCAACTGCTGCTGCACCCTTAGCAGACTTGGCCAACAGCACAAACTGCTCCAAGGGATTATTACTAGTGGCTGGTACCTTTTCAGTTGTCATACTGTTTTTCATTTACCCTGTAAGAGTATATAAATTAATCTGAAAATAATCATGTTAGTAATCAATATTTTAACCTAAATCGTGGATGTAATTAAGGCATTCAAGTACCCTGCACTGAAGATTAAAATGTCATAAAGACCATATGTATTATATAATACACACTTTTAAGATTGAACTTTGTAAAGTCAATGCCTAAATCTTTTTCAAAAGAAATCTAATTCAAAAACCATGAAAACGTCTCCACTGACCCACTCGTGATATAAACAACGACACTAATAGGTTCCTTCAGTAACAATAAGAAGTCAAAGAAACGTATAGGTTATGTTCATCGCATTCATTCACGCATACAAGGTACAGTAATTACACTTCATTTGCATATTAGTTACAAAACTACAGAATTTTCGAACAAACAATTAATAATAAATGTACGCATCTCTGAACACACCTTGCATACAACAGAGTTATGTTTCAACCACTTCGATCAACAGCGCTCCTTGTTCTCAACACGATGTCACAACGTCTCGTTCTCTTTGGTCAGATACCAACAAAACCACTGGTTACACTCTTCCTCAGCTTGGGAGAAGTTTCTAAATTCGCTAGGGATCGTCTTACGCCTACTCGGTGCTGATAATCCCACCGGCACCGGGATCTGGATCTTGGCATAAAAAAACACAGACAATCGCTGACATTTCGATTTACAACGACCTCTTTTCGCCGTCGCCATTCGATGGTTCTTTCGACTACACATCGATACTATTCTTTTTTCTAGCAGTGACTCAAAATTTCTTATTTGATGACACTGAATTACATACCAATATCTCTTCAAATGAAAATAACACAGTTGTTATTATTATTATTATTATTATTATTATTATTATTATTATTATTATTATTATTATTATTATTATTATTATTATTATTATTATTATACTACTATTCAGAATTAAATAAATTACAATTCTGAAATGCGATTTTACAGTCAGTTTTAACACAAATCATGGAAATGTCAATTTTTGAAAGAGCATACAGTGTTAAATCTAACATTATGTTCTTAATTTGAATTTAACATTGAGTGATCTATTTTACACAAGAAAACAATGATTTCAAATATGTGTATTAGTCTTCTTTCACCTGATTCTTCTGTAAATAATTTCTTGTTAAAAAATCACACAATAGGTAAACATGGTTTGTACTGCAATGCTCACACTGGCAAACTCACCTGTAAACTACACTAAAACGACCAAAATCAGGGCTGTCAGTTGCGGTGACTTTGATGGCACCATCCGGGTCATGACTGATACATCTCTCGTACCTGTCAGAGTGATGTTCGAATAGTAGTGCATGGCAAACTACTTAGAAATATCCCCTTTTTACACTTGGTACTTCTTGTTCCCGCGGATGCCGCCACCAAGAAATTTGCGTTTTAATCTTTCCCGTCGTACGAGTGACTCGTAATGGCCAACTATCCCTGGTCTGCCTACTGTGACGTGTGAGGGACGCTATTATTGCAAGAGGCCTTCATGGTACGACCAAGCTATTGGTGCCACTAAGACACAATCATACCAAGGCCGCAACTATACCACCGGGGCAGTGACCCGTGGCCCCGAGCTTAGCGGGGGACGGTGAAGAGAGAGAGAAAGAGAGAGAGAGAGAGAGAGAGAGAAAGAGAGAGAGAGAGAGAGAGAGAGAAAGAGAGAGAGAAAGAGAGAGAGAGAGAGAGAGAGAGAGAGAGAGAGAAAGAGAGAGAAAATAAAATAAAAACGTTATTTTAAAAATTAAAAAAAAACTTCGTTAATAATGCTTTTTCACTTTTCAATGCGTTTTCACTCCTAAATAGCATTAAACAAGAAGAAAAAGAAGATAATAGCAAACATAATTTATCGAAAACATATTCATTCGATAGATGCGCATAAAAATAACTTAAAATGATTAACCATACTAGAAAAATATATTGCATTGGGAAAACAAAGAGCTCCTAGGATATTAATGGGCATGGCTGGATTTGTTGGATTTCCCGGGTCTACAGGGTACCCCCGGATATGATCGTAAAAAGTTCGACTAAACCAAATGACATATGAGCAGTTACACTGTAACTCTTATATAAATATAAGATTTTTGAAAGGTTTATTATCCCCCGTCCTACCATCCACACCCCTATACAGCTGAAAAAGTGTTTTTTTTTATTCTTTTCGTCAATTTAGCACTTTTTTATCTTATTGAAAAAATATGAAAAATAAGAAAATAATTTATTCTATCAGAAAAACATATTTTAAATATTTCCATAACGCCAAATTCGAACGTAATTTTTTTTTCTGGAAAAGCATAACAAAAAATAACTTTTACTGTGTCTTAGAACCCTGGAAGAGGTTCGAAAAAACCCTAAAAGTTCCTATCAAAAGACAAATTGTGCATTTTCTCCAGATTTTTTTCGATTGCTGGGCTGTAGTAAAAAAAACAACAAAATGTTCACCATTTTACCGCCTTTAAATCACATTGATTTAAATACACTTTGAAAATGTCTCCAACAGTTCTGTGCATTTTTTTTAGTGTTTATATACATTTGTATACATTGTCGAAGCCCCAGTAATATTTTGACTTTTCAATGTAGTTACAATTATCATTTTATCTTTCTTTCACAACACGTGAAAAAATATAAAGATGAAACTTATCTTTTCTGATCCTTCACCAATTATTCGCAAGCCAGTGGCGGTACTACCAGTGGCGCAGCCGGTGCAATGCGCGGGGGCCGCCGGCTCTAAAGGGCCCCGCACACAAACTAAACATTTTCTTAGTTTCAAGTTTTTTATTTAATAGATTACAAAACAAAGTTTATTGAAATAAAAAATAACAAAATTGAGAACAAGTGTTGTTCCAGTTTCACTATTTTCATGTAATTATTTTTTGTCCATCATTTATATTAAAACGTAAATAAAAATTGCAGATAATTGATAAGTAAAAGAATAATACATTATTGCTGAGGGCGCCACTGCGCCAGAGATTTTTACGATAAGAGACAGAAACAGTAATCGCACCAACCAGCCCCCACCAGATTTCTCCCATGAATCCTTCCCCGGACTCGACGGCAGAACCTTCGCGGATACTACTGCGAACAGAACTGACAACCAGGATTCTTCGACTACAACTGGCAACAGCACCAGCAACACCCTAAAAGACATCATCGACTTCATCAAAAACAACAATATTACCAGAATCATCCAGATAATAAAAGACATGATCAATATTTTTAAAGGACCCGAGGACATACTCACGAAACTATTGACTGCTGCGACAAAAATATGCGAACTGTTTTAAACAGGCAGAACAACAGACAACACTACCTAAGACTAGCATCCTGGAATGCACAAGGCAGACTACACGACAAAAAAGCTTCAATCAGACAGTTTCTTGACGACTACTCCATCGGGGCACTTCTTATTCAGGAAACCTGGTTAAAACCTAACCAACCTTTCTCCATTCCCAAATTCCTCATATACAGAACAGACCGGCCAATAACCATGGGCGGAGGAACAGCCATCCTAATCCGGAATACGATCCCACATACCATCCTCCCGACTCCCAATACCTCTTTCGAAACTACCTCCATTCAAATAGGAACAAAATTAGGACCAATCAAAATCGTTTCAATGTATAACAGACCTCACAGCAGACTGAAAGCAGCAGACTTGGACCAACTAATTGACAGACGCACACCCTCTGTTATAGCAGGCGACTTGAACGCTAAACTGACGAACTGGGGGGCAAGTACGACAATCAACCGGGACGAGACCTACATAGCTATCTTCTAACCAGACCTACCTTAAACCTTCTCGCACCTCAGGAACCTACCCACATGATAAACGACGAACCAAACGACATCCTCGACCTCGTAATCCACCCCACATCCATCATCGTCACGAATCCTACCCCCGGCACGAGTTAATATCAGATCATCTACCAATAATCTTCACGGTTCATATAACGCCTTACTCTCTAGCCCCGCCCATTCACCCTCCTCGCACCATAGACTGGAAAAACTTCAAGCATCTCATATCGAAAAAGATAAAAACTCCTTCATCCCTCAGTACCTGCCAAGAAATAGATAAAGCCATAGACCACTTCAACCATCAGATCAAATCCGCCATCCGCAAATCTACATTATATTCTTCGCCACATCACTTCCAAAACCTCCCGAATGAACTCCTAGACCTCATCAGACAAAAAAGACGAGCACAAAGACGTTACTACCGAACTAGACAAAAAGAGGACAAGACCATTTACCAACAATTCAAACGTGCACTCCACGACAAAATGACGCAACACCACGGAAATACTTGGGACAACGAAATGCCAAACACCCAATGCCCCCAACCGACTATGGAAAATAATTAAAACCATGAAGGCAGCCCCACAACCTATCTCTCCCATAATGCAACCAGATAACACCCTCACATACGACCCCAAGGTCATTGCTGAAGCCTTCGCCCAATTCCACTCCTCCAAATTCCCAGAAACCAACCCCCCACTCCCTTCATCCGCTATCCTTAATTTCTTCAAAACCCCGCCACTTCCAACTGCTCAGCAACAGTTGTGGACTTTCACTGACAACGAAATACGAGACGAAATTCGACTTCTTGACCCGACAAAAGCTGCAGGCCCCGATGGAGTTCAGACGGCGGCACTAAAACATCTGACCCATAATGCGACTCACCATTTGACTGTCATTTTCAACTCATGCATACGCCTATCTCACTACCCCTCCATCTGGAAACATTCTACCGTCATCATGATCCAAAACCAAACAAAGACCATAAACAACTCAGCAGTTACAGACCAATCAATCTGTTACCCACTTCTAGCAAACTATTTGAACGACTTTTACTCAGACGAATGACACCACTTCTGACTAACGTACTACGAAAAACACAGTTTGGTTTCAGAGAGAATAGGTCAGCGGTACTACAGACCCTACGACTTGCCCAGACGTTTCAACATCCCTCCAATATCCATACGACGTCCCTGCCTTGTTTACCGATTTTAGCAGTGCGTTTGATTCAGTCAACCACGAGATCCTCCTTCTCAAAATAAAACCATACATCCCAGAATTCTTTCAGTCTTTTCTGAGAAATTACCTCTCCCTCCGCTCCTTCCGCGTACGACACCTTTCATGCTATTCCTCTTCCTATCCCATCCAAGCCGGCGTCCTCAGGGCGCTGTGGTCTCCTACCCTATTCAACATCTTCATTAATGACATACCTGTACCTCACAATGTAAATGACTATCTATACGCAGACGACCTGGCATATACTGTTACCAATCACACGACCCAACTGGCATTATGGAAATTACGACAAGCCGCTAACCTTCTCACAGTCTGGGCCAGAGAAAACCAAATAACAATCAACGCATCCAAATGTCAAGCTTTATATTTCAATGGAAATTACGGCCCATCATGACAAACAAGAACGTTCCCAAAAAGCACACCGGACAATCAACGCCTTACTGCCCATCATGACAAACAAGAACGTTAAAGACAAAACCAAACTTTACATATACCATACGTACATCAAGCCAATAGCCACATATGGCGCTGAAACATGGGCCTCGACTTTTCAATCAAACTATAACTTGCTGACCAGACTGGAAAACAGAATAATCAGACTGACTTACAGACCCGCACCTGACGACTGCTACCTCGACATCAAAACCCAGCACGACATTAAACCTCTTGCGACTGAAACCTACGAAACTGCACGGAAACGACTGCTAGAAGCAATGTACAATCCTTCTTTCTCTGCTTTTGTCGAACCTCATCGTCATATCATAAACAGAACCATCCCTCACAATAGGAAGCGCGACCCGCTTGACATATTCACCCTACCTCCACCTTCTCCCACAATATAGCTACATAGAACATACGACCAAGCATCTGGACAACCAGCACTTACATTCACGACTTTTCAAAACTTCTGAAATGGCATACCTCTCTACTAAACGACGTGAGTTCCATAAAATCCAGAAATGTCCCGTTTTTTCAACAATCTCCATACACCATATACAGTTTTACCAATACCTTAACAAAACAACCAATCGCGACGCAGTACCCTCAATAAAATAACCTCTCTAAATCCTAGACCTAATAAATTAACCCGTCTGCTCATGTCCAAAACATCACCCATCCATTCACGCTTCCCATACGCCATTCTCTCCTATCACCAGTTCATCTGGGCGATGGAGAGATAAGATACATTGTTTCTGCACCATGTTTAAAATCACACACATGCTGATGAGTACAATCTCTGTACAGGCAGCACGACCAAACACACACATACACAGATTTTTACGAAGTTTTATGTATTGTAAAGGTGCGTACCAAAAGTTGAACAAGAGGGAAATAATACAATATTTCCCTCAACAGAGCGGTAAAGAATAAAGAAAACCAAAAGCCATTTTGATGAACTATATCAAGACAAAAGACTTGTGAATTCTGAAAGTCATTTTCGTGTTTTATGGATTTAGATACAATTTGAACCGATTCATTAGTTTGAATGATATAGCATACACATTTTAGCATACACAAAAAACAGTAAAAAACTGAATGTGACGTATGGGGGAGAAGATCATCTGTGCACGTTTCCTTGAGCTCCAGAATTCCTTCTAAACTAACATCTAGGACAAAAACTAATTTCATATTCGAATTAAGAGGAACATAGACCAGTCACATTGGGCCAAAAACTGGTGGTCGAAGGAAAAAAATCCCGGAGTTTTGAAACTTGGCATGATTGTTTATTGGTACTTTTTGCGTACTATACAAAAAATCCTAGTGTGTGTGTGTGCGCGTGTGCGTGTGTTTGTGTTTGTGTTTGTGTTTGTGTTTGTGTTTGTGTTTGTGTTTGTGTTTGTGTTTGTGTTTGTGTTTGTGTTTGTGTTTGTGTTTGTGTTTGTGTTTGTGTTTGTGTGTAGCTTTAAAGGCATTTTTCTATGATTTTTGCATGCATCTCCGTAACTATCAATCCTCCCGAAACTTATGTTGTATACAAAATTAAAGTAGACACAATGTCATATTAAAAAAAGTTCCTATTGTTTTGTTGTAAATTTAACACTTTTAAAATTACAAGCTCGAAAATACCTTGTTTTGATTAGCGGCAAGCTTCTTTCAATTTTGCTTATACGTAAAAGTGATGTTATGATAAGTTCAATGCACGGTATACATTTTTTCAATGTTTATAAACAATTTTTTCTTGCATATTTTGTGCAAAAAATCATGAATAGTTTACATTTTATCAGAACTTATTTTGTTAATTCTTTTGAGTACTACTCGCGCAACTTTTCTGGAACGATGGATTGAAGAAATGGAGGCGGAGTGGGGTATTGGTTACAAAGTCGGCTACTAAGAGTATGTACAGTAATGCCAACCTCTGGAAAGTCAAAGTCAAACCTGCTACGTGTACAGCCAGGTTCGCTCTGGATAGGCCACAGCAGGGACGGTAGATAGGAGTTTTAGGTACCTCCCTTGAAGAACCTGGACATCTCTCAGCCATTTATTTAGATAATGGTAATAAAGATGAACAGAAGTTCTCGATTATGAAAGCAACTACCTGTGACTAGCTTCTGTTTCACGCCAACAAAGTTTTAATGTGTGGAATGTTGTCATCAGTGCTCGCTGCGAGCTGTGGCCTTCAACTTTTTTTTACTCTAGGGAGGGGGAAGCAAAATCATCGCCCAAGAAAAGTTGCGCGAGTAGTACCTAAGGTTGTTGGGTCCTAGATTGCCTCGGGTACGAAAATTGATAACCCATAGTTGATTTGATAAGGATCTAGAACAAATATTTGGTAAACGATTATGTTAACTTTGTTTTTAAGTTGTTTTGAGCAGTAACTCTTCACACAAGCCAGGATTAAGATTTTCAGAAAGATTACATTTTCAGAAACGCGTTTGAAGTTCTTTTGCCTTGCCCTAACTTAAATCAAAACTCAAGAACTCTACGTTATGTTAATTATTTTAATGATCGAACAGTAACAACAGGATTATAAATGTACGGTAACTTTGCGGTTACAAACTTATGCTGTTCCTCTTGCTCAGATCAGGATAGTACGTCCTTCTGGTGGTCTGACATATCTGTAACTAGAAACCTTTTATTCGTTTATATGGCAATAAGTACTGATTATTTTTGTAGAGTAAATATTGATTCGTAAAGCTCCATTGTACTGAAACATCAGTATATAACGCCCCACGAAGTAAATTAGTTTATGGATCTTGCAAAAAATAAGCAGGTTTGCATCTGTCTATGGATACATTAACATTCTTCGAATGACCTTTAATTCGTACAGTTTTTTGATGTTCTTGAGAGAATTGGATATGGTCCTGAGTAGGGAGGGGATAATTTGGACAACGAAACTTTAGTTCGAAGGGAACATGTAAAAATGTAAGTGAATTTTTGTATACAAAATATCTTGGAATCGTTTTCTTTGCTCTCACATGGGTTGACATCTTGGAAAACTTCTTATACGTAATAACGTACAATGGTATCACGAAGTTTAGTAGAATTTGAACTAAGCTTTTATAGTATTAAAGAAATCATATAGCAAGGGTAATGATTGTCCGTATACAATTTCTGCGCTTGGTGGATTTAATTCAGTTTTAAACAGGCATGGAAGTGGCAATAATATAGTAGGTAACTGCACATACAAAGAAGAAGTAGACGCGACAACGCATTAAATAGCGGACTTCAATGTTCTATTGAACCTTTCCACAGAACCATTGTATTGGGGTTGCCATGTGGTTGTATGGTTGTGCCGTATCCCAAATAATCTGCATAAGTTTGAAAAATTGGAATTCAAATTGTTGACCTTGGTTAGTGGTGATGATCTGCGGGATATCGAACCGTACAATCCAATATTGACTAAATGTGAGTGCTCTCTTCTTAGAGGAGATGGTTTTCAACGTACTAACTTCTGGCCAACGAGAAAATATTCCAATGATAATTAAACAATACTGATAACCGTGAGAAACAGGAAGTAGTCCTATAATATCCATATGTATTAGGTTGATGCATAAGTTCGTGTGGTTCTTAATATTATTTTATTTTACTGTCACTGTCACTGCTACGTACTGTAACTCACAATCATAACCACAACCACTCAGTGACGTATTCATCTCCACGATCTATGACCTGCCAACGTTCAGGTAGCAGTACAATGCCTCGCCTGTAGAACTCATTTGGTTTTGTCTGGAAGAAATTGGTTTGCCATTGGTCAAGAGAAGCTTCATCAGGAATCACTTGCCCTTGACTGTGATTATAATCTGAGGGGGCGAGGTCAGAGGAATATGGAGGTTGAGGAAGTACTTCCCAGCCAAGTTCAGCAATCACATATTTGGTCAATTGCGCTGTATGCGGACGAGCGTTATGATGGAACAATATGACTTGTTGGGCTGATCGGGAGAATAGCTACCCCAATGTCAAGGCTAGATTAAGTCACATACGTTTCTCAGCAATTGTTTTTTTCCATTCGTTTGTTTAATTTAATGAAAGTCATTTGCTTTATGCATTCTTCTCCACATATATTGATAAAGGTAAGTTTGAAATTATTCTTTAATTGCATTTCTAGTGAATTCAATTGTATTGGTGAGAATGAGTGAAATTTTAAATGGTAATTTTTTCTGTGAGTTACGTATGAAATGAAAAGTGTATGAATGTTGGAATTATTGCAAGTAGAATGTTTGAAGTGTGGAAGAGAAATGAAATTATCAAAAAATGAAAATAATGAGCACACCAATACAATCGAAAGCACTTGGAGTGCAATTAAGCGCCAATTGCCTCGGCATGGCGTCAAAGACCAATTTCAGATTTTTATTTTTGAATATATGTGGAGAAAAAAAACATTTTAAAAAGTATTAGTGACAGTATGTGGAAATTCTTAATATCTATAGTATCAATTTACGAAACTTCACAAAAAGACTAGACATGAGTACAATATTTTTTACTTTTATATATTTTTAAATTTTCTTAGTAGGAAATGACATTTTTTAATGTATATTTATTTACTATTCCCTCTAAAAGAAATTTTCTTAAAAGTGAGTGTTCCCTTTAAAATAAATTCTCTTAAAAGTGAGGGAGGTATATAAAACAACGTGAGCGCCGGAGCGACAGCGGAGGCGCGAACCAGGTCTCAGAGCGAGGGCCGGAAGGCCCTCGCGAACGTAGCACGTTGGATCCGTCGGGTAGCGACGTGCGGTAGCACGTCGCGGACCACTTGCTGAAAAAAATGCGTTGGTTAAAGAATTGTGTAGGTTATAAAATTAAATTTGTAGCGGGAAAAGTACGAATAATCAGTTCACTTAATGAGAGTACGTTGCAACGAAAATTTATACGTACAGGGGCTTTGGAGCAGGGGGGTAGATATTCTCCCGATCTACCACTTGTTATCTTTGTCTTTTGTTGTCAAAAGCAACAGCAAACCGTCTGAGCTGCTCACTAGACATAGCAGAGGTAATCGTTACGTTGTTCTGCAGAAGTTCATGGTGAAGAATGCCATCTTTGTTCCGGCAAACGCACAACATGATTTTCCGTGGATGGGCACCTTCGTTGGCACCGGGATTTGCTGTTTTTGATGGGCTGAGCCACTCCTTGCTCTTAAGTTGGCATTTCTTATCACCAGTGACAGTGTTCGAAAGGAATGCCCTATGTATATCACAAGCCAGTCGGTGCCGGGCAAGCAATGTTAACAAATGTTTAGTCTTTGATTTTTGTTACTGTCACTTAGCACATGCGGTACCCATCTACCCAATTTCTGTACCTTACCCATCGAATGCAAATGGCATACAATAGTTTACTGATCACATTCAAAAGCTTGCGCCATTTTCCGCGTTGTTTGACGAGGATTCTCATAAAGCATGACATTCAAGAGATTTTCGTCAAAATCTGATGGTCTACCAGAACGTGGATCGTCAGACAAGTCAAACTGTCTTTATCGAAAGCGGGAATATCATTTTTATGCTGTTCTTTCAGCAATTGCTTCACTTCCGTACACTTCACGTATTGTTCTCGCAGCTCCTGTTGCACTACATCCTCAGTATAACTTGAAGAGTAAAATATGTCGGAAATGCTAACTTTTCTCAACTTGACATTCCATATTCGTTTATCTGAAATATATACAAATAATACGTTCACAACCAAGAAAACTTGTGATTCACAACACAAACTCCAAGCTACTTAAAACAACGAAATAAAAATAAACAATTTCTTCACGCCGGATTGTTGCCAAATCAAAACAATACCGCATGAACTTATGCATCGACCCAATACATGGGAAAAAATGATGTTTTCCGTTAGAAACGGTGTAGGTGGGTCATGAACATGTCGTAAAATATTGTTACGTTGGCATATTGGACATTCTTTGGTCCAAGCAGTACAATCCCGTTTCACGTAAGGCCGTACAAATCTCCCTGTGACTAGTTTCACAGTATTTCGTACAAAAGGATGAGCCATTCTGTGTATCGTGTTAAATATAGTACGCCTATACGAAGCTGGTATAAATGGTCGATATTGTGATAAACTGGTGTCACACCATGCAAAAATATTCGAACCTGGAATATGCATACGCTGCAATTGAAGTGACGTTGTTGTAGAGAAGCATAACGAATGTAACTCATCGTCCTCTTGTAATGTGGTGAGAGTCTGATAATTCAAAAATGAGTACGTAAGAGCACCAACGTATTGACGTTGAAAGAACGTGAAAGAGAGACAGCTACAATGTTGTTTTCTCTTTTGACAAACTGTATGTCGGTGGTAAATTGAGAAATAAAAATAATTTGCTTTACTTGCACAGGAGGAAGCTTATCTTTCTTTTGCTGGAATAAAAGCGTCAATGATTTTTGATTTGTAAAAACATCCCAATTCATATCAAAAGTATTGTATAGCAGCGTATATTGCCAGTAGTTCTCGACAATGTTGGCCACTGTGATTGAGCATTAGATAACTTTTTTGAGAAATAACAAATGGATTGCCACTTTAAATTAACTTGTAGAAGAAACGCGCCTATGGCCGTGCAAGAAGCATTTGTAAAAAGAGCTTAAGACAAGTTACATTGGGGATGTGCCAAAGTAGTAGCGTTGGTGAATGAGTCCTTACATTTTTGAAAGGATTCTTGCAGTGTAGAAGTCCATTGAATCAGAGTATTGTATTTAGAAGTTTGAAGATATTGAAATAATGATATCTGCGTACTTGCAGATTGCAGTATAAATATTATATAGAAATTAAGCATTCCTAAAAATTTTCTGAGGGTTTTAGTGTCTGAAAGTTAAGGTAGGTTGTTAATGGTCGGAACCTTTGAAGACAACAGTCTGATATCATGTGATGAAATATTATAACCGAAAAAGGTAACACTTGTTTGAGCAAAAACGCATTTTTCCAGATTTAACAAAATACCGTATTCTTGAAGTCTTTGAAAAGGGGTTCTTAAATGATCGTAGTGTTCTTCTAGGTTGCGAGAGAATATAATAACATCATCGATGTTAGCAAAACAAAAATAATGTAAATATTAAAGAATACTGTCTGAAATCATTGAAATGTTTGTCGTGCTTTTTTATAACCAAATTCCATGTACTGAAACATCCCAAATGTTAGCAAAACAAAAATAATGTAAATATTAAAGAATACTGTCTGAAATCATTGAAATGTTTGTCGTGCTTTTTTATAACCAAATTCCATGTACTGAAACATCCCAAATGGTGTTGTTATAACAATTTTCTTGACGTCTTCCACATTCGGGATTTGTGTGGAAGCCTTCACCGAACCCAAAGTGGAAAAAACAGTACTACCTGCGATTTGCGAAAGGTCTCCATCCATATTTTTCCTTTTAACCACACACAAGGGTGAAGCCCAAGGACTATCGGACCTGTGCACTATACCTTGTTGAAGCATGGCTTCAAACTTTAATTGTGCTTCGTGTAGTTTATCTGGAGCCAATCGTTGAGATCTACAATGCACTGGTGGGCCAGGAGTTGTTCTAATAAAATTCACTGTATCATGTTTTGTGAGACGTGTCATGCTAGGTGGCTGAAATAACGCCGGAAAGTCGCTTAGCAATTACTATATTTTATTATCATTAGTTTGTGGAACTTTACCGCTGATTTGATGCGTGGGTGTACGTATGCATTTAATAAATGTTAATTATTTACGGTGATTGATTAACGTATAGGAAGTACAATTTGGCAAAAACCTATAATAGACTAAGAAGTCGGATCCGATTGTCGAAATATTGACGTTAGAAATAATAAATTGCCATGGAATAGAAAGGCGAAAGCCAATTTATAAGGACAATGATTTTTGTGCTTAAGTCGATAGTGATGATCCGTTTGCAGCTTTTAATTAAAAATTTGTAGACAGGAATTTATGTGAAAATTGTGTGTGCTTTTTTTGGTAAACATGAAACATAGGGGCCAGTGTCGATTAAAAAAAATACTTTTTGGTCATGTTATCAAAAATAAAGTGTCGACGGCCTGTGAATAAACAATCATTCACTGCCATAAAAGAATGTTTAACTTTTTTTAAATTTATACGGCTCAATGCATTTGTGGACATTCTTTACGTAAGTCAAATGATAATAACATATTTGTTGATCATTATTGGCAACATTAGATAATTTATTTTTAGTAATGAATAATTTGTTCTCCTTTTGTTGTTATTATAATATTTGGTCAATTTGTTGACTTTTTTAGACAATTCGTTAATTTTAGTAACTAATTACTCTACAGAAATAACTCGTTGCGTTAAGTCAGTGACTTTCGGTTCAATACGTTCTAGTGTCACATTTACATTCATGCCCGCAGAATGCAATGAGTGGACGGAAAGGGTTTGTGTCAAAACATCTATAATTCTATCAGCTATTTCCGCTGACTGATTTAGAGTCATATTAGTTTGGCATTGCAGAATGGCCGGTAATGTAGTTGGTAATCGCTGCAGCCAAATTGAATGTAAGAAATCGTCCTTTGTATTAAGATCCCCTATTAAAGATCTAAGACGTAAAAATTTTGAGGGCTTTCTATCTCGCAATTCTTTGTCTGATATGAGTAAGCAAATTCTTTCTTCCTGGGAAGCAGATAGTCGGTTAACTCCCGTTTTAATGTCTCAAATTTATCAGTGCGGGGATGATCTATTATAATAATCTGAACTCCTTATGCAATGCGAACGTTTAGACATGTGATTACGTAATGCAATTTTTCTAAATCATTTTTAATTTTCGATAAGCTTTATTGCGCTTTGACTTGCGCAAACCATAAACTGGAGGAACAGAGATGCGCACATTTGTTGAGGTAGCGACAACATACCTTCACGAAGAATCGTCTGTTGCTTCTTTGTCCATCGAATTGTTTTTGTAAATTGTTGTTTGAAGTTAATATTCACCGTCGAAGAACACCAATTGAAGTGTTTTTGTCTTGTCTTAACTTAAATCAAAACTCAAGAACTACTATTACTTTAATGATCGAAAGGTAACAACAGAATTATAAATGTAGGGTAACTTGGCTGTTACAAATTTACGGAGTTCCACTTACTGAGACCTCAACAGTACGTCCTTCTGGGGGTCTCACACATCTGTAACTAAAAATCTTTTATTACTTTATATGGCAATAAGTATTAATTATTGTTGAAGGGTAAATATTGATTCGTAAAGCTCCGTTGTCCTACAGGGAGCGGTGGCTTGGGTGACAACATGCTAAAGACGAGGCGGCGGACGCGCTGTGAATGTCCCGCGTTCACACTCACATATTTTTATATTCTTCGTTTTTTCGAAATAATTCTCTCGCATTAAATTGAAGTAATAATAAAAAATAATCTTAATTAAATATTTTGGTAAAATAATAGGTTACGCTTTTTTACTCCAATTACTTTAAATAAAATATTCTCGTATAACTGCAGTAAATTAAATATTTTAACAAAAACAGGCTTCACGAATTATGTAATTCCGTAGTATAGTATACACTACACATAGTATAATAGTTCTTTTCACACCAAGAATATTAAAAAAGGTGTTCTTCTATAACCTACTTGTAAATAAAAAATATTTAAGAGGAAGAGGCCTCTTCCTTGGGGCCTTGCTGTCATGTGTTCTTAATTGTGTCGTAAGCAGTGACGCACTGAGTTTGAGAATTCAGTGGGTACACGCAGTATGCGAAAAAGCGGAATACCACAACCGAATATTTTCATTTTTCAGTCAAAATGGAAAGTTTCATGATTTTTCCCGACATCCTGAGTATCTAACGAAACCATTGACACCTCTCACATGGCCAGAGACTGCACTGTTTTCCTTCAATTTATGCGCGTATAGAAGTCAGAATTGTGGATAATTATTGGAACTTATATAAATAAATAAATGGCTTGATGTAACTATCACAGTGAACTTAAATCTAATGTAAACGTAATGTAATTATCACAGATATGGGAAGTCAGTGCCGTGTTGCAGCAGTATTAATTACTTAAACTTCGTCTGGAAACTATGTGATTTCTGTGTTGTAGGTAGAGATTGTTTCTCTTTCAAATTTGGCGAGGATGATTCAAGAAGTAAAGGTATACTGTAGAGGCCCTCCTGTGAGAAATGTAAGATACCATAGATATTAAATATAATTAATTGTATTAATAAATATTTTTTTCTTACGACCAACATATTATAAATCTTTTAAATTTAGTAACATTTTGTAGTCCGTGGATCAAATTTGCATCTCCTTATTCTGGTACAGTTATTTCCCCCGTCGAATTTCTTTTATCATAGAATTTCCAATGGATTTATTGCAATATGCATTCGATATTGTAATTCTGGATGGTTATGGTTTTCAGGAGAAAACCGACGAATCAAATGAAATTTTGATATAATAAGTAACTATCATTTCATCGACAAAGTATTTCAAGAAAATTAAAAAACCTTTGGCTCTTTGTATCCAAAATGTTGGTAAAATTAAACATGAATGTATTAATTTTAGAACAGTAGGGAATCAATATGAGTAATTTTTCAATTTAAAAAAATCCTTGCTTACAGGTATTTTGGATTTCTCTCGTGCTGCTGTTAACAATTATTTTTCAGCACTCATGCATAGAAACTAGTACTTACCTTCATTAATTAAAGATTGGAAAGTGTTACTTTGCGGAACTCGTAAGGCAAAATGGACATTATGAAAAGTGCCAGATATCACTGATTTCCCCATAGAAGATTACATAGTTTTTAACCTCTTTGACGTAAAATAAATAAAGAAGACATAGCTACTACATAAAACTGGGTATTGCAAAGTAAAAACACACTGGGCCAACATGAATCAACATGTCGGCTGCCACATATTGACAAGGATTTATATTTATAGTTTATACTTAAGAGTATAGACTTTAAGTTTCCACGAATTTCTACAACGTACGTAACTCGTACGAAAGTATATTTTGTGTGTGCATGCGCAGCCTGAAACAAGAAGGGCAACTGCGCTTCGGGGACCCCTCTGATGGGACGTCCTTTCCCATTAACTCTTATTATTTACGTATTCCAGATTTTACTAGTAAATCAATAAACATATTATAGGAAGAATGACATCATACCTTTAATGATAAAATTAATAAAAATAATTCATTTCTTGTATAATCATTTACAGAGATGCTGGTTGGTTTGGAGAGCATCTTTGCTAAATATTGTGAATCAATTCCCTAAATTGTCAGCTTAAATTAAAGGGAAAATAACGGATTGAACAAGTTTACGTAAATAAAATATTATCTTACGTAGAGCTAATGGCCCCTTTCGAACTTTTCAGGCCCTCCCTGCGCCCACGCTAAGGTCTTTCGTGTACTCATTTATAAATATAAATTTTATATAATAACGAAAGTCGTTCAATATTTTAATCGAATATGCTGTGCATAACTATAAAACAACATAAATTGTAATAAAAACAAAAATAAATTATAAATTTAGCATAAATGGCATTTTTATAAGATAACATCAAGTTGACTGGGTACTACACCTACAGTCGGCCCCAGGTTGAAAAATACTTGTTGAGCCGCTCTTATCTGTGTAATATTGTGAGTGATATGCGTCGGTATTATCACTGGTATCTGACACTTTCAAACTCTATATGGCAGGAATCCACATTGCAGAAGTTGATTTATACAGAACAGTTCGATATACTTCATATAGCCCCCTCTATGGGGATATATTTTCAAGGTCCATTGAATCGTTTTTAGGTATTACAGCAAGGTGTTTACGGTGTCACGGGATCAGATAGTTGCTCTTCTTACTATGGAACTATGTTACTATGGAACCCGCGTCTGCGCAATGGGCTATGTTGCGTGGTCTCAACTGGTGAGTGAAATGTTCCACTGAGGAGGGTCGTAATTATAAAAAATATAAAGTCGAAGCTCGTGCCTATATTCATTTACTCGGGTCTAACGCTCGCGAAGAGCGCTACTGCTTGGATACAGGTGCGAACACATTACCAGAGATACACGTTCGAATCGCAATGAATCTAGTCATCGAATCTTAAGTCGTCATGTCCATAAAAGTTTAATTTTACAATTTACAGTGTAGAAAACATAAAAACATATTAGGACCGTGTGTGCCATGAGACGGCACCATTCGAGGAGTATCGTGACGAACAGAACATTTGGAGTGTGTGCGGAAGTGATACTTTTTCAAGTAGTGACAATTTTTGTGATAATGAAAATGATTTTCGTGATAATTTTCGATTAGTGACGCAAAATATATGTAGACGATAATTTTAATAACATAAAATACATAGGTGGTACTACATTTCTAGTATCCAAAGCACCAAAATCCGTAGGTCGCTGAGATCCCATACATCCTTGTACTTTTATTTTAAGAAACAGAAACTGGACTACAAAGGAAAGGTAAATAGGTGGTAGGAGTCACAAAAAAACTCTGAAAAAGTTTGTCTTAATCATTTTAATATGTTGATAAAGAGCTTAATTCATACAAAATGATGGACAAAGGTTTCCAAGTACATACCTCGCTTCTCGCTTCTCAATTGTTTGGCACATTGCAAAGTGCGCGGCTGCCTGCGGCCCCGCAGCGCTGCCAACCTTTCGGAAGAAAGCGCGCAGTGGGTTAGGTTTTTCCCTTCTCTAGCCGCAAAGCTAGGCATTACAAACCATCTGTTCAACACGGCAATTTTTAACCAAAAAATCCCTCCCTAGGATATTTTAAGAAACAAAACTTAGAAGGTTGAAACGAAGGGTGAAGATCTCTACAGTTCGTCACACGAAATCCCTACGAGTGAAAGTCCATAAAAACGAGGGTCACCGTTCGAACGGTACCACAGCTAACAGGGAAGTTGCTAGAGACCTACTCCGAAAAAAAGACGCCAACGGCGCCCGGAAGGGGAGGGGAGGGGGGGCGGGAGAAGGCGGGGAGGAGGCGAGGGCGACGCCGCCCGCTGGAGGGGGTTGCTCAGGAGATAGGGTGGGGTTTGGCAGAGGAAGCGGCGTCGCTGCTGTTCGTTATGCTCTCAATATTGCGCTTCATTAACCGCCTAATTTCACGCACAATACATTGAACGAGGCATATTTTTTAAACAGTTACCTTATTCAGTTTTTGATAAAACAGGAACGAACATTTTTCAAGAATAGAACCCATAAAACATCCACATGTATGAAGCAATTTCACATCTAAATGTGTGTGCATATATTATTCCAATTATGTTGAATAAAACAATGAGTACATTTCCAATAATCTAAAAATACAGGCAAGTGAACAAAAGGGGAAAGCTTGTCTACGAAAAAAATTATTTTAATTATGAAATAAAATAAAAAAAAATTTTTTAAGGAAAATTACGATGCCAATTGTTAAAGATTTTAATAATGAACAATAAAATCGGTAGAAAATGCAATTAGTCGGAAGAAGAAAAATGTTATCATCATTACAATAAACATTTTAAGGAAGTCATAGGCTGGTTACGAGGATGAGAATATTTGAAAATTGTAATACCGAAAAATACTCTTAAAATATGCAAGAGACATCATCAATACTCCAGTCCCCGATTAGAAGCTAAAGGAATCTAATTATTACGATAAAAATTTGAACATTTTGATCTTTGTAAGATAAGAGATCACGCTATTCATTGAGAGTAAATCTCGGTCGGATGCAGAAGGGGGGGTTACAATAGATATAATTACAGCGCCACAGAAAAATACATCAATGTGATTGAACCTTAACTACGCGCATCTGAAACCTTTTTCCTAAAAGGTATGCATCTGGCACTTCACTAACACACTTAACACAAGGGGTCGCAGAAAACATTATTTTTAATAATTAAAGATGTTAAATTAGTGTTTTCACAGAATTGTAAATTTTGCACGTGTGTACTTTTTTAAACATTCGGTAAGATAACTGTTTCTCTACATTTTTTGCTTAAAATGGAAATAAACATTATCGTGAATTTATTCCGCTTTACCCGTTCAAGCAAAATTCACTTAAGTAAAAGGTACCAATATTTAACATTTTTACTATTTACTTACACAAAATGCATTCATCTAAGAGAGATTATGGAAAATTATGGAAATTTGAATGAATTTTTCAAAGGTTGGATTTCGAAACTTTTGCTAACTATTACAGGTCCATCGTTTCTTGTACTGCGTGCTACAAATTGTAACATGTGCTACAAATTGCTCAATTATTTAAAAAGACATTTTACAATTTTTCGTATTAAGGCAATGCAGAAATGTAAAAAATCCCATTTAAAAACTTATTGACTTCAAATCTCTCAACTCTTATAACCCACCACTTGCAACTTAGAAATGAGTTGTGATTTCACACTACGTTAATCTGCTACATTATTACAAGATTATTTAAAATATCAATTTTATGTCGAAATCTCGTTGTTAGAGAGCCAATAAACATCCACAGTCCTTAGCTTTTTCCTCTGCCCGAAATAGGATAAGGAAATCATACAGAACTCACACGCACGGAAACAGGGCGAGGCACAGAGAAAAGACATCCATACTAAGAAACATACTAAGCATAAAAAAAGCAAAGACACCACCAGAGAGTTGTGGAGAAACTAGGAGAAAATGACTTTGTATAAGGTAAGGATGTGAGACGAGAAGAAGAAACCTAAGAAGAAGGAGGAGGAGGAGATGAACAAGAAAGAGGAGAGGGAGGAAAAGAAGGACAGAAGAAGTAGAAGAAGGGGAGAGGGGGAGAAAAGTAGGAGAGAAGAAGAAGAAGAAGAAGAAGAAGAAGAAGAAGAAGAAGAAGAAGGGGAGTGGGAAAATAAGGAGAGAAGGAGAATGATGAGAGAAGAAGAAGAAGAAGAAGAAGAAGGGGTGGAAAGGAAGGAAGAAAGGGCGCGGCGGGGCCGCGGGCGCCGACGCGCGCTACGATCCACGTGGGATTATTGCCAACAACGTGTAGTGTAAAGTCTATTGCTGAGACGCTACGCTGAGTTGGACGAAATGACGGCTAGCTACCTGCCTGACGACTACGCTACGAACGAGAAGAAGGGCTCTCCACACCCCCGCCGTCGCCGCACCACCTCCATGTTCATTCACTTATATTTACAGGGGGTTTAAGGACCCTTCAACAGATGAGGTCATTGAGGCCCATGAACGATGATTTAATGAGCACGTGATAACGATAATGACGATGAGGTGAACGATGGCACGGTGAAATGAAGAGGCAGGAGAAACGGAAGAACCCCGAGAAAACCTGCCGAGAGCACGCTTCGCAAACCGCAAATTCCACATAAATTGGCCGAGGGTTTCGGCGGTCGAACCCGGGCCCCAGGGATTGAAGGCGTATGCTCTAATCATTGCGTCATGAGAGCCCCCCGTGCCCCCACACCACGTGTGTACGCGAAACGGGTTAAGGGCCCCTTAGCAGCTGAGGTCATTGAAGAATGCTTAATGCATTCCTGATAGCGATAATGATGATTATGGTAAATGCATGGTGGGCAGGAGAAACGGGAGAACCCCGCGAAAACCTGCCGAGAGCACGCTTCGCCAACCGTAAATTCCACATGAATTCGTCGAGAGTCGAAGGTCGAACTCGGGTGTCAGCGATTGAAGGTGTACGCTCTACCATTACGCCTCGAGAGCCCCCCGTCCCCCCACATCGCATGTGCGCGCGAAACACACTCGGGGCCTCTGTCCTCCCGAGAGCACTCTCAGAGCTGCCGTGATGGTCGCTGTCCAGAACGGAGACCTGGGACATTTCATTCTACCGTTGCCCTTGGGTATAACACAAGTTCATTTTAATCAGTATTCTCTGCCTCTTTATTAAGATTTTCTGACTTTTATGGAAGCTCTGTGACGAAAAATATCACCAATACTACTCAATACCTTTTCATATTTAAAAAATATTATTTTTGAAAAGGAAATACCTTTGACATCTGTTTGAATTAAATATCAATTTCATACTCAATTTTCAAAAATTAATTAATAGGAGAGTCCAGGAGAACATAAACAATTGGTTTATCAATGTGCTGATGTTACCATTATCTTCCAAAATGAAATCGAAAAACAATCGTTTATCGATTGAAAACAAAGTTTAGATCAAAGTTCTTCGTAATTGTTGTAAATATTATTAATTTTCTTTACAATGAAATCACTCAAAGAATTATAATCAAATATATTTTATATAGCATTCGAAAAAGATAAAAATAAGTTTAATTCCCGATAATAAATCATATAAATTAATTTATGTTTATTTTACTTCACATCCAAAAGAGACTATCAAATTTTAAAAGGATATTGGCAAGCGACATATGAAGAATTCGGAACATGAAAGAACAGTTCCAAACAATCACAATATGCTTTTCTCATAAAAGTTTTCTTTTCTTCTTTATTTTTTGACACACCTATTTGATTGTTAATAATCCGATTGTGATAATAAAATTTTATTTTACGTGTCAATTACTAGAAAACTGCAATATTCGCGATGAAGAACGAAATTCTTAAGTTGACTTACAGCATGATAATTCTGAAGTTGATATCTTACTTTAACTTATTTAACTGTGCTAAAAACATTTTTTTTTAAATATTCCTCGTACGGAAAACATTGGGATATACAACCCTAAATTATCATCTATTTGTAGTAATCAGTTCGCCCAAAGTACTGTGATAACTGACAAGGACTAGCTGTGTCAAATCGTACGAAAATCCACGAAATACCTCGTAACGATCAACCACAACACCCTCCATCACACTCCGCGCATTTTTTTCATTCCGAGGGCGACACGGGGAGAGCGCTGCATTTGGGATGCCAGCGTCTCCCGGAGCTGAATTGGAGTCACGTGAAGCTCTCCCATTGTTCATTCCGGGCGCCGCAACGGGACGAGCGGGCGGGCGGGTGGGCGGGCGGGCGCTGGAGGGAAGGGGGAGTGGAGGAGGGCAAGGAGGACGCGGGGAGGCTCGCGTGCGCCGCCGCCTCATCTGCATGCGCGGTCGATAGTCGCTGGAGGCGAACCCGCGACCCGCCTCGAGGCCCTCGGCGTCTCCTACCGCACCGCCGCCACCGCCACCACTGCGGCCACCGCGATGCGATGCGACGCGACGCGACGGACCGCACGAATTCCCGCTCTACACCCCGATTTAAATAGAGTGACTTCTGTCAGATCTCCAGCAGTGGCGCGGTTATCCAATCGGGAGCTTCTATGCCAACATTTTAAGTCGTAACGAAGCTATCGATTGGAAAACCGCGTCCAGCTCAAGATCTGTTAGAACTCACTCCACTTAAATCGAAGAATAGAGAAAATGAGCAGGGTGGCCTATCTAATGCCCTAACGACCGCGGCTTGAAGGAATCGACTCACTGATGCATGAACGTGACCAACGACAACAAGCACCCACGAGTGGAACGGAATCGTATACCAACTAACACGTTTAAGGCGCAATTGACGATTTGCTACGCGTGATCAAACCGATCAGATCCTTGTCATACAAGGATATGTTAGGTCTATACAATTAACATAACATCCTTGAGTTTGTTCAACGCACAATTTCCAACGCATTTCATGCCATGAACTGATTTTTGGCGCTAGGAAGTTGGGTGTTCGGTAAGAAAAAACGAAAAAAAAAAACAAAAAAACAAATTCTTTAAAAAAGTGACTTACAATTGAAGAGGCATACATTAAGTAACTGCTTCTAAAATAGCTCGAAAAAAATACGTTTGAAATATTTTCGTGTGTTCACGCGACAAAAACTCTATGCAAGCCAAACAACCACAAACATTTGCACTACGAAACGGAATGCTCTCGTTCCCGCAAATTCGCGTCTCTCGTTCGTCGCTCTCGTTCACTGATCTCGCGGGCTCTCGATCTGTGCATCCAGGATGAACTTGGATGAACTGTAGGCGACCAAATGAGCAGCGCCAGGGCGGGAAAGTTGTTGCCTACGGTAACAATCGAAATGGCGTCCGTACAAAGAATGCCACGAAAATGGCATCCCATCACCACGCGTATTACTGGTGCAAATTATGATAAAAATAGCATGGATTGATGCAAAACGATTATAGTAGTTTGACAACACGTGATTGACGTGAGGGCCAAGGGCTTGCGACGAAATGCGGAAGAAAGCGGCTATGACATCCAAGTCATAAAAGGAGTGTTCAATCACGCATGTTTCCTCAAATACTAAAGGTATGTGTCTTTGGCCATTCACTTGTTACAGATTTTAGCTAATTCCTCAGACTCCGTTGAGTAAAACACAGCTGGTTTCCTCTTTATGTCGTTCTGATTCTATTGTGTGCCTGTAATGACACAATATGTAACGTTTTCACAAGATGTATTTCCAGCACGATTACTACTTTATTACACATTATGTAATAACTTTTTCTAATTAAATCCTCACTTGCATCATTTATACTTGTAGAGGTTTTCAAGATCGTCCTTTTCAATATTTCTATAAAATATTTCTTAGCTGACGTTGACAGCATGCAAGAAAACCTTTCAGTCTTTAGCTAGTCTATATTCTACTTATCGGATTACAATCCATTGTCCTTGTTCTAAAACCATAACAGCATCCTGTTTATTTCTCTGCGGCTTCTTGTCGTATTTTGCAGCTAATTATTTTGACAAGCGAGAGCTTTTCGTCTTTTCGTCGCATCCCGAAGGCACATTTTCAAGATACGAAGCTTACTTCAAGCGAAAAACTTTAAAGAAGCTAACACTTCTTAGGATGATAATATTCGCATTATATTAATACTAACTTTAATAGTATCTGCTCTGTTTAAGAAAATTAGTAGGTTGATATGCTTCTTTTCAAATTAATCTCATAGGCATATTCTGAAGATCATACAAAATCATTTAATTATTGATTCTACTTTGTAATTCTCAATTTTTTGTTTCATAGATGAACTCAGGGTTACTAGTCTGTTTAAGGAGGTTGTATTGTTGAAGAATGTTAATTGTATTATTGGCGAGTACATATTTCATAAGATATTTATGAGACAATAATAGCAGGCGGGATGTATGCGAAGTTACTACACTTATATTGACCTATGGGTTAATTGACGTTCGTGACTCATCTTCAGAGTATGTTTTCTCTTGATTTCACATGTGGTGGGAACTCGAACAGTTCTCTATTACTCTAAAATATCCAACTGGATATAGCAAAATTTGGTTATTTTAATATATGATTCACTTGAAATTACGGCTGTATAGAATTTCTTATAATTTAAATTCTGAATAAACATGTTTAAAGTTTGTACTTCCAAGTAAAGAGGGCAGCATTTTTGCGGCTAACCGATAAACTTTGCATTACTTCGAGTGAAAACAGATATTGCTTAAACCGTTTTCATACATTTTCGAAGCAAATTCGATCTCGTACATTAGCGCTACAAAATTGAATGTCATTTCTCACCATAGTGTAAATAATTCGAAGTAGTTTAATAGACATGCACTAGGCCTTCAGTTTCACACTGCAAATCGCAATGCAACAAAACCAAGAATGCGTTTCGTATAAAGGGCACGGATTTTGAACGGTAAATTCCATTTTGAGGCAGACATTGTATTACTGTTACACTCGTATTATTGTTTCTCCTGTTTTTAGCGTGCTGGAAGGGCGAGTTCTCTCTGTGCAAGACGCTTCTTGAAAGTGAAACCTTCGTAATCGTAATCGAGGCGGTATGTAGAAACCAGAAGACGGCGGGCAACGTGCCGGTGCGGAGAGCCCAAGAAGTACAAGAAGTATTAGTAGAAGTAGTAGTAGTTCCGCTCGGCACCGAGCGGCGCGCGGCTGTCGCCAGCCGGGGAACCCCCGCACGCACGGGCGGCGGGGGCGGCGCCGGCACCGCAGTATCGTCGCTGCTCTCTCGAGGGACGAAAGAGGGAAGAAACGAGCAGGGCCGTGCAACAGCGGTTGCATGGGCGCGACCTCCAAGCCTTATTCACCAAGGAAGTCCCCATTGACTGAGCATGGAGGTAACTTCTTCTTGGCACGAGAGAAATGCAAATTTTTATTCGTTTCAAAAAAGATTTAATGCATTAATGCCCGTAAGTCGAAATTGGTATTTCTCTACTCATAAAATTTATATTATGTACATTAATTATTTAATTCATTTCGCTTACGTTAACAAACATAAGGGTTTAATTGTAACAATTCAATGTCAACAATATTGTTTGAGCCCGGAAGTTTGGCAAAATGCGTTCTTATCATTGTTTCGACTTTAAGGTTTTAAACAATGCTCTACTGTGCTTCTGTAATTATACTGAAATATTTTTATTTTCTTTGTTGTTTTTGCATATTTTAGCTCCCTTTGGCTGTTTTATGTATTTTGTTTTATTTTGACTTTTTCCTTTCTTTTTTATTTTACATTTTTTATCCTGGCTTCGATCTCGACCAAGCTGGAAGCTTATCTCCAACAACTGTACATGGACAGCACGTGAACACTTAGTGTTTTGTAGTTCTCTGCAAGTGGAAATGCGATTTCAGGCAAACAGGTTTGAACTCGGTTTACACGTTCAGAAAGTTTCAAAACTGATGCCAGAAAGCGGTCGATTCTTGAATATCATTGATGTCGACAGGCTTTCTTCAAACACGAGGAATCCCTTCCCACATGTGAAAACGACCTTTGATCTCTCTGAACATCATTTTCACTGTCAAATAGTTTAACAGGTGTTTATCTAAGAAATTATTATTAAAAGATATAATCTATTTATTAAAGATTTCAATATTTTCTTAACATATTTACATTCAATAAATTTTATATTTTCTTATCAATATCTGCTTACCAAATTTATTGTATATAATTTTGGATAACGTCGAAGTATGTAATAAATAAGTCATTCCTCATACTAATTTTATTTCTCATTTTTATGCAAATGTGTTACATATTTGATGCCTTTTTGCACCCCTATTTTTGCCAGAATAAATACGTAAACTTCCGGGCCCCATTTTTTATAGTATGCAAGAATACTGCTTAGGTCAGTTGTATCAAAAGTACAGAAGCTTTCCTTTTTGAAACGTTACGTCCTTTGTCATTTTCATCTCGTGGTGAGTACAAGGTTCCAAGGCGCGCGGCCTCGTGCGAGGAACATTTGCACGGCCCTGGACCGATGGGCGCACATGGCGCCGGAGAACGACCACAGTGCGAAGGCGAGCGCATGCGCACAGCGTTGGGTTGCACTGCGCATGCGCACGGTATTGCGCACGCGCGTTGGCGCTTTCGACGCGGCGCAGCGCGGCGCGGTTCCAGCGGTGCGCGCTGGCATAGCAGTGAAGACAAATCACATCAGCGGCGTGCCAAATTTACATCCATCTGGACATGCAGATTTTGTGGTGTACGCATTCTGTTCGTTATTTTCGTTCGCATCTTTGTTTTTAAAAATATTCAGAATTATTTCCAACATTATTTGATATAATTATGAAATACATGTATCTTATGTAAAGTTACAAAGTTAAATGATGAAAACTCTAAAGAGATCCTATCGAATTGTACAATGAATACATTAGAGGACGTCTGCAAAAGATTTTGTAGAGAATGTACAAGATTAAAAGTAATTTTTGTAAACTAGAGGCATTATACTCTTCTGAAAAATCTTTTCATGTCAAAATTGGCACACATGTCATTGACTTGCCATCTCCGCTATTTATTGTATTGTAGGACGAAGAGGAGAAGAATTCAAAGTACCCAGTTTGGACGATGTGCCGGTACACTCACAGTATAAGAATCTTTGCATTGTATAATACACAAAGAATTTTATTTTTGAAAATGACGCGACGTAACTCTCGTCTCATATAAGCAGAGTGGAACTCGTCTATCCATCCAGTTTGTGTGCAATCGTTACACAGTAAGACAAATAGAATTTTCTACAATAAATTGACACCGTTTTTTGACTTGTTTACAATTAGTGTGGAAGAAGAAATTAGCTCAATGTAAAACAATTAAAGACGTATCACACAGTTCATATGAGATATAAACACGTAAATATAAAGGTTTCTCTCTCTCTCTTACACACAAATACATACAGCTTTCAAGTCAACTGCGATTCCAACCCTACATTCGAGAACGTGGTTACATATTCACTTATCTTAATAATTTCACTTCAATGTAGATCACACACAAACACACGATGACGAATTAAACTTTTCAAGAAGTTAAGTTTGCACGATGCACTTTCACCTATCTTCTCCTCTCCATCCATCATAAAACAATGGTATCACTTCGCATGCATGAATTGTGGTTTCTTCGTAACACGTACACAATATGAGAACGATGAAATCCTCTCGTAAACTATATAGGACGTTGCTAAAAATCGTTCAAGGCGGCTCACGTCATAGAGGAGAAAACCAAAATGACGAGCAGCGAAGCAACGGACCGCGTAGGGTCGCACCGAAGAGACAGAAGCCGAAAGTCGTGGTACCGATGGCCGACCGGCAAACAGCGGAGCAACGCGCCGCATACGAAAAGCTGGGTAGGCGAAGGCCGGCTAAGAGCCCAGCAGGTAGGCCATCGCAGACGGCTCGTTTCAACCACTGAGTGCACGTTCTACAGGTTGTGTAGGCTCATTTTTGGGATAAAATTATACAACACAACTTGTTTAATAATTATTTTTACGACCAATGTTGATTTAAATCAAAAGCTTCTAAAATCCCACCCAGAAGCTAAACTTTGACCACTAACACTGCCTTCGGGGTCTTTAGTTCAGCAAACGGTGGTCGTAATATGAACAATAACTTTTATTTGGAAGTAACGATTATTAAACGCCCAGTGGTCTTTGCAACATTGATCTGTACATTGACATGAGTATCGCTTGTTCAATTTTATCCACATAGATATTATTGTCGATGTACTTATTTTTCGTGCACTACCTGAGGTAATAGAGCGGCAGGTACTGAAGAACACGAAAATTGCTCGACTCATCGGTTCCATTCATCTTGACTTCTCGGCCTCCGCTTATCGCGGCGGGACCCTTTGCTACTCATAACGCCGCGACATGGCCTGTTAAAGTGTGCTTAGCAATATGAGGCCGAACCATCGGCCAGATTTGTGAAAGAAAGTCAGACAGACACGAGTTCGAGAAATGGTAACGAAGACGCGAAAACAAGAGCAAGAGGGCGAAGAAACCAAACGGAAAGCCACACAAACACAGTTCATTTTTCAATTTCTAAAAACTCTCTAGGGGCATATAACGTCCTTTATAAAATAGCACCGTGGCTAAGAAAATAAACTTCTCCTTACAAAATAGCAATTCTGGTAACTCACAGACTGCCCTTGGCAAAAGAAAGTCGTTAAGTTCTTCAGAGATTCTAAGAATATGCACACTGGTATTAGCTACCAAGGATCTACGTCACACTATTATTGTATGTTCTTCAATTAAACCATTTTTTGCGAAACTCGTCAGGATATGTTCACAAAGCTGGTGCCGTCTGTTATCAGAGGAGGTATGTCTGTTCATGTCCCCAACGCTGCAATGCGTGGGCTGTTTCAACTAGGACACGGGGGACATGGAGTGGAATGCTTTCGCACCTCCGCCCTCGCCCTCGCCTTCTCCCTCCAGCCCCACCGCCGCCAGTGCGGGGCATCGAACCGAGTTCCTCTTCCCATTTTCCTACCAAACGTCCCGCCCAAAATGTTGAACGCACATTCCTTTAGACAGACTTCACTCAAAGTATCTGCACGATCAGAAATAATGATATTTGCGCTTGTAAATACCGTACTACATTTGCATTTCGGGAAGGAAACGTTTCGCGATTAGGCCTACACTGGTGTAGAAATGCACTTGGCAGTAAGCTCTCGGAATTCAAAAAAGGATTCCGTGAAAATTGCGCTGTAGGAACATTGTGTCTGCAACCACCTTTTTCACTTTTCTTCTCCTTGTTAAATTAACTGTGATGAGCATTTTAGTACAGCTTTCTTTGGTGCATAAATGACAGAAAGAATCGAATAAATAAATATATTTTCGTACAGATTTTGTGAATCGAAAATAGAAAAAAAAATCGATTGTTTCGTCTTTTGAGTTCGGTGTCGGTTCGATGCCTCGCTTCTGCCCACGTGTCCGCACCCTCTCCAGGCCGTCTCCGCTCGCACTGCCCCGGACCGCGCTCGCATCCGCTCATCAGGAATTTATCGGAGGGCATCCGATCAAAATTTCATGGTGCTGGCGACGGCCTCTCAAGCGTGGGACTGCAAAGTGCCCCGCCGCCTCGCGCCACCCCGCTCCACTCCGCTTCGCCCCGCTCCGCCCCGCTCCGCCTCGCTCCGCCTCGCTCCGCCCGGCTCGCCGCGGGATACAGTTCATGACATGTTTACGACGCGGATGAAGTTGTGAGGGGTATGACGTAATCACGTTTCATCGTAATTCTGTTTGTGACGAGCTGCTTCGCGAGGGCCGTGGAAGACCGCAGTCCTTGGAGAGAAGAACGTGGCAAAGACGAGCGGCGGGCGGGGCGGGGCGGAGAGGGGCGACCCGTCCGAGGACGCAGAGCACCGGTCGTCAACTGCCGGTGTGAAACTGCGTGTGCATAACAGATGAAGATCAAGCTACCGTGTCATCCGAACCATCCCGCTGAAAGCAGACCGAGCCCTTGTACTGTCCCATGGCCAAAATATATCGACGATATATTACGTTAATTATTCGAGGCATTTATTGGAAATATTGTTCATATGTACTAGATAACTAGCGCTCTCACAAAACGAGTAGTCACTGGAGTCAGTATGTGGATGCACATGAGTTTTCAATTGGTTCATGGAACTGACAGAATGCGAACGTATTCATATTCCATCATTGAATTAAAATTTAATATTTTAACCGTAGCAAATACTTCAAAATATTTACAATCATCATTATGGAACGTGATCTACATTCCAACAGCAAGAGTTCGGTGGAACGGTTCGGCTGAAAACGCCTTGGAAGGGCACACTGCGACGGGGCGACGCGGGCGGTGCGGGGCGATGCGGGCGGGCGCGGGGCCGGCGCGATGGGGCGGGGCGGGGCGAGGCGGGGCGGTTGTGCGACGCTGCCTTATTGTCTGGAGCGCGCCCCGACCGCGCCCCACCTCCGCGAGAGCTACTGCTACGACTACGCCTAGTTTAACAATTATTATTACTATGATTAGTCTATTATTGCTGCTGTGGCGGCGCTGCCCGCCTCGGGCCGCCCGCGACCGCCCCCGCCTGCGCGCGGGGAAGGGGTGGGGTGGGCACGTCGCGGCGCGGGCCCCCTCCAAATGGAAGTCATCGTCGGATTTCTGTTCGGTATGCAACCTTACTTCTAAAGTTTTGGCACTACTATCCTAAATAAAAATACTGTATATTACAGAAAGCAGAAAACGGGGGCACTAATGCCCCGGGAGGGCGCCGCCGCACGGGGCGCCCCCCGGGGGGCGTGCGACGACGACGCACTCTGGCGCCGGCGCTTTCGCTCGCGTGCCCCGCGGGCGGGGGCGGCGGGCGGAGGCGGCGGGCGGCGGAGAATAGCGGGCGGGGCAGCGCCGTTATTGCTGTGGGCCCTTTGACTCGGGACGACCACTGCACTTCCAACTTCCCGACTCGTCAACGCGTACGATTCAATTCGAATCTGTTACTCGGCGGCTCTTGTTGTAGAGAGAATACTATAAGAAAGGACCGATTTGACAGCTATTGCTTGGACACTGCTGGCAATATTACTGCAAGTAACGTACATGCAATCATTTTGTCAGTGCGTTCGTTTAAATGAGTTCATTTGTACATGGCTTCATCACTGTCTCTTGCAATGTCACCGCCCTGTATGACGTTCATTTTGTTTCCCGACCTGCCAAAGTGGTTCCTTCTTAGAAGTAACTCCTCTATAGAAACAAGCCCCCAAACCAAAATAAACATTCTAACCCGGAGCAGGTTTGGAAGTGAGTGTGCAGCGAGAAACGTAGGGCTCCACCTATTACGGATATATTACATTACGAACGCTGACTTAAACAATGTTCTATTACCCGAAGACACTCATGCAAGGCTACTGCTATAAAACCAGTCCCATTCAATGCACATCGGCCAGGCACACCATGCTCCCGCCACGACGCCCGAGAGGTGCGCAATTGGCTCTCCGGCCGGAGTGCCAATCGTGTCCCCCTGCGAAAGGGCCCGTGATAGGCTGCTCTGCCCCGCCCCAACCCTCCCCGCCCCGACCGCTGGCCTCACTCTTTTGCGGCCTTCTCCGCCGCCTTCGCCTCCTTCTTCTCCTTCTTCTTCTCCGCCTTGGCTTCCTTCTTGCTCTCCTTCTTCTCGGCCTTGTTCTCCTTCTTGCTCTCCTTCTTGTCCGCTTTGCTCTCTTTCTTGTCGGCCTTGGCGTCCTTCTTCTCTTCCTTCTTCTCGGCCTTCTTCTCCGCCTTCTCGGCCTTCTTGTCGGCCTTTTTGTCGGCCTTCTTGTCGGCTTTCTTGGCAGAGGCGGGGGCGGCGGGCGGCGGAGGGGCCTTGTCGCCGGGGGGTGGTGGCGGCGGTGGCGGCGGAGGCGGCGGTGGGGGTGGAGGTGGGGGTGGGCGCGGCCGGGGAGCGCGCGGGGGGCGAGCGCGGACGCGGGGGCGACGCCTCCAGCTGAGTCACGATCTTCTGCGCGCACCTGCAACACACACGCGCCGCGCGGCGGTCAGCGCCTCTCGAGGCGATGCGACCCCTCCAAATGGCAAGGTCCCAATACGTAAGCAAATAAGAGAATAATAGAAAATAATATAATAAATGAGAGAAAGTAATAAACAATAAAATAATAGAAGAACAGGTACATGTGATAAGAGTGGTAAAAGTTATTTTTTAAATGGTAAACGTTACGAGTGGTAAAAGTTACATTTATTTTGCGAGTAGGAAATGATCAGTCAAGAGACGATAGGCCGAATGACGCAATTCTACGAACGAAACGAAATCATTTCACCACGTGTCTCATACACTATTTTTTGGACAGCCTTAATAACTTTAATTTTATTTTAATTCAAGTTTAGAAATAGCTTAATGATACATAAAGATCTGTACTAACTGACACGGTCAAACGATAGGATTCTTTTATTCATTCGCAGACGTATCTCAACACTTGTGCACCGGCTTACTTTTAGCACTACTGCTAAAATTTGAACTTCTAGCACGCTATGCATGTCCTTAAAAAACCTCTTTTACTGGTTGCTATCTAAAAATGAATAAATAAATTGTTTGCGTTACAAGGTTATATCGGACTTTTGCTACAAATAGAACATATTCGTACTGCAATCTGAGGACAAATAGCTATTATAAAAATTCACCACAGTAGGAGGAGAGAGATAACTGAACAAGGAGTAAACAAAACTTTGAACCGCTTTACACGAAATGACTGAAATGTTAGTTGGATCCTTATCATTTCAAAGGGCCGAGCTAGCAGATAATGCTACGAAACATCCAAAAATTACTCACTACCCTTTTTTATTTTAATGATTTTGTTATAAATATTAATTAACTCTTTAAGGATTAAAGAAGTGAAAGTGAAACATCATATTCAAAACAATATAAGTAAGGAACCCAATTTAATACCTTTGGTATTGTTTATAGAAGATGTGCATTAAACTTTTTCTAGAACTTCTATAAAGATAACTATGGAAATGTTACATCACTCTTTAATTGGTCTGCTTTTCTATGAGAAGCTCAAGGTTTGAATATCTATCATACAACAAAGGCAATTTCGATTACTTTACATATTCAAACCTGGAGAAAACCACAACACTATTTTGGGAAAATTCTTTTATATAAGTACAGTAAACCCTCGTTAGTACGAGCTCGCTTAACACGAATATCGCCCTAACACAAACAAAACTTTGGTACTGACAAGGGATTACGGTAATACGCACATTTATAATAGTCGGTTACACAAACTCCGATTATTTCGGTTCCTTGGAATTCGTGTTAATGAGGGTTTACTCTATTAGTAATGCAAAAAATATCGTATATCATAAAATCAGTTAGTAACAAAGAATTTAAGTACATAAAGATAAACTGCATCAATAGTTAATTATGAAAAACAAAATCTTATTCTAAAAAAAAATAAAAAAATTACAAGGATTCAGTTTAGGCCAATCTACAGGGAAACACATCATGGTAGTTGGTGGAACAGCAACCACACGTTCATGATTCTAACAAAGAAGAGATTAGTGTTTTAGTATTATATTGAATTGCAATACTATTGAAATAAAAAACTCTACACAATACTTATCCTAGTTCAAACATTTGAGTTTTAAGTATAATTAATAACAGTTGTACGTTGATTAAAAAAAGAAAGAAAGATGTGGAAAAGAAAAATAATGAACGTTATACACGGAAATAATTAGAGAATATAGTTTCCACAAAAGTTCTCAAGACTCATCTTAAAAAAATTATATAATAATAATAATAATAATAATAATAATAATAATAATAATAATAAAAGGTCGCCTTACAGGGGTTTTGGTCAGGAGCCACCAATGCCCTCCCCACAGTATAACCACTTTCTAATTTACACGCATATTTCGCTCTTGAGCTGGCAAAGTGCGGCATTGTGGAGGAATGCGTACCTGATGCGCGTGGAGTGCGAGGCGGCGGCGCGCTCCTTGCCGGCGCGGAACTCCCTCTGGAACTCGCGCTGGAACTCCCGGATGGGCGGTAGCGGGCGCAGCGGCGGGCGGTCGGCGGCGGCCCCGGCGGGCGGTGGGGCCCCGCACCGCCCGCGCCGCCCACGCCCACGCACAGGCCGCCGCCGCCGCCGCCACCGGCGCCCGCCGCGCCGCCTGCCGCCACCGCCTCCCGCGCCCCCGGCGCCGCCCCGGCCGCCGCCCCCGCAGCCGCCGGCCGCGATGCCGGCTGCTTGTACTCTTGCAGGCGGATCTGCGCAGGAGGACGGGCGCTGTCAGCAGGCGGAAGGCCCTCATGGCAATTTACAAACAGTTTGTTTCTTAAAAAAATATTTATTGCACCTGAGCAGTGGATAAACTTCATTACAATTATACAATACAATTTGTTTCTACAGTTGTATAAAAGCGAGGGATTTCACGTACCCCAACGCGTGCATGAAGTAAGTCATTTCTTAAGAATCTGAAAAATATGACGTCACCGTGCAGGAAGTCTTTTGTGCAAAAACGTCACCGCAGAAAAAAAATCCCAGAAAGACGACGAACAAAGATCATGCTATTTTGCAACAGCCATGAAACGCATGACTCGTGACAGAAGCTTTTTATAAAACCGTAGAATATTTCTTGTCAATATTTCGTCAGATCTCTATTTTTTCGTCTCGACCTAGCTATCTCTCTCAGCAAAAAATCTTAATCTCGTTCGTGCAAAAGCAATAATTTTACGGAATTAATATAAAATAACCATTTACATTTTTGGTGATGAAACTTTCTTCTCTGTTAAAAATACATTTTATTAAAAATTGCTTTATTTTTCCATCATATTTAAGAGGAAGTCTCCTTACGCGTCTAGAAAAGACATTAAATTCCAAACCAATATGAATATTCTTGTCTAAGCAATACTCAAAATATTTCAATATGTTAATAGTATTGTAGATTATATTTGGGAATTGAACATGAGTTGAACTTTTGATAAGCCTGTTTTGTAGGCATTTTCTATATATTGAATGAACTTTGTTATAGCACATTACTTGTACGAATGAAGTAAATTCCAATGCGGAAATAACTTACTCTAATCAGTGCAGATACAGTACAAAATTAACGGGCAACATCTTTTGGGTTACATTCAGATACAGAATTAGGCTGAGAAGATCAAGGTTCTTCCTATTGCTACTAGTTCCATATTATATTATTGGCTAAGAATTTACGATGTAAATTGTTTCGCCAAGCATAGAATAAATAATATTTTAAAAAAGCATTATTTGATTTCTTCTAAGTCCAATTTTATTTATATAACTATAAATACATTTTTTGTAGTTGTATACACAATATTATTCTAAATCCATCAACTCAATATTCTTTTCCCCTGTTTTATTCATAATTTCTTTCTCACAAACTTCTAGACGATAATGAATAACATAATTACACTATTAAAAATATCCGATGTTCTCAGAAGGTTTCAATTAAATTTAATTATTCCCAATACAAAAGTTTTTAAAGTACATTTTCGAAGTTTGTTCAAGAAAATGTCTCGAAACCAGTCCATTTTTGTTGTCTCACCGCAGACGGACCATGCCTTAGCAAAAACGGTAGAAACAAGTACTGCATTGCTTGATTTTCTCTGCTTCTTTCTGAGAGATGTATTTCATTAACAAAATATTCAACCGTCTGCAGTTTAGTTTAATACGAAAAATACAATTGCTTAACTTTGCAGCATTGGGAGGTAGCGCATTCCGAGACGATAACAATAAAAGAACAGTTTGAGAGTCATCATTCACGCAACGGTGACTTGGCGTTGGAAAATCCCCCTTCAGCAACTGTACCAAGTAAATTATTCTTGGGAGCTGTGTTCTTGGTTCCTTATTACATTTCAACTCAATATTATTATCATAATCTCTGCATCTAAGACCTCTTGACTTTTACCACAGATTTACATACACTTAATGGAGATTACATCTAGCTTGTATAAAAAGAATTTAATTTCTTTACATAATAATAGGCAAGACAATTACCTATGTAATTATGTAGTACAAAAAATAATTGTTTTTTCTAATTTTAAAGTGTTTTTATTGTGAACCAATTTTGTCGTTTCTGTGTATTAGTATGTTTTATCAATTTAATTTTTATTCTTTTTATTAAGCTTATGTAATTATTAATTTTGCTATTTGACTTTATTTTTTTATAAGTAATTGGAAATCACCAACAGATTAAATAGTTACGTTTGATCCATAGCTTTTTCAAAAACTAAAACTATGTCCATGCGTGTTATAAACCGTGCTAAGTTTACAATCGATTAAAATTAACGCTTGTTAATATTTAGTTGAATTGAAATCATAAAAACGTGAAGAGTGATGGTGTTCGAAACATGTTGATCACTCCTGGCACGTTAGGCATGGCACATAGTTATGACATTTGGTTACTCTTAGTGGAAGAATATCCCAAGTATGAATCAAAATGCTATGATGTAAATTGTTGATGATCCCAAATTTTGTTAAAAAAGTTGAAAACAATGAAATTCAGAGTCACAATAGACGTAAGCATATATTATTTTATGGATATTTTGATAATTTTAATGAGTTTCATTGAGAATATTTGTAATTAATTCTGAACTTGTATTGACTAAAATCAACTACACGGAGGGGAAAAAGTCACTCTGAACGGTCGGCGACGGTTAAGGTTTTTAAACAGTCTGTCGTCCTTTAAAAATAATGTGGTGTATGAGGAATTGCATTATAAAAAATGAATTTATAATTAATATGATTATTCTTATAGGAAGAAAGTATTATGAAAAATACTGGCGTCTCAGAATAAATGTTTCAAACGTTACAAATGGGATTTCCTCTCATTTTTAGGCATCCTCATACGCAGAGATGTTCAGCGGGTCACGTCCTGATGCATTCAAGGAGATTACATGTTGCTGCCGAACTCCTGTCCTAAAAATCAGGATCAAATGCCGTATAAACAAATGCATATAACTCTCTTGTATACAATTTCCAATAATTGTTTATGGCCGAAAAGTAATCAGTTTCGACCCCTCTTCATTCCCAAGAAGATTGTAACATTTATTTTTGGACACCTGTATTGAACCACACACGACCGATAACGCAAATAGCAGGCTTTGCATATAGTTAGTTATTTAATGCCTTATTTTACGTGGCGAGACTCGGGCTATCAGGCCCGTTCTTCCGCCTAACCACGCAAATTTCACTACGCTCCTTTCACCACCTAGCGGAGAAAGGAGGCATTATCTTGGGCGACGAAACAGGCATCAATTTTGCTCAGAGGCTTCATTTAGGCTTAAGGATCTTTTACAGTAAATTCAGTAAATCTACTACATGGGAGAGCCGGCTTTACTTCTCCTCCGAAGGAAGGCGTACGAAGGATTTTTTCGCCCTTAAAAATCCACGGCTTCGATCGGGTTTGAACCCGCAAACTCGGGTACAACAGTCCGGTACGCTGACAGTTACACCACCAAATCCGCATATCTGTCTTGTGTGGTTCATATCTCGTGGGCTGACCTTCATGGCCTGCGCCTGGGAGCGGCGCAGGGAGCCCGTGGGCTGGCGCGGGAAGCCCAGGCGGCCGCTGCCCACCGTCGACGCCGCCGACGCCGACTTGGTGGAGCGCGCGGACACGCCGCTCGCGCTCGTCGCCGAGCTCACGGAAGACACGCCTGCAACACGGCGCGCGCCCACGCACGTCACCACGCGAGCGGAGATGGGCCGCTCGCGCACATGCGTTGGAAGGAAGCTTTTGTTTGTTTGTTTGTTTCGTGCTTCCGGGCGCGTCAAATGCTTTGGTCATTAGTCCCGTAAGTGTAGTGCATGTTTTTTTCTCGGGGAAATGGCGGTGATCTTCCCCCGCTGGATGGCGAGATCCGGCGCCGACCTACCGTCGGCTAGTGGGATGTACCTCTAACCAGGACTCTCCCACCAGCGGGGCACCGCCCCAGCCGGGACAAGCTCTAAGCTCCCGACCGGTCTCCCGGAATATGTGGTAGTGTAGTGCATGTTAGTGTAAGTGTGTGTGTAAGGGGACTGGATAGGAGAAGGAAGAGGAAGGACAGATCGCGCGCGGTCCGTGGCCCGTTTTGGTAGTGTACTGCTCCGGCATTCGCCTGGTGTTGATCGGAGAAACCACGGAAAACTACCGATCAGAGCAGCCGGCCGCTAGAATTCTCCTCCAGATAGCGACTGAATTCGACCTAGCCGAAAAGCTAGTGTCGAAAATCCTGCCGCCCTCAGGACTCGAACCTAGGACCTCCCGGTCAGAGGCGCTGCAGTGGCATCAGTTGATGCACTGAGCTACCGCTCACGGTTTGGAAGGAAGCGTGAATGGCAATAAACATACAATAAGAAGGCAAGAGAACATTCCAAAGAACTTTTAAATAAAAATTGTAAAACTTTAAAAATCATTAAAAAATTCCAAAGTGGCTTTTTTTTATTTTTTTATTTAAGGTCGCATCAACATATAGGTCATTAGCGACCACTATTGAAGTAAACGGTATAGTAACTATGAAGATGAAATGATATGGTGATGATAAGGGGTAAAAGGACGAACACAATACAAACATGCCCAAGGCGGGACTCGAACCCCCCAACCCTTCGGTTCGAGATAGCTACGACACTACGGCCTTAGCAATCTCGGTCATCGGATCGGCAAAGTGGCTTTTGTATTATAGTTATAAGTTAGATTTTCGTTAGTTATAAGCATATTTAAGATATTTGCCCTCCCTACGTTACAAAAGCCTAATCGGCTGTAGCAAAAATTATGTAAAGCCAAACAAATTGTAAATGTTCATCACATCAAATTAACTGGAGAGAGAATATTTTAAAAAAGTGAAAGGAGAGTGGGGATATTCCCACTGGAGAGAGGATATTTAAAAAAAGTGAAAGGAGAGTGGGGATATTCCCGATTTACACGATTCCTTTTGAGGAACAAGTTCAGCAGTATTGGCGAAAGCGCGATTGTGCACTGTGGCTCTGCTGCCTCAGAAGCTCTTCCGTGCACGCGTGTTTCGAAGGGGTGCAGATACGTCCGATTTATACACGTCCTTTTGACGAATATTTCGAGAGTTTTAGCAAACCTGCGCATGATCACTGTGCTTTTGTCGTTTCACAAATCGCTCAGCACATTCACAGATTCTCTAAAACTTCAGAAATTGTTCGTCGAAAGGAAGTGGATAAATCGAATTTTAAGATAGATTACAATGGGATCTTAGTGGTTTGTTTAACCGGAAAAGTGCTTTGTTTTGGGGATATTCGCGTAAAATTGTTTATTTATAGATAGTTTCCATTTGGAATTTTAGAGATGTACAAGAAATTGAAAATGTTTTGAGTTACAAAAAGAAAGTCTAATACATGACATATGAATACCATATCAGAACAAAATAGGAGAGGAGAGGCAAACGCACACTTTCTTTCCTTATCAAGATACGGATGATGAGAGGATAAACTCCCCATGTGTACCCTCATTTTGGTGAGCTATTTCTAGTACAGTTCTAATTCGAAATTTTTATGACGGAACATAAATAGTTCGCATTAACGTAAGTGTAGAGAAACTGATCACGTAGATTTCACATTCAAAAAAATTGTCAACAATATTTCAATTTCCGAAGTATGCCAAGTCCTTTTTCATAAAAATGTAAATTCTTTACACAATACTAAGAACGTACGTGACTTAACGAAACTTTATGCAATGCTTCGGCATTCGCCTTGTAGTAATCTAAGAAACCAGAGGAGAGGAAAGCTACCGAACTGAGATTTTCTATCAGACAGGTGCTAAATTCGTGCCTACTACCTAGATAGTGTAAAAAAATCCGCCGTTGCTCGGATTCGAATTCCAAAGTCTTCCGATGAATGATGTTGCTTACATGTGGCCAATTACCTCTATGCCATTTTAGCCGATGATATAACCTGGTGAGAAGAAGGACGGAGGTGTAAGCACCCGAGAACTCCTTGCACAGAAAGGTGGAAGGTTAGAGCGCTGGTCGCCATTCAACAAGTGATGGTGAAGGCAGAGGATTGAAATTTCTACAACGGAAGATGGGAAGTTAATGCTCGGACCGCCTTTGTTCGTATCATCTGGCACGAGGAGAGGGAGGTGTAAGGTCCCTAGATTCATAAAATAATGTATTCCTTAAGTGGTATGGAACCATACTCTTCTGAAAATAAATGCTCGACTCTTTCAATTGTTTTCATTTCTTATCTCTTCTTTGTTGGGTTGGAGGTTATCACAAGGCAGTGGGCGTTAAGGCAGTGTAAAACGTAGGGCGAATTAACTTTGGAGTAGCTTGGAGAGACGATTGTAATTTTTTTCAGTTAAATTTCATTTATAAATTTAGGGCTGCAGTCAAATTCAATTTTGTTGCGCACAAAATTAATATTCGAGGTTACTAAACTAGCTTTAATACATTAATGATCAAAGACATTGTTTTTGTTCGATATATTATTAACGTCGATGTTCAAAATGTAAACATCGATATTGCCAAACGTTGCGCGTGCGCACAGGTACGCTAATTATCATTATTATTATTATTATTATTATTATTATTATTATTATTATTATTATTATTATTGGAGACAAGAGGTCTACTTGTAGATGTTGCTGTGGATCAAAATGTAACCAAGGAGACAGAGAAACGTCTTAAATACAAGGTTGAATGTGGGGCGTAAAAGCACAGGCCGTCCCGATAGTTATCGGAGATTTGGTATTTGTTCCGAAAAAATTGTGTAAGAACTTGGCTGAACTCCCAGTTCTTTCAAATACCTGGGAAGTGTAAGACATTGCTTTATTTGGAACATCCCACTTTTTGCGCAACCGATAGTTCCTAGATCTGCTGCTTAGGAAGTTTGTTGCACCCTGGGGTAGATTTTATATTCAACCTAATCATAACATCTTTAGTAGTGAAGTAGATTAATAATAATAATAATAATAATAATAATAATAATAATAATGATGATGATTAGCGTACCTGTGCGAGAACTTTCGCATGTTATACCCCGCCCTTTTTCCAATTTTTCCATTTCCATTTCAAGCCTGGAATATTTTTCTTCATGACCCTCTTATCCTCCGCCACTTGTTCAATATATCTCGTTGAAATTAATAACAATATAATACACCCTTGTCAATATAAACTGTTCTTATTTAACTTTATTACCGAGCAAAGAGGTGCTCCCATGTAATTCAGTCGCATAGAATATCGAGTAATCAGTTTAATTTCACATACAGTTGCAAGTTCTACAGGCTCTAAACAGGTGGGGTAGAATCGAGAAGCGTCGAAGCAGCAAAAATGTAACAGAAAGTTCAAGAAGAACCCATCCGGTGCTTTACGGTGTAATGAATGTTTTGATGACGGCCACAAATGTTAGTATTTAAGACCATGAAACGCTTAATTTAGAAGTTCTTTAACGATATATATTCATAAATGTTGCCGAGTGCTCAAGGTTGCATTTGACATGAATATTTAAATGCGTTTTTTTAAAAACAAATCCTTCATATTTTTAAAGTCAAAGTGCAATTCGTCTCTAATCCGTGAAATTCTCTTTCTTTAGAGACCTCATTTATAAACTGTCGTTCGATGTGAGAGCCACAAAAGGTATGTATACTACTGAAACAATATAGGAGACGATAATGATTATGAAAATGATGATGATGATGATGATTATGAAAATGATGATGATGATGATGATGATGATGGCATGGCACCCACCGGAGAGCGAGGAGGCGCCCGACGACATGGAGTAGAGCGAGGCGGAGGCGGGCACGGAGGCGGCGCCCACCGAGTACTGCGAGGCGGACGCGGCAGCGCAGCGGGCGCCACGGATCGTCTTCACGAAGCACTTGCGGCACACGACGCGGTGGCCGCACGGCGACGTCTGCATCGTCGCCTTGGCGTTCACGCAGATCACGCACTGCGCAGAGGACGCCCCCGGGAGGGGCAGGGGGCGGGGTTAGTAAGATACATTGATTGCTGATGCCAGACGCGACAACTGCTACGTTCATTAGTCCAGTTGGTGTTGAGTTTAATTCCGGGAGGTGGCGGTATTCCCAACCGGAGGGTGAGTTCTGGCACCGACCTACATGTCGCCCTGCGGAGTATTTTCCCCTCTAAATATCTCCTCTCAGTTGGGCACCGCCCCACCCGGGACAAGATCTAGACTCACGTCTGGTCTCTCGAGATGTGCAGTCTTGAAGTATAAGTAAGTGTAGGTAGGTGCAGTAATGGGAGAAGATAGAACATGGAAGAGAAAGAAAAAATTGCGCTCGGCCCGTAGCCCGTTTGGTAGGGTACTGCACCGGCATTCATCCGGTATTGGTCGAGGAAACCAAGGAAACTACCGATCAGAGCAGCAGGTCTCTTGTATTGACTTCCGGACAGCGGATGAATTCGACCTAGCCATGTAGCTAGTATCGAAATCCGCCATCGTCGGGAATCGAACCCTAGAACTTCATGGTCAGAGCTGCTGCAGAGTCAGTGGCAATGCTGGCTCTGAGCTAAACTCAATCGATCGTGTTAGTAGGAAGAGGGCGCGAAATAGACCACACGCTCTCGTACCTTGGGTGACAAAGAATCAGGTATGCTTCGTTCAAGCTCGGAAGATTTATATTACTAATTTTGAAAGAGCTGTTCGGAAATCGGAAAGAGCTATTCGGAGCGATTCGAAAAGAGCTATTCGGAAAAATGTTCCTTCCAAGAAGACTAGTCACCCAACAGAACATATTAGTGGCAAAATGAGACGTTGGATGAGCTCGTATGCGTCGCCAAATTACTCTTTGACGTTCTTTTATTGAGCAAGCGTTGTACTGGGAGGAACCCTTCGGCGCTTCTACGAATTGCATCTGCTCTTCATTGGAAGTGGAAATAAATAGTCCGACGCATATAAGTCTATTTTAACAATTAAGTTGTCCCGCTGTTTCTAATGTTACTATCCGTATTTTCTTTATTTAATTCGATAGATATATTTTGATCGCATAAATGGTTGTGTTTCTGATGAAATGGAGTTAGCCATAAAACCATTTCATCAGAATGTTATCAATTTTCATTCATCTAATGTTATCAGTTTTGTAGCATATCATATAAAAATTCGAATTGTTATCAATAGAGATGGTTCGTTTATCTTTTTTACGTTGCTTAAGACACTTCCAATCGGATTTTATTCACAATGTGTTCCTTTCTACGCCTTTTTTTGTTTCTCATGAATCATATACGTGCTTTGACAGCTTAAGTGTCAAATTGTTTTAAATTTATTTATTTTACGTAAAAAACAGTTAAAACTGCGTATGACGTGATATGGAGAAAAGTGAATTTCCTTAGAGTTTAAATGTAGCATACCTGTCATACAACGAAAATGAGGTTAACTTAGATGGATCTTCCAATTTCGAATAGCTGTTTCTAGAATATCAGGACTAAAAACAACAACAACAACAACAACAAAATGTGAATGCTCCCAGTCAACAATTATTACAATTTCTATCAATTTGTTATTTTACTTTCATTATTCTGTACTCCGTATTTTTTATTTTACGTCAAGTATATTTGTAATTTTTGATTGCTTTAAACAATTACTCTTAATCAAGTATCTACAAGTCAATCACGTTGGCAAAGGAAATTTAAAAGTGGTTCCATAGATTAATACTTTTTAAATATTTAATTACTACTCGTAGCGCACCTGTTAATAGTCTAATATTTCTATTATATTTTTTGACATTAATAGCACACTGTTGAAAATGATAATAACAAAATTTTCGAATGAGATATTTACAACACCAATTCAGGATTAGTGCGAATGAAAACCTTACCATTTTTTAATTTAAAACTGCATCTTACCATTTTTTATCTCATACCCAGAACAAACTGATGTCCCAACGTTGGACTTTCAGCTCTCAGCAGTCTATTAGGGTCAAACTGTCAGTCCGGACGTATTTCTCCTCCGTTTCCGACGTGAAGGCGTGGTCACTCAACGTGGATACTTATCCTATATTGTAACTTAAAAGAAAAACGATATAAATTCTTTTTCAAACACGAACGAATCCGGATTCTATGCAACATACTTTAGATCATGGGTTAGAAATTAGATCAAATTATCAAATAATCTGAGATTTTCTTTACCTTGCTGGAATGCCAAAGAGAACGGATAATGAGATCATGAGTAGCTCACCTCATCTTCTTGCGATGTCGCCAACTCTGGTTCGTTTTCTTCTAGTTTCGTCAGGAGCTTGTCCTGCAACATACGAAGAAATTCGTTGAGGAATTGTACAATATTCAGAAAAAAACGTTTAAATTTCATACTCTTATTTCTCAGTTAAGCAGTACATGCGTTCATTCTAGAAGTTTCAATCAAAAGTAGCAGAGAGTACTCAAGTTTTTGCGTAAGAATTTCATATATCAATATACTTTCATATTTCAATATACTTTCACTCATCTGTGTCCCCTTTGCCTTGGAGCTGGAGGAACAAATGTTGTGAGCAATTAACAACGAAAGAAAATCAATTGTGGAAAATAATCGCTTTTATTTCTGAATAAACTATTACTTAATAATAAATATAATTGCACTGAAGATTGCTGCAATGCGACCGAAAAACTTTATGGAAAATAAACACCACAAAACAACGCCTCGTATCTATTTCTATAATAAATATATTTCTTGAAAATTATCTCATAAGTACGAAGATTTAACTGATGTTGTATATGAATGATAGAAACAAATCTGAAGGGGAAAATGTCTTTTAATTAGTTTATGTCAGTAGTACTAAAGGGGGAATCATATCATAATATTAAGTCCAATACTACGAATCGCTTTCGTTTGTCAATTAGGCAATTTGCCCGAAATGTATGTATTATACGCTGTTGTGTTGCTTCGATGCACGCAATTGTAATACCACATTGAAATCAAAATAATGTTCTACAGACCTACAAGAGCCAGAAGAAAGAAGAGGACAAAGAGTAGAAGATGGAGGAGGAGAGGAGAAGGGATCTGAGGAGGAGGATAAATCAATGAATAAGGAAGAGACGGAGGAGGAAGAGGAGAAAGAGGAGGGGAACAGAAAAGAGAAATATAGAAAAAACGGGAAAGAAAATGAGAAAAATATAGGACTTTTGACTTAGCTCAATACTCTGTTCTGTATTCCCTTAATAAATCATGTATTCTGGACGTTCATGTTATTCGCTTATGAACCCGCAGGCGAGCGGGGCCTGGCAGTTAGTAGATATTCCAATTTTAGCAATCTTGGGAGTCAATTTTCTTTACGAAAACTCACTTGCCGCGCCTGAAAAAATTAATGAAATGCAATAAAAATAAATGAATTGCCCTTTCCGCACGGCGCGGCGGAGGCGGCGCCGGGAGGGAGGATGAGGCGACGACCACCGGCCTGGCCGGCGAGGGGGGCGGGGCGGGGCGGGCCAATCAGTGGCGCAGATGGAGCTGGCGTCAGCGTCGCGCCGCCTGCGGCACAGGGCTGCCCCAATCTCCCTCCCCCGCCGCCCACCGCGCCTGTTTGCTCCTCGAGGCAGTCCTCGACTCGGCCCCAGGCGTCGATCACTTCGCCCGAGATAGCCTCCGCTCGTTCGATGACGTCAGGAGATAGCCGGTGCTTTCAGGCCCCGCGGGGGTGGCTAGGGTAACAAGCCGGGGATTAACGACCGAGCTTAGTGGTGCGTCGCCTGTTGCCTCCGGCCGAAGCCAGTTACTCTCTGCAGTTTTATGGGATTGATCTCTACCCATTCCTTAGACCACCGTTGCGGGTTCATTGGATAGGGTGTCAGCTGAACGCGACACCCAAAACACAGGAACATGAGGGATATTCCTACATTTTCAGAACGGGATTCGAATCCGTTGGGAACGGGATTCAAGTTGGTAAGCACTTTGATTGAAAAATTACAATTTTATTTAGATATGACAAGGAAACGTCATTTTTGTTTCAACAAGTTTTCGTTTCAGAAAAGTATTTTTAGTTAAATCTTTTCCCAATAAAATATTTTTCCCGTTAAAATAAGCTTTTTTGATTTGAAATAACTATTAGTTTTCTGATATAAATTCCAGATTGGTAGCAATTATGAAATTAACAGAATAAATACAACGTTGAAATCTATGAAACACCTATGAAAAGAAGCAAGTTCGAATAGGAAGAATTGAAATAACATATTTCACTCAACATATTCCTCATTCACTCTCACGTAAAATTTAAAGAAAAATTCTTTAATCCTCTTTTGTCATTAAGAAGCAAATAATATTTTTAAAAAAATAAGAGCGCTTTAAAAATCATGTGTTTTATATTGTGTTTTAGGCCCTCGTTTAAACTAGGGTGGTTTAAGCCAGACAACAAACCCAATTAGCCACCAGGGTGTCTTTACCTCACAATTCACGAAGTTTACGACCAATATGAGACTAGCATTTATGTTATTGCTAGATGATTGGATAGAGTAAGATCGAATGAAATGAATTGCTTTTATTTTCTTGTCACTTTGAAGTTACAAATTATAGCCACTTACACTTTATTTGCATATTTAACTGGAGAATACAAGATAACGTGGGAGAAATATAGAATTTCAGGCAGAATTTCCAGAATATAATTAGCAAGAATTAATAATCAAATGAAAGTTACAATACTTTTACAGCAACAGGTGATGCATTTCTCATAACTTGCAAACGCAATATGATATACAAGATAACAGAATGAAGTGTCATGTTACTCAGGAATTCACCAATTGAAAGAAATCACCAGTGTTAGAAATAAACAAAAACATCAATATTATTAAAATAATAAATTTATTGGCAAAAGCAATTGTAATTCATTTATATTATTTAAAAAAAAAACTCAATGTGCAAGTCGAGATTTGTATGATCGACAAGGTCAGCGGCATGGTGCAGGGGCGACGCGGCAAACCTCTGCTGTAAAGCACGCTCGTGCGCTGCGGGTAGCCGAATCAACAGGCGCGCTCGTTCGGCCTCCCAACACGCAGCTGGCTGCTCTGTTCGCAGGCAGACAAGAGGGTGACGCCGAAGCAGCCTACGCTCCTTCACCGCATGTGAGAATGATTCATTTCGACTCTCAACACCGGAAACATCACTCACCAAACGGCTATTTAGAGCATGCTCGAATGTTTCAACTCTGAACGCGTACACTACTAGGAGGAATTATCTTGGGGGTACACAAAACATCTCAAATTTCACAAAATGTGAGTGATAGAATGGGCAACATAAACTAGGCATTAAATGTGACCATCCCCGACAAAGAAGTGTACTTTTTTATATGTGAGAGGGAATACCCCCAGGGAATTTCTCTCATTTATATAGAAATGTATTAAGTTATATCAAGAAGTGAACTTGATTATTGATCCAAAACAAACTGCAAAATAAGGAGAAAATTATAGAAAATTATTCTTAACTTTGTTCATTTTATAACATAATTTTCTGTAACGATGGTTCAAAACGTACATTTCAAGAATCGCGCAAATTTCGTGTTGAAATTCGTAACACAATTTTTATTCTTACAACAACAACAACAACAACAACAACAACAACAACAACAACCAGCCACCTCGATTTCCTGATTGGGAATTTCAAAATATTTTATGTTCCTATTATACCACCCCTTGGTAAGCATTGTGCATAAGGATAATATACTATTGCAATTATTTAAGTAAATGCATACAAGAAATAAGTGAATTATTCTTATTTTATTTCAAGACGTGCTTGACCATCATCAGCAATCGATTAGGAGACTTTATCCGCTAAACAGGAATCCGCAATAACTTTCTAAACAACATTTGATATTATTATATACATCAATAAAATATTTCTCAATTATTTTTTCACAGTGGAAATGCCATATTTTATTTTCTCTGTCATTTCGTTTCATATGTTTAATTTTTCAACATTATAAGAAGAGTTCCATAGTTTCGAAGAGCATAGGTCTCCTTAAAATATGAATGTGTTCATAACCTTCAGCCATTAGTAAGTATAATGACAGGTATTTCAATGTAAGGGGAATGCGAGTCTACCTTGAAGTCTTGTGACAAATCTTTTTTCAAAATAATATTTTTGTCATTTCGTAAATGATGTCACTCATAAATGGCAAATGGGCCACGGACCGGGCGCGATCTGTCCTTCCTCTTCCTTGTCTTATCCTGTCCCCTTACACACACACTTACATTAACATTCCCTACACTACCACATACTCCGGGAGACCGGTCGGGAGCTTAGAGCTTGTCCCGGCTGGGGCGGTGCCTCGCTAGTGGGAGAGTCCTGGTTAGGGGGAAACCCCAGTAGCCGATGGTAGGTCGGCGCCGGATCTCGCCATCCAGATGGGGAAGATCTCCCGAGAAACAAGCATGCACTACATTAACGGGACTAATGACCAAAGGAGTTGACGAGCCCGGAAAAACGAAAAAAACAAACCAATCCAAACCAATCTAAGCCATTGGCTTAGTCCTATCAAAAAGAGCTGGAATCGTGCACTTTTCTGAGCTGCGGCTGCAGAGGTGGGAAGGTTGGTGACAGCGTTGACCTGCGCGCCCGGTTCTGGAAGTCCGCTCAGCGGCCGCGCATACGACCCACCCAACCACTGCCACCAGATCTCATGTTCTGTAAGCTTTTGAATTTGTCAATTCAATTGGACAAATCAGTCCCCACTTTTCTTCATGCTCTAACGCATTGGGCATAGCAAAAATTCAGTTGTATGTAGTGGAATTTTGACGAAAAATAGAAACAAAATCATATTTTTGAATCTTGAAAGTGTGCGGAATTTAGCTGTAGTCACAGTTTGGTCGCATCTCAAATTTAAATGCCTTTCTCTCGAGTGTTTAAATTTTCTACGACCCCTGACATGGTGTACGTCGACGCGCATCTGTTTATAAAGATACTCTTGCAATTCTGAGTTAAAAGTTAGATTTCGAGTGGAAAAAGCTGATATAGCAATGGAAGTTCTTAGCAAAGAGGCAACAAAGAAGAAGAGAAACGTCAAGAAGAAAAGGGAAGAGGAGGATACAGATTGCATCAAAGACTGCTACTAGCCTATCTTAGTGGTTGGTCATTTGCCGCAAATTCACTTACAGAGGTCATTGGTGCATGTAGTCCAAAAATACTTAAGATAACAATTCTAAAAAATTGTGTCGAACACAACTTAATAGGATCTTGATGTTTGACTCGTTTGTATGCAAAACACTCTTTCAAAACAAACTTTAAAAAATTGGAAAGTTTTTAGTAAAAAATTTACATGTAAAAAAATTATAACTTTTAAACGAAAAGCGTTAATGCAAAAAACGTTGTCTCCATATTGTAAAATGATTAGACGAAACTGCTGTAAAAAATCAAAGATGTAGCTTTTATTGTTCTTGAGAAAAGTGCACTAGAAGTTTGAAGATTTAACATTACCAGAATAGACACTACATACTCCCCTTAAAATCAGGATGGATAGTTTCTTTGTTGTGCGTATACTTGTCTGTACAGCACGTTAAGTTTGTATTGAGTTTGTGCAAATTAAAATTCTATTCCAGACAACTTTCGCATCGTCACTGCTGTGCATGTCATATTATTGCCAACACCAGACTTAATAGTCTGGTAATCGCCGAGGACACGACCTGTAATTAATATGGTAATTTCCATAATACGTTACAAAGTGTGCCTATCTCCGAGGTATGAACTGCAAATCTTAGTCGCACACTAATTATAGTGTTTGTGAATGAAATTGTGTCTCGTGCGTGAGGAGGAACTCTTGTTTCGGCTTAAGTGCTTGTAATAAGTGCCTACTACTAATATGAACTTCGCCCATCAGGGTGGGCAACCTCTACCAGACAGCTTAGTCTACAGGGTATAAACGCTTCAAATCTCTTTATACATAAATGTAAAGTGTGTTTGTCTCTCCTTTAGGGAATATTGTACATTTGAAGAGTGTAATATGTTCTATTCATATTTGTGCGCATAAATATTGTTCGAAGGATTCCACTAGCCACTTACCATTAAAATAACCCTACCGGGCTACACTCATACGATTCTGATCAGCTATGCAATACCATCTTATTATACAGTCCTCTTTTCATTCATCCCAGCACTGAGCACTGAGCCTGATTATGCCATAAAACCGATTAATAATAGCAAACATAAAACATCTCGAGCTCAAATAACTTTTTAAACGAAAACCCTTAGTGTTTTAAATATAAATGCTTTTACAATTTTCCTAGAGGTCAGAGATTTCAATGAAAATCAGAAATATATCCTATTTATAAATGCAATCTCTTAACATTAAGCAAATAGTTTTTAAAAACTATTGAGTCAGTTTCCACAAAATGTTGAAAAGGTCATACGAACTTCTTGTAAAGTACCATGTAAAAAAATCTTAATAAACTCCAGGGCCTCGCAACATTTTACGTGTTTACCAAGTTTCAGTTCGAAATCTGCTAATCTAACAGAGTTTCATTCGTATTTTGTTTTCTTAACTGTGACGTATATGAGAAGTTACATCTAAAAATAACCTTAAACTCGTATTTTACGATCAATATTAGAGATCAAATTGTTGATGTGGCTCCAATATCTTTCCCCCTTATACTACAGTACAGGGAGAAAAAAAATCAACATTGCTAACAGTTTAACATCAACACCATACTTTGCGCAATAAACTGTGCACACTTTATTGTCAAGCATCATTTATAATTCAGAAGAGTGAGTGTTTAGAATTCGAGTACATAACTTTGAGAAGAGTTATAAGATAATTTCAGTAGAAAACGCTGCTGTTAGCTTTTCCGGTGCCAGAGATACAATTGTTTGAGTCGTGGGTTGAAACGTTCATTACTGCCCGTTTTAGGAGAATATATCGTATTTCACACAATCCTAAACAATGACACATTTAATGTTATTTTCATTCAATGCCTATTTTTCTAAAACTACGGACCGAACAACGGCCAAAATGCACACGCCGTGTATTATCTCTCGTTCTCGGGGGTGAGTGAGTGTGGGGGGAGGGGGAGGGAGGAAGGGCTCGATTGGCTCAGCGCGAGCCGGGCATCGCCTGGGCGGCGGGCTGCTGCTCCATGTGGCGCGGGGAGAACTGCGACACGTGCGGGTTCTGCCTCTCGAGGTAGGCGAGCGCCAGCGCCAGGTCGCTGCACACCACGGCCAGCGCCTCGTCCAGCAGCAGCAGCTCGGCGCGCGACCCGGGAGCCCCAGGTTGGTCACGATGCCCATCGGCCCCTGCGCACCGCCCGCCACGCCCACCCCACCTCAGGCCCCACTGGTATAACAGACCGCTCGGCTTGAATTATACCAAGGGTTTCCTCCTTTCCACCTGTGGTGGGTACTTCAGCACTACATCCTGCGGGTGTGTACACCCTGGGTGGTCTACTACTCCATACATTTGAACTTTACCAAGGCAGTGGTTCACTCCCGAAGGGTGGGTACCTGAGCAATTAATTTTATCCCCCCACCACCACAAGTTTACTAGTACATCTTTAAGCTTGCATCCGGATACATTCATTCATTCACTCACTCATTTATATTACTCCCCAAGTTGTATGGAGCAGTAGCAGAAACCCCTGAAAGAAGAATGAGTCGTAGGCTTCCGCGGTCGGAGTCATTGGATCCTTGACTGTCCGGGATTAGCCGCGTCATGGTCGATGGAGCTGACGTTTCGGCCATCTTGTTGTGGTCTTCTTCAGAGCTATACTGTCTGTATAAGCTCAGACGTCAGTATAGCTTGGAAGAAGGCCACAACAAGATGGCCGAAACGGCAGCTCCATCGACCATGACGCGGTTAATCCCCGACAGCCAAAAATTTTCTTGAATGAAGCCTCAGACATGTGCGAGGTATGACGCTGGATAAAAGAGAAAGCTCACATGTCCGCTCGTAGATGTAATTGTGAACTTGGTAGATGGAAAACCCATTAAGAATATATTTATAAAGTTTTCTAATTTGTTTTAATACATATGCACAGGTAAAGCGAATTTAAGCGGTGCTGGCGGATGGGTAGAAGCAATTCTTGTTTACCGGTACTCTCTCACTCGCAGCTTGATCGCTGCTTGCAACCCCATGTATTCCCAGATTTCAGAAAGAAATAAACAATAATAATATCCGGATATGGCGAAACATCATGCAGAAACGCGAAAATTGCTATGCGTATATCTATCCATAGCTTGGGTGGAGCCGTCTCGCCAGCTTGAGACTACCAACCTTCCGGGTTGGTAGTGAAGCTGTTAACTCCGCTCACTACACTCATTATGAGTCTCTTCTTGCCCATGAGAGTCAGTCACTACCGCGAAGAAATCAAGTGTCCAACAGAGGACTGCCTGGGATTTTACACCCGAGGGGGAGGAGAGACCCAACCCGTTCCCTCTCTGCGGTCTAAGCCCCGTGGGTGCACAAGTACAGTGTTGGGATGGTAACCAGATAGAACGGAACTCGGTGAAAAGGGATGTCAATCCATAATCTGGGTGGGTCTGCATTGTCAGCATACGGCGTTATGCCAGCTGTTCGTATCGGTACCGTTTTCATTAAATACGTGGTACCGTATTAATAAAGTTCACGCCATTCACTACGTTGGGCTAAAGTCCCTCTTCAATACTTATGAGTGTCGGGCCTTGCTACGAAGACAGGATTCCAACTGGGTTGTTATATTCGGATGACACGGAGACCTAACCGGTCAGCTGACAGAACTCATCGTTATGCAATGATGTGCGGGACAGAGAATATATATGCACCGGTCGTCTCCAGCGGGATATTCCAATTCGCCGCCAGGATTTCGCTACGTCGGACACAACGTAAAGCCGCGGTCCAATCCCTCCTGGGGTAACACATGATCAATGTTTGATACGCCCAGCTAGCTCAAGTGTAGTTCACGCCACCCTTACATTTCCCATCTAGCTTTTGTTCGCTTTATCACATCCCAGCGGAGCTCATGTCCCGCCCAGTTCAACCCTCTCTTAGGTCTCATGTCCCACCCAGTTCATTCACTGCCCATCGTTTAACATGCACAGCTCACAATACGCCAAGCTAGCTCAGGCGCAACCTGCCTCACGTTTACATAACTTCCCGCTCAGCCCAGTGGAGCTGGGCATTGGGCTGGGCATGCCCGGCCTATCTCATGCTCCTCTTCGCACATGCTCTCTATACTCAAGAACCACCCTGCTCACGAACTGTTCAGTTCCCAGTCCAGCTCACAACACGCTCAGCAAAACACTTGTCCAGCTCATACTAAATCTAGACCATAAGCCTCTCGGATCAAGGTCCGACCAGCTCAGTTTCATGTTAGATAATGACCAGTATAGCTACCCAACCTACTCGTCGTGCGTCCAGCTCGTAACCCTCTTCGTTAACATTTCCGTACGGTTCGTGACCCACCCAGCTCAAGACACGCCTAGTACGAGACGCACAGCACATATCACGCTTAGCTCAGGACATCTCATGACACCCCAACACGTGAAAAGCCCAGCATGTGACACGCCCAGCTCCTGATACGTCCAAGTTATGATACGCCCAGGCCATGACCACCTTCAAACGCCCAGCCTGTGATTTGCACGGCTGATCCCGCTCAGTTCCTATTCCATCCAGGTTACGGGCCTCCCGTGCAGGCACAGATCTTAGCGACTAGTGTACAAGGTCTGGTAACTGCAATTCTGGTATCTGACTAGCTTTTGAATAGCAATCTTCCAAAAGCGGTAAATCCATCACATGAACTAATTACAACATGGAAAATGAATAAGCAGGATGAACTGGGCTTTGAGCTTTCCACCGAGGACGAAGGCGCGTGTCGTGCGGGGCTTACGACGAGCAGCGAGGAGGCGAGGTAGGGCGCGCTGGGCAGCACGGAGGAGCGCACGCCGCCCGCGGCGGCTGCCCGCCCGCCGCCCGGCGCAGCTGCTCCGCCGCCCCCTGCGCCACGCCACGCCCCGCGCGCCCCGCTGCAGCCACCCGCCTTCTCAAACCGTAGCTCAGTGCATCAACTGATGTCGCTGCAGCGCATCTGACCGGGCGGTCTTAGGTTCTACTCCTGACGGCGGCAGGATTTTCGACACTAGCTTTTCAGCCAGGTCGAATTCAGTTGCTGTCTGGAGAGGAGAATTCTAGCGGTCGGCTACTCTGATCGGTAGTTTTCCGTGGTTTCTCCGATCAACACTAGGCGAATGCCGGAGCAGTACTCTATCAAACGGGCCACGGACCGCGCGCGATCTTTCCTTTCTCTTCCTTGCCCTATCCTCTCGCCTTACACACACACTTACACTAACATGCACCACACTACCACATATTCCGGGCAACCGGTCGAGAGCTTTGAGCTTGTCCCGGCTGGGGGCGGTGCCCCGCTGGTGGGAGAGTCCTGGTTAGGGGGAAACCCCACTAGCCGACGGTAGGTCGGCGCCGGATCTCGCCATCCAGCGGGAGAAGATCAGCTCCATCTCCCGAGAAAAAAACATGCTCTACACTAACGGGACTAACGACCAGAGCAGTTGACGCGCCCGGAAACATGAATAAATCGATCAATCAATCAACCGTCTTCTTAAGGGACATGACGGTCTCTCTCAACAACAAAAATTACAACTTAATGGCAAGACTTCCGGTTCATAACTTTATTCAAGTACAATCAACTTCTCGAATCACTAAGAATTTATCACAGGTAATATATCAAGTAAATTATAGCAGCGGTTCAAGGGGCACAACTCTGTTGGGCCACTACTTTGGGTAAACCCAAAGGTAGTCGGGCGGGTAGCTGCGGACAAAACAGGCACGGTGGAACGGTTGCTCGCATCGCCCATTAGAAAATAACACGCCGAATGAGTGATAATTATGATATAAAGAATACATACAATGATGATAACGGAAATGGGGAACGACGAAATGTGAAGCAAGGGAAAGGTAAAAATTTCGAAGCGGACTACCACAAACCTCTTCATCTACATTAAACTTTGCAAAGGTTCCAAGACTTGATTCAGGTATCTCTGGCCTGTTTGACCGTTAACCTGCGGTCCACCATTACGTAACGTCCGGTCGGGGAGAGAGTGTGTTAGCGGGTTACCTTGGGGGCAGAGATCGCCTGCCAGGTGTGCGGTGAACACGGGCATGTACCAACGATATCATGCTCGTCAGAAAATAACCGACCGAATAACATAATTATGATAGAATAAAGGTATATTCAACGATGATAGCAGAAAAGGAGTAACGATGAAAAAATGAGACAAGGGAAATGGAAAGATTTGGAGACGATTTGCCGTTAATCTCTTCATCAACACTGACTTTCGCATGAGCTCCAAGACTTGCTTCCTAATGTCCGGACCTGCTAGAAACCTAAACATCTCGAAGCAGCAAACAACATCGTCTTCACTGAACTCTAAGACTTGCTTCGCGGTCGCGTCAGGGAAAGGATGTGTGGGCGGGGTACCTAGGGCAGAACCAAGGTCCCAGGCGGGTGCGCGGCGGAGAGCAAGGGCGCGCGTCGCCCTCCAGATCATAACCATCCTAGTAAACGGTATCTATTATAAAATGAAAATGTATTAAATGACGTCGACGATAACGGAAAAAGGATTAGTGATGAAACGAGAGGCATGGGAAATCTAAACATTTCGAATCAGCAAACCATATCGTCGTCATTGAACCCCAAGACTGGCTTCGCGGCCCACCGCGAAGGGCGAGGGTGAGGGCGTGTGCGTGTGGGCGTCAGGGCGAGTGCGTGTGCGTGTCAGGGCGAGGGCGTGTGGGTGTGGTACCAGGGGCAGGTCCAAGGCGCCGGGCGGGTGCGCGGCGGAGAGCAGGGGCACGGCGGAGCGGTAGCAGGCGCCGCCCACCAGCGGCACGCGCACGGCCGCGGGCTGCAGCGAGGTGAGGCGCGAGGCGAGGGCGCGCGCGGCGGGGCGGGGCGGGGCGACGCCCAGCGCGTGCGCGTACGGCGCCGGGTGGCCCGCGCGCGCCAGCGTCTCCGCCGCCAGCGGCAGCGTGCAGTTGAGCGGCGTCGTCAGCACGGCCAGCAGCGCACGCGGCGCGCACGCCGCCGTCGCCAGCGCCACGTTCTGCGCACGCGCACCATACAAGCGGCTACCGCGTTTCGTGCACGCGCGGTTTCGCGTGACTGCGAAGGGCGATGTGATGGGGCTTCTTCGTCCCAAGTCAATATATACAGGGGCGTCCGGGAAATGGCACGTCCTAACGTGTCCAATGCCATTTCGCCCTGAGGAAGGCCGATTTCGCTCTATGGAAGGTCGCACAACGATGACCGAAACTCTGGCAACTGTGCCAAGGGCATGGCGTTTCCCAAGCATCGAAGTATCTAACGATGGCATCAATGTAATACAAAAATAACGCTTCATTGTATTATAGACAACTATATTTGCTGATATCTTTCATATTTTACATAAAAGTTCTTTATAAAACCACACCAAATTTCTTAATCACAACATTTCGAAGATCACTAGTCTCCATCTTCAGACGTCAACATAATCTAAAAACGATTAAGTTACCCTAAAATGTTGTTGACGCCTGAAAATGGAGACTAGTGATCTCCAAAACGTAGTAATTAAGAAATTTGGTGTAGTTTTTCAAAGGACTTTTATGTAAAATGTGAAGGATAGGAGCAAATATAGTTGTGTATTATACAATGAAGACTTATTTTTGTATTAATTTGATTCAAAAATAAACAACTCGTATACCACATGAAATAAATCTAACGATGTTATGAATGCCAGATTCATTTCTGAACCATGGTCGATCGATAGATAGGTTGCAGTTAGTACAACAAACCAAGTCGCGAACAAATATCAAATAAGCATTCATTTGATTAATTTTAAGATAGTATTAATGTGTAGTGTTCATTCTAGGACGTGGGTAGCTAGAATGCTTACGTGATTATTAGATCGGGAGTGGAAACTCGGGAAAAAATTATATACACTCGCATTTGTAAACGCTCCTTAATCTTGACACTTATAAACCTTGTCATGTTTGTTTCGCTAACTATAGCATGCCACTCGCTCGCTTTCTCGCACCAAATAATGAAATGACGAATGGTTTTGCAAGATTGGAACTTGCACAACAAACCAAGTAATGAAAAATGCTGTTATAGAAGCATACACTTGATGGTATGGATATTCAGACCGACCTGAATTGCCGAAGTGGCTGGGAGAGTGTTCCGACTCCGCGCTTTGATCCGAAAGGTCGCGGGTTCGATTTTCGTTTCGGACATGGTTGTTTGTCTCATGTATGTGTTGTCGCAGAGGGCATCACGTTCTGCGGACTCCGGATCAGAGAAGCCCGCAAATGTGTCAATGTGTAGTGTATGGCCAAATATGGGTCCAATCGGCAGGTAAAATGGTAAGCGGCTGTAGGTTGGAAAAAGTTCTAGGGGAAAAAATAAATATTCAGTGTTCATTCCAGGAAATCGGTTGGCAAGAGCAACTGATAATATTTAGAGCCCGCTAATTTTCATTTGAAGAAAAAAATCACGAAATTTATTTAAGTAAAAAGTGCAAAGAACTTTCTCAACGAAAATTATTTTTGATTTAAATATACGAATGATCTGTGATTGTTCGTGTTAGATTAATTGGTATTTAATACTTTTGAATGAAGGAACTTGTATCAATTAGTCAAATATAAATTATTTAAGTTCATTCAATGTTTTTGTTAGTCATGTGACGAATGAATCTTCTATACACGTGCTGATCTTTTCAGGCCATATGGCAAACATTTATCACTTATAAAGATAATGCCTATAATTGCATAAAGAAATATATTTTTAGAAAAAAACATGCATTTATTTTCTTTGAAAAATTTTAAATTACGAATTATTATTAAAATATTATTATTGTTGTTATTTACAATATTATTATATTTAATTATTTTCCCCTTAATTATTATATTTAATTCTGATTTCAATTCACCTGCACAGCTGGCGCGTTATCGGTGAAAATTTCTGCTGAATCTTCATCAGGCTGCCGTTCTTTGCCCATCATCATCATGACCACATGGGAACCCTGTGCGACATGCATTCAAAGTATTAGGCTGGATATGCGTCCTCCATATTTGACATTATGCAGACATACTTCGCAACGAAAAGATGAATTACTCGAAAAATATGGTGAAAAAGTCTTAAAAGACACGCCGCTAAGAATACAGCGTAGAGTATCCCGTAATCTCGAACGATGGTTGCTACAACTGCCATAAATGGCACCGGAACTTCAAACAATTTCAAATGATTTCCATTACACAAAGATTATCCTTCATACTAATATTAAGAATATTTTACTATTATACGCATATTTTTGTTTAATATTTATAAGATTCTCTTCTAAGTCGCAGGGTGAGATAGTTTAGATCCATGAGAAAGAAGCATGTGAATGATCTTGGCTGTCCGGGTGACGCCGCGTCGAAGGCTGTGTTGCCAACCATCATTTCGTGGTTTTCCTCAGAGGTGGTCTCCCTGACGAGGAAGACCACGAAATGATGGTCGAAATGTTGGCAACACAGCCTTCAACGCGGCGTCACCCGGACAGCCAAGATCATTCACATGACTCCGGCCGCGGAAGCGTACGACTTCACAGAAAGACGCACATCCGTGGAACTAAGTAGATTACTGAAGTCTGATAAATAAGTTAGGTGCCTTATTTTACGTGGCGAGACTCGGGCCATCAGGCCTGCTCTTCCGTCTAACCATGCAAATTTCGCTACGCTCCTTTCACCACCTAGCGGAGAAAGGAGGTATTATATCTTGGGTGACGAAACAGGCGGATCTCAATTTTGCTCAGAGCTTTCTTTTAGGCTTGAGGATCTTTTACATACAGTAAATCTACTACATGAGACAGCGGGCTTTACTTCCCCTCCGAAGGATTTTTTTTCACCCTTAAAAATCCACGGATTCGATCGGCTTTGAACCCGCAAACTCGGGTACAACAACCCGGTACGCTGACCGTTATACCACCGAATCCGCCATTATACCACCGAATCCGCCGTGTGGCCGAATAAGGGTCCGAATAAGTGTTATAGCTCTACAGAAATGACAAAAAGAAAACCTTACAAAAAGACTTTACCCTACACCTCCCCCCGTGTGAAACCGATGTTGGGCGTTCTTTGGTAATTTATAGATTAATAATGCAAATAATTATTTCATATTTTCACATTTCTTCTAAAATTAGTTCGGTTAAAGCAGTGTCAATATCACGACTCCCTGCACTAACTTTTGGCACCTAAACACGGTCTCATACAAGTATTTTGAAGGGGAAGCCATGCGATTTGAGATAACAGCGATACTTGTTTTGACTTCTTCACATCTGAAAAACAAAGCCAAAAAGCCAGGGAGATTTGGTCATTCCGAGTGGGAAGATATCCTTTAAGGGTTCGCGTACTCGCCAAACACCAGTGCATGATGAATTGCCTACCGATAAGAGACACGATTCATAAACGTCACATGTGTAACTTAATTTTATGACACTTCCCACCACATGTTCACCTGCAAAAGGGGATCATTTTCGATCACATTTTGTGCCCCAGAGTTTTGAAACATTAATTATGCACCACTCTACATATGAATGGGAGTCGTATAACTCTGTGCGTCGTCACTATCCCTTACACTTGTGCTTTAACAGGAAAGTTATCACGACCCTCAGGGTGCGCACTTGAGCGTAGCTCTTATCCTCATCTTCGACTGTACAAGTAAACAGAGTTAGGCTGGTTGCTGGATACGCCGAAACACGCACGCATCTACAAATAACCCATAACCTGGGGGAGGGGCGCAATTCGAAACGATAGTACAGCTGAAGTGTCTCAGAGCATCAACTAATGTCACTGCAGAGTGCTCCGCTGGTAGGAGATACCTAGATGGAGAAACCCGCAAACCACCTAGTATGTCGGCGCCAGATCTCACCATCCAGCTGGGGAAGATCACCGTAATTTCTGTAGATAAACTCGTACCACACTTAGGGATTAATGACCATATCAGTTGGAAATACCAAATAATAAATCAATCACTGAGAAACGCATTACGAATTGAGCTGGTGAGAGACAGAGCGGAATAAATCACTTCCCCTTATTTTACAGGACAGCATTTTTTCTGTCTGTTGCGTCGTTTGATTCTGTCTGGTTGCGTCTTTGATTCTGTTAATCGCCCCCTATGGAAAGTTAGACGTGTTCCACTTCGCACCCAATACTATCCAAATATGGAATGTGAAAATCAGGATTTTCGTGACTTATACCAATCTACAATTGTGACAGCAGTGGGGGGGGGCGAGTCACCTCGACGGCGTCGGTGAGCTGCCTGAGTCCCGCGTAGGCGGAGACGGCGCCGCGGCCGGGCACGTCCTGCAGCAGCGCGCGCGCCAGCGAGCGCACGGCGGCGCCGCTGGCCGCGCGGTCGTGCAGCGCCAGGTGCGCCACCCAGGGCGAGCAGCGCAGCAGCAGCGCGGCCACGCGGCCCGCGCGCCCGCTCGCGCCCACCAGCGCCACGCGCGCCCCGCCCACGCCGGCCCCCGCGCCCGTCGCCGCGCGACCGACACAATGCGCAATGTCGGCACGGAGGCGGCCGAAATTAATTCACATTTGGCGACGCACACTGGTGCAATCGGCCCGAAAATCCCGTCATAATTGCAAATACTAGTGGATTTGCGTAAAAATGGGTATCAATGGGTTTTTGATGTTGCTGAATTTGAATATCGTAAATAATTTTCAAACTTCAAAATGGAGGATCAACTCTTTATTTATTTATTTATTTTACGCCAAAAAACAGTTAAAATTGCGTATGACGTGCTATGGGGAGAAGTGAATTCTGTGCACATTTTCAAAATTCTGTGATCCCTACACTAAGTCATATACTACTTGAATTTTTAAAAAATCCCATGTAATCAAATCTATTTTAGGTTCTTATCCATGTTGTCCTTCGGAATAATACTTCCTGCCGCGACAATATGGAAACGAGAATTTGAATAACTGTATTTCCCGCTGAATTCTAGAAGACGTGCACAGATAATGAAGTTACATTTACGAATTATTTGTGCAAATTATTTGTAAATGTAAATGTTCGTATGTCCAGAAGCAAAACAAGGGGCCATCTGAGCGTTTGCTCAATGAATTAGGGAAACTGGACGAAAAACCTGATCGAGATGGAGGTTATTGACCCAGATGCTGCGATACAGTACTTGTTACATATTGTTGAGAATTATACAGTCCAATGGTAAATAATACATTAAATGTCACTGTGAAAATGAATGTTAATTTCCTTGTGTTGCTCAGATAGTCGATTGAATAGAAACAGTTATGCAGCAGAAACGATTTCACTGCACAACTCATTTAAAAACAAACAAAAATGCATAAAAAATATACCTATGGGGTTCTGGAGATCACTGATTTCGAATATCATAATGAAATATCAAAATTCAAAATGGCGGTTTGGAAATGGCTAACTGACTCATGAAAATAATGATATGTGTAGAAGAATGGATACAATAGTTCTATCGGATGCGGGTTCATATTGTTATCATTCCAAAAATTTATCTAATTTTTTAAATTTGTGACGTCGAAGACTTTGGATTTTATCTTACTATGTAGTTTTACAGTAAAGTGGTTATGAAACAAAAAAATGCAGGATGTGCAGCTAAATGTGTAATATTCTGATTAAGGGCATTCTACTTGATAAATAAAAAAAAATGACTGAGGCAGGAATACGCAGGACAAAAAATATAATCCAAAAAATTCATATTGTTACGCACCATAGGTTAGAGTTCAGCTGTATTATATATAAAAATATTTGACACTTTTTCTTAATAATATACCTAACTTATAGTCAAAAGAGTATTCTGTTCGGAAATACGAAAAGGATGCACAAAAAATAATTTAAACACTTTTTTAATTTCACAAATTTAGTCGTCAAGAATCAAAGAATTCGAGTGTTTCGAGCAACAGTAACTTTACGGGACACTGAAGACGACAAAAATGATTGAAAGAACATTCTGAAGCTGAAATATTTATTTATTTATTTAGTCAAAAACCTTCTGTGACGTATGGGGGAGAAAATCATCTGCGCACGCTTTCTTGAGTTGCAGAGTCCCTTACCAACAATTTAACTATTAATAGTTGAAAGATGAAAGAAAATAATAATAATAAACAAATTTGAAAAAGCGAGGGATTAACATTTCAAAAACTAGATATTTTCGTTGCCAAATTATAGAAAACTTATTTTTAACGGTAAAGGAACAAACAGATTTTAATTTTCTGTATTGTTGACCAAATATAAACTCACCCTAAGCTCTACTACCACTACAAGCAAAAGGAAAGTTCAACAAAACGTGCGCATAGTGAAGCTACATTTACGCTCAGAAGCAAATTAAGGGGCCATCTCAGCATTCGCTCAATAGATCAGGGAAACTGGACAAAAACCCGATCGAGAGGGGGGTCATTGACCCGGAAGTACATTATTTGCATATTGTGTTTTTTAAATTGTACAATGCAAATGTAAACTAATTCATTATAATATATCTTGTTTTTGTTAAAGTAAACATTATTTTTCTTTTTGACGATCAGTACTCCAATGTGTGCTCCAATGTCTTCCAAATGAGATTTGCTATGTCAGAATATGGAACGCGCACCTTGAATTTTGTCTTTATGGCGAGGGTTTTGGTCCAATTCAACCAGTGTGCGCCGTACTTGGAATTCTATCATTTATAACAATTCCTTGACGCTAATTAACATCAAAAGGCATGCATTTTAAACGTCCCACGTTGGACTTATACTTTTTTTTTTTTTTTTGTAAAAACCGCGGGCTGGCTTCCAGAGAGAAAGTCAAAGTCGTCTTTCGTATAAAACTCTTTGGAAGGAAAAACTGCTTTGAAAAGTCGAACTGCTTTCAACACGCTCGCGAAATTGCGCCAGATACTGGGAATTCGCATTGTTGGCACTTCTGGGTATCAAATACATTTCTTAATATGACGCCACCAGAGTCAATTGTTGGAGAATTTTTCAGTCGAACGTTTTCACAAAAGATCGCCTCGTCAGTAAAAAGGCGTAGTAGTAATTCACTTTCTGGCTGCATTGAAAAAAATAGATTTTTGACCGTTGGTAGCGGGGGCTACCGTACAACCGTGTAGGTTCCATGCACAGAGGTTTTTTGGCGCGCACAATCGCCTTAAATTGTATTACGCCCGAATTACGACAGAAAAACAATCTTCTCTTCGCCTAAGACAAGGTAACATTGACAACTTCTTCAGTATTCAATAATTCTTACGCAGATGTAAACTAATAGTTCTTAATTAATTGTCTTTCAGAATTTTCCCGTGTGACAAGCGAGAAAACAGTAAAACGCTTGTCGCCGATGCGATTCCTCGTCTTTGGCTCTCCCAAAAACTCCGATGAGGCTATTTTGCAGCCTCTACATTCCCTATACTTCGGTTTTTATAACGTGCATTAGTAGTAAAAAGAGTTAATATATTGTATGCCAATTTAGGAATACGGGAAATATATATATTTAAAAAGTATATGAAAAAGAATCCATAAATCCCAACTCCCAATATTATTAGTTTATTCATAAGACCTGCATGCCATACTCTGTCATACAGTCCAGTATTAAACTTCGGTTTTTATAACGTGGCGCGTCAAGGCTTGTCTTCACGATGGAATATGGTAAGGCCTTAAATTTCCGTGCGACCGGAATTTACAAAGTGGTCGCACTGTACAACCCAGATACATCAAACAAAGTTTCATGAAATGCCATGTTCATGGATGAAAATTGAGTACTTGAGTGGTCTTCTGCTTGCTACATCGCTTTGTCAAGTTCAGAAACTGAAAGTTTCTGATTGTTCCCAAATCAGGGATGTACCTACTACATAATGACCAATTTTGTCTCTTGCGTGATATCCTAGTTGATTAGTAAATGACGCGGTTGCTTCATTGCGTGCATTTGCGTCATTAGCAATGGAACCCTTAGCTGAATTATAGCGAGACAATTTTCTGAAAAATATACTTCGCAGACTACGTGAATGAGTTATCAGAGTACAAGATAATATAAAAATTAAGTCAGTGGTATCTGCAGATAAATTGTGATAAAAAATATAAATCAATGTTATGGTGTAATCAAAATAGAAGTTAAATTACTGAGTAATTACATCTAGAAACTAAAAATATAGCCAGTATCAAAAGTGTTATATTTAACTTGTGTTTAGATTATTTAAGTCTATTAATTTTCATATTAACAAGTTTTATTTAAAAGTAAAGTCTTGTTACACTTTGGAAATTTACAAAATAGACGGACATGTTTAAAAAAATTATGTTTCATGTTGCATTTGTAAGAAGATCTGGAAGCCACAAAAATATCGTAGTCAGTAACATTCCGCTCGTATTGAGTAGAGCAAACCGGCCCGTAAGAACTTTCAAGTGCAAAGCAAGCGGACGCTCAATATGGCTTCACTACCCAGTACAAAACACAGACCTTCATGAAAGGAAATTGCAGCGCGTGCACTTGCAGTTCTTCCGCAGTCGCCTACGAAGCTGCGCGGCGGCGGGGGCGGGGGGGGGACAGGTCAAGGCCGAGAGGGAAGGGAAGGCAAGCGAGAGGCCAAGAGGGCGACGAAGACGAAGAAGTCATTATATTTCAGCAAATAAAAATTACGTTTAAAATGTTACGAAAAATCTTTTGAAAATATATATTAAATAATAGTTTTAAGTAAACGTATGTAGCGATCAAATATCATTTCCGCGGTGCGTTAAAAACGATAACAAATTATTGTGTTTAGTTAGTATTTAATAAAATTACTTTTTAAACACATGAAATGATAAATATGAAATTCAGTAGAACCTATTTACATGTTAGCGTCATTTGATTCATATCGAGAGTCTTATCTTATAAATAAATGAAAATGTTATGCAAAATCCGACTACTGTATCGCAACTCAACAACGATAACAATTTTTTCGAGTTCTACAGAGGCCTTGGGCGACCGACCAGTCTGCCCATGCACTGGTTATCAGGAAGAACGAGACTTTGTTAGCGAGAGAGCTTTGTTCTGGTGGAGAAAGAGGAGCAACGCGAGAACACGGTGTTCAGGGACCCGGAGAGATTTTGTGAATTCGGATAGTACAGTAAAACCCAAAAGGTGACCAGAAGTCGTGAAGAAAATTGATAGAATGTTATAGAGAAAGCTGAACAGAATATCAAATTGTGATCATGGTATAGTGGCTATTTAGGTTCAGTTAAATGAATAGATGTAGACTGATTGTAGTTATATGACTCATTTGTTATCAAAACCATCTCATTTCACAGTAGAAAATCGAACAGGGGAAGTAAAAGTATCATCTTTACTCGTAGTTGGATATGAATGTTCTCGGGACAGTTTGGGAGGGAATAAGCTGTATTTGAACATAATATCATTTGTTTACATAATTATAAATAATTCCATGGATTGATGAATGGCAGTGGTATTTGGCAGATTCCGTGCAGATTTGTCAGATGCACGTCCCGCCGCAAAGAGATTCCGGTCTTTGATAATATTCAACCATACTACAGGACCTACAAATGTGTAACATTTATTCGAGACATTCTGTACGGAGTACAATTTTCAAACGTGTATAACATATACAAATGATCAGACTGTACTTGTTCATGAGCCCGTGGAGGAGCTCATGATAGATTGGTTGGTTGGTTGTTAGTGATTCCCGGCCCATCTACTTCTGAGGTCATTTGTCCCGTAAGTGTAGTGTATGTTATTTCATCGTGAGGTGAAAGTGATTTTGCCCCGCTGGATGGTGAGCTCCGTCGCCGATCTACCGTCGACTACGGGCTTTTCCCCAAACAGTTATCTCCCACTAGCGGGACACCACCCACATCTAAGCTCCCTTTATTTTTGTCGCGAATTGGCCATCCTAGGACCAAGCTCTACGCTTAGGGCCAAGCTCTAAGCTCCCGAACGGTCCCCACGCATGTGTGTTAGTGTAGAGCATATTAGTGTAAGTGTGTGCGTAAGAGGTGAGGATAGGGCAAGAAAGAGAAAGGAAATATCACGCGAAAACCGTGGCCCGTTTGTTAGGGTACTGCCCCGGCATTCGCCTAGTGTTGATCGGAGAAATCACGGAAAACGACCGATATCTTCAAGCCAGCGACTAAATTCAACCTAGCTGACAAACTAATATTGAAAATCTCGTTACTGTCGGGACTCGAAGCTAGGACCTCTGAGTCAGAGGCATTGCAGTGCCACCAGGTGACGCTCCGATCCACCTTTCCCGGTAGCTGATGATGGGGGAGTAAACGAAAGCGAGAGCTGGGCGTCGTCCTCGCGACGGGTCGCCGAGTGAAGAGCAAAGCGAGGGTGGGGGGCGCGAGCAGCGGGGGCGTGAACCGGAAGGCGCGAGTCGGAAGGCGGCGAGGCCCCTGCGCGGGCGCGGGCGCAGGCGAGGGCGTCGTTAGCGCTCCGTCGGCCCCCGGCACGCGACCGCTGCACGCCGCGCCCCACCGCGCCGCACCCTCCCGCACACAGGGCCGAAACGACGCTGAATTGAATTGAATTCGCCTTATTTTACGTGGCGAGACTCAGGCCATGAGGCCTGCTCTTCCGTCTGACCACGCAAATTTCGTAACACTCCTTTCTCCAATCATGGGAGAAAGAAGGTATTACTTGGGCGACGAAACAGGCCATTTGAATTTAGCTCAGAGGCGTTATATACGCTTGAGGATCTTTTACATGCAGTAAATGTACTAACTTGGGACAGCCGGCTTTACTTCCCCTCCGAAGGAAGGCGTACGAAGGATTTTTTCGCCCTTAAAAATCCACGGCTTCGATCAAGTTTGAACCCGCAAACTTGGGTATAGCAGTCCGATACGCTAACCGCTACACCATCGCCGCCGTGCCGCATCGCCGATGCTCGCGCGCGCACGCAACGCGATTTGCGTACGTTTTTTGTTTTTTTTCATTTTCTTTGTTTTCGTTGCGAATTGACCATCCTATACTTTGTTTTTTCTATCGTGACAGTTGACGTACATCAGCTGTTACGATGTAATCCAATCGAGAGCTAAAACGCCATCACGGTGACGTCACTGTGGTGACATTTAAGCTCCCAATTGGACGAAACCGTCAACAGCTGTTTTACTTCAACTGCCAGGTAAGAAAAACCAAAGTATAGGACCACGCGAGCGCGCTACTTGTACCCAGTCATATTCTTCCGGCAGCAAGTTCACGGCACTTTTTTCGGGGGAGGGAGATCAGCGCTTATACTTGGGTTTTCGTAACGTGGCACCTGGGTGGAATTTGTCTTCACATTGGAATATCGCACGGATTTTTGCGTCTTTCTCGATCGTGCCGCCAGATGTGGCATGATCATGACCGTATCAGGCAGTGCTGCAGATCACGCGACATCTAGCGACACTATCGCGAAAAGCCGTGCCGTATTCCATCCAGAAGACAACCCCCTAGGCGCCACGTTACGAAAACCCAAGTATATATGCCGAATCCATTTTTTCACCCTAGGGTTGTAACCCCTGGGGAATGAAGCATGAGATGATAATGATGATGAAGGGTGAATGGATAATACAAACATACAGACACAAACACACATAAACATGCCCAAGGCGGGTTTCAAACCTACGATCCTTCGCTCCCAGACCACTACGTGGCACTACTGCCAGCCATCTCCAGAACGGCGTGCAATGCGTTTTTCGATCAATTATTTCATGTTTCCGGGCGCCTCAGCTGCTATGATCATTTACGTAAGTGCATTGCTTTTCTACGTAAGGGAGCGGTAGCTCAGTGCATCAACTGATGTCACTGCAGCGCCTCTGACCGGGAGGTCCTAGGTTCGAGTCCTGAGGGCGGCAGGATTTTCGACAATAGCTTTTCAGTTAGGTCGAATTCAGTCGCTGCCTGGAGGAGAATTCTAGCGGCCGGCTGCTCTGATCGGTAGTTTTCCGTGGTTTCTCCGATCAACACCAGGCGAATGCCGAAGCAGTGCCTACCAAACGGGCCACGGACCGCGCGCGATCTTTCCTTCCTCTTCATTGTCCTATCGTCTCCTCTTACACACACACTTACACTAACATGCACCACACTATCACATATTCCGGGAGACCGGTCGTGAGTTTAGAGCTTGTCCCGGCTGGGGCGGTGCCCCGGTGGTAGGAGAGTCCTGGTTAGGTGGAAACCCCACTAGCCGACGGTAGGTCGGCGCCGGATCTCGCCATCCAGCAGGGGAAGATCACCGCCATCTCCCGAGAAAAAAACATGCAGCACACTAACGGGACTAATGACCAAAGCAGTTGACATGCCCGGAAACACGAAAAAATCACTCAATCAATCATTCTACGTAAGTTGGCAAATGTTCTACTGATGGTGTGTTCCGACGCCGACCTAGACGTCGTCTTGGTACGGTTTCCGCATCCACGTATTTCCCACCAGCAGGCAGACAAGCTCTAAGGCGTCCCGATATAGGGGATAGTGCAGTGCTTGTGCGTGTATATGTAAGTAGAGGATGAGGATAGGACAAGGAAGAGAAAGGAAAAATCGCGCGCGTTCCAAGGCCCAGGTGTTAGGATAATGCTCCGGCATGTGCCTAGTGTTGATAGGTGAAATCGTGAAAAATCAGATTAACCAACCTCTAGAATTCTCCTCCAGACACCGGATGAATTCTATCTAGCTATGTAGCTAGAATCGAAAATCAAGTCATCGTCGGGAGTCAATCCTTAGGGCCTCCCTGTCAGAGGCACTTTAGTAACATTAGTTGATGCTCTTTGCCACCCAATCCGGTCAACGTATTTTAAGTAGCTTGTTTCTGTAGGTTAGTGGTTAGCTTATTGCCGTCTCATTCCGCATAGCGCGGATTCCTTTGTTGCTGAGGTACGTGGATTTTCGGAAGAGCGGAGAAGCCATAGAACTTGAGGGGCCATGAAGTACTTGCGTCACAGAAGAACGCTAGTTAAATGCTCTGGAATATTAAATACACCGACAATATGTTCGTCCCAATCAAATCCCGTGTTTGCTTAGAAGAAAAGCATCAAGTAAGAGGTAAATTTCAATGAGATCGATGTTGTGTAGGTCCCTGGCGGCTAATATAGGAGTCAAAAATTACTGTTTAACTTGGGAGCCATCGGGTGCCACCTATATTCCCAGCGATTTCGCCCACATGGAACTGGTGGGAGCTCAATCTCCAAGTGTGCGCTCATTTCAAACAAACAATTTTTTTCAACATATTTAAAAAAATTTTTTAATTAATTAAAATGTATTACTTAAATTTTCCCTTTTAAAAAGGTCTGTTTTAATTAAAAACATTTAATAATGATATCTGTGACACATACTATATTACATCTACGAATAAAAAAGTACATTACAAAATACATATCGCATATTCCATCGCAAGTAATATAGATTTATTGCAATTTATAATTGTTGTTTTATAGATTAATTAGTGTTATGAATTGGACATATGACATAATAATATGATTGTAAGTTTTCTGTAACGAATTTATTCTTAAAATAATGCCATTTATCTTCATGTTACGTATACGATCGCAAAGACGTATTAAATTATTTTATATTCAATTAGCAACATTTTGAAAATAATATTATTTTATTATCTCTTTTTTATCAAACCAGACGTCGAAACGCAAAGTACATGAGTGTCACATTCAAGTGCTCTCGTATTATTGTAAATAATCGCTTCATAGTTATAAAGTAAAGATTAGAAGACAAATGATAATTTAATTAAATCAATATTAATATGGGTATAACAAGGCTTGATTTGTGGTGGAACGTGAAGGAACGGCGTTCCTGTACCTCGGGAATAATTATTGAATTATATTATAAATATGTAACAATTTCCATTAAATGAATAGCTAATTTGGGGTACGTTCCGGAACCTAAAATTTTAGAAGTCACAAGCACTGGTTATATAATATACACAAGTCTTACGTGCCAAATAAAATTAACATTAATAAGAAAATATTATTAAGATAAATAAAATTCATTTTTTTAAATAATGAAAATAAAACACAACAAATTTTGAACGGGAGCTCGAGAAACGGTATTGTACTCAGATTCTTCATGAGCGCTTCTTTACGCCCATTTCGGCCCATCGTGCTCCACCCCCACCCAGTTCGCTATCTTCCGCTGGCGGCCGCACGCGCGTCGGGGGAGACGGCCGGCGGCCATGCCACGTGCACGTGCTGGCTCGCGCGCACGCGCCCGCGCCGTTTATTCCACAACAGAGCGACTTACTCACCCGAGCGACCCGTTCTCTGACACCAGCAACAAATAATCCGTCTCCGCTGCGGGGGGTAAGGAATTCTGATAACGTCGCTGCTACACGCAACAGTTTCGTTGCATTCACCTCTAGATGAAACGCGGTAGCGCTAGCTCAGTGCATCATCTGATGTCACTGCAGCGTCTCTGACCGGGAGGTCCTAGGATCGAGTCCTGACGGCGGCAGGATTTTCGACACTAGCCTTTCAGCTAGGTCGAATTCAGTCGCTGTCTGGAGGAGAATTCTAGCGGCCGGCTGCTCTGATCGGTAGTTTTCCGTGGTTTCTCCGATCAACACCAGGCGAATGCCGGAGCAGTACCCTAACAAACGGGCCACGGATCGCGCGCGATCTGTTCTTCCCCTACCTTGTCCTAACCTCTCCCCCTTACACACTTACACTAACATGCACCACACTATCACATATTCCGGGAGACTGGTCGGGAGCTTAGAGCTTGTCCCGGCTAGGGCGGTGCCCCGCTGGTGGGACAGTTCTGGTTAGGGGGAAACCCCACTAACCGACGGTAGGTCGGTGCCGGATCTCGCCATCCAGTTCTTCTCCTACCTTGTCCTAACCTCTCCCCCTTACACACTTACACTAACATGCACCACACTATCACATATTCCGGGAGACTGGTCGGGAGCTTAGAGCTTGTCCCGGCTAGGGCGGTGCCCCGCTGGTGGGACAGTTCTGGTTAGGGGGAAACCCCACTAACCGACGGTAGGTCGGTGCCGGATCTCGCCATCCAGTGGGGGAAGATCACTGCCATCTCCCGAGAAACAAACGTGCAGTACACTAACGGGACTAATGACCGAAGCAGTTGATTCGCCCGGAAACACGAAAAAATCAATCAATCAATCAATCTAAGTGAAACATTTGTTAAATTGAATGGTGTTCGTTCAGAGGAACTTGGAATGCATTTCAAGTATTCAAAAATAGGGAGAAACACCAAATAACAAAACAACAGTATAATGTACCAAATTTTACAACTTTCCGTGAACCAAACAGAACGATCAACTTTGTCAATTCGTCGTAGATTCAGGAGAAAATGCCAATTCCGAAATGCAGTAACCACAATATCGGGAGATGTCCCCGAAACATAGCACAGACCACAGTACTTCCAGAAGAACATACCAGGGCACAATCCAGTTCACTATAAACCCAAGCAAAATCATTAAAACGGCACTTCACGCTCACTGCGCCTCTTAAGCTTAGATTCCTGCTGTGGTACCCGCGGACTCCAATATACAGTTGCTGATGTGGTGGCTCGCTGTTCCGGGTACCGCTTCCAGGTGAATTGCAGCATCCACATTGCTCGCTGCCATGTCGCACGGGGGACCCATTTAAAAATCTCACATATTTGTACACATAACAGCATTGAACGTTGAAAGAGATATTATAATGGTCATATAATAACGTATTTATTTGATGATGTCATGTAGAGATTACAAAAATTTAATTGAATTAGTTAAAGTTTTTTCAAGGTTTTTCAATTTCAGATATCACTTAACTGCAGAAAATATTCATTGACCAAAATCAGTTAGGGGACTTGAATATCCATTTGAGAAATTTCACAAGAGACATACATATCACAAGCAGGAAAACACTAGTATGTTTTTTAAACAAAAACATTCGTCCTTTTGCAAATGAAAAAGAGGAATCCAATGTTTTCAATATGGATGATGAAACTTGGGGTGTTTCCAAATATCAATTTGCCTGGTATCATGCAGCGTGTTTAATATATTGCCTCAAAGCACCCTTCGATCGTTTATTGAGCGACACACAATTTGCAGAAGCAAGTTCATTAACTTCCGACCTTGCCAAGGAAACTCACATTAATTACCTGACTGAAAATTATGGCTAAGAGCCCCAACCAAGAAAATTAAAATGCGATGATGGGCTCGAAAATGAACAAACGCCGATACTCCGATTACTCATACTACTGGATATGTGTTTAAAACCTAATAATGATTCTTATTTATTTTTATCCAGATACATGACATTAATTACTTACATTTTGGCTATTATCTTATAAATAAATAATTCACTCTTGCTGTATACCTCAATAGGCACTGTAACGGTAAGGTCCGTGTGAGCAATATGCGATTTGTAAATCAGTTTTAAAAGTGAAATTAGCATCTCTCTGGAATCAAATTTTGAACGGCTGACTCTGAACTGTGCATTACTTTACATAGACCCAATATGTGCATGGGTGAACATTCTATTATTGTTAACAATTCTATTCTATTATAGTTACGTAAGTGTAGCACAAGCGTTTTTATCGCGGGCGGTGACGGTGATCTAATAGTGCTGAATGATGAGATCCAGCGCCGACCTACACGTCGATTTTCTTTTCTCCATCTCCACCGGCTGGACCACGCCGCAGCCGGGATAAGGTCTAAGCTCCCGACATATGGTAGTGTACTGCATGTATGTGTAAGTGTGTGAAGGGATGGGATATGAAAGAACCCAGTTGTTAGAGTGATACTCCAGCATTTGCCTGATTTTGATCGAAGAAACCTCGGGAAACTACCGATCAGAGCAGCCGGACCCTAGAATTCTTCTCCAAACAGGCTGAATTCGATCTAGCAATGTAGCTAGTGTTGAAAATCGGAACACTGTCCGGACTCGAACTACAGGATCTCCCGGACAGAGGCACAGGAGTGACCTCAGTCCAAGCCCTGATCCATTTTAGCCGGTATGCTTGTTCCTTTCTTCTTAGCAAAGCCTACTCCCCTAAAATAATGACCCTCTCCTTGGGGAAATAATTTATTATGCATCATAATTTACTATACAAATTTTGTGCTGACAGTTTTGTGTATTATAAATTGTACAACAAAATCATCATATTTCTTTAGCATATTATAAAGACGGGTTAACTAACAACTTTATCTTTATTTTTCAAACATTTAATCATAGCGGTAGTTTCGAGCAAATTGATTCCTATCTTTTAAAACATCTCTATTCTGGAATTGAAATTCTCCTCTTCTGTGTTATTAATTCGGTAAATAGCATAGATGCGTTTTATCCGCACTTTCCACCCCTATATGAAACATACACCCTTTCTAAGTTATTTCTCAGGGGAAATTCGTGCTCGAGTAACACAATTTCATGCTAGAATAACACACGAAAATTGTGGGGATCGCTTCCGACGGGAGAGGGCGACATCAGGTAAACGCAGGTGCCCGGAGAAACTCCCACGTGGATGGCATATGGAGTAAACTGAGTATATAATCGTTCACTACAGATGAAGAGTCAAATGGATGTGTGCACAATACAGGAATAAAAGTATTTTAAAGTGATTGAAATTTTAATGCGAAATATATAGTTTTTACTTTCTCGTAAACGTAGTCAGTGGAAAGCGTTGTATCGAAAGAATGATGAACTACAAGTTTTAGAGACCCCAGATACTGAAAAATGTTGAGTATAATGGTTTGTATAATTTGTAATGTTTTGGATAATGATTGTCCGGGCCTCGGAAAATATTAATCCCTAAGCGGTCCATAGAATTGCTCTAAAGCGGAAAGAGTCAAATCATTGATATGACAGTAGCCTCGTACAATGTCAAATTTTTAAACAATACAATTGTAATCATGACTCTCTGAAGAGTGTTCCGAATGAAACGAGAAGGTATCGAAACGTTGCAAGAAATAGGTAAATAAATAATATTGATTGTTACCAATGTCTCTTTATATGCTAAAATGAATTATGAACGATGACACAGAGGGCTAAATTCAAGAATCGTTTAAAGACAAAACTCAGCCACTTTTGAAAAGATCAGCATCTTCAGGGGAAAATTAAAAAGATGCTTCTTGATGCATCTATTAAAAGTTTATGTCATGAAAAATCAACAAAATCTAGTGATTCCAAATTGTCCTCCGAAATGTCCACCGGGAGAGATGGCTGAGGACATCAACTGATGTCACTGCAGTGCCTCTGACCGGAAGTCCTAGGTTCGGTGGCAGTATTTTCGACACTAGCTTGATAGCTAGGTCGAGTTCAGTGTCTGTCGGGAGGAGAATTCTAGCGATCGGCTGCACTAATCGATAGTTTACCGTGCTTGCTCCGATCAATACCTAGCGAATGCCCTAACGTACCCTAAAGTAGTGCCCTAACGAACGGGCCACGGACCGCGCGCAATCATTTTTCCTCTTTCTTGTTCTATTCTCATCCGTTACTTACTCCCACTTACTCTAACATACACTATATTACCACACATGCCGGGAGACTGGTTGGGAGCTTAGAGCCTGTCCACGCTAGGTCGGTGCCCCGCTGGTGGGAGATTCATGAAACCCCGCCAGCCAACGGTAGGTCGGCGCGAGATCTCATCATCCAGTGGGGGAAGATCATCGCCACCTCCCGAGAAGAAAACACCCAATAAACGTACGGGACTAATGACCTTAGCAGTTGACGCGCACGGAACCACTAATCAATCAATCAAGCCAAAATGTCCCACAAACTGAAATTAATGTTCGACAACTCTGGAGCAGAAAGGCACCGAGAACTACATGCTCTTCCCAGGTGTTTCGGGTGGATCGCGGGGGCTAGACGAAGCGTCTTCTGCAAATGGCAAAGTTCGCGCGAGGCCAAGGTGGCTGGTGCGGGGGCGGGGCGGGGCGGAAAGCACTTCCGGCGGCGAAGGCCCCGCGGCCCCTCCCCCTTCACAGTGGCCGAAAATGTCAACCCAAGCGGCCCCATTGAAGGAACCTACATTGGCCGAAATCTTAAATCATCTTTACTTCATTTTCGGCGATAACAATTATATACAAAATTCCTGCTTTTATAATATGATCTGAGTGATTACAAAATTTATTCTACTTCTGAATATTACTGTTTGTTCTAATTTATACAAAGTATCTCTGGTGCAAATGAATAATGGTCGCTAATAACCTTAGATGTTTTAAAGCGACCTAAAATAAATGATTTTAAAAAATATATACAAAATTATTCTAAAATGAAGAGAAGGCTAAATCCAATTACTAAACACTCTCATACAGGAACATTAAACTATTTCTAGCCTCCTATTATTATTTTTTTACTAATATTAGAAGAAGGCAGTGAATAATATGAATTTAAATAAAATATAATGCTTGCAAAAAGCAATAATCACTTTGTTTTTTTTTCTAAAATATTCACGATATTTGTTAAGATTTTACACTCCAAGGAGACAAATAATGTGTCTCCTTGGCATACAAAGTTTTAGTAACCCAGTATAAGGATGGATAGACTGACTTGGAATGTTCTAAATTATCAATAAAAGATAAGTTTTTTTAAAAATCACAATACAAAGAACTGTACACTGTGCTCACCAGCTTTATTCAAGTTTGTGATAAATACAACACATTTTACGCATGATTACAACTCTAAAAGGCGTTCTGAGAGTAACAATTCAAATGAACTAATTATTTCGTGCAATTAAAGAGAAAGTATATTTTCACTGTTCTTTAAGAAAACAATCACGAAGTACAAGTAATCTGGAGTCTCGAGTGAGAGAGTTACGACGTCAACGAACATAAAACCTTCGTCCGCGCCGCCCACTGTGTGCCGGGCCGCCGCAGGCGCCGTCGTCGCCGGCCCTCGCCCATCGCGGCTGTTCGCGCACTGGTTGATTTGTTTATCGCGCGGCGGGGCGGGGCGGGGCGAGGCGGGCGGGCGGGGGCGGGGGCGAAGGCGAAGGCAGGGCGTGGCCGCACGCGAGCCTCCCCGGCACACCCCCGACACGCCCCCATCCCGCCCGGTCCCCGTTCCCTGACGTCCATCAGCCTTCGCCGCTTATGCAAATGGAGGCGTTTAGCGGAGGGGGGCGGTCGTAGGCGGGGGGAGGCCGGGCCGGGGGGGGGGGGGGGGGGGAGAGGTGAGGCGAACAGTGGTGGGGCGAGAGCAGGAGGTGGGGGAAATGAAGCGAGCAGTGAGGGGTGAGGCGGGAGTGAAGACAGGGGAAAAAGAAAGGGCGGTGTGGAGTCGGGCGGGTGGCGGCAGATGTGGCGGCCGCGGCCAAGGGTTGGAAAGTGGGGAGCGCCGAGGGAGTTGCCAGGGGGGGCAAGACGGGCGGTGTGGAGCAGGGCAGAGCGGGGCGTGGAGTTATAAGGAGAGTAGCGTCGGAGTAAGGTGGTGCTGGGCGGGGGCAGGCGTGGTGAGGGGGAGGAAAATGCGGGGCCCCGGGCGAGGGTGGAAGAGGATAAGGGCGGGCGTAGCGCGGTGGGAGGGTGCGGGCTGGGGGAGGGCGGGGGCGGGGGCTGAGGAGACGCCGTCGAGCAAACAGCGGGCCGCGCCCTGCGGAAGAGCCCCGCGACCTCGAGAGGGATACCGATAAGAGCAACGCGGCGCGCGACAGAGAGACGAGGAAACGTGACACCCACGTCAAGTGCTCGTATTGTTCGCCGGCCCTCCACGCGAGAGTGCAAGAGGCGCAGAAGAATGAGGCTTCTCGGAGGCCAATGTTAATGGCAAGGCTGTTCGAGAAGAAGAAGACGCCTTGAGATCGAAAACACTACGTGCAATAGTCCCAACCAGAGACGCACAATTTTAGTGACACTCTGCCATAACAATGAGCCGGGCCAGCAAGGCAGACGTCTGTTGCTAGTCCACCTCGCACGAAATGCCATTCTATGCATATGTTGGCGTGCGCGACGTGAACGGAGCAAAATCGTAAATGCAAGAGAAGAGCAGAATCATCAGGACCGTAGGGCTCTAGCTAGCAGATAACTCTGAATATAAGGAAGAAACATTGGACCATGTTAACAAATAATTTGAATAATATAAAACTGAATTTATAAAGAAATTCTGTATTTCAGTAGTATAAGGTAGAATCAAAAATGTTAAAAATCTCCAAGAATCAAAAGTATAGTTTTACATGTAGTACTATGACACAAAAATCGTAAATAAAAAAATTGGCTTATTCCTATCATTCGGAGCAACGTGAAAGACTTGTATTGGATTTGTCTTTATATTTTGTCATCTAAAGAAAGTATTTAGTAATGTAATAAATAATGCATGTGAATACCTCGTAATTTAAATCATAGTTTTAAATAAATCGTAATTTAAATAATACATTAATTTATTTAAAAGTGCCAATTAAATGTAAAAACATATCTCATCTCAATTTGTAGCTTTAAGATCTTTACATAATATTAACCTGGCACTGCTTGCATTTGTTTGCGAGATACCAATCTTTATTAATGCAAAACTTTACCTGGGTTTTTGAGTACATCATTTGAGTAATTAACCAAGTTGGCTAGCAATTATAATGCAAAGATCAAATCACACTTTAATCATCGTTCTTGAATCTTCATGTAGATTACCCTCAAGACAAGAAATAGAAAAAGAGCAAGCAAAATTATTTTTCTCTTTGAGGTATGAGGTATAAATTTTCATCAGAAGAAAATAAGCGGCAGTGAATCGTGTGCTCCTGAGTGTCTTTCAAGCTACAATAGCAAGAACCAAAAGAAACCAGTATCCCTTTATTCTCTTTTTGTCCGGAAACATTCTGGGATAGCTAGTATAATCTCGCTTCACTAACAGAAAATGATGGCAATCGAGATCGAAACATCCTTTCGATCTTAAACCAATTGCAGAGATCAATTTAATACAAACGGCGAGTGATAAAGAGGAAATCCTCGCGTGCATATCACCGACATTTCGGTGAATGACTACGGAAACGCGCGAAGGGTGAGCTGAACTATAAAAGAATAGGGTCCGATAAGCTTATCTCCACTTTTCAACACGTAACCATTCCTCAGATCGATCTGACAATTCAATGTCATACACTCCAATGTCTAGTTACGTAGTCTAAACTTTACAATAAAAATGTGAACTTCACCAAGATCTGCTTCTACTGATTACATTTTCTAGTACTTTCGGAAGTAATTAGGGGTAGTTTAACTCACAGAGTGCATTCTATGTGCAGTTGAAGCTCGAATCTTTTCAGTCCATAATCGCCAGGCGAAACAAAATTTTATGAGCAAAAAATCATCGAAAATGCTTTCTTGGCATGTTGCCTGACATTTGAAAAACATAAAGAAGCAAAAAATAACTTTTATTAAACATAGAAGGAAAGAATATTGGGAGTTTGTAAAATGTAATGTTGCATGCAAGATTGATATTCGAGTTCGGATCAACGCAAACAGGGACACTGACACTATTATAACTCGGCATAGTAAGCGTCAGAAGCTCTATAACTTAATCTAGATGGGAAAGATGTAAAATGTTACGCATTTTATTTTTATTTTAAGTGTTGTGAAGAAACTTAATATTAATCAAATTTTATCCTAGTCCTGTTTTGTAACAAACGAGCAGATAAACATTTGTAGTCTGATAATTTAATAAGCAATTTTTTCAGTAAGTTTAAAGAAAGTATAACTGAGCACGAGTTACGGCTTCCAATTCTTCTACCTAAGCGTTAAGTCCGGGAAATGTCCTCAGATCGTATCAACATAACATGCAAGGCGCGAATGAGCAACGCTTTATTGCCTACCATAAATGACCTCACAGTTAGGGGAGGAAAAGTCGGAGGAAGTAGTCCGATTTCCATCATTAAGTATGACTCAGGAAAATAACGTATTTTAAAAGAATGTAAAGTAATGCATATATACTGTTTAACTCTTCGTTATTCAGAGATACTTTTATATAAAATAAAGAGTTAAAAAGTAGTGTTAAAAAAGTATACTTGAGGACACAATGGTGATTTGAATGTATGATGTCATGAGATTAAGTGAGCTTTTGAGAGTTTTGTTTCCGATTAATTGCAATTAATAGCGTTCTGTATTATTAAATTATTAGGGATTCAACATTAGAAATATAATTGAAGAAATGAATAATCATGAGTGCTTTTCATTAATAATACGTATTCTCCACCGTACTATAGATAAGTTATAAGTAAGTTCTCGCGTCATTTAATAGTTTGGTTTTGCAACATTAGTGTGCAGAATTTAAACCCATACATTTTGTTTCGTTTCGTAACATTGAATAACATAAGTATACACCAAATAATAATGGTTGTAGTTCTGAAATTCTGACATTGCATGTATGATGCTATTTAAGCTCTCAGTTTTAGTCAACAAAAATAATATCGTAAACTATCAACATTCAAGAACGTACCTCAATAGTAAAACTGGTCATTTTTACCCAATCACATTTTAAGGACTGCAATCAATACAAGTCAATAGCCTTTGCAATCGACCATCTGGCGTCAGAGAAGCGTCAAAAAGTGGAAAAACGTAACGAAGTGACGTGACGAGCATAGCGTGGAGTGAGTATGACGAAACATGGCGGAGAGCGTAGGTGAGTATGAGGGGAGCATGGTGGAAGAGGAAGGGATGTGGTTGGGATGCGCTTGGTGAAAAAGCAAAAGCACACCTGCCGGCCATCTAGCGCTAGGGGAACACAAAGCACCCTGAGGCGGGATTCTTAACTGACCCTGGCGGAAGAGTGCGGGGAGCATGTCGAAGATAAAACGCCTTAGGACCGCCACACACGTCACGATTATTAAAAAACACGCCACACACAAAAAATACTAAGTAGAAGTAGACATAATACATTATAAATCCAGTATTGCTAGCCAACACTACTGGTTATCGATGGTTAGTAAATAGAGTTGTAGCTTTCCTTTACAATCGTCACAATTGCTGTAGCTCTGTGACGAAGAAAAGCTCAAGCAGGCAGATCTTGCTAGTTGCAGTGAAGAGAATACGCCATGTTCGCCTCATGTCGTTCTTACCCCCAAGCATGTGAATTTAACTACGCCAGGCATTCGGGACACCGGTAGCTGGCCGGCGAAGTCGGACTACCGACCCAGTAATGCCAAATAGATACATTATTATTATTATTATTATTATTATTATTATTATTATTATTATTATTATTTACTTGTCAGGTAAACCTGCACAGATGAACCGGAAGGATATACATGTCCAGGCTAGAATATACACACGCTACGGTAAACCGGAAGATTTTAACTCAGTCGAGTGATGGCGAGCAAACAAGAAAACGACGCGATCGCCTTTGTCGGTTCGTTAGTGGCTATGAAGTGTCAAAAGAAGCGAAAACGCAAAGCCTGGTGTAAAGATTGGCTTACAAAGCGAAATGAATACACTCACACAAGATTATTAAAAGAGTTAATTTCAGATCCTACAGATTACTGTAATTATTTGCGGATGAATGAAGAAGTCTATCAAAAACTGTTGTTACTTGTAACTTCTCTAATGCAAAAGAAAAATACAGTTATGAGGACTTATATTTCTCCCCTTGAGAGATTGACAGTTATTTTGAGGTTTCTTGCAACGGGTCGATAGCACGAGTGTCTCAGGCTTTCTACTATAATATTACCCGAAACGCTTGGAAAAAATTCCGGACACACGTGAAGCCATCTATAATGTCCCAAAAAAGTGTATCGTAGTCACTAGTTAACACTATTGTACACGTAAATACAAAGACGACTGACGCGCTCTAGTCAAGGAACTAGCCGCAACGAACTTAAATACTGTACAAGCGTGCTGAAGTGACTCTCACACACGCTCAGGTTTACACGCCTGTGCAGGTAAAAAGAATTGAATTTCGATTCTTCTCCGGTCGCCTGCGCAGGTCTCTACGCTTGTGGAGTTTGGCCCGCAGCTTCTGGAACACACGCTCCGGTTTACCTATATAGGTAAACCTCACCGGTATACCGCAACGTGTGTGCGTGGCCTCACGCGGCGAGGCACAAGGCCAGGATCGAGAAGGAGAGTGCGGAAAGTGTGATGGGAGCAAACGAAAAACATTTTGAGGGATTGCATGAAGCGCGACGGGAGTTTGCGGTAAGGTGATGGGAAAGTGGCGAGGCGCATGGTAAAAAGTAAACAAAAACCTATCGGGCATCTAGCGCTAAGAAAACACGAAGTTCTCGCAGAATGTATCGGACGCGTGACTGAGAGCGCGGAAAAAGTGAGGGGAGTGAAAAAGTAAGAGCGTGATAGGGTGCATGGCGATGATTGTGGCGGGAGGATGCGGGAAGTGTGGCGAAAGCGTGCGGGGTCGTGATGGCAGCGTGCGAGGAACGTTAGGGAAACGAGGTGAAAAAGTAAACGCAAATATGTCGGCCGTCTTACGCTAAGGAAACGTGAATAGCAATCAGAAACTGATCGGGTGCGTTTCTGGGAACGCGAAGAAAAGTGCAGGGAGCAGGGTCAAAGCGCGGTGGGGTTGTGTCAAATTCATAGAGTGTCTGGGATTGTAGTAGTACGTGGGAGATGTGAGGAAAGGGCGGGGAGGGCTGGGCGATGCGCAGGCAGGAAGCGTCCGAAAGACATGCATTAACCGTGCGTATAGAGTGACGATGATTGATTGATTGATTGTGATTCCGGGGGCGTCAACTACCGAGGTATTTAGTCCCGTAAGTGTAGTGTATGTTTTATCATTGAGAGGAGGTGGTGGTGGTGGTGGTGATATTCTCCCTCTGGATAGCGAGATTCGACGCCGATCTACCGTCGACTAGTGGGGTTTTCCTCAACCAGGTATCTTCCACAAGCGGGCCACCGCCCCAGCCGGGACAAGCTCTGAGCCCCCGACTGGTCTCTCGGTATATGTGAGAGTGTAGTGCATATTAGTGTAGGTGTGTGTATGTGTGAAAGGGGAGAGGATAGGACAAGGAAGAGGAAGGAAAGATCGTGCTCGATCCATGGCCCATTTGTAAGGATACCGTTCCGGCATTCACCTGCTGTTGATCGGAGAAATCACGAAAAGCTACCGATCAGAGCAGCCGACCGCTAGAATTCTCCTCCAGACAACAACTGAATTCGATCTGGCTGAAAAGTTAGAAAATCCTGCCGTCGTCGGGACTCGAACCTAGAAGCTCCCGGTCAGAGGGACTGCAGTGACATCAGCTGATGCCCTGAACTATCTCTCCCGGGAGAGTGACGATGAGTTTGCTCGGGAACATGGTGGGAAACGAGACTTGATAGCATATTGAGATGCGTGGCCGTGAAAGGAGGACGAGAAAAGCGGCGGAAGGAGCGGAGTGTAAGCGCAGGGTGGGAGCGTGAGGAGAGCGTAGCTGAAGCGTGCGGAAAGCAAGACGGACCCGTGAAATGCGCGACGAAAGAGCGCTCGGGGAGGCGCAGAGCTTAGTGGAAACGTGAGCAGACCGTGTGGAGTTGAGTGACGAGGAGGGTGAGTAAGCAGGAGCAGTGCGAAGAAAACTCCGGGCCCACACGTAGGCGGGGCGAATGGCTAGATCTTGCAAATAGCGTGAAAAGGTGGTTGATTGGGAGTGAGAAACGAGCATAAGAAGCTAGGAGGAAGGTACGGAGCGTGCGCCCAGATGGTGAGCGTGTGGAGAGCGTGGCGATGCAGATGTCTGGGATCGTTGCTGGGGCGAGAGATAGTGACGAGTGTAGGCGCGGGGGGGGGAGCGGGAAAGGGGGGGGGGGAAAGCGTCGCAGGAGCGTCTGGAGGCGCGTGGTCGGAGCGGGAGAAAGTAGATGACAGGGAACGCGAAAGGCGAGTGCGAAGTGCGGCAGGGAGGTGGGACAGGCTTGGATAGAGCGTGGCAGGAGCGTGCGGAGAGCGTCTCAAGGTGGATAACGGGGAGTGTGCGAAGCGCGGGGAGGGGCGGACAGGGGGTAAAAGGGAGTGTGAAGGGAGCGTACGAAGCGTGGCGGGGGGCGGGACTGGTGTGCAGAGAGCGTGTCAGGAGCGTGCGAATAGTGTCTCAAGGTGGGTAAATGGGAATGTGAAGGCAGTGAGCGAAGCGCGGCGGAGATGCGGAACGGGCGTGCAAAGAGCGTAGCAGAAGCGTGAGGATAGCTTGTCAAGGTGGATAAGGGGAAGGAGGATAATGGGTAAGGTGGATAAGAGGGATCGTGCGAAGCGCGGCGAAGAGGTGGGACGGGCGTGCAGAGAGCGTGGAAGGAGCGTGAGGATAGCTTCTCAAGATGAATAACGGGGAGTGTGAAGGTAGCATGTGAAACGGAGCGAGGGGCGTGACTGGCGTGCATAGAGTGTGGCAGGAGCGTGGAGATAGCGTTTCGAGGTGGATAAAGGGAAGTGTGAAGGCAGCATGTGAAGCGGGGAGGGGGGGTGGGAGGGCGTCAGGGGTAAGGGAAGGGGGGGCGGCGAGCGCGGCGGGCGGACCGCTGCGGAAGGCCGTCGAGGCGCATGCGCCGGGAAGGGCCTTGGGGGTTGAGGAAGTCGGCCATCGTGGGCCCAGAGGCTTCCGTCGGCTGCGAGGGGACCGGTGGGCGGAAAATGGCGAGAAGACGCTGAGCAACGAAATGGTCATAAGTGGGAGCAAAGGGCTCCGTAAAGAAATGAAACAAATACTTATTTTAATTTTAATTAATGTACTTTAGCACATTATTCGATTTTCAAATAATTACAAATCAAGACATCTCAACGTTGATTTTTTTAGCTTGAAATAGATTTGAATTAAATTATGATAAGTTGAGTCTGAATATCTGTTCATTCTCATGTCTTATACAATTGAGTTTTAATACTGTATCTTATAATTATACAAGATTTACGAATTTATTTCTATTGTTACTATTTTTAGCTGATGTGCCTGAAGGAGAACACTCATCGGTCTGTGAAACATTGTAATACTTATTGTAAACAAAAGTGCATAAAATATTACACCCGTCATTGACTGTCTATACGTAAAGAATACAATAAAAGGAGCAAATATTCCTTTAACAGAGACATGGGAGTGATCTTGAGTAATTGCTCTGAAACTACTATCACTTTCAAAATGAATTTACGTAAGTCTGAATTTTAAAATGGTTTTAAAAAATATAATGTTATCTGCAAATATGTGAAAATGTTTAACTTAAATACATAATATTTTGTTGTCAAAGAGAATATATGTTTTAGGAATTTATATATTTATTAGTATTTTTAACTGGTCCTTTGGCCGCTGATATAGGTAGGATATGCCTGATGTATTTACTTTCATTACTTACTTAGGTTTGAATCTGTTGAAATTACATTAATGCAATAATTGAATATTGCACCCCTATTCCAGGCGCAAATTCTGACGGCACTGAGTAAATAACAGTGAAAATGAATAGGTAAGCTAAAACGCCTTGAACAACGAATATAACTTTTAGAATTTTCTGATATTTAGAGTTAAACGAATATTAACTCTCCTTTCTTGAGCCCTCTTTTCTCCTTCTTTGCTCTATCCATGGAGAATTTTTTTTAAAATTGGAGCAATTTTTAAGAAAATATTTTTTTATAAATTGCATTAACTTCAAGTACAAACACGCAAAAACTACTTAAATGTCAAAAACCCTTTTTTTAAATTCTGATTTTTTGGAACAGATTTCATTAAAGACAATAACCTCTATTTTCAATATTGTACATTGCAGTGTTAATTTTTTGCAATTTTTGAAAATGGAGAGAGTTTAACGAAAATGGAACCAGTGCCAATTTTTTACCATCGTTTGATACATATGAGGAGATAATTTAAAGAACCAATTTGGAGCCTTTTTTTAGACAATAAATGTGAAATTTTGCTTACATTATACGCAAAATTAATCAAAAACTGACCATCTTTTCTACAAATTGTACATGACCTTATTGGAATGTGTCCTTCAACGACAGATTTCATTAGGACAAAAAATCTCTCTTCAGTATCTATCTTTGGCATTGAAGGCCGACTCCGAAAACATTTTCATCTTTCATAATTTTCGAAAAATCAGAGATTTCAAGATAGTTTTGAGAGTCACACCAGTTCGTTTCGCCTTTCTTAGAAGTTCTTTACTCTACCCTAGGAAAAAGTTCAATACAAATTGTGGAGCTGTTTTTGTCAAAAATTTGAAAACGGTTTTGAAGCTCCATGTAAAGTACTCCCAAAAATCAAAATATCCGTTTCAAACTCGCAGGATCTTGAGTTTGTTCAGACTGATGGGGGAATATCAAATTTGGAGAAAATGGTCTGAACTCCAGCGTTGACCACTGACAGACATGGACGGGAGGGCAGATGCACCCTTTATCGTCATTTAGTTTTCCGTTATCAGGAACCCACAAAACGCGGATTCTAAATACACAGGGTGTTAGAGGAAGTACTTTTCTACATTGGCAGGGCCAGGCCACAAGTGTTGCTGTATAAAAATCGGCGATTTTCGGTGCACGGTTACAACACTTTCTCTTCTTGTGAAGTAAGGCGAGATAGTAAAAATTGGCGCATTGGTGGAATGTAATTAATATATAAAAATATTGATGACGCATCAGAGAATAAGTAATTACGGAAAATGTAAAAAAAATAGTAGATACAATTGTGTGTAAATAGATTGTATATTCTCTAAGTTCTTAAATCAGATAAAAGTAGTTACATCGTGTTTTCACAGCGAAGAAATCCCAGTGAGCTTACAAGAAGAATAGATCGTTCTTTCCATGTCTCATTTTCACGAGTAAAGAAACTGTATCTGCCGACAATCCTTTTGAGTCAACTTCCTCTAATACGAGCAGTATCTTTATTTTAATGTCTGACCTTTCTGTTACACTTAACTAGCCTTGGGGAATCCCTCTGATAGAAATCGAGAACAGCTGAGTAAAGCTAGACGACCTCTGAAGCGTGTTTAAAGGTGGAATACTGAGAAGGGAGTAAATCAATTCGAATAAATTGCTTTAAGTCAGGACATCGATCCGTCTGTTTACAAACATAATAGAGAACTAAACATAAATGATCAGAACCAATATCCAATTGTTTGGAGATACGTGCTGGATTCACCGCCTTAAATAAAACAGATTTATATCGCATTCACTGCTGTAACACAGCACTGGCCAAATGTTACATTTTAAATGTGGCGTTGAATTATACAAGTGCGGAGAGTGATGATAAGTACAGTGTTACGCAAAAACGTTGCAACGCCGCGGATCTAGCACCCCTTCGTATTAGTTTATCTAGCCACACGCCATGCCCTTTAACTTGCTGGCGTGACCAGCAGCAATCATTAACTGATGCAGACACGAAGCGCAGCTGGCGTGTGCCGTCCACTCAGTGGCATGTTTTATACACGGCAGAGTGGGCAAAAGAGCGCTCTGCAGCCTGGCAGCAGAAGGGCGGCGGGACGAGGAGTACTGAGAAGCGGAGTGGGGATCAGTGAGAAAGCGCTGACAAGAGGTGCTGTGATACTTATTTGCTACACGCAGCTTTCGTTTTCGACCTTGGTTTCTGCGCATAAATCAAATAATCTCCAATAAAAAAAATACCAGAGGTATAGGAGAGTGACGTGGTAAACGGTAAAAAATTACGTCAGTAAATCTTTAGGTCAAGTTTTTCTAAGCAACAAACCAAAAGTGTCGTGGTACACTTTATCTTCTGTTAATGACCTACTTTTATTAAACAGAAGACGCTTGAAAAAATAAATCTAGTTAATAATGATCGATATTCCCCATTTCTACAAAATTATGTGCTTTTCATATCACTCAAAATAAGGAGCATAGCATACCAGTCGAAACAGCTGCGAGGAAAAAATTCTAAAGCAATTAATGCGACCACGATTTTTGTAATAGAATTGTAAAGTAAATGAAACTAGAATAAAATAAATCTCATAAATTAATTAAACTAAATACAATTGTAATGTATACAGTTTAAATGAAGAAGAGAATATTAACGTTCTTTGGAAAATGCGTGAATGGTACCGTATCGTCATATATTATGCTATGTTATCAACTGTAAGAATTGTACATATTGGCTCGTTCTATTTTCCAGTCGTTATTTATGCTAAATAGCCACGGATTTAGGCAATGTCCTGAAGCTGGGTATGGAGTCTTGTTTATCATTCATAAAATAAAAGCAGCCTCCGGGAAGACTTTCAAGAGACTACGTGATTTGTTTATATACCAAATTATAACATATTCACAGAATTCTCATATGGCCCACAACGCCATTAGCCGTATGAGGTCTGCAAAAAAAAAATTAAAATAAAAAAAACCCTGGTATGTTCTATCAAAGGACTCTACAGGAATTGTTTTTCAATGTAGAATTAATTACGGTTCCAAGGAATCTTTCCAAACTCTACTACACATTCACAATGGGACAGTTTAGAGTCTAAACTTTAGACAGTTCCATTAATCTCAACAACTTACGATATCTACCTGAACAGATTTAAAGTCTACAAGAGTTTTATGTGTAATATTGCATCCGCATACTTTTAATGGCGGAGATTCTGGATTAGTGTTGAATGGGTTGTTTGTTAAGAAGATGAGCTTACCAGAGTGGGCTAACCAGAACCCTTGTTACAGAAAATGAGTCACATGGAAAGAGATTTGCGTGTCAAAAAGATGGAAAAGCTCTCAGGCGTATTTTGTATATACAAAAATAGAAATAGAAAATCGATAAGCTAATAGACACCGAAGACAGGCATTCAAAATAATATTAAATTAAATTAAAAAATAGAAGTAAAATATAAACATAAAAGAGTATTAAGATAGAAATTGGTAAATATCAAATTAATTTTTTACCGGCTACTTAGTAAAGTGTGGCGAAGTTCCGCCGCTGCGCATCCCCGTAATTCAGGCCGTAATCCGCGCCTGCATCTGGGCCCCTGCGGTCGCGCGTCGCGTGGGTGGAGCACTTGCGTGCGCCGCCTTGCCTCGCCCCTTCGCCCGCGACGCACAGTGGGCGGCGCGTCGCTCACGGGGTGGAAATGTTTAAAAAATAAATAAATAAATAAATAAATAAATAAATAAATAAATAAATAAATAAATAAATAAATAAATAAATAAATAAATAAATAAATAAATAAATAAATAAATAAATAAATAAATAAATAATAAATAAATAAATAAATAAATAAATAAATAAATAAATAAATAAATAAATAAATAAATAAATAAAAAATAAATAAATAAATAAACAAATAAATAAATAAATAAATAAAACTCTTACAAAAATGTCTCTTCCTAACATACTATTAAGTAATCACACCTGTGATGTACTTGAGGGCAGACTGCTCTCGCTTCCATCTCTTGAGCACCGTGAATCAAATCTCCGGCGATCCATGTAGAGTTTATGGAAGACAAAGCGGGACCGCGACAGGTTGTCTCGGGGTTCTCTAGTTTCTCCGGTGTCTCATTCCATCGTTTCTCCATCACCATTCACCAGGTGAATGTCGTAGCAGTACAAGGGACGGCGCGCAGTCATTCCTCTCTCATTCGTGTCCTCCTCTCACCTTACACACGCCCTAACATGCACTACAGCACCACACATGCCGTGAGACCTGTCGGGAGCTGAGAGCGTGTCCCGGCTAGGGCGGTGCCCCGCTGTGGGAAATACCTGGAGGGGAACATTCCCCGCGAGGCCGAGCTGTAGGTAGTATGTCTTGTTTCAGCGGGAGAGATTCATTGCAGGCTCTGTGTTGTCACATGCACAACCATTGCCGGCTCTAATGGACCAAGTAGATGACGCACCCCAAATTAATATTTCCACTAATTCCTCCGTCATTCATATCTTAACGTCATAATTCCGATCCATTAAAATCATTCAACCACTACATGTGTGGCTAGAAGACTACGTTACTGCATCATTATAATGGCACTTCGCTATCGGCTGCCTCAGTGGCACCGGAGCTTGAAGCAACCTAAGTACGCGGAGCCAAAGGATTCAAGTACGCGAAGCTAAAGGCTGCAATTATGAGTTCCACGGAAGCCATGGATGTTTTGGCGAAACTATTGTCTTGTCATAGCACTGCAAATCACATCGGAACGATATTCATAAATAACCAATTCTCAGAATCATTTATCTTTTACGGGAATCTCCATCCATCATGTTTTCAGTGGAATGCAATAGCCACTGTGATTACAAGACTTCGTATTTTTTGGTAAATGCCAATTTTATTCGCTTTAGTAGACTCCTGAAATTACTTATGAACATTTTTCGTGACTTTTAATTAAAATGAACTATAAAATATAAGAAAAATGTGTCCATTTAATCGAAGAGAGGACATGTGTGTGTGTGTGTGTGTGTGTGTGTGTGTGAGTGTGTGTGCCTTTCATCTGAAAGAACACCTTGAATAAAGTCTCCACCAGAAGTGCGAGTACGCCGACGTCATCAGGCCAAGGCACGAATAAGGGTGTCGAGGCGTAGCAAGTACCGCTCAAAAGTTCCGTCTGGAGGTCGCGTGCCCCACTGTGCGACGGCTGTGGCGATAAGACACTCGTTACGGGCCAGAAGTGCCCCCCCCCCATTCCGCGCCACCACCCACCGCCCCGCGCTGCTGGGGGAGGGGCGGAAGGCGCGCCGTTTTGTTGTCGCTGGCTATCGCCCACGCGCACCTGTTATTCGCCCGCCCGCCGCAGAGGGCGGAGGAGGAGTGGCATGTCTCCGGCTGGTGGCCGCTGATTGACCCCTCGCCACCTACTAACAGAATGCGAAGAATGGCGCGACCTGCCGACTCGAACGTGCATGGAACGACTCCCGAATAATGTTTGCAGTAACATAAATGTCAATGGCAGTAAGCCGTTTTGGGAATTAAATGTTCCCTAGCAAGAGAAAATCCTGAAGAAAAGGACAAGTGATTGCAAAATTATCGTTAGAAAAAGTAATGTAATTTTTGTGTGTCTTTCAAACATATTCTTCTCACTTGGGAAAAATGTTTACACAAGGTAAATTTAAAAAGAAAATAATCATAAAATAGTAATTAATATTTAAGAATATAACCATCATTCAAATCTCGGATATTTGAAAAAAAAAAAATTGGCAAACATCTTTTCGTAGGTAGCCACTCTTCCATGCCTTGTGCCGCTTCAGGGGAAGTAGCCCGTGCTCGCAGGAGCGCCGGTCTTCCCAGCCAGGGAAGTAGCTCGTGCTGGCGCGGTTTGATACGGCTGGTCTACGGCGGACCAACGAATTCTGCCCCAACCTCTCGTATATTTATCCAGTATCCCTGCGATTTTACGAATTCCGTTCGTTGTTTTCTGGAGCACTGTCTGTTCTTACGGAGAATTCGTAAGACGAGAAAGAAATATAAATACAATTTCGAAGAATGCAATAGTGATATTTTTTGCTCCTTTCAAATTTCGACTATTAATTAGTTATTCACCTATTCTCAAAATTATTCTAACTTTAATATTTGGAAAGCTTAGTTGCTAGGAAGTACATTCACACTTCGTAACTGTATCTCCGAATTCTGAGAATCGCAAGGAACGCTGAAAGACGCCCGTGCCGCGCCGGAGGAATTGCGCAGCCGCCACGGGTAGACGTTGATTGATCCTTCTTCCGCGTCGGCAAGACCCCACCGCAATCAGTCTAGCCGGACAATCGCATTTTGCCAGGAACCCGTTGACTTATCTCAGTTGTTAGAACCTAGTTTTGGGGGAGAGGTATGACGTTATCTTACTTGGATTATACATTATTTTCTTGTTGGCTTTTCTGTTGCAATTACATCTCTTTTTATTTCGTAGATGTCAAATAAGATACCAGTCAACGAACTGTTAGAATGTTAAGAACTTTTCTCGATAAGAATTGAAAAATGCCTTTTTGTAACCCAGTACAAAATATTCGACCGCGTCGATCTTCAACAGATTGGTAAGTAACGTATCTGTCGTAACGAAGCGTATAATGTAAACTATAGCACGAAATATGTATGATTTTACACTAATGCTAAATCGAAGAAAATAATACGTTTGTAATTGTAAAAATAAATAAATCTGTAAAAAGAATGCAACAGTTCTTTATTGTCACATTGTTCTTAATTGCCAATCGTAAGGGATTTATTGTAGAGCTGTAGTCCCCTGTGTTACATGGGTATTTATTTCTCTTCTATATTTTTTGTCTTTTACACAGAGAAAAGAATGAATTTTGGTTTAAGTGTATCCTCGCCCTAGCCGTCCTTGCCCTGTACTGTACTGCCCAAACCCACCTACTCTCGACCAGTCCCATCTCGCGGAATACCACCCCTGCCCTCGCCTTCATGACCCTACATTGCCATGTTAGCTACGAGCACCATTGATAAAAACAGCTGTCTACATACTCCCGGCAAACTTCCAGTGACACTTTTGATCTGCGATTAATCAATACGTATTAGAAGTATTGAAACGGATTGAAAAGCATTTAGTATATAGTATGGACTTATTGTTGAATGTTCTCTAATGTATTTTCTCACCTTTTCGAAATAGTTGCAAACAACTGAAAAAATCCGTTCTTACGTTATGATCTAAAGAGGTAGGAAAAGGATAAATTGCATGCAGATAGTATTTTTTCTCGAAATCGTAAACGATAGATAAGAAGACTCTTCTTATCTCTGGTTTTGAAGACTATAGGTGCAAGATTTCTTTAAGATTGGAATAAAATTGTTGATTTAGTACGAAAAATAAACAAAAAATTTAGTTTACATAAGATATAAAAATAATTTTAAAATAAGTAGTCTTCCCAATAAAACACTATCTTTCAGTTAAAACCGCATTGAAATCCGTTGAGTCGTTCCAGAGATTACCCCAGACGAAGACATAAATTATAAAATTAATCGATTTGGTTTTTATATTGTCTAAATAAGAATGAATTAATAAACAGGCAGTTATTTTGATATAAATATTCATACCCTATTTCATTTGTAAATATAAGATGTAAAAAGGAAGGTGAAATCTACATATTCGATGATAGTGAAAAGTATTATAACTGACTTTTGAAACTCTCATAGAAAATATCTTTTGGAAGAATTGTCATCGTAAGTAAGAGATCAGCATTATAAAATATTAAAGCACATTAATATAAACAAGAGAAAGTGAAGGCACGTTGGAATCGATACGGGGAGTATCAATACGTAAGTAGAAGTGGCATTATTTAAACCAAGAAATTAATCAAAGTACTTCGTAAGTATAAATAAATTACTTCTGAGAGCTCTCACGGAACTTCTTCGTCGTAATGACACTAAAAGTTTCATACTAACACAAGAAGCGAGTAGGTAGACACTGGCGTCTTTCATTCGATGATAAAAGTAATCAGGAGCGAGAAGGTCAAAAGTCTTGAAAATTTCTGAGTGCTTCCTTCTGTAAATATTTAGTTCAAAAATTTGTAGGTACAATATAGAAATAATATTACGATTAAGATTAAGTAGCTGAATAAATTACTCTCTATCTGAAAAAATTAATTTCAATGGAAGTCACTAATTTATTAATATAAAAGTATAGATGTAATTGACAACCAAACGCAAAGACATCTTTCGAGAGAACTGAAAAGAAATTAAACGGATCGTAGTACAGTGAAATTAGTTCAATGATATAAAGCGGGTACACAACAATGAGTAAGTGATCTCTTTAAATTTATACAATTGGTTTTCCTCTAAGTTTGTTCAGTTACTGCTCAACCCATGCTTGGACGGGCGAAAGATAGTGGATTCGAATCCCGTGTAACGCCGTGTAATTGTAATTTTTTTCACAATTAATTGTGCAGTGGAAAACAATAGCAAACATTCACATATCTCATTAAGCATTCACTTCATGACCTTAAGTTCTTATTTTCTTAGCGGCACGAGAGATCAAATCAGCGGACATGCTGAAAACTTAAAGAAGAAATCTACGTTTACATCTGTTTTATGATGGTGTCTTCTTCACTGGACTATTTTCAGAAACTAAAATCCATTAAATTTGCGTAGTTATAAACAGAATTAACGAATGAAGACAACGAAACACATACGCAATAACATTTGACGAGTTATTATAAAATTCCGCAGAAATAAGGAGAAAAAGCGAAGTCGAGGGATCATTTTTATGCACAAAGTCGAAAGTCAGTCTTGGATCGAAGTTGGGGTAGGGCCCTGTCGAGCGCCAAGGAGGTGACTCAGAGCAAATGAAGGTCGGCGCCGAGACCGCCGCGTGTGACTTTTTAAACAGAAACAGTGGCACGTTTCGGCGTTTCTTCGTAACACTTCGTGCTTCCAAAGACATTTCCTCTGACGTCCTATGTAAGTACAGCACGAGATTCTCAGAACTAAGAACGTGAATAAATACATAAAAAGAGTTTCTATTGATATATAAAAAGTACATCTGGATTTAAGTTACTTCTTAATTATAATGATTTACTTGCTTCCTCGATCTCAAAAATAAATAGTGCATGATCGTGCAGCAATCAACTAATTAGTTATTTTCCAATACCTGCTTTCAGAGTTCACATTGCGTCATCCTTTTTCTTTTTCCTTTCTTGTCAAACACGTCGCCTGTATTGTGAGCAATTTTTATTGATGCATCGAATTTATTAGCTACATGTAATTTAGCAAAAATTGTGATTAAAATCTTCAATTTTCTAGTACACCTATACACATTACTACAATTAAGAGTTTTTTGAAAGTGTTTATTACTTCCAAATCTGTTTTAATAGAGTCTGAAACAGTACTAATATAGTATAAAATCACTTCACCAGTAACGTTTTTGTGCCATATGACTGTATGAGAGCTCAATTTAGTATGTACTACCTTGCCCCAGCGAACTTGAATAAACTACGAACAGAGTTACAGTTCAATAGCTGACAGGAAATGAAGTTAACAACTAATTCATATCGCAGACCTTCTATACACACGTAGCACACTGATGCGTTCAACCAATGTGCCAGCAGGCAACACATACACACAAGCCCACTCATGAATGCAGAAGCGCTGTACATGCAGAATGGTGTCAGCGTGAAATCAGATACGGGCGAGCAATCAGCGTGTTAAGCGCGCACGGAACATGAACATGCGCCGAGCGACACACGCGGGACCGAGGCGCGTCGCCGCCGCAAACGCCGCGCTCCGCCCACACGACGGGCTGCGTTGCCATAGATTCAGCGCCGTCAGCGTGGCCTGTGCTAGCGCATCCCACGCGCTGATGGCTTCAGCTGCCTTTTCAGCAGAGCCCCGGAGTAAACGCTTGGGATCACGGTGAATGTGTTATGTACGCAAAGACACAAGTCAACAATAACAATTTATTGATCAAGCTTTTTACAGTAGTGATCTTGTTAACTAAAATCCAGAAGCATAGTCCGTTGTACAATGCCACGGTGTCAATCCAGTAGAAGTCCAAGATGAGCACAGTGTCCAAAATACCGAGAGAGAGAGGAGAGAGAAAGAGGAAGAGAGAGAGAGGAAGGAGAGGAAAGAGAGGAAGAGAGAGGAGGGGAGAGAGGAGAGAGGAAGAGAGAGGAAGAGAGAGGGAAGAGAGAAGGAAGAGAGAGAGAAGAGAGGAAGAGAGAGAGGAAGAGAGAGGAAGAGAGGGAAGAGAGAGGAAGAGAGAGGAAGAGAGAGGGAGAGAGAGAGGAGAGAGAGAGAGAGGAGAGAGAGGAGAGGAGGGAGAGAGAGGGAGAGAGAGGGAGAGAGAGGGAGAGAGAGGGAGAGAGGAGAGAGAGGGAGAGAGAGGGAGGAGAGGGAGAGAGGAGAGAGGGAGAGAGGGAGAGAGGGAGAGAGAGACCAATTACTTTGCCGAGTTCGCACTAGGTACACTATACACGGGGTCACTGCTGGATCGCACTTCAGAACTGTCTGTTCCTCTGGCCGGCGCGGCCGGTAGTACCCGGCCGGCGCACGCCGCGCCGTAGTCTCGCCTCGTGACTGCTGATCCGCTCGCCAGCCGCTCCCGTCTTATTGGCCGGCCTTCGCGCCGGTTTGTGGCCCTGCTGCCTTCGGTAGCCTGCGTCCCGCGCTGCCGATTTGGCGCGCGATACGAATCCTCGTATATCGCCGCAACAGAATGCAAGTCTGTTACCACATTAATTAGACTGTTGGTGATGTAGATACCTTATTAATTAAAAGAAATAAAACTGAGGTTGTCTGGTATCAATAATATATTTATGCTGAAGATCTTTTCGATCGCGTAGCGATCATCGTCAGAGCTTGTAGCTGCTGGGCGGAAAACGAAGTTCTTTTACCACAACAAAAACAGCTATTGCCCTACGGGAATAATATTACGATTACTAAAATCTCGATTACTCAAGATGAATTTCTTTCTGGCTCATGCGAAAATCAAATGCCATTAATAAATACAATAACCATAAAAATAGATGCATAAAAATAAAACCAGTCATCTGACGAAATATCAAGCATTGAAATACGTTTTTCCGATCATATATTATTTCTTTAATATTTATGTAGAACTAATTGAACAACTGCCGAAAATTTCGTCAGTGTGTTACATATGATTTCATTTGCTTGAACATGATCCATCACTTCAGCCAACACTGAAATCGAAAGTCGCAACATGAGAGAAATATCGACTCCTACACATCATTGAAATAATTTCTTCAACAAAACGAAAAATTGTAGTCGTCAAAACTAGTAAAACATTAACCACTCAGTGTCTTTTTGCTAATCAGTGACAGGAACCCTATTGATAATACGCTAAATCATTTACAAGAATTCGACAAGTTCCCTTTATAAATTATCTATTTTTCTATCGTCGTCATTTTAAATAAGATTTCACCCAAACTACTCCAGTAATAGTATTATACCTCTATACGAAATTAGTACATACGCAGCCAATAGTACTTTGTTTAAAAGTTTTTCATTCAATAGTTCTCATCTGATATAAATCAATGCCATTTTTCTTCAAATCAACATAGAGTATTAGAATTCACGATTGATGCACGCAAAGAAAATATTACTCTTCCATTCCGAGACGCCTCAAAGGACCAACAACCGGCAACAAAGATCACCAATTACGGCCGACTCGTGAAGTGCTCTTTTGACATCGCGTGCTCTCCGCAGCCTCACCGAACCGGACACCGCTGCGTGGCCGCGCGCGCAGTCCGCGGCGCCGGAGGAGCCGCTCTGGGGCAGGGGTGCCAACCCCCCTGCGTGACGTTCCGTGGCGTTGGGATCGATGCTCGCGCAGTGCGGGATAGACGCCTCCCCATCGCACACACTGGGCCGGTGAGGCCACTCGCCGCCGCCGCCTCCGGTCCACGCGCTCTCCGAACAACTCATGCGACAACGATAACAGAACATCCATGGGCAAAATTAAACCAACAATGTTATGCATACATCGACCGAAAACCTTGGATGTTTTTGGATTTGATTTGATTTTTTCGTGTTTACTGGGGCGCGTCCACTGCTTTGGTCATTATTCCCGTTAGTGTAGTGGATGTTTTTTTCGCGGGAGATGGCGGTGATCTTCCCCCTCTGGATGGCGAGATCCGGCGCTGACCTACCGTCGGCTAGTGGGGTTTCCCCTTAACCAGGACTCTCCCACCAGCGGGGCACCGCCCCAGCCGGGACAAGCTCTAAGCTCCCGACCGGTCTCCCGGAATATGTGGTAGTGTAATGTATGTTAATGTAAGTGTGTGTGTAAAGGGACAGAATAGGACAAGGAAGAGGATGGACAGATCGCGCGCGGTTCGAGGCCCGTTTGGTAGGGTACTGCTCCGGCATTCGCCTGGTGTTGATCAGAGAAACCACAGAAAACTACCGACCAGAGCAGCCGGCCGCTAGAATTCTTCTCCAGACAGCGACTGATTTCGACCTAGCTGAAAAGCTAGTATCAAAAATCCTGTTGCCGTCAGGACTCGAACCTAGGACCTCCCGGTCAGAGGCGCTGCAGTGACATCAGGTGATGCACTGGGCTACCGCTCCCAGTTTGGATGTTTTTAAACATCAATGTTTGAAAGGTGGTTTAACAACCTCTAACATTAAATTCGGGCACAAGAAATTTCACTGTGGTCGGGTTTATTAATTTTTATAATTAAAATTTGACAGCAAACAAAATTAAAAAATGATATCAATGGATGCTCCATGAAGATAGAGCAAATAGCGTTCGTTTAGTTTCCAGACACAACTGACGATCGGATCGGATATTATTTCATGTTTTAAGTTTTACACAATTATGATTATGGACATTTTTCATTGACAATCAAAACATGGAAGACGTAAAACATCGATTAAAAAATAGGAATTAATACATCGATGTTGAAAATATCAATATTTCTATAAAAATATCGATGTTTTGAAAATATCGCATCTCTACGGCAACCCTACCCCACAAACGCCTCACGCGAGGCTGAGAATGCCCCAAAGACGGGCGTAAAAAGAAAAACTCTCGTCGTTGGATTTGAAGCTCCATTCATAGGAACGGCTCAAAAATTCGCAGGCTGTGATAGATCAGCGCCAAATCAGAGTAAAAATTGCTTTTTGTGACTCAGCATTTTTAATTATTAAATGTGGATTCGCACGGTTAAGCATCTCGGCAACCGTTGTTTCTCAGAATCCTCCCAGAAGCAAGTGTCAACTGAGTGAGAATTTGTTCCCGGGCGTGTCAACTCCTACGGCCATTAATCCCGAAAGTGTTGTGCATGTTATATCTCAGGATGTAGAGGTCTCTGAAAACGTGTTAACCTACAGGTCTGTTTGCTTGAACTATCCTCCACATATCTCTCGGGGACACAGTCTCAGTCGGAAAGAGCTCTGAACTTCCGTCTGATCTGATGAATTGAGTAACCTCAATAGTTGATGCGCCCGGAATCACTAACAATCAATCGATCATTCGATATACAGTATCATGCACAACGCCTGGTATAGGAGAAACTACGGAAAACCGGGAGTAGCCGACCGCTAGAATCCTCTTCTAGGCAGAGATTAAATTAGACCCTGCTAAGTAGTTAGGGTCGAAAATCCGCCATCGTCGGAACTCGAACCACACGATCTCCCGTTAACGATGCTGCTGGGCCAACTGTGTATCTACAGTGCTATCGCAGCCGGCTAGTTGTTAACCAATAGAACGTGTGTCTTTCCGTTTAGTTCATCATGACTAGAGGCGGATTTGATGACCTAAGACATCGCCAAAACCGATCAATAAAATGCTCTTAAAATGTTTTAAAAGTGACCTAAAAGCAAAGAAATATGACGTAAATTTTTTTATCAAAACCAGTTTAGATATTGGATTGTTACTGATGTAATTAAGGTTACAACTTTAATTAAGGTTACAACTTAAACTGTTGGATTGTTACTGATGTAATTAAGGTTTATTCCTTTCGTTCAAGTGAACTCAGCTGGCAAACTTTTGGTTTGGATTGTTCTTTACTTGGAAATATGTCTTTACTTATCCCGAAACCGGCCTAACTGACAATGGCGCTGATAGTTGACACAGAAAACTTAGATTACACTCTCAACGGCTGATATTACAATTACCGAGCGAAGATATCGAATATTCTACTCAGAAATTCTGTGAAAAACATTTTTTTTTATTATAGTTGCATCAACCAAAGGTTCTTAGCAACTTTTCAGTATTTTACATATTACACTTATATTACATTACATTACTTACATTACATTACACTTATATTTTATTAAATATATTAATCTTCTGGCAGAATCTTATTATTTTCCTGTTGATAGGACTTGGAATATATAACTGCTTCTAATTGTTGCTCCGGTGATAGGCCATCTCTTTCTTCCTGGAACTTGGGGCAAACGTTCAAAATATGAGATACCGTTAGTTCAACATTACAAAAGTCACAGAGGGGCGAGGGTAGTTTGTGAAACAGGTGTGCGTCTGTGAAATTAGTATGTCCGGTATTTATTGCATATCCTAAATATTATTTGAAGCAGGTAGCTATAAAATGATATGAAAATTAATGTAATTAGCAAAAATGCTCTAAAAATATCGTTAAAAAAGCAAAAATTGCTTATTAGTGGAAATTACAAAAATGGGTCATTTCCTTTCGTCATAACATAAAATGAATATCTAAACTAAAAGGCATTGTTCTAAAGTGAAAAGAAAAAAAAATGACATTTCATTAAAATTCGCCCCCTAATTACGACCCTTCATCCTATTTGCACTATTCTATTTTTGTTGTTCGCCCTCTGCAACCCAATTGAAGCCCGTGTGCGTCCTAGTGGGGCGTCCCCACGGCCCCATGCGCAACCCCTGCCCAAGCAGGGCGTCCGGGCGCGCCGCGGCACCGCTGCACAATTAATGATCATATCGGTTAGAAGCGCCATTAAGAGCCAATTAGCTGATTCCATAACTCCTTTATATTGTTCGGCGCTTAATAAATCATCTTCTAATTGAGAACAGGACATTTTCATTCATTATCCTTGCCCTGAAAGACACAGCATTTTTCAACGAGGAAGTTAAAATACCCTACGGTTTCTAAAAAAACTTGACGTGGGATTGGATAATTAGCAGCTCATTTCACAGTCCAGAGTTATATCTGGTAATCACACTTATTTTAAGACCTGGAAATATTTTATATCCTTTCGCAGATTACTGTGAAATACCATAATTAAGATCTGGGCTGTCTGCGAAGACTGCGAAGTACAGCCCTGAAGAGGACCGCGACGTCACCCGGACAGCTCAGATCATGACTCTGGCCGCGGAAGCCTACGATATCATACCATAATTAAGTTGACATTATGGTTCATTATCATAATTTAAAAACACCGAAAATCTTCATGATTCGTATCACTCGTTATTAATATAGAATTATATATTTTATTATTATTATTGTATAAGTATTATTCATATAATTTATTTTTTATTATTGTATTGAAAAAGAGAATTATATTTCATACGCGATCTTCTCTGTCAAAAGGTTGCATGCCACATCTGAAACAGTCTTGTGGAAACTAGAAGTACGACAACTGAGTATTTCGAAGTAGTAAGTAAGTACTCATCAAACTACTGAGACAATAGTCTAATCTAGTGTAGTTCTCCTGCGGCTCCAACAAAGAGTATAGAAGTCGATGGAGATGATCAATATTGACTTTCGGATGCAATATTCAGACGACATTGTCCATTCCCGTCCACCGTCATGTTTGCCCAGTTGCCGGCGCACCGCTTTTCGGGTTTTCTCTCGGTGTCTAAAAGGCGTCTCCTGAGTCAGTTGCCGACAGGCCTACCTGCGAATGTGACGAACGCGCAAGACATTGTGGCTAGTAACAAATCCGACCAACTACAAAAGACAGAGGTTAGCCCAGACAGCTATCGACTGCAGCGACTCTGACCGGGAGGCCATACAGTCGAATTCAGCCAGTCTTGATGAGAATTTTAGCGGCCGACTGATCTGATCGATAGTTTCCCGTGGTTTCTGCAATATACAGCAAACCAGTAGTACCCAAACAAACAGGCCACGGATCGCGCGCGATCTTTCCTTCCTCTTCCTTGACCTATCCTCACCCCTTACTTCCACACACACACACGCATTACATTACATTAATTACATGTACTACACTACTAGAAATGCCTGTAATCCAGTCAAGAGCTTACATATTGTCCCGACTGACTTCGCTGGGGATAATTTTTGGAGGGGGATTCCCCGCCACTTAAATCGGCGCCGGATCTCACCCTCCAGCGAGAGAGGAACCCCCTCATCTCCAGGCATAAACACATTCACTCCCCCGACGCGACTATACTCAAATTTAAATGTAGTGGCACTCCAAGGTCACCAGATGGACGGAGAGAGGGTCACTGTCATCCAATCGGGAGCTTCGGTAGGATATAAACTTTTGATATTGGAGCTCCTTTTCCTATTGTCCCCATATCCTTCCAGCTCTTGACCTTCAAGTGCCACTAAGTTTAAATCGGAGTATAATGACCTTAGCAGTTGACGTGTCTGCAAACAATCAATCAAACAATCTATCAACCAACCAACCTACTCCGCCGCCGCCAAAGGCCTTCCCTCCGCCGCTGAGCCGTGTGCACCCGTGACGGCGTCGCCCTCATCTCGCCTATATATAGAGGCCACCGGGTTCGATTCCGTCGGGGCTCTGCGGCAGCGGGGCGATTCTGCACTGCCACGGCGCCGGCATTGCGGCGGAGATTCATCTCGTCCCCCTCCCCTCCCCGCACACTAGGGTAGGTTAGGATTCGATCCGTGTTCGGCCGAAGAAAAGTTCGAGCACGAGAGGCCGGCTGATTCGGGCGAGCGGTAGTTGCTCCCACAGCGTTCGACTGCCTTAGACATTTGTATTCAAATCATCTCAATTGATTATCTTCAAATCATCACGAGCAGTCGATAAGTAATTGATTCGAAAAAAATAAAACTTTTCGCTGAGAGCTATTATTTACACATTTAATATGAAACGTGTGAAATGGCACGAGAGAGACATTCGTAAAAGTAACTTCAGAATTCTATTGTATTAGTGAGGTTAGGTTTGTGTAAACAGCTATTCGATTCATCGAACGTCAGCAAACTGACGTCATAATTTTGATGAATTGAATCGATAGTCTTCTGCAAGAGACTTCGGCAATTAACTAACAAAACTAATAACTGATTAATTATGATTTATCTATATCCATGTTGAATAGCTCTGTTCGGCTGAATAATTCAAGTGCTTTTAATACCGTTCTGCTGACCTTGAAATGGACCACGTTCACCAAAATGCGTTGGATTGTGAATGTGCCAGCGCTCTAGTGAATATTTGAAATAATTGGTCGTAAAAGCCGTATTCTCCCGGATGTGAATTCGGCTGAAAGTCAAGTCACTCTGAGCGCACCCTAAAGCGCCATCTAATACTGCAAAGGGAAGCAAATTCACTTGCAGATAAACACGCAATCTCACCACCCACAATCATTCATTTCTAAAAACGCACGGCATGTCAACTAATTAGGCAAAATGAGCATTTGATAATCTCACAACCTGTTAACGTTTGACATCATTGGCATTGAAGATTCCCGTGTGTATAACAGAAAATTGTTTTAGTTGTTCTAGTGTTGTCTATGGCACAAAATATAAAATGTTTGTTTACCACTTCCTACATTTTTACAAACAAGCGTGGCGTTTACGCGCCAATTTCGTGGTAAAGGTCTTTCACCTTCATTCCGGAGCTCCTTGAGCAACACTGCTTGAAAGAAAGTAATAATAAAAGGTCGCTGCTAGAGTTTGAAAACCGAGGCGATAATTAAGAGTCGGAGCATGAAGTTGGTCTTATTAACTTGAATCGTTTGACTTTTATTTCTTGTCATATCCCAACACGAGATACAGCTATAGTGTAATGGACTACTCGCATCTAGTCGCTGCATCCATGACATTTGACGCACTTGTAATATTTCCTCAATCAACTGGGTTACTTTGAATTGAAGATCAACTGGGCAACACTTCTCGGGTGAAGCAAAACGGGATTTTAATGGTATGTAAAGATGTTATACATTTAACTATCACAGTCGTCCTACTAATCAACTATCAAGAAAAACTTATATTACTAATTTCCGATGCGTGCAGAAATTGAAAGAAATCTATGTAGCATTTGCCGGTCTGAGAGGTGTATATTGCGTCTTTTAGAACTAAGGAACTCCGGAAAAATAAAAAATAAAACAAGGAAAATCTGGATCAAAAAATTCCGTACACGGCTAGTGGCAAGAAGCGAAGTGGCCGTATATATATATATATATATATATATATATATATATACATATATAAAGTATGTATTTAACTATATCTCAGTCAACCTGCTATTGTAGTATTAAAAAGCGCGCAAAAATTGAAAGAAAACCATGCCTTCGTCAAAATGAGCGGTATCAATGATATCTTAAGATTTCGAGGGACTCAGAAAAAAGCGTAATCCAAACGGATTCCGGCGACTTAGTTTCTTGACATTATCTTCCAATAGAATGTTTTGATCCAGATTTTCATTGTTTTTTGTTTTTGTTTTTTAATTCTCTTTCTGTGCCTCGGAATCCAACGATACCATTGACACCTTTCATATTGCCGAATGATATATTTTTTATTTTATTTTATGCGTGCATTGGTAATTAATAAAATCTTCCAATTGAAGTTAACCTGGTAGAAGTCCCGGGGGGGGCGGGGCGGGGCGTCGCCCCCGCTGCCGGGCGCGTCGCGTCGCGTCGCGTCGCGCGGCCGAGGGCTGTGCGCATGCGCCCCGCTGCCGCAGTCAGGAGACGCACCGCGGACTCCCGCCCGCCGCCTCTCCCTTCGCACAGTCCCCCAGCGTACAGCCCGCGGCGAGGTGTAGGCTTCGATAGGTCCAAAGAGACACCGACATACTAATTGAAGATCCTGCCCATAGGGCCACTGGGATAGGGCGGTGGCTCAGTGCATCAACGATCTCAGTGCAGTGCCTCTGTCCAGGAGGTCCTGGGTTCGAGTCTCGACGGCAGGATTTTCGACACTAGCTTGTGCGTTAGGTCGAATTAAGTCGCTGTCTGGAGGAGAATTCTAGCGGCGGCTGCTCTGATCGGTAGTTTTACGTGGTTTCTCCGATGAACACCAGGCGAATGCTGGAGCAGTAACCAATCAAACGGACCACAGGCCGCGCGCGATCTTTCCTTCCTCTTCCTTGCCCTATTCTCACCCCTTACACACACACACACACTAACATGCACTACACTACCACACATGCCGGGAGACCGGTCGAGGACTTAGAATTTGCCCGGACTGGGGCGGTGCCCCGCAGGTGGGAGATACGTGGTTGGGGAAAACCCTGCTAGACGACGGTAGGTTGGCGCTGGATCTCGCCATCCAGCGGGGGAAGACCACAGCCATCTCCCGAGAAAAAAACATGCACTACACTAACGGAACTAATGAACAAAGCATTTGACGCGCCCGGAATCACAATTAATAAATTAATCTTGTCCATGGGCTGCCGATGATGGAAATTGGAGCCCTTTCCTTCGTTCGTTCGTTTGCAGTTGGCTCACTTGTATAAAGGAGGGACTTACACTAACATGCACATTCGACATTCGCCGAGCTTTGATGTGTCCAAAAAGACCGACACGCGGTGGGTAGGGCGAACACCGAATTGTTCGTCGCTCTGCAAATAGCAAGCAACTCATCCACACTATTCGGGGTTGGGTAAGCAGTTGCTCGCTGTTCGCCGAATAACGAATGTGTGGAGCCGCCTTATAGGAAGCCCCACACCTTCGGTATTTGCCAAGCAAAGAGCAACTGCTCGCTCATTCCCGAGTAGCTGATGTGTTCGGCGAATGTTCGCTTTCTTTTAGTTGTCGGAAAAGACCGACACGCGGTGGGTAGGGTGAGGACCGAATGTTCGTCACTCGGCAAATGGCAAGCGACTCGTCCACACTATTCGGGATTCGGCGAGCGGTTGCTCCCTACTCGTGGAATACAGAATGGGTGGAGCCGCCTTAAGGCTTGAACACTTCATGGAATCTCATCGTCTCATTAAAAAAATATACTGCACTACGATACATTATTGAAACTAAAAAGTGTCGTACTTCTTCTAAACAATTCTTTTTTAACGAAGATAGATTATTTAGCGATAAATAAAGGGATAATTGCATACACGCACACACATCATATGCGAGAGTGATTAGCAATTATAGAATCATACTTTCCTGTAAGATACCAGGTCAGCTTGGTGACGCAACTGTCAGAAAGCTCGCTTTTTACCTTTGGGTACCGTTATCCAGATCGATTCCTATGAAATTTGTGGAGAGTAATGCGGATTTGCAGAAGGTTTTATCGGATTCCTCTCGTTTCCCCTGCTGCTCATTTTACATTACACCGACGTTCACAATATACTCTCATCACGCATTCATTAAAACTACTCATCTAATATTTTATTTAAAAGGCTAGAAACTGATCATCAAGGCCCAGGAAAGTACGCGGTGTCATGTGTTATATTGGTTAGACCGCTCGCCTTCCACCGTTGGTTCTCAGAAGATCCATTTAGAGTTTACGGATGAAGCGGGTTTTATGAAGATTTTCCGTTCTCCTCGTCTCTTATTTCATCAATGTTCATCATCATCCCACTGTAATCATATATTCAGCAAATCATTCATTTGTTCAGATGCGGTCATAACGCTAAGGCACAGGCAGAGCACAAAATATCTTGGAAATGCCAATGTGCATGCAGACCTCAAGTAGATTACATCACCTCCACCGGAATGTTCGCATCCATGTCTACGATGTGGCTTGCGAAAGCCTACGTCTTCATTTAAAAAGCCTCTTCGGGGAGGAAAATATCAAACTCACCCGTTATTTCCCTAACTTTTGGAGGTGGAGGCGTTTAGCCTAAAAAAAGAAGTAGAACAATGACAATTAGGCTGAGGACAAGGCGTTTGGAGGACAGCCGAGGTTCTATTGCCTTCGTCTCTTAAAACCCTTAAGTGCGCACGTTGGCGCACAACGTGCGCTAATGGCGATTATTGAGGCGTCATTTCTGATAGATGAGTTGACATTCGTTACCTCTTCGTGTAATCTTTCACTGTAGTCTTGGCTTTCTGTATGTGAAGTTCGGTTGTCTTCATTCGCTCCTGCGTTGAATTACTGGTGAATTAGTCATCGACGGACAGTCTGTGCGCCACGCGCAGAGTTATGTAATATATCATTATAATAAATGATGCGTAAATTTAAAAAAAACTGTAATTCTTCTTTTAGTTGTAAAAGAATATGGACTTACAAAAATAGGCTACAGTTTAATCAATATATACTAACCAGTTAATATCTTTCTCTTGATCATTTGTTTCTATTTTCATCTCATTCTCATTCTTCACTTCAACAACTCCCACATCCTGTTATCCAGAAAAATACACTAATAATATATCAATATTGTGTGAAAGGCAAAGAAATGACGATACATGACGTGCCTTAAATTGAAAAAAATTACAATATAATTGCAGAAATAGTTGAAATTTACTTGGTGCACTGTGTGCACCACGCGCTCACTTTGCTCGGCAATTTGATGCACGCGCTTAAAGGTTAAGCCTCGGAAGCCTACGTCTTCGTTTTTCCATTATACTTTGTACTATTTTGCATCTAGTCACACAAATCCATTCGGTGCCCCTTTCTCGTATCATGCTCATTTGTTAAAATTTCGGCAGATTATTATTGGTTTAACCCCAATTCGCGAAGAAGCCGCAGATTATCGTAGGTGTTATTTTCTTTCCAGTCTCATTTCTGAACTTATCAACTGATTTTTTATGATCTAAGTACCAACTAACCCAATTTTTGTTGTAGGAGTGTTGAGGACCACACACTTACACTTATAATCAAATTGTCCCGTGAAGAATACTCCATTGGTCTCGCAATATTCATCATTCATTATCACTTCTACAAGCACCATTCCAGAAAAGTCAAGGTAAATCACCGTTGTGCTCCATAAAGGGAAGTTCATAAAGCAGCGGTTGGTCTCCTCCCTCGTGTATGCTTGCTAATCGAATGAAACACTCATCATCATAAAAGCATCTGCGTGAGTACGTTAATCAAACTTAAGCACACCTCTATGGATCTTTTTGTTCAGTTTTTTTGTAATTGAATGATTGCATTGATAAATAATCCTTCGTACATGTTCGTCAACGATAAGATTTTATGTTAAGATTCTAATTTCAAATGAAATGTTTTAATTAATTAATTTTTAACTTTTCGATGATTCTGTAATTAGTTGGATTATTCTGAAATTGGATGCTGAGTGCACGTCTCACGCAATGTTCTGGGTACTAGGCATGCATTTTCTTTTGTGTTGGTTGTTTTCAGTGATATTCTTAGTAATTATTAAATAGTGGATAGAGATGATGTTGAGATATTAATATCTTTTGAGTTTTCGGAAAACTTTACTTGAACTTATTTAAAACACTTTAACTCACAAATACAATTTATAAATCGTTGGAAATGTGCATATTATCAGCGTGAGAGATATTTCAAAAAATTACATTTGTGTAATTTTTGAAAAAAACAAATAATACACCAAAATGAATTTTATGTCATAATATACAGTGTAAGTAGCACTATCTGTTGGAAAAGTTAGAAGAAAAAATTGGTGCCGCTTTTGAGAAAATGGAGTTCGAGCTGACTCTTGCGGTTTCTTTTGCACAGTTTCAAGATGGCGGTCCGCGCTTCGCGGCTGCTCATTGAAGATCAAAGTCGCCCTCTACTTTCCTTCCTGTGTAGTATCTATTCTGCGGCACAGCGACGGCACAGCGCGACAACACGTCGCTGTGTGTTGTTCAACTACATGTTCATATCGCAAAGGAAGTAAGATGCTGAACAAACTGACCCATTTTTAGGAGCAAATTTGCAACAATAAGTAATTTGCACAAAAGGTTGCATCACAAATGTTTGGGTTTGGAGGTTGTTAGTTTCGGAAAGCAATCACAGAATTTTAATCTACATATGTAATCATACACATTTCACGCAATTTTAATAAATAAACCATTGGAAAAAGCTGCCATTTGCTGCTATTATTATTATTATTATTATTATTATTATTATTATTATTATTATTATTATTATACATCTATCAACATCATTAAGCTAGAATCATCAGGAAAAAACAACAATAAATTAGATATTATTATTATTATTATTATTATTATTATTATTATTATTATTACTATTCCGAATTTCATAGCTTCTTGGCCGGTTAATAATCTTTTGAATTCGGCACGTACCCAAGTACCTAAGAATTCCTGATGCTCAAAAGGAAGATTTGGGGGACGCCCCTGTAGCGTAGTCTTTTGCAGTTGGAACGCTACTCTCCCATTAAGGCTAGGTCAGCGAGCGATTGCCAGCTCGAGTACGAATGACGTCGGAGGCTCCGCTCTGTAAGATCGCGCGCGGAGAAGCAGTTCGAGCAAAGGAGTGACAGATCGAACGTCCGCGCCTCTAGGTGAAGAGAGCCTGCGCTGTGGGCCAAACCATTGATTATGGCTGTAGTAAAGAAATACTACGCCCGTTAGTTTCCTTTCCATCTGGAAAAAAAAATTCTAGTTAATGCCAGAGCAATAGCGCAATCATTGGCCAAAAAAAAACTGCAATACCTTAAGAAATTCAATCTGAAAAAGGTGTTACGTATTCCACATAACTGAGTACGGGAAATATAAAACAGAGAAGCAAGTCAGAACTTTATTTATAATCAATAAAACGGTAAAATTGTGCTTGTTGTACTTGATCAATGGGACAGAGGTAAAATTATATTTGGAGTAATAATTATGGTGGAAAAATATATATGGTTGTGATGGAGTGGGATACTGTTTTGTGCCATTATAAAGTATGTCTTAGAATAAATGTAACAAACTTCTAGGGCATGTAGAGGGTTAAAAAATTATCATTTTTTCATTTAACATGTAGTGGTAAATTACATATAAAATAGTAATATGCATTTATACACATAACAATTTCTCCTGATATTTACACAACCCCGTATGCTCGGTGCTGAAGAGGACAGCAAATACACATCTTCACATCTTCACATACACATCTTCACATCTTCACAGGCCATTGGGTTGGTAATCAATTGCCTGCGAAGCTTAGGTATATCAGCACGTCTCTGGGTATGGTTCGTAGAGCCTCAATTTCTACTACGTCCCTCCATTTTCAGAGTATTTCCAGCTAAATTTGAAGATCATGATCATTCTTACTGGAATGATGGAACATTACGTACGCACCTTTCCGACTCTTTGCCCGTTGCATGTGGAGTTCCACAAGGATCGATTTTAGGCCCTATTCTGTTCCTACTTTACGTAAACGATATGCCCTCGACGATTCGAAACGGAAGAACGGTTCTGTTTGCGGATGATACGAACATCCTTTGCAATAAAGAAACAGTAAATAGTACAATATCAGATGTTTCAAATTGGTTCCGAAATAACAAATTAATAGTGAACGAAAAGAAAACGGTTTTAATGCAGTTTTCCATTTCAAATAAACAATTCTGTGCCCCATTGACAATGAACAGTGTACAATTGACTGAAGTTAAGGCAACAAAATTTTTAGGTCTTTCAATTCAGTCAAACCTTAAATGGAACGTCCATTTAAATGAATTGAACACAAAATTAAGTTCATTGTGCTACGCGTTCAGAATTCTAGCAAATTCAGTCAGCCTTCATACTGCTCGTTGTGTATACTTCGCGAATGTTCATTCCCGCCTGAGATATGGCATAATATTCTGGGGAAATACATCTTATAGCTCCCAGACTTTTAGATTACAAAAACGAATTGTGCGAATAATAACCAAATCCCACACACGTGATTCATGTAAGCCTCTCTTCATTAATCTAGGAATTCTACCATTACCGTGTCTTCTTATTTACGAATCAGTGGTTTTTGTAAAAAATGACTTGCTCAAGGGCGGGAATATATTTTCAGAAAATGCCGAAGTTTATTACTATAACACTCGACGTAGAAATCATATTCATCAGGTGACAGTATCAACAGCTCATTACAAAAAATTCACATACAATACATGCACATTATTTTACAACACTTTGCCAGATGACATTAAACGATTAAATTCAATAGGAAAGTTTAAATCCCAAGTGAAATCGTTTCTGCTGCATAACTGTTTCTATACAATTAGAGACTATACTGAGCATCACAAGAAAAGTAACATTAATTTTAACAATGATACATAATGCTTTATTTACCATTTGAACTGTGTAAATGAGTATAAACAACCTGTAACAACTATTGTACTACAGCTTCCAGGTCAATGACCCCCATCTCGATCAGGTTTTTCGTCCAGTTTCCCTGATCCATTGAGCAAATGCTGAGATGGCCCCTTGTTTTGCTTCTGGACATAAATGTAACTTTATTTCCTGTGCACGTCTTCTAGAATTCAGTGGGAAATACAATTATTCAAATTATCGTTTCCATGTTGTCGCGGCAGGAAATAATAAGAGCCAAAATTTATTGCTTATTTATCTTTGAAAATAGATTTTATTACATGGGAGTTTTTTTATTGTTTTTTTCTCCCTTTCAGAATTCAAAATTTATTGCTTATTTATTTTGAAAATAGATTTTTTTAAAATTTATTGCTTATTTATTTTTGAAAATAGATTTTACTACATGGGAGTTTTTTTTCTTCCTTTCAAAATTCAAAATTTAAGTAGTATATGACTTAGTGCAGGGATCACAGAATTTTGAAAATGTGCACACAATTCACTTTTCCCCATAGCACGTCATACGCAGTTTTTAACTGTTTTTTTGACGTAAAATAAATTTTAAAAAATTCATTTTTACATTCTCGCTCACTACGTACTTATAATAATAATAATAATAATAATAATAATAATAATAATAATGATAATAATGATAATAATAATAATAATAATAATAATAATAATAATAATAATAATAATAATAATAATGTCTTTATTAGTGGCGAGGCTCAGGCCATAGGGCCTGCTCTTCCGCCTATCCACTGAGTCTACATTGATACAGGGTAGTAACATATGAGAGTGGAGGGAAATCTGTACATTTATGTCTGGGAGTGCAAAACTAGGGACCATCCCGGCATACGCCTTAAGCGATTGAGTAAACCCAGAAAACCTCAATCAGGATGGCGGCTTAGGGACGAACAGCATTAATGTATAGAAATGGAAGAGAAGAGAAAAATGGGAGAAGGGAATCATAAATGAAAATGAAGTAGAAAATACGAACGAGAAAGAAGAAAGGAGACAGACTAATGGGAGGACAAACTGTACATTTATGTACAATGATTTGGGAGGGCAAAGCAAGGGGCCATCCCGACGTACGCCTTAAGCAATTGAGTAAACCCAGAAAAACCTCACTCAGGATGGCGGCTTATGGCCGAACATTAGTATAGAAGAATATGGTATGGATAGTAGTGAAGGTGAAGAGATGAGGCGTTTAGGGGAAAGGGTCGTAAAGACATAAATGGGGAAGCCTGTGAAGGAAAGGCAACGAAGAAAAAGCGAAGAAAATGAGGAGGAAGAAGAAGTAGGTGGAAAAGTAAAATTTTTCCAGAAGCGGTACAGAAATGTTACGTTTGGTATACAATAGCACTTTACATAAATATACAAACCTTTGTAACACCAGAGAAGCACAGTAGGCTCTAAGTTAATAGTACCAGTAATTTAAAATATAATATTGGCAGTATTAAGAAACAATGTAAAAGTACAATAGGATATAAACATCAATTGTAATTATCGTTAAGGCCAATATATTGTAGATATGATAACAATGATGACAGTACAAAGATAGCTGTAAGAATTTTTTAGCATTTGTTTGGAGCGTGGCTATTATTTATTTGGAACGTGGCTAATAACTTTTAAATATTTTATTTGAACATTTTCATTAAGATATACAAATAATATGTGGGTGTTAATAATTTAGATGGTGTGAGAGGGAATGAAAAATGAGAATAGAGTAATGAGCTATGGGGTGGGGGCGTTTATGGGGGCTGTGATCGCGTGCTTGGTAGTGGTACTTACGTAGTAAAGAGAAAGTATTGTAATGCTGCAGCGTAAATAGGGGATTTTTCCATAGAAAAATTCATATTTTGGGTCACTTATATTGGAAAAGTGGATAATTCTTACTCCGATATGTAGTAGATAACTTCATTAATATGATGTGTAATATGATTCCCCGTTTTGTGGGTCCCTGAAATGTAAATATTTATCGTAAAATGTTCTTCCAGCGAATTGCCCTTTCATCTGTAGCCAAAACTAGCGGCAGCAGTTTCATCAAAAGTTATATTCTCCCATCGATCTGGTTGATATCAGGGTCCCTTGAATTTGAAACGAAAATTTTGATTTAGGAAATACTTTGCATGAAGTCTCATGAATTTTTAGATTCAGTTTTTGTCAGATAGAACAAAGTACGCTTATAAAAATGACGCAGGCCCGATTTTCGTTAAAATCTCTTAATTTTCAAATTCTACAAAGGTTTTATATTTTCGAAGTCTTTCTACATACGCAGTATACAAGATTGAGATTTTTTCTTAAAGAAATATCTTCTTAATAATGTTTATTTAAATAACGTCATGCCCAATTTCTTCAAAATATGAGTAGTTTTCACGCAATTTCGCGTGAATTAAAAACAAGTTTAATAAAACTTTTTTCACAAAAACTGGTCCTTTCATTCATTTTTCTCTGGTAGTCCAAGGGGCACAGGCCAATTTTCTGTTGTAGGACAACTAGATTTTTCAGGCTCTTGGTCCATTCTAGAATATGCTGATGAACATGTCATTTATACATAAGTTCTCTACAACAACGGCGAAATCCGGCAGGCCATAAAGATCTGCCTAGAAATTGAAAACTCAAAAGAAATATCGTTTCAGTGATCTGCAAGTTAACAGACAAAGGGGGCAGTAAAGATGAAATTAAACATCGCATTCGGCAAGGAAAATCTGCTATTCGGCAATTGCATGCAATAATATGGAATAAAAATTTTTCTAATAAAGTGAAAATTAGAATTTATAAAGCAATTGTGGAAAGTATATCACTGTATGGTGCTGAGTTGTGGGAGATTTCAAAAAGTAATGAGAAAAAGTTAAAGGCTATGGAAATGGAGTTTAGAGACGTAGCTGTAGTGTAACGTTAATGGAAAGAATTAGGAATGAAAATATAAAGCAGCAAATGGGTGTCATGTGGATATAATGGATACAATAGAAGGGAGAAGATTAAAATGATATGGTCATCTTAGAAGAATGCCGGAGGAAAGATGGCCATTAAAACGTTGAAGGTGGCAGTTGCCAATGCACAGAAAGAGAGGTAGACTAAGACTCACGTGGTATGATGGTGTGCGACAGACAATGAGAGATCGTCACATCGAAGATGATGATTGGAAAGATAGAAGATGATGGAAGCTTGGGTGCGAGAGACGCCGCATGGTGTAGTTCTACTCGCAGAAGAAGAAGAGAAGTTATCAGCAAGGTTCTTCATTCTGCACAGTGCAAAGTGAAACATGGATAAATGACAACGAACGTCACTCTGTCATGACGTTCGTTGTCATTTATCTGTGCAAAATTGGCTATTGTATGTTTCGTCTTGTTACTTTTCACACTTGTCATACTCACGTTTATCTACTTTACCATCAAAAGCCTTTGCCGTTAGAGTCTGCTCTTGGACTGCCTGAACCAGACATTCGATCTCTTTCTTAAAGGAACCATCCGAGGCCCTCGTGTGAGAAACACCGACCACAATCCATTCCCCATCCTTGTAGCGATTACAGTGCTATCTTGTTCAGCGTTCCTCATGCATCTTCTCTCTGGAGATGTAGCGAGTGTTTTCTGTGTTCACGATACCCTTCTTATGTTCTTCGTCGACCTAACTGTTCCTCGAATTCTTTATGAACGCTGCCAGTTTGTGCTTCTCTGAATCACCGCGTTTGTCTGCTGTCCAGTACCACTTGGGTACTCTAAATGTAATTTCCACTGTTGTTCGGGATTCTGAGAAGCTTTCGTACATGACGCTTGTATGCGGTCGAGACGGAGGTCAAATTGTTTGCATATATCCAGGCCTGAAGCCCTAGGATATAGACTGCTCTACGTGCATGCGTCTTGTGACGAGGTCTATATTCGATAAAACGATTGCTGTTTCTGGGCTCGTCAACTGCTATGATCATTATTCCCGTTAGTGAAGTGAACGTTTTATCTAGGGAAGAGTCTCTGTTCCTTCTACATTGGATGGTGAAATCAGGTGCCGACGTACACGCCGGCTTGGGTGTTTTCCTCTCCAGGATTCTCTCCCAGCTATCCCCATCGCTCTAAACTTCCGCCTGGTGTCCCGAGGTAAGTGGAATTGTAGTGCATTTAAGTGAGTCGGTGCATTTAAGTATGTCGGTGCATTTAAGTGTGTCGGTGTGTGTGTGTGTGTGTGTATGTGTGTGTGTGTGTGTGTGTGTGTGTGTGTGTGTGCGCGCGCGCGCGCGCGCGCACGTGAGTGAAAGGGAAGAGAATAGGGCAAGAAAGAAGAAGAAAAAAATCGCGCATGGCCCGTTTGTGGGGATACTGCTCCGGCAATTATTTGGTATTGATTGTAGAAATCAGGGGTCAGAGCAGCCGGCAGCTAGAATTCTCTTCCAGACTGCAGCTGAATTTGATCTAGCTATCTAGAGTCGAAAATTTACCACCGTCGGGACTCGAACTTTGTGCATATTCGAGGTGCTGGTTATTCTATCTCGGCAGAAACTGACTGACGCAGTTGTCTATGCCGAACTCCATTGCAATGACCCGAAGTTAAATCCCGTATTGTTTTAGCAGCGTCTCTAGAACTATTGCTGACTATTCCTCCAACTTGTGGTCATCACGTAGAGAAAGTTGGGGAACGGAGGACTTGAATGTTTAATGCCCAAGTAGGGTTTTCCAATGGACTGTTGTGAGAGGTATCAACGCTGCTATGAAAACCAACAGAGAAAGGAATAATTTTGGAATAATTCGGCGTATCATGAAATTTCCAATGGGTTCCTTCGCGACAATGTGCAATATTTCAGAGGCACATATATGCGCGAACGAACTTCGTGGCATTATCACCAACGACTGTCACTTCTAAGCTGTTTAATGTTCATGTCTTTCTACTGTCTTCATACATTCTGTAAAACCATCTTGTCAATGATCGCATCTGTTGTCTCTCTGGATGGTGTGGGTTTTCCCTTTCATTCTTCTGGAAGCAGACCGGCATCCTTAAGATGCTATCGTAGTTTTATTGATATTAATCTTGTGAAAAAATTGAATTTCGTTCGAAGATTATTGGTCGGTAAATGCTGGGTTGAGGTTTTTTCTTTCATTACAAGAGGTGTCTGTCCTGTATTCGTCCATTGTTGTTGTTTACCGGTTTCAAGTAATTCATCCATCTGCTGCACGAGTTGAAAAAGGTCTTGTAAGTACTTTTAGTCATAAATCATAACCTTGGTATGGATCCTGTGCAGACAGATTCATTTTCGCTTCTTTAACATTCCTGTTGTTTTTCTGAAGGGTTTATGCAGTGAAGACCATTGTCGTCTCTCTGGTAATTTCACAAACGTCATGCTATTCTTCACCTGAGTATTGTTATCCTGCACAATGAAATTTCGATTAAAGACCCATATCCGAAGGAGTACAGAAAATAATAAAAGATCAACAATGCATATTCGCACATTTTTGGACACAAATCCAAGAATGACTTCGCATACCATCGTGTACAAAAATATTCAGAATGAATCTAGAGTTGAAAAACATTAGAGACGTTTAGTACATGTTTACCGACAAATATATATTTACTCGTATTTACTTACAAAGATATATACTTGCACAGCAATAAATATTAATAATAAAGAACAAAACTTAGATAATTTAGATAGTTTTATCAAGGAATGCTAATGTTTTGCGCTATATTAATAATGAAAGCACTAAAACAAAGATTGATGAAACATGCATTTTGTCGTTCTACAGAGACGGGAATATACTAAAATATATCCGAAGTGTACATATGAGAAGTAGACCACAATCGAGACTACTGTAGAAAAATCTTTTAGTTCTGCAACATGCTGTCAAATTTTTAATTTCCTTTTAAAAAAGGCAGAGATATAACTATTCAAAACTATTAGCTCAGCATAAAAAAGTCACTTACACATCCATCATACATCAAGAAACTTTACTGCTCATCCCTCTAGGTTCCGAACACAGCAAAAAATTAACGAGCGGAAAAACGCTTTTTTCCACAGCAGCAGAGTCGTTTTAAAATTACAAAGCTCGCCCGTCGGCAAGCATTGTACCGCGCGGGGCGAGCGAGGGGGCGGGGGGGAAGAGATCTTCGAGAGGCGCGCGCCATCGGGGACGGTGGGGCGCCCGCCAACAGCTGCCGAACACGGGGCGGGGGCCGGGGGGCGGGGCCGAGGGGGCGTGGGAGAGGCGCGGTGGGGCCCGACATCGACCCAAGCGCCGCCGTCCAACATGGCGGCGAAGGCCCGGGAGCGCCGTCCCCTCCCCGTCCGCCGCGACGCCCCTGGGCGCCCGAATCCGCCCCGGCCTGCCCCGCCCCCGCCCCATGCGAAGCCGCACCAACGAACCCCTCTTATTGTTTATTTAGAGCGCACCGTGTTGCGCGAAGGCTGTGAACGAGACTTTAGCTGTCGAATTTGTAGCTTGTTTCGGGATCGGACAGACAAAATATTCACCATTGGCAACGTACAGTACTTCAAAAGTTTTTGAGAAGTTATCTTCCGTGGTTCACTTATTCGATATCCTCTTGAAAATGCGAAAACGCTAATTTATGTATTTTATATGTGAAGTTATAAAGAAAAAATAATATAAATAAATTGCGTCAAGAAGCATATTATATTTAGAGTGCTGATAAAAATTCAGCAAATACGAAAAGAGCGTTTATAAGTATTTACTAGGCAAATGTGTAAAGTTTAATGCAAATGATAAGGAGACGCATTGATATTAGAATGTGTGAGAAAATATAAGAAGTATAAATTTATTTAAATGCAAAGTTGGTAACCGAAAGTAAATAAAGCAATCGAAATCAAGATATTTAGAATGTTCTGTAAAAGTGGGAAAAAAATAAGATGAAAGTTAAAACCGATGCCGGAGTGTTTTCCTGGTACTATTTCTTGGGAGTACGTTGTACTGACGCGCGCGCACGCACGCACACGCATGCACGCACGCACGCATGTACACACACACACACACTAATAAACATTTTTGGATCAAAATACGTATTTCCGCACGGCTCTATTTATCCCAATACTTTGCAAAACTCCCTGGCACGGGAGTTCCAGGTACAGTGGGCTTTTCTTTGTTTCGCGTTATCCATTCTCTTCAGTGATGGTTTAGGAACGTCCTCCCCATCAGCTTTCGGATGTAGCCCGTGGGTACGTCCTCACCATTCTTCTCTGAATTGAAGGTAACTTTAGAGATAACACCTAGTTTCATCTTAGAGAAATTAGCCGATAATGGTCACGGTATATGTCTGCAGACGAAGAATCCAGCCTTATACGATGATGCATAGTGAATGGATCTGTCCCATTATGGTACATTTCAAGAGGTATCAAGATCAGAATCGTCGAACGCGAATATGTCTCAAACGCATTCACCTGCACCACCCGAACCGTCTAAAAAGGGATATCATCGGAAAGGTGATACATGGGATGGAAGGTGATGGGAAAGTAAACCATGTCTCAATACACATGCCTAAGCGGGACACGAACGAACATTGTGATCGTCAGTGTAGCTCGCCTTACAAATATTCGCCGATTAGGTCGACGAATATGTTGTTCTGTATTTGAAGTTTGCAGCGTGTTGTAACTCAAATGAACACTTCGCATTGGGTATTGGATTGATAATTTCGTGTTTCCGTGTGCGTCAACTGCTTGGTCATTAGTCGCGTAAGAGTAGTGTATATTTTATCACTGTTGGTGGCGGTGTTCTTCTCCAGCTGTATGGTGAGATTCTACGCCAACCTACACGCGGGCTTGTTGGAGTTTACCAACCAAATTTCTGCCACCAACAGAGCACCGTCTTAGCCGGGACAATCTCTAAGCTCGTGACTGGTCTCCCGTCATGTGGACGGTCAGGGTATATAAGTGTAAATGTGTGTCAGTAAGGGGCGAGGATAGGAAACGGAAGGGGAAGGAAAGACCGCGCGTGGTTCGTGGCCAATTTGTTAGGGTTCTGCTCCAGCATTCGTCCGGGGTTGATCAGAGAATCCATGAAAAACAACCTATCAGAATAGCCGGGCGCAAGAATTCTCCTTCAGTCGAATGCTGAATCCGACCAAGCGCTCTAGCTAGAGTCGAAAATCCTGCCATCGTCCGTAGCGTAGAGAACCCAAGAACCTCGCTATTAGAGGTTCAGTAGTGACATCAGTTGATGCCCGAATCACCTCATCCGCTTTAGATATTGCAAAACTGATGAGAAAAACCGGTAAATGGAGCCAATAAAATCTACGAAAACATGATTTTGAATTAAGCGGAATGCATTTTCTTGTACTGCAGCCTCCTTTACAGTGGAGAGAAAACTCGACCACTTCGTCTGGACATGCAGTCAGAGAAGCACTCTGCATAGAACACCGGACACTTGCCAGAGTCATTAGAGGATTTTTGCAAATCAATACTTAAATATAAACGGATCCGTCTATTGACGTAAACACTAATCACGGTCTCTGTAGCAAAATTAAGGGTGAAACTGGCTTGGTTCGCTAAGCGAGGCTCTGTAAAGTGTACGAATAGGTTGACGGTGATACTTGTTTTTTGTTTTGTGTGACTTGGAGAAATCAGATTCAAACAGGCGGAATATTGGCCTACAGTTTTCTGCAAGAGACAATGTATGCTATTTAAGGAGGTGTCGGCGTCCAAACTTTATGAAAATGAAAGCCAATGGTAAAATCCTGTGGTTTTCAAACGGGAGAGTTCTTTCAAATAGGAAAAAATTCAACGATCCAGATTTTACAAACTTCATAATTCCAGATCGATTTTGGTTCTATAATTTGGCGAAGAATTGCATTTTCAACATTGTCTATATGAGTATTGCCAATTGCACATGCTTGAATAAATTCTTTCACCACTGGTATCAACAATGACCACTACGAGTACTGGAAAGAACTTTTCGTAATCATCTGGTCAGACCTAGAAAGTAAAATGAAGATAATAACACCTTATCACATTTGGTAATCGCTTGTCGACATTATTTTTCCGAAAACAAATGATTACGATGTAAATCGATGTAAATAATCGAATAATTACGTAAAACTCACAGTATACAAAATGGAAAAGTCAATAAAAAATAGAAAGTCACTGAATTTTTGTATAACTTATAAATGTTGCTTCTAGATATCAACACCTTCTAATCGTAACCGTACGCGTTAGGCAAAACCTCTCTCTTTGAGATTAGACGTTACATTATTAACGTTATTATTATTATTATTATTATTATTATTATTATTATTATTATTATTACTATTATTATTATTACGTTATTCGTTACGTTATGCGTTATAACCGTTAACGTTATCCGTTCCAGTTAAGTGCAAAAACTGTCTATTGCAGGCGCTTCTGCCATCACGTGGGCGCCGCGCGTGAGTTGGCGCTGACGGAATGAAGAAGCGCGACGCGACGTGACACGAAGCGAAGCAACGCGCCGCCACCACCCACGCGGCGGTCAAGCGTGTCGGGTTGCGTGCGCGCGCCTCATTCCGCCGCAATTAGCAGGGAAGAGGCGGCTCGCGAGCCCTCCACCCCTGCTCCCAGTGCCCCACTTGCAGCGCCCCGCGGGCGGCCTCTGGGGTCGCCATGCCACCACCAGGCTTAGGCGTCTCAGGGCATGTTATGTCTGAATGGCTGATTTGATTTCATTTACTTGGTAACAACTGTATGTGATGTATGGGGGAGAAGAATATTTGCGCACGTTTTCTTGAGGACAAGAATCCCATGCCAACATTTTAACGATAAATAGTTGAAACCTAAAACAACAACAACAACTACAATAATGATGATAAGATGATGAAAATAATAATAATAATAATAATAATAATAATAATAATAATAATAAAAAATTGAGTGAAGCAGGAGGTTATCAACATTTGAAAAATTACACATTTTCGTTCCCGAGTTATAGAACATCTATTTGCAACTATAAACGAACGACAGGTTTGATTTTTCTGCATTGATAACAATATTATATCTCACCCTCAGCTCTACTGCTATCACTACAAGCAAAAGGAGACCCCAATCAAACGTGCGCATAGTGAAGCTACACTTATGTCAAGAAGCAAAACAAGGGTCCATCTCAGCATTTGCTCAATAGATCAGGGAAACTGGACAAAACCCTGATCGAGATGGGGGTCATTGACTCGGAAGCTGAAGTACATTACTTATTGCAGGCATTTTAAATATTTTTTAAAGAAATTATACAATACAAATGTGAACTAATACTTTATATATCATTGTTTTGTTAAAATAAATATGTTTCTTTTTGATGATCAGTATAGTCTTTAATTGTATAGAAACTGTTATGCAGCAGGAAACATTACTTCTTTGGTTCTCTGGCAGCTCATCAAAAATAGCTGTGGGAAAATTTATACCAACTAATTTGAATGTAATTATCATGCAGGAAGGAATGCAATGAGTGGTTGTAAATAAGGGTAAGGTATGCGCTTTAAGATGTTTCATGAACAAAATTTAACTCGCAGTATTGTTGAATTTATTGTTACATACAATGATACGACATGCATAATTTATTTTTACTGATAATTACTTCACTCACTGACAATGCTAGGATTTGAAATATGAACATGAATTGCTAACAGAATAAAGCTTAAATTTAAAAACAATAGTGTGACATGCATTTTCCATTCTCTCTGTTAACCACGTGTCTTGCTAATGCTAGGAATGTTGGAAATTTAGTTGAAATGTTTTTCAATACCTTACAGATTCCAAACGTGTACTATCAGATTTTGTACTACATACCTCCTGTTTTGTGGTGTGTAACTTGGCATAACTTCACCAACTGAAGAGGTTTGAAAAATGATGTTCGCTCACACCATGATTTTGCACGACGAAAAGAAACCACACTTTGTTTTGAGTTTAATGCGCCTTCCATGTGAAGGAATGTTCGAATACGTAAATTGAATTGCATTGAGTCTTGTTAACTTTGAATTGTGCAACGTGGCGTCGCTAATTACGACCGTGAACGAGAAAAAGAAGACGAATGTTGCTTGACGCGTAAACGCGTGTGCGAGAGCATGGGCCCAACTGTCGACACTGCCCGGCGACTGCTCGCCTGAACGAGCATGGGAACTCTCTTGAAGGCCATCTGCAGCGATGCTTCGCGGAGCCGCCCGGCCTGTGCCGGTCAAATCGACCTCCTGCGCTTGAAGGGAGCGTTTTGTAACAGGGGATCGCCAGAGTTACTGCAGTACCTCTGGTTGGGAAGACCTTGAGTTCGAGTCCTTGAGTTGAATCCCGGTGACAGGATTTTCGACATTAGCTACATATCTAGGTTGAATTAATCCATTGTCTGGAATAGAATTCTAGCGGCCGGCAGCTGAATTAGGTAATTTCGTGTTTTTTTTCGATCAACACCAGGTGAATGCTGGAACAGTACCCTACCAAACGGACAACGGACCCTCCGCCATCTTTCCTTCCCCTTCCTTGTCCTATCCTACCCCTTACTCACACACCCATAAACGTCCATGCACTACACTACTTCACATGCCGGAAGCTTCAAGCTTGTCTCGTCTGGGACGATACCCAGCTGGTGGGAGATACTTGTATGGGAAAAACTGCATGTCGATCTGGAGGGCAGTGCCAAATCTAATCATCTACCGAAGTAAGAACACCACAACCATACTCTTACGGGAGTAATAATCATAATCGTAGACTCAACCGGAAACACTAAATAATCAATCAGTCGAAACCCCTGGGCCTGTGTTCAAACGCCTGTTGATCCATGTAAAATTTGTGGAAGACATGGGGATTCGCGGCAGTTTTCACTGATTCTCTCAAGTCCCCCTTGGCTCTCATTCCACGATTGCACCCTTACTCCTTCAGCATTTGTGTCATTTTTCATCACCAATCATTTAAAACCTTTCTTACTACTTTGTGTATGGCTATGAGCTTAGGAACTGATACCATAATAAAGCTGTAATAAGCCTTATGAAATGATACCATAATAAAGCTAATAAACTATAAGAAGACCTTCTCAAACGAGGCGAAACGTGGCATAAAGTGACTGACTTCCACGGCTGATCCCCGGGACTCAAATCCCAGACGATTCATATGGAATCTCTGGTGAGAAGAGATAGGTCGCTGCAGATTTTCTCGTCGTTTCCCTATTCCTTTGCATCTCATTCCACATCACAGCATTCCACTGATCCATCATCTTTGATATATGCGAAGGAATTCTCCTCAGAGACATCCGAAGTAATACCGACTGAGGATTCAAGTCTGGATAACAGGCTGCTTGTATTCCGCTATCGAAATTGGGTTTCAAATCCCCATCGATCAATACGGACTCTTTGGTGAATCTAACGTTTGAAGATCGTCCTATTGAAGTTCTTTTCTTTTCCTTGTCTCTGATTCTACTATTTCTCCATCACAATTCCTCTCGCATCCTCATATTCAGTTAGCCAATCAATCCTTTATGTATGGCCTTATTCTTATGTATGGCCTTAACGCTTAGTCGGTGGCATCATTTTAAAGATTTCTGCTTCCTCTTACCGTGAATGAAAAATTTGAGACACAATGGCGAAATATCGCCTTTGTGAAATGAGGATGCACATTCTGAATCAGAAAAGTTGCGAAAGGTAGCGGGAGAATGAACAAACAAACTATATTTATTTTCAGTGGCTTTGAATAAGCATATTATTGAAAGCAACTGAAACAAGGCACCATCCAAGTTAGTTCAGATTCCGCAGTGATCAATTCTGGATTCAACAGCAATGAACATGCCAATAGATACTTGCCTCACGACCGTGGAAACAATCGCGATGACAAGCATTGTTTTTATTTTTTATTTATTTAGTCAAAAAAAAACAGTCAAAAACTGTATGTGACGTATGGGGGAGAAAATCATGTGCGCACGCTTTCTTGAGTTTCAGAGTCCCTTCCCAAGAAAATAATAATAATAATAATAATAATAAACAAATTTTAAAAAATTTGCTTATGCAAATGGTCTAGTCATAGGGATATCTGAAAAGGCAATATGTCAGTTAGAGATTAAAGGTTTTTTTTTGTAATTGAAGAACTCAAAAATTGGTTTAAAATATAATATGGCAATTACGACCAAATTAATATTGTCAGACGACCAAATTAATATTGTTGAAAGACTTGCTTATCGTGCGCTCACTATTGAAGCTCGCATTAGCAACCTTCGCCAATTGTATTGACGAGTCAGTTGTACTATATTTGGAGATTTTGCAGCCTACTGTAACACAAAAGCAAACATCTCGTTGGATATTGGATTGATAAGTTTGTTATTTCGTTTTTCCAGACCTGTCAACTGCTATGGTCATCAGACCCGTTAGTCTATTGTAACTCATACTAAGTCCCCTCAGACGTCCAAATTAATATTTTAGGAAGAATTCTTAGCACCAACAGCTCATCAGTAGTAAAATTTCATGAATCTACTCATGATATTCGAAAGATTGAACGTTTAAAATACTTAGTAGTCTTCACCTTTTTAATCCGAATAAATTTTCGGGAGCGTGCTAAGGCGGCTAAGAATGGGCTAAGGGTGTAATTCTCGAACTTAAAATTATAACTAATAAAGACTTTTATATCCCATTAAGCATCAGCTCAACGTTTTATAAAATGATTTTTAATATTATCGTATCTTACGCTTAGAGTACTTCGGCTTATCAACTGGACGTGACCAAAACACTATCTACTAGCACTGACTGCACTGACACTTCAGTGACATCAGTTGATGCCCCGAGCCACCTCTCCCGCGAGGAGGACGGGCTGAATCAATTGGTTTAAGATAGACTCGAACGTTTTCAAATATGTGATCCATGCTGCAAGGCATAAACATCGTTGTAGTTAAAGTTCTGCATTTAATACTAAATTTCGAATTATCGTGTCATCCCCGGCAGTTAAAGCCTAAGAGGTACTCCATCCTAATTATTTGACGACGCAAAAAAAGTCGAAAGTCTTCGGGTTACGACGGCCTCGCTGCAGTACATAGTGGAAGTGGTGATAGTATAGATAGTTTAGAGAATATGATTTATTACACATGGGAGAAGTCCAAGGTAAATAGCTTTCGTGGTTAAATTCCTCGAAGATCCAGCCCCCGATGTAAATTCGAAATATGTAATTAAGGAACGTCTGTACAAACACAATCAGTAAATTCCCTAAACACCATGCTTCTAACCCCATGGATTCCAGTGACCTACACAGGGTGCCAGAAAATGCAATGATAAAAAGGCGGTAGGAAGAATCACATTGCTTAAGAGCAGCAATAATGTTAGTGGTTCAAGAGCGGACTCATAGGACACTCAAGATACGAAGCGGATTCGATCCGTTTTTCAATTACTAACATTGAAAGTGTGCTTGCTCTTGAAATCTAACGGAATATTTGAAGACACCGCAAGTTTCTGCAAGTACTTAAGCATCATCAGCGCCAAGAGGAACATGCTAATGGACTTCTCATTGGAAGCTGAGCAGGTATGCAGATCCTGGGGAAAAGTTGTCTTCACACTCTCTCTTCCATAACCAACATGCTACTTTACTGCATCTTTTCTGCAGTGCCTTTGACAGGGTGGTCCTAGGTTCGAGTCTCGATGGTGGCAGGATTTTCGACACTAACTTGTCAGTTAGGTCGAATTCAGTCGCTGTCTGAAGGAGGATTCTAGCGGCCGGCTGCTCTGATCGGTAGTTTTCCGTGGTTTCTCCAGTCATCACCAGGCGAATGCCGGAGCAGTACCCTAACAAACGGACCACGGACCGCGCGCGATCTGTCCTTCCTCTTCCTTGATCTATCCTCACAACTTACACTCTCTCTCCTCTCTCTCTCTCTCTCTCTCTCTCTCTCTCTTACACTAACATGCGCTACACGTCAGGAAGCCGATGGGCAACTTCAAGCTTGTTCTGGCTGGGACGGAGCCCAGCTGGTGGGAGATACCTGGTTGGGGAAACCCCGCTAGCCGATGGTAGGTCGGTGCCAGCTCTCGTCATCTAGTGGGAGAAGAACACCGCTACTTCCCGATGCAAAACACGCACTACACTTACAGGACTAGTGACCTCATTAGTTGAGTTTCCGAAATCGGTAACAAATAATCAATCAATCAACTCTGTCATCTACGCAGGTAACTTCGCCCTTGTGAAGCAGCAATCTTCATATGCTTCAGACGATGTGGGGCTCTACCCTGTGAAATCGAAAAGTGGTGCGGATGTGGCGAAGGGAAGAGGAAATTTTTTGTAAGGATGCTCTACTCTCTATGCAAAATCTTTAATAAATTAATTCGCTACAAATTAACTCCACAAATGCTAGAAGGTTCGTCCGCCGTGTGTCTTTTAGTAGTGATGTGCTATAAGAGAGCCGAATGGTCGACCATACTCGCGATTCGAAGCTTCCTTAGATTGTGATTTTTACAGGAAGCAGATGCAGTCCATGACGCATCTTCAGCTCATATTTAATTTAATATTTGAGAATTAATACATCCCCCTGTAAGGGTATCGGAATGGGTTTTTGGTGAAGCTAAAATACCTTCACTTCCTATCGTAATTTTAAAGTGGAGGGATCCTACTCAATATGTGACTAGCTGCAATGAGGGCTGTCATTTGTCAAGACGGAAAACCTCGCTGTAAAATAAGCCGGGAAAAGTTTTCTACTTACAATTTTTTATTTAAAAAATCTAATTTCAAAAAGTGCAGACTTTACTATACGTTTCACTCGACTAGAATCTGTGAATTTCTGAAACTCTTTATTTCTCAATCTTGAAATTGTAATGTAAATCATTGTACCTAACAAGACGAAGTACATTTTGGCTGAGAGATACAGATATGAGAAAAATAATTGAACATATGAGTCTTTTCGGTAAATTAAATTCCTCTGAAATACCCTAGGACGGTCAGAGTACTAGTATTTAAAAAGGTATGATGCAAAAGAACTTGATTTTCAGTCAAGTAATTTTCGAGGCGAAACTGCCATCTTCAGGAATGAATACCAGTTACTTTGTAATTTTGATCAGTCATCTTTGCCACTTTTTATAAAATTCGAATTATATTGAAGTGAATGGTACTTAAATTATCAACAACCTGAGTAATTTAAAATGGAGACAGTCATACTATTTTTGCACGTCCATTAATCATAACACTTGACAAAAATAAGGTTACCCTAACAAACAGGCTATCATTTATCACAATATTTTCTTGATTATATTGAATGTCGCCGAAAATCATGAAGTCATTGTCTCTGACAACCTACCTCGTTTCTGTTCCGACTAGATAACGTCATCATAACGACTAGATAACGACATCAGTTAATTTCATAACTACTTGTTCCGTGTAGTCCGTTTCTGAGTATGAAAATTTTTAATTGCACACTTCACATGTGCTGTCTCCCTTCTGCAACAATGTTCATTCCATACCTTGGCATGTACTACATCCAATAAAGATGTCAACAAATAGCAAATGAGCAAGAAACAAGTGAATACAATTTATTGATTGTTACTTTTATCTGTTTATTTGGGCAATGAAAGACAATAAATTTTGATACAAGAAAATAAATTCAACATTTACATACAATGATTAAACATATTCTACATTTCGAAGTTTAAAACATGCGGTTAGATTTGATGACGTATTTGACTTTACTGGTAACATAATTCACGCTAATTTCAAATTTTCTATATTGAGTTATACCCTTAATCAAACTTGAAAATGCATTGAGAAGTGAACGTAAATCGAAACCCACCGTGCAACACAGTACGAATTTATATCCTCTAAAGGTATCTGCATTTTTGAAGTATTGGAAATCGAAAACTGAAAGTTTGTTAGGCTTATTAGAAGCGAGCGGAGCAAAAGGACTTAGAGGCGGCAGGGATGAGAGCGAGGGCGAGAGTGAAAATAAGGGAGAGGGCGAGGGAAAGGGCAGATGCGTTGAGAAGAGCAAGAAAGTGAGGGCAATGACGATGGAGAGGATGAGGTCGAGGGAGAGAATGAGGGTGAGGGCGATGGTTAGGGTGAGGACGAGGGTGAGAGCGAGGGCGCGGGTGAAAGCGAGGGCGAGGGAGAGGGAGAAGGCGATGGCAGTAGCGAGAATGACGGTGAGGGCGAGGGCGAAGGTTATTACGATGCCGAAGATGACGGCGATGGTTAAAGTGAGGACGAGGGGAGGGCGAGGGCGCGGGTGAACGAGGGCGAATGCATGAGAGTGAGACGAGGGTGAGGCCGAGGGCGCGCGTGGAAGCCAGGGTGAGGGCGCGAGCGGTGCGCCAGCAAGGCTCGCCTGGAGGGTGGCCCAAGCCTCCGAGCTCTCGTGCGGGCGGGCTGGCGGGCGGAGCGGCCCAAGGCCACCGGGAGGCGAGATTAAGTCGGCGCTTCGCCGCGAAGGAGAGCGAGGAGTTCCATTAAGAGGGTTTCGACTAATGCACTTGCCGCAATCGAGTTAGCAGCGGAAGCGCACCACCCGGCGCCCACTACGCCAGCGCTCTCTTGCGTTGGCGGCGCGGAGGCGGCGCGGGGGCGGCGCGGGGAGGAGTCTGCGGTAGGACCCACCCAACTCCGGCTACCGCTGGACCAGAACGCGGCGCGCGGCTCCGCAGCGCCTCAAAAGCAACGGAAAACACTGGATCCCGATAGCCAGGATTAGTGTCATTCCTTCATCATCCCGAGTTCTTTGTGAGGATGAATTCCAGCCAGATGCCAATGTTAGCCGTGGTTAGTTTGTACAGCTAAGTAGAATTCTTTGAGAGGCTGACACATCAACTACGTATGCTGTGCTTTAAACAACAACCAACCGGGACTATTATTCCTGTCCCATTTCGCTCCACTAGTTATGAGTCCGTTATTGAAACATCTTAGATTGGAGATGCCGTGTTACATTTTCGACGATGACGGATTTTGAACACAAAAAAGTACCAATCGCAGTTCGTTCCTGTTCCTCCTTATATCCTCAGAACATGCGAACAGCTAATTATCCAAGCCAATTAGACTCATCTGCCATGATCTCGGCAACTGTACGGCGAGAACTAGATCGTCAGAGTAAATGTCGAATGAGAATCTATACATGAATTTTTCTAAAGTGGTATCTTTGTAATTCAGCACGACTTTTTGCGTCATTCTCAATCCTGCCGCTAGAGTCGCTTGATCTGTAGCACTGATTGATACAGTCGCAATCACGTGACATCTTGTGGCATGACCAAGAATGATGCAAAAAGTCGTGCTGAATTCCATGTTGCAGATACTACCCACAGATGACACATTAAAAAACCAGTATAGCACCATTGAAAGAAATTTAAAAATTTGATAATCTAAATTTTTCATGGTTTTACATTCCAATGTGCTGCTTTTTTTTTATTGAAGGGAGCAATAATAGAGAAGGGTAGACGAGCGTTAGTTTGTGCCATTACAAACTTACCTAAGAAAGCTAATTGCAAAACAGTTTCCGATTACTTCATGTCCTTTTCCCTAGACACTTTGTTTACTAGAGTGTATGAAGTATTAGAGTATCTGTTGTAACCAAAAAGTGACACTGATGTTCCAGAAGTAATGGAGTACCCAAAAAGAGTACAAAAACAAGACCATTATTTGGATGTTATTGACCAAAATAAATTAATGTAATGTTGGACAATTGAATAATCAAATTGAAGCTGCTTCTAGGAGAGGTAAAATATGACAATCTGTAACAAGATATGAGGATTATTATTTCTATCAAAACTACAATTGAGTTACGTATCTGACCCAAACAATGCAACACAACACGCCCAGAACAGAGGAGTAGTAGTTTACATCACATAATCCCATCACCAGTTTCTACATCACTACCTACGCATTAAAGGAAATGTTAAACTTCTCTCGTAAAATGTTTACGGTCGCGGAAGTTCCGATACAACCTCTCTTACTTTACTGCTACCGCATCCACCTCATGCACGTTGCTCTCCTAAACACACATCGCCAAGTTGCCACAGCGCGCGGCCAACCACGTGTCTGTCACCTCCGCTCCCCAGGAAGTCGTTAGGGGTAACGAGTTCCCTAAGTCGAAGTTTCCTCGACGTCAACGCCCTGGCGAGGAGAGGCGAGGCGAGGCGACACCGACAGAGCGAGATGGCAGGCAGCGCGCACACAGCGCCAACTGCCCGTCCCAGCGGCCCCTGCAATAATGAGCTCCGGGGGCTGCGGCGCACGGAACGTGAACAAGAGGCTGCGGGACAAAAGAGGGAAAAGAAATTCGAAATGAGCCTTTGAAATGCAACCAACTCTGATTAATACGACGTTGCATAATGCAAAGAAAGGTTTGTGACCAGTGAAATTCTTATTGAAATCAATGTTAAAAATTTCGTTAATTAGAATTTTCGAATGTTATTTTATGATAATTTGAAGCTAGATCTTAATGTATTTCAAAATAATTACAATTGTGTCATCAATACAAAAGATTATTGATGGTGATGAAAATACTGCGTTCAAACCTATTAATAATTACATGAATTTGTTCATGTCTGTAGACATTGTAAGGAATTTGTGGCTTGCAAAGCGCAAATAGGCTGTAGGCGCTAATTAAACCTATGAACAATCTCAAAGTAAACAAATATAAAAATTGAATTTTGTGCTAATTTGCGAATTATTTGACTTTCTTTTCACAATGAAATATTGCATTTTTTTAGTTCTAACAATTAAATTGCCACATTTTGAATATTTATGAATTCATATTTTCAAATATGTCAGTGGTGCGAAAAGGTTTCAAAGGAAATAAAACAGTGATGCGGAAAGGTTTCAAAGTCCTAGGTTTCACGGCAGCATTATCATATTCTGGGTTATCATAATACAGAAGACGCTCAAAGTTTGATCAATGTGTATAAAAAAGGCTACGCATCTTTAAATATCTCAGTTTTATATATTTCATTATTACGCGCCTTCTTCAAAGCTACCAAATTACTAGAACGGTTTCCCATTGAATTGAAAAATCTGATGTGTCCATTAGATGGTGCTTTAACAGTCAAACCATTGCTGCTTAACAGCATAATTCTGTAAGATATGTCGTTTCAATGATGATTCTTGATGATTCCAACTATGGAAGAGGGTCTTTCACTTCCATAAAGAAGGTTTTGTAATCCACAATCATAGATTTATCAACATGTGTCTATTACTAGCACTCTTTTCCATTATGCCAGTTCTTCGTTGAGGAATGTTCAGATTATCTCACTTTCCTCCTCTTTGATGTAATTTATTACAATCGAAAACAGTTAAAACTATGTGTGACATATGAGGGATAAATATAATTTAAGTACATTTTTTTGCGCATCAGAAACCTTACTCCTCCCTTTTGCAATACTAAGATGAACCCGGGTTTCAACTTTATAGCAAAAGAGTTGCGAGTTCACGTGAGACCCCAGGCCGCCGGCCGAATCGTCGTGCGCTTGGCCGAATTTCTATTGGGAACCTAGCCACTGGTACGTAGAAGTTCGATATGAAGGACGTCATGTGTACGTGCAACCCACAACAAACCTTGCGCTGCAATACACTGCCATCGACCGTAATTCGTAAATGATGCTTCCTAAGGCCTTAAAACCTTCGTGCCCTCAAAGGAAAACCGCTTTCTTGTGCCGTAGTTTACATAAAAAGTTCATTTTCAAGCTTCTGTTATAATATCATAACCACTAAAACACTCATTTCGAAATTGGTCGTATCAGCTCTCGTCAGTAGTAGTAATGGCAAATTTTACCCAGACATTTATACATCGATAATTCGATACATCGCCAAAAGGTTTCAGATGCCCATGAAAACATCGAAAATAAATGTCTCTCTCGTCGCTAATACTATCAGGTGAGGTGAACTCTCGGCGTCAGAAGATATGGCCGGGTGAAAATTCGAATAGCGCGCGCGTGGTAAGAGGCGCCACACCGGCAGTGGAGTAAGCGGCGAGCGATGAACCGACACCAAAAGCAAGACCTCCGGAGGCCAGCTGTGGGCGAATAGCGAGTTAAGGCTCCCACAGACCGACGCGGAAGATCCACAGCCTACGCGGATTAGCCGCAGCGGAAATTTCGCGTCACGTGTTGCCTTATGAGTAAACATGCACGGCAGGCGACAACGGTGTAGCAGCGTTTAATCGGCGGCTAAATTTGTAACGCAGTCAGACGCGTTTCTTCTGCTGCATATCCCGCGGTTTATTAGGTTTGCATACGAGAGATCATTCATTTGAAATAATATTGCCATCGACTCGTCGTTACGAAGATTTTCTGACTAAAATAAATGAGTAATTCCCCCAAAACACATTACTATTTACAAAATATTTATTACATATTTGAAAGAAAAAAATATCTACAGAACTGTAGATACTCTGCGTATTCATTCATTTCTAACAACCATTCTTAGAACGCGATTTTTCTTTGCCGTCAAAACCTCCATTAATTTTTAGGGGAGTTTTTAAAGGGTTTTTTTTTTTTCTTGCATTAACGATTCTCATTTAAAAGTTATGATTTTGTGTATCACATGTAAATTTGTTACAAAAACAATTCTAATTTTTTAAAGTTTTTTTGAAAGATTATTTTATATAAAAACGAGCCTAATGTTAAGAACTCATTTAGTGGTGTACGGTAGAATTATTTTAGAAATGTTATCTTAAATATTTTTTGGAATAAATGCACCAATGTTCACTGGAAACAAATGTGCGGCAAATGGCTTTCAAAGTAAACCCACTAACCACTACGATATACTTTGGTACAATCTGTGTCTTCCTCTTCCCTTTTCTTCTTGATGTTTCTCTTCTTATTTATTGCTTGATTGCTAAGATCTTTCACTGCTTTATCAGCTTTCTCCACTCGAAATCTAACTTTTAATCAAAATTGCAAGAGTATGTTTATAAACAGGTGCGCGTTAACGTACGCCATGACAGTGTGCATGGCAAATTTAAATACACCAGGAAAAGGCTTTTAAATTTGAGATACTGCTAAACTGTGACAATAGCTATATTTGGCACACTTTCAAGATTAAAAAATTGAACAAACAATTCAAATTTTTGTTCAAAATTCTACTACATACTCCCTTTAATTTCGTATTTGACTAGTGGACCAGGCAATGCTTCGCTATTGCAATGTATTACACATCACGATCTGTTGGTCACGTTAATTCACCGCTTGTAATACTTCGCTATTGCAATGTATTGCACATCACCATAGTTAATCACGTTTTACGCTGCGCTCTGCAAAAATGTTAATAGATGAAAGACTTTCTCGGGAGTATGGATTTGTTCTATATCCTAGTTTGCACATGGTTGTCATGTATCCTATTGTTAAAACGTTCTCCCTCAAGTTCAGGCATACATTCGCTAAGATACAGTCTCGGGGAAATTCGATTTAATTGTCCGAGATAACGTTCAAATAATCATTCCGGCCGATATTTCACAATCGTAGAGACAAAATACACAGCGAAGACACACTTAATACTTGAGGGTTTGGTGAGTTGCTTAAAGCTTCTATTCAGGGGAGCTTAAGTACATAAGATCATCATCATGCGTGTATGTGTGCCAGACATATCCATTGTGCTATGATTATGTTCTTCGCGCAAATGGAGACAATAAGTTGACAAAGTTTGATCGCAATCGGATGAATGGTGCGGCAGCGAATAAAATTCGAAGAAACAAACACACATTACTTTTTATGTATTAGATTATAAAAAAATATTTTTGCATAAAGTTTTTTAAATACTTTGTTGACTTCGTTCTGGAAGTAGTACTAAGCCAATAGAACACGGGGGTCGCCGGCCTCTCGCCCAATGGCTTAATGCGGTTGTGGCTGAGCGGAGGGGAGCGGACGGCGTCGCTGCTCGTTGGTGGCTGTCGCGAGCGGCGCCGGTGACAGCCCGCGGAGGCGACAGCGCAACGCCGCGTCGGGGCGAAAGACAGCGGTAACACGTTTACAGGAACGGGATGTCTTGTAATCGAGAGGGAATAGAAAGCCTCGCTTCTAGAGCGTCTCAGTCGATTTAAGATGCATGTTTGTTTTTCGAGGATGAGAGAAAATATTGTTTTTGAAATTGATAATTCAATTAAAAATAGTATAGAAAAAAATATTATATTTTACACATTTTAATAACGTCGTAAGCATGTGTGATATATTCATGATATTTTAATCAGAATACAATGTTTGATTTCATCCAAAGTATGTAGGTTTGTGAATGACAAAGGCTTCGAAATACAAAAGAAATAATTTTGAATATGTCATTGATTATTTGCTTATTTAGCGATAAAAGCGGCGTATTTTTCTCCATTCTCTTATTCTATGAACATATAATTTCTTATTATTTCTATTTACAAAATAAAACCTAATAAAGTTAGATACGTGAATGGATTGTATGATGCGAAACAATAATTTTATAAACGGAACGAATTCCCGTAGTTAAAATGGATTGCAATATTAAATACCTCGTAAAGTTACGTAACACATTTTTGTTCGAAGCAACAAAATAACGTGAGCGTGTTATAAGCATTTTTTGCATACACGTTGACGTCACGGCTATCGGAAAGCTTTTCAATGATTTTGTTTTGGCCATCCACCGTAGTAATTAAAGATATTTTTTGGTATCCACAGCCAGTACAAATACAGTGTGAAGTGACAGCAATCTCTCTGAAGGTAAAAGTGTCAGCGCATCATTGTTGGCAGATAATATGGCTATTTTCAGCTTCCAGGTTATTTCTTGGATGACTAAATATTACTTATCCCACTTTTTCTATGTTCGTTTTATAAGTGCTCAGTAAAGCTCACTTGCAGTTTCGTGGCATCCAGCCACTCAGAGAAGAAATTCATAATACTTTCTTTTAAAGAAATTTAATTCTCCACACATAATATGAAGAGCGCACTTCAAAAATTTACCTGAACATTATGAAATTTATTAATTTCATTATTTAAATTCAATTATACGATTCGTAGACTAGTGTATTAAAATAAATATTGCATGTTAAGGCAACTAATCAAATGAAATAATGCAACACCAAAAAAGTTTCAGGAACGAAACAGCTTTGATTTGGGGGCTGCATAAATTGGTCGAATAAATGCATCAGCTTAAGGGAAAATAGAATAATATTGCGGTAAAAAATGTGTTTTTTCATAAATCTCTATCATTGTCTCTTTAAATTGGTTTTCGAAATATGGTGATATCATTCTTAAAAATGTGTAGTAAATTGAAAACTTTGTTGTGAAGTTAAACAACATAAAAATATACGTCAAAAGAAAGTAGCTATTGAAAAATGATTATTCTAATGAAGCAAGTTATCGAACTAGTGTGTTCTGAGGGTTGCGTCTTCGAGGCACATTTCCCGAAAGTTAATATTTTTTATACTAAATTGTCCTTTTGTCAGTTTTTATATTTGTAGTAGGAAACTGAAATTGTCAGTAGTTATTAATAAGGGTCTCTTATATTTACCAAAATACTTCTTTTCTGATTACCTTACTGTTATTGATTCTAAGGAACTTTATTTACTAGAAAACTTGGTAAAAAATTGCATTATTAAAATATTTTATCTATTGTATGAAAATAGAAAATATTTTTTTCAAATTCGTTGTTTCAGAGTTATTACGAGTTATCTGCAACCTTTAAAAAGTTCAATAGCCTAACTTTATTAGATCCCGAAAATTACACTGAAACATTTAACATTGCCAGGATAATGCAGTCCATTTCCCCAACAATAGCTATTTTTTCAGAAATAGATTTAAAGAAAACTGTCATTTCCGACTCCATCGCATAATGAACCAGATGAGGTTTACTCAGCACCTGTCCTCTGACTGCAGCAACTCTAAGCGAGATCTAAGCGAGACGAAAATCACCCTCCAGAAGAGGTGGAACACTGCCACTTCCAAGCGTTTAAAAAGTTATTCCCTGCACTAACAGGCGTAATGGCCACAGCAGTTGACGAGATCAAAAACACCAATCAATCAATTGCCTACTGACGTCAGATGAGCGGCCGCAGTCCCGCGCAGTGGCGGCACGGTGGGAGGGGAGAAGGGGCGTAGCGACGGGACGGCGAGCCGGCAGGGAGAGCAGCGGGGCGAGGAGATGGGTTGGGGCAGTAGGACGCGATGCAGGGGCGGCGCGGGACTGCGGTGAGGCAGGGCGAGGGGTGGGGGAAAGTGTGGGGCGCGGCGGGGCGAGGGGCGGCGGGGCAGGGTGCGGCGGGTGCGACGGGGAGGCAGGGCAGCAAAGCGGTGGGGTGGCGGAGCTGCGTAGCGAGGGGCGGCGCGGATGCGGGGAGGCAGAGCGGGAGGCGGAGGGGGGGCGGGGAGTGCGGAGCGGGGCGGCGGGGCAGTGGGGTAGCGGGGCGGTGAGTGCGACGAGGCGGCGGGGTGCGACGCAGCGGGGCAGCGGGGTGACGGAGCTGCGTGGCGGGGGCGGCGGGGAGACAGGGCGGGGGACAGGGGGCGGGGTGTGCGAGGCGGTGGGTGGGGAGTGCGGGGCGAGGCGGTGGCACGGGGCGGCGGGGTGGGGCAGCGGGCGGCGGGTGGACGGGGCGGCGGTGAGGCGGGAAGCGGCGCGGGGTGGGGCGGCGGAGCTGCGTGGCGGGAGGCAGCGTGGCTGCGGGAGGCAGGGCGGGGTCTGTGGGGCGGGAGTGCGGGTGGGTCGGTGGCTTGGAGCGGCGGGGTGGTGGGGCGGCGAGACGACGGGGCGGCGGGGCACGGGGTGGCGTGGCAGCGGGGCGGCGGGTGCGACGGGGCGGCGGTGAGGCGGGGCAGCGGCGCGGCGGGCGGCGCGGAGACTGCGCGGGTCTGAGGGAAGGGACGCACAGGCGGCGCAGTCCGCACTGCGCGGGCATCGATCGGGACGCTGCTGCTGCCGCTGCCGCCTGGGGCGATGCGTGCGGTTGGCACCCCTGGCTGCGGGTGGCGCGCGACGCTCTGTCGCAGGCGCTGCGCGAGGTGCGCCCCGGGCCCTCGCAGCGCTGCGGAGAGGCGCACCCGTCCCTGACCCTCGTTATCAAGACCAGCTTAGGGCACCCACGCTTCGTATTTTTTTTCTTTTTCACAGCCCCGCGGATGCATGCGGTGAACTGCTCAGAACCAGAGTGCGAGTAACCGGCTGAGGCCATTCAGGCCATCAACTGATGTCACTACAGTGATTCGGACCGGGAGATCCTAGGGTTCGAGACCCGATAATTGCAGGGTTTTGGACACTAGGTCGAATTAAGCTGCTGTCTGGAGGAGAATTCTAAGCGTCCGGCTACCCTGATCGATAATTTTCTGGATTGATTGATTTTTTCGTGTTTCCGGGCGCGACAACTGCTTTGGTCATTAGTCCCGTTAGTGTAGTGCTTTTTTTTTGCTATGTTTTTCCTCGGGAGATAGTGATGATCTTCCCCCGCTGGATGGCGAGATCCGGCGCCGACCTACCGTCGGCTAGTGGGGTTTCTCCCTAACCAGGACTCTCCCACCAGCAGGGACCGCCTCCGCTGGAATAAGCTCTAAGCTCCCGACCGGTCTCCCGGAATATGTGGTAGTGTAGTGCATGTTAGTGTAAGTGTGTGTGTAATAGGAGAGGAGAGGACAAGGAATGGAAGGAAAGATCGCGCGCGGTCCGTGGCCCATTTCGTAGGGTACTGCTTCGGCATTCGCCTGGTGTTGATCGCAGAAACCGCGGAAAACTACCGATCAGAGCAGCCGACCGCTAGAATTCTCCTCCAGACAGCGACTGAATTCGACTTAGCTGAGAAGCTAATGTCGAAAAGCCTGTTGTCGTCAGGACTCGAACCTAGGACCTCCCGGTCAGAGGCGCTGCAGTGACATCAGTTGATGCATTGAGCTACCGCTCCCGGTGATAGTTTTCTAGGGTTTCTCCCATCAACACGAGCGAATACTGGCGCAGTACCGTAACAAACAAACCATGGACAGCGTGCGATTATTTTTCCGCTTCCTTGTCCTATCCTCACCTCCTACTTACACTTCACACCTACACAGAGGCCTGACGGGAGCTTAGAGATCGCCCCGGTTGGGTCTGTGTGTCCTGCTGGTGAGTTAAAACTAGTTAGGGAAACCCCCGAAAGCCGTGTAGGTCGGCGCCGAAGCATTCAGCTGAGGAAGAACACGCCTTCTCCCATGATAAAGCATGCACTTCGTTTACGGACTGTGTAATGACCACAGAAGTTTATCCGCTCGGAAACATGAAATAAACAATCAATGATTGTGCGCATTGACAGGAGAGAATACGGGGGTCATTCCCCACAGGGTTGGATGCTCCATTATTGAAAAATATTAATTTTTGCCTTATTAATAATTTCCACATTTTGAAGTGTTTAAATCAGGAGATTTGAAAAGAAAATTTTAGTGTTCCTAATCATTGTAATGTTTTTTAGTCCAGATCATTTGCGATGGCACAGTGGCTATACCGTTGCCCCTGCCACTTCGTTGACACTTCCACACACGACACTTCGCACGATTTGAAAGGTCCACCGGGTGGATTTTCGACAGTAGCTCAAGTGTGTTTAATGTGTGAGGGTTTAATAGAGTTAAACGAGTTTGTTGCTGGTAGGGGTAGCAATAGAGAAACTAGAGGATTACAACAATGATACACGAATGCTTCAATATTTCTTGTTTCATTCTATGAGACTCAGATTATGCAGTACTGAATAATGTTACCGTCTGACAAGACATTATTTAATGGTTGTGTAATTTCAGTTCTACTTTATTCGGTAATTGATTTTATTATATGAAAGGTAAAACTTAACAAACAGGATGAATTAGAAAATTAGATACAATCTCTACAATAGATACAAAAGTAGAGATTTCGATGTGCGTACATAAGAATGAACAAAAACCTAAACTAAGTAAAACTGGCATTTCTTGTGAAGACTCGAGAGAAAAATAATAACACAAATGAACGGAAATGGAAGAAGTTGTGCTATTGATTTGCGATAAATCATTGACACCTCTTGAATGTGTGGTGTGTGGATAATGAAATCTGTGCCACAGTGCTAGGGAGAGGAGATGCGAAGGCAGCAGGTGCAGGGTTCGAAGGTCAGCGCTCGCGTGCGGGAGCATAAGGGCGCCGACACGCGGACGGAGATGGCGGAGGTAGGCGGAGGGGGGGGGGAGGGGGGCGTCGAGGGGCTCTCGGGCCCGCTCGCCGTCCGGCCCCCCCCTGCCGCCTAACCGTAAAGGCGGCGCCGTCTCCGGACGCCCACCGCCCATCGCCCTCCGTCGCCCTCCGCCTCTCCTGCTCTTTCGCCGCCTCATCCACCCCGGCACTTCTCAGCCTTCCCTCCCCGCCCGGCTATCGTCCCCTCCCCCTTCCAGATTTCTGCTGTCCTCTCATCCAACGTCTTATCCTGGTTTGTCGTTTCCTCTGCCTCTTCCTCTTTGGTCGCTTCCCTCTCCTTCACCAACACCTCTTGTTTCCACTACTTGACTCCTCCCCGCCACCTATGGCGTTCCTCCTCTTCCACACATCTGCCACTTCTCTTTCGTCGCTTCCTCCGTCTCTTCCTCTTTGGTCGCTTCCCCCCTTCACCAACATTTCCGACACTCCCGCCTCCTCTCCCCACTACTTCCATCCCCTACGCTTTCTCCTCCTCCACCCATCCCTCTTCTGACCCTCTCCCCCCCCCCCATCTCATACTTCTCCTCGTCCTTCATCACCCTCTCCTCCGGACCTGACCGGACCGCCACCTTCGTCGCCTCCCCTGCCACAGGTACCTTATCTTTCTTCGTCGCCTGCCACCTCCGACGATTCCGACTCTTCCTCAATAAAGTATCAGAACAGAAGAGGAAAGCATATTCTGCTCATCCTACTTGGCTGCAGCCATCTTCTCCTTCGTCGTCATCTCCGTTGCCTCCCATTTTTTATCCATCTCCTGTTCCACCACTCCGACTCTTTCAAATTCTTCTTTTGTCTTCTCCTTTTACTCCTCGGTCAACGCCGTCTCCTCCACTTTCGTCTCTTCCACCACCGCCGACTCTTTCAACTCTTTTACATCTCCCGCCTCTGCACTTCGTTAATCTCCTACTTCTTTAACACTGATGTCCCCACGTTTGTCGTTTCCTCATCTTTCATCACCGGTGCCTCCTCCGACTCCTCTTTAGTCCTCCTCCCCCCCTTTTTCCTCCGCCACAGCCACCTCTTCCGTCTCCTCCCACCGACATTACCTCCACGTCCTCTTTCGGCGTCACATCGTCGTCATATTTTTTTCCGTCTCATCGTCGTTTCTTCGTTGCGTCTTTCTCCGTCTCCTCCTCTTCCGCTACCTCCTCATCCATTCCCAATGATCCCAGCCCGCGGCATTTGCTATTTCTTTCCCCTCATGCAACTTCTCGCACGTCATGCACCAAAAAACCCTGACCTGTTTACGATTATCTAAGTGCCGTCGCTCGGCAGTTTCCGGGTTTCCGCCTCCACACATGTAAGCTCTTTCTGAACTTACACGTGCATCTCCGCCAGCACTCGATATGAATTTTTCAGAACATGAAACTCCTCACTCTCGCGCCTGAAAGTGCTCCTTTGAAGTGCTTCTGAACGACCGTTCTGTTGGTCGATCCTCTTCCAAAACAGACCTGTTCTTTCTTCGTTCCTAGCATTCAGTTCTCTACGCTAAAACCTTTTTCGGAGCGGACATTTGGAATAAATGAGTGCAAACTCAGTATTGTGAGATACAATCTACAGTTTCTTTATTTTCTCTGAAACCCTCCATAATGTTTCTCGTATCTTTCTTACATGCGATAATTCTCTTGCGAAAATTTGTCGAGTTCACTAGTCTCTTACTTCAGTCAGATCCATTCGCCCGTTCTTGTCGAAGATGACTTAATCTCTGCTGCCGGCCTAATCCATTTTTCTCAGCCAATCCCCTGCGGCGCCTGCCCTCCGTCACTGCCACTTTGCTTAAAGCTAATTCCATTTCTACCGGCCATCGTTCAGTGTCGACGAGGAAATCACTTCCATCGGCCAAATTAACATTTTCCAATTTCTGTCAGAGACCAACATTATTCTCACTTCAATATGGTTCCCTTGGCATACTCATTTATCTATTATCAGATACCACTGGATCATTGTTTCAGCACGATTAACTACATTGTACCACTTGCATCTACGCCACAATTGTTTTGAAGTTAAAAACCCTGTCAGATAGACATTTGTGTAAGTACGGATTTGTCACTTATTTATTGAAAGAAGCTAAGTAAAAAGTGTTTTCATTAACATACTTTTTCAAAGAATATTACAATCAAAATTTTACTAACAAAGGTATCGAAATTGCATGTATTAAAAGAAATCAATGAGTTGTCTTAATGACCGTTGCAATTTGAAGGAGAAATTCAAATGATATCGATACTTACAGCCAATACCTGCATCTCAGCCTTTGAAAATGAAAACTATTACTACTACCATTACAACCTGAATAGTCTCTCGATTCCCATCCAATTCAGAGTGTCAAATTTAATCCCCGCACTCACCTCATCTCGAACGCAAATTCTTTTTTTACTCGCACTCGTATTGGCCCCGCTCTTCGCCGTGGCCCCAATCACCTCGCGTTCGGAACCGGCGCCTCTCCCACCCTCCCGCGACGGCCGTTCGAGCGCCGATGCGATCTGCTCGCCGCGCCGCCCGGCGGTGCCCCGGAAATTGCCGGCGAGCGCAGCGTCACAATATCCGCGTGCGTCAGAACTGCCAACGGTACGCAGATGGCGGACGCCGTTACAGCCGCGAACGCTCACCGCGCCGTCCTCGCCGCCCCCGCCGCCCCCGCCGCCCCCGCCGCCCCCGCCGCCCCCGCCGCCCCCCCGCCCCGCCGCCCCGCCGCCCCGCCGCCCCGCCGCCCCGCCGCCCCGCCGCCCCCGCCGCCCCGCCGCCCGCCGCCCCGCCGCCCCGCCGCCCCGACGCCCCCGACGCCCCGACGCCCCCGACGCCCCGCCGCCCCCGCCGCCCCGCCGCCCCGCCGCCCCGCCGCCCTCGCTTCCCCGCCGCCCCGCCCTCCAGCCTCCCAGCCCCCAGCCTCCCCCCGCTGCCCTCGCCGCCCACGCCCCCTTGCAATCGTTTCACGATGAGCGAACGCTTATGCACCGCCGGAGGGAAAACGAGAAACGAGAGAGAACGTGTGAGAGGGAGGAGAGATGGAGCGAGATAAAGAGAGCTGAGAACGATACGAGCCGCCGCTGAGCGCTGAGTGAGAGGAGAAGCGGAGAGGGCGAGAGGGCGGCAATGTCGCACTGCGTCGTAAAAATCCCCGGCAGAAAGTATTCTCCTCCGCGCTTTACAATGAGATGAATACCCGGGCTATAAACAGGTTACAAGCCCAGAAGAAAATGTGGGCCACGAAATATGGGCATGCTCGCGGGCGCCAGATGGTATAGGCAGCTGACAAATGCATATGGGAACGGTTCACAAGCGAAGAGCGGCTGTTCACGTCGTCATATGTGGAAACAATAGCTATGAATCAGGCAAGTTGCCAACAAAATCCTCTTCGTGTCGGGTTTAATCGTATCGCATGCTGGACATCAATGAACGTCTTTATGTAGAATTAATATAATTCAATTTCTAAAGTTTTGACGAGAAATACGAAAAGTAAACAACATATAGGTGCAAACACAAAAATGTACTTTGCAAATAAAACTAAAACAATTAATCGTTATTTCTTTGACCCCGGTGAATAAGCTGATAACACAAAAAATGAAATTTTTCAGCACAGCAAAAAAACTAGTTTCAACTAAAGCTGTAAATCAGGGATTAATGATATTCAGCCAAAACCTACACACAAATAGTTTCGTTTGAATATCACCTTCCTTTGAATATCGTTAATCCGTAATTTACTTCAGTTGAAAGTTGTTTTTGCTCTCCTGTAAAATAATGGGTTTATGACTTATCAGCTTATTCACCGGAATCAAAAATTTAGGGTAAAAACATCTGTAGTGGACTAGTTAATATTTTATTAGTTTTCTGAAAATTTTTGGGCTACAGTACTCTAGAGGTGAAATTCAATGGATGATTAACACACCTCTTTTTCAGAACATACATTGCCTCAAAATGGTCAGTTTTTAAATATATTTTCTGTTTTATTAATTTGCTATCATACCTGGATTTTGTTTCAAAACGACTTGAAATTTAAAAATTGTTTGTAATGGTCATAAAGCGTCTCAGAAAGGGCCAGTTCTACAATCTTAACATGTTTTAAATCAAATACGTTAACAAAATACCGCTTCATGTAACATTATTGCAACGCAATGGCGTTTATGGCATTTATGAAATATTTTCAAATTATTATTTAAATATAAAATAACTGAAAAGAAAAATATTCATTCTAACATTAATTACTAGGAAGCATAAACTCCAAGGTCCTTCTCAGTAGCTTCAAACTGCAAGTTTGAAGCTATTGAGAAACTTCCAATTCGTATATTTTAAATTTAATGCTTTCTGATAGAGTGGCTACTAATGGTGTGTTTACTCTAATAACAATAATAATAATAATAATAATAATAATAATAATAATAATAATAATAATAATAATAATAATAATAATAATAATAATTTACGTGATATGTGTTTTTTACCGGAACCTAGAAGTATGTTAAAACATACGATCATGCGTATCGTACAAACGAACCAAACGTTACTTTTATAAGTGATACAAAATATAAAAGTTGTTTTCAATGGAAAATCTGATCGTCAAATATACAACCTAGATGCATACATTTACATAGCAGGCTTACACATTGGATACTCAAGTGTATTTGAACCTCAGAAATCTATTTGATAAAATTAAGACGAGTTGTTAATTTAACACAACTTGTGGAACTGTAAACTACGACATACTCAAGAAGTGTCATTATTTTTCAAAATATTTTAAAAATTAACATCGTTAAAACTAAATAATTCTACGATAAAACTGATAATTAACATTAAATGATAACAGATTTAAGAACAATTCTTGAATTTGAGTGTCTTTTTTAACTAATAAACTGTCTAAGAGAAAATTTGAAAAAACTGAAATATACATCGGAGTGTATCTAAAACGTTTTTAAGACAATCTTCTTTGACCGTTGTGTTCATTCATCAATTGTATTCATAATTTGGGTTCATTAGTGAACAAAATAGCAGCGAGTATCTTTCGGTCGATCTACAAGACGAAATGTTTAATCATTGTCAAACAATAACATTCCAAGTTTTAAATTATTTTCTTGAAAATTATTTACGGTTTGAACTCGTCCTTGTGGACAAAAATTTACATATTTCTTTGATTTCAATCACATTAAGTGGAAGTAATTTCACATCAAAATTCTGTGAACGCAAGTCGTAAGCTTTCCTAGAGAGGACCAATCTACTAAATGAAAGATGTTACGACCTGTCCTCAGTATAACGTAATCCAATCTACATTGTCTTCAGAATTCTCAATGGCATTCTCTACCTTTATGCTGTAATAAGTATTCCAATATTGTTGCCATAAATCTCCTCTAATGTTGAAAGCTCTGTCAATAAATCATCATTCACGAAATTGAAATTGAATATATAGTAGTTTACGAACAGAGAAGTGACAGGATGTTAGGGCCTCCCTCACTTTGTAAAATCCATTACACACCTTCCATTTCCTGAGCAAACAATAATTGGTATTGCCTCTTTGTGAAGATAACTTTGCTCATCACGGCTGGCATTAGCAAACTTAAAGTCTGGCTGAGATTATTTTGTATGTTTGAAAAAGTGTGGATTGAAGTGTGTCAAAAAGTGTCTAGATGGTTTTCTGTGGATGGTATTTGTTTTGGGGAGTTATTTTTCTAGTTGAAAGTGGAGAGATTTTGAAATAAAAGGAGTTATGTGATAGAATTTAAGGAGAGATCATTTGTTGTGAGTGGTGCTGAGGTTATAGTAATCTCGTGAAGAAGATAATTGGGAATGAATTAATCACTCCCTCCGTATTTTGCCATTGATGTGAAGAAGTTCGTAATACTAAACAAAATTATTATTTACTACTTTACTTTATCACTTAAATATTTATCATTTTAACAAAAAATACATTTTATATATTTCGGTAATACGAATCCACATTTCATTCAAATATACGCAAATGCGTCACCTAAACTTAAAGTGAAAATTGACCGATTTCTTTTTACCAAAAACTAGTACAGTATTTTTAAATTTGAGTTATTACGACAGTAAATAATTATTGCGTGTTGCTCCTCCCACATTTGCTCGTTCACACCTGCTATCACTTTTACATTATGGATATTTCGCCTCAGCAGCTTTTGCACCTAATAAACCATATCGCTATGAAACCCGTCAATCACCAAAGCGTTACCGGTAGGAGCTTTGCATCACTGCCCTGAAATCATTGGTCGTTCTGGTAGCGGACATTCATTCCATTCGATGAAGCGATAGCAGAGGGAATGCGATCTCATCGAATACTGAATGGGACCGTTTCGCCTTAACGCAGTGTGCTGCCATGCAGGAATGCAGGGCATCACCGTGCCAACACATACTCCTCGGCGTTCAGCTGTTGAACGTTGACCAACTCCCATTGGCACTCGGTAATGGCCTATGCTTGGAACGCCTGTTGTGCGTAGCTTCCTCCAGTGGAATGCAATGAAGCATCGTGAGAAACGTAGCAAATGCGTTGTTATGCGTTGCTTCAGTACAACTCGTTTACGATGTCAAATGCAGTTTGTGCTACACTGAATCAGCAGAGAAAGAAACAAAGGTAAAAATTCATCTTCACAATTTTTTAACATTGCATTTCATTTACTAATATTAATTTAATGATCGGCAACACAAAGTGTGCATTAATAGGCATACACAATTTTGATTCAGTCATATTGTTGACCAATAGAATTGACGCGATTCCACCATGCGTATCATGGACTATTTATTACAAAATTAAAAAGTAACATCGTAAGTTTACTTTCTTTATATGTTCAAATCCCTGCAATCCAAATATCAGTCTTGTAACTGTACATTCCGGTAATGAGCGCCATGATTTTTTCTTTTATTTTAGTTTTTTGTGGCTATGTTGTCACCAGGCTTCATGACTTTTATCCTTCGCCTTGTAACCTTTGCCTAGTTTAACGTGCACATGGTACAGCTCTCTGTTGATTTGGGGAAATCAGAGGATCACAAGATGCTGTATTTGTACGTTGACGAGAGACAAAAACCACAAATAAGTTTGCTCGGTGTTTCAAGTTTAGATGTAAAAGTCATACGGTATCCGTAATAACTGTAAGCAAAAACTTTAGAAGCTAAGTCAATTTAAAAAGCTGCCCCCTTTTTTTTGTATTTTTGGTTTTTCTCCCTATAGTATACCATATAAGGGGAAGGGAATTATTGGAATCACACCGACTACTTTAATAAATTTTAATTTTTTACTACAAAAATAAAGAACTATTTTTATTTTTGGGTCACTCAGAATACCAGCGTGCAGTTAATTTCCTGAAAATAAAGAATACCATTCCAGGATGAATGCAATCCTAAATTCAAGAGTGTGTTAGTTGTTTTCTTTCCGCACACCACAGATAGAGAGCCGTCGAGCAACTTAGTCCACTTGCTCCAGCCTTCGACTTGTTTCGAGAGCGGAAATTCGATAAGAGCGCCTGGCGTCGTCGATCTCGGCCCCCTGCGCGCGTGGGGGTGGCGAGGCGCGGCGCGGCGCGGAGCTCAGGGGGCCGTGCGGAGCGGGGGAGGGGGAGGGGCTCCTGCTCTCGTGCGCTGTAAAGGCCGGCGCCCGCGCATGCAAATTGCACGCTAACGCAGTTAGGGCTGGCTCTCCGCGCGCCTCCCCAGCCCCGCCCCCGCCCCACCCCGCGCGGCCCCGCCAGCCACCGCCACACAAAGGAGGCCGGCGGTGGAGCAGGAGAAGGAGAAGGAGGGGGCTCGCCAGGTGAGGCGAGGTACGCCGCAGGGGGTGGGAAAGAGCAGACAATGGGGTGGACTCGTGGACGTGGAAGAGAAGACGATAAGAACGTTCACGAAGAAACGTGAACACCTCTACTTTTCACGCACATACGCAACATTCTATTATTTGAACCGATATTCAGTGATTTTTAAGATCAGTATTTGTTGTGTGAAATATTCAAGATACAGGCTAGAAAATGATTTTGTGGGATGCATATATGATAAGTCGAGGGGGGATATGGTAAATAGAAATAATCCCAGAAACTAAACTATAAAAAGTACAAAATTTTCAAAATTATGTGTGAATGTCTTATGAATTTTATGTTTAGTAATTTGCATAGAGTGCAAATTTTGACTCTTTCAATTGAGGCAGTTCGCATGATAATTGCGTGCATATTTTCTTTTTTCCTAATAATTCCACATATATTCATTTAATCTGATGTTATCACTTTAAATTTAAAATTTACCTTTCTGGTTTTTAGATCTTAATCAGATGTTCAGAATTCACTTAAACTCATTAGCTTGTTTTGATTTTTGGGAGAGTAAAACAAATTGTCCTCCATTTAATACAACGATTATATCTCACTATAGCTAAATACGGTTTGGGCGCTCATAACGCTGCTAAATGAGAATGAATTGGAATGAAAAGAGGAATGAAATGGGAATAAAATATAATTGCTCTAAAACATTTTTTGTAAATTAATATTTACCACTACAAATTCTGACTCAAAAACGGACATTGCTAAGACATTAAAGAGATAACAACAAACACCCACGTCACGACTGATTTCTGAGGTGTTTCTGACTCCGCTAATCACGAAATACTTTTACTGAATATGAAACATATTGCATAAACTTCAATATTCAGATAAATGTCAGAGACGGAGATCTACGGAAAATAAAAGAATCTTACATAATCAAATCCTTTTTTATTGATCCAAATATATTCATAGAAAGTAAATTAAGATAAATCTGTAAAAAACAATATACATATACTACAATTTAGAAGTTAATTGTGTTAATCGCACCTCAATTCAGTAATCTAAACTATCATCTTTAGGTTGCAGATTATAGTCTTGACACTGATATTTTTTCAATTCATTCATTCTCCTTATGAAACCCACCCCAGAAATTTGGAATCCCGGATAAGAGACGTTCCACTGTATTCCAAACGTCTTCAAATCTCTTAAGAAGATAGTTATCGCAGAGAGTCCTTGCAGTAAGACACCGCATCTGCATTTCTCTTCCCAACCTATCCTCATCGGTGTCCCCAAAATGTGTACTTATTTCACTCATTCTAATATATACTGACAACCCAGCAACAAAACGACATGGTTAAATCTCAAACTCGCATTTGAAAGACTAAGATTACAGCGGACCAACTGCGTGACCGGGCCAGCAACAACAAAATTTGTAACAGCCCTGAAAAACGCGAATCATCGACATCTGGAGCAACAAGGGAGCCCAATAAACGCACTCTTACAGAAATCAATTTTAGCGAAGTAAAACACACGAAAGACGTGACACGTCTCGAACTGGCAACTGTCTGGCAATAGACTATACAGTAGAAGCATCTAACAAAAAAACTGAAAGCAGTCCATCAACTCCACGCACTGACTACATTCAGACACATAAGAATCAATCACAAGACTAAACTATATATTTACAATAATGATGTGACATATACTTGTGTGACGTTAGCCCCAATATTTCAGACTACCTACGAGTAACAAGACTGGAAAACAGACTTATACGAATTATATACTAACAGCGACCTGACGAAAACTATTGAATTCTCAAACGACGTCACTGACAATCGATTGATTGATTGATTGATTAGTGATTCCGGGTGCGTCAACTACTGAGGTCATTAATCCCGTTAGTGTAGTGCATGTTTTTCATTGGGAGGTCGCGGTGATCTTCCCCCACTAGATTGCAAGATCCGGCACCGACCTACCGTCGAATAACGGGGTATCCCCAACCAGGTATCTCCCACCAGCGGGATACCACCCCAGCCGGGAAAAGTTCTAAGTCCCCGACCGGTGTCCCAGCATGTGTGGTAGTGTAGTGCATGTGAGTGTAAGTATGTGGGGAGTGACACTAGGACAAGGAAGAGGAAGGAAAGATCGCGCCAGGTCCGTGGCCCGTTTGTTAGGGTACTGCTCCGTCATTTGGCTGGTGCTGATCGGAGAAAGCTCGGAAAACTACCGGTCAGAGCCGGCCGCTACAATTCTTCTCCATACATGGACTGATTTCGATCTAGCTCAGTGACAATCGAAGTGTTCTCAGCAGCCAAGAGAAAAAACTCTGAGCAACCCATACTTTGAAACCTTTCCCCACGGCGCTCTGAAGCTCAAAACTGTTGGTATATGGGCGATTTTGGTATCAATAAAAAGGATTTCTCATTAAATGTTTCTGCATATGCCATCAACTTTGATGTGGACCAACCATTATTTGCTTAACACCGACTTCTTCCCCAACTCTATTATAAATATAATGAAGGAGTTACGAAATGTTTTTATAGGAAGGTGCAAATCGTTGGAAGGCATGAATACGCCCTGGCAAGGAGGAATATTGTACTATAGCGATGTCGACTAAATGAACATATAGCACTAAGGTACTTCAGATTGTAAATTTACTCAGGGTTGCATTAATGTACGTGCTATACACATACATTAGTACACAGAATAAGCAGGATCTTAAAGACGGCCCTGCATAGGAACTCCCCATAATTGTATAAAAAAATTATTTTTGTTTATTAATGTCTCACATTTTTAGTACATTTAAAAAAATTTCAATGTTATGGTGTAATTGCATATAATTTTTTAATATATTTGTTCAACATTTCAATATATTAGAGGGCCCTACAACTTGCTTATGTTTACTGCACCTTAAGTAAATCATTTAATCTGTCCCTACTTATATGGTCTGCTGATAATAATATTCATAATGACAATGGTCACACGAAGGTTAATTCACAACAAACTCCACTTGAAATGAGGATTTAAACACCTGTACCTGGAGGTGTAAATCTGACGTCCTTTCTTCTGGAACTACGAATCCTTCGCCTTGAAAAGTACTAAGAAAAATATTGGAAGGAACATATTTTGCAACATACTTCTGTTCCACAATCACATCCTTTTGTAAATAATTATACAGTGTAAGTAAGTTGTTTGGCATTTTGGATCGAGAGTTCGACTTTGCCGTCCAGCTAACGGTGACCCCATGCCTGCGCCTAGTTAAATTCCCATGGTTGGAGGGTAAGAGCACATGGGGCGAACATGACGTATTTCATTCACCTCAACTAGCAAGATCCACCTGCCTGAGTTTTTCTTCGTCACATAGCTACAGAAACTGGGACGAATTTAAAGAAAACGTATTACTCTATTTTTGCCTCGACCGGGAATCGATCTCGAGATTAAACCACGAAAAGCTAGTACGCTGCCCATGAGCGTTCCTAGAGGCATAATTATACGTTTTATTCATTTTTTCACATACGGTAACAAATCCAACAAATGCATCGGAATGAGCAAATGTTTGTGGCTCAAGAGCAGTTCAAGAAAGTTTGTAACTAAAACAAAAACTGAGATATGATAAATTAAATCAACACAATTTATATGCAATTAAAAGTTTTGCACAATAGTAACCTAACTTACCTTAAGAAAAATATTGAACTAGGGTGCTAAAACAGAATGTACTTTCTCGCCTGTATTTTCACACAAAATTATGCGAAAAGTACTCACATTTTCGAAAAATTGTACATAACTTTATTTCAAAATATATCCTTAAGGAACAGATTTAATTACGGGAAAAAATCTATCTTAAATATTCTAGTTGTAGGAAGACGCCAAAAAAAGTCTGAACATTTGCACTTTTCGAAAAATCAGAGTTTTAAACGAACATAAGACATGTATTATTCTCTTGAACGTCCTTCACAATATCCAACAACACAATTTTATCAAAAACGAAGGAGCCATTTTTTTAAAATTTGAAAATGTGTCAGGAACTTCATGTTAAGTACCGCCGAAATGAAAATATCGGTTTCAACTTCAAGGGACTGCGATATCATCCATATCAATAGGGGAATTTCAATTTTTGAGGTAATCGTCCAACCGGTTTAGCCGCTAGAGTTCTTCATAGACGGACAGAGAGACAGTCAGATAGACAGGGAGACACACGGACAGACGGACAGACAGACGTTTTGCGTCATTCATTTTTTCGGTATCAAAGACTCGCAAAGCATGGATTCTGGGTACATCACGTGATAGAGGATTCCCCCTAAACTTAGCAACTATATTTATCTCCTTTTTCGTTAGGGCCCGATAGTATGAGCTCTTCTGCCAAAAATTCGCAGTTTTTTCCCGCAGCATTACATAACTTTCTCTCTACTCCGTAGCGAGAATGTAAAAACAAAGAAAAAAACCTAGCGCAAACTAAGATATATTTTTTCAAATTTAAAGAAAGAAATTAATTAACAATTATCCAAATTAACCTCTGCGCTCCTCTGGGTGCAGGAGTTTCAGTACAACTTCGTGAGCCCTCGACCCACAGCCTCCCGCCCGCCCTGCCCCGCCCCCGGCAGCGTCTCGGGCAAAGGCGCGGGCGCCTCCCCCGCCGGCTCCCACAGCACAGGCGCCTGCGGAAGCGGTCCAGATAAGCGCTCGGCGGCGTTTGCGGCTGGCGGTCGATGGCGCCTCTATCTTATCTCCGCGCGCCCACGCGACCGTCCGCCGCCGCCGACCCCGATGGCCGCCTGGCATGAACGCCACCCCACCCCATCCGAGGATGGATTAAGATTACGCTTCTCTATGAGGGCTTTCAATTATTTTTACGTAAAGTATTCTAATCACCTCGTTATTATGGTCTTGATTGGTTGATTATTAGTGATTTCGGGCGCTTCAACTGCCAAGGTCCCGTAAGAGTAGTGATTTTTTTGCTCGAAAGATGGCGGCGATTTTCCTGGATGGTGGATGGAATGGTGAGATCCGGCGCCTACCTACCGTCGGCTAGCCGTGTTTTCCGAACCAGGTTTCTCCCACCAGCGGAGCACCACCCTAGCAGGGACAAGCTCCAAGCTCCCGACCAGCCTCCCAGCATGTGTGCTAGTGTAGAGCATGTTAGTGTGTGTGTGTGTGTGTGTGTGTGTGTGTGTGTGTGTGTGTGTGTGTGTGTGTGTGCGTGTAAGTTTAAGTTTGTATAAGTAAATGGCGAAGGGAGCACAACGAAGAGGAAGGAAATATCATGCGCGGTCCAAGCCCGTTTATTACTGTTCCGGCATTTGTCTGATATTGATCTGAGAAACCTCGGAAAACTACCAATCAGGGCGCTAGGATTCTCCTCCAGACAGCGACTGAACTCGACCTAGCTAACTAGCTTGTGTAAAATTCTGCCATCGTCGGGACTCGAACCTACCACGGTCAGAGGCGCGACAGTGATATTAGTTGATGCCCTGAGACCCCTCCCTCAGTGCCTCCGTCGGGAAACGGAGGCGTGGATAGCTGTCATAAAGGGGTGTGGTGGGACGGTTAGCGGCAATTTCAGGAGCTCCCAGGAGGGAAATTTTGCTGGTGTGGAACTACTGGAATGCGATAGCGGTATCCTCAAGAAAGCGTAATTTAAATTGGTTGGAAGCGCCCTAATTTTTGACGCAATAATATTGCAAATTTTTTTGGAATGGAGGAAGACTAACTTGATTCACTTCTCCGTCACCTGACTGGTGGAGGTTGCCTGTACTCAGTTGGCACAGGGAGTAACAGAATAACGTCACAATCAGGTCGCGGACAATCTGCGTAAATCTACCGCGAAGTTAATCTAAAATGAATACTCTGTTGAAACTTTCAGAGACGGAAAATAAATACTAAAACGGCATCATTTTCAGACTAAAATTACATGGCATAACGGACGCGTTTGAAGAAATCTTTGCGTAAATAAATTATTAAATCATTATCCTTTAAAGTTATGTATTTATTTACTATATTATATATTATTATGTCGTTATGCAAACAAATACTTAAAAAATGGGATTGAAATCTTTGATCCATTTGTCACCTGCAATCCTCTTTCACCGCTAAAAGTTAGTTCTTGTTTCTTTCAGATATGGCTTCCCTCCCGAAGCCACCAAGAAACCTTTAAACCTATTTTCCACTATTGATATATCGCGATGAATAAAGATTACTAACGAGTTCAATACATTTCTTTAATAAATCTAATTTCCAATCATTGCATTTCACTTTTAGGTCAGGTCACTAATATTTATGTAATCAATTGTTTTTCGGTGACTAACCATCACCCTTTGGCTTGATATTCAAGAAGTCGTGGTCTAAATAAAATGAATATGAACGTTTACCATGCTAAGAAAACCACGACAAATATTCATTTGCAACCCAGAAATAACATCTCATAATGGAACCTATTATAATATGCAAAGCTTCTACTATATCACGCAAGAGGCCTGGAAAATTAAGCATAAATGGTACAAAAGTAGATGCTGATCATTAATCAACATACTAGATAGCTTGACTTAAAGGACATTCAACCTAAATCTGCCATGAAAATTCACAACTCAGTATTGAAAGAAACTAAGCTGGCGTACTAATATGCATTTCTTGCAAGCTGATATGAACTAGGGCCTCGTTTGGTTTATTTCCTTTACATGTCAAGAGAGAAAGTGACTGTATAAGCAAAGCAAACACTTCGGTGCCTTGTTCTGTTGCGATTAACAAGAATTGTCGATGTGCCAAATGCATATGCAACTCGACATAAAAAACAATTCGTATGAGAACTAGATTATTATGCAAATATGCTCTTATTATTTTATCTCTATCGCTCTTCAAGAATTCTTTATTTTGATGTGATTACAATTAACATAAATGCATTTTTCTTTCATATGAGAATAGAGGGGAAATTTTCTTTAAAAACTTTTTATATTTGATGGCTATGTATAATAATTTAATTTCTAAAAAATTCTTTCTCACCAAATACTATAAATACAATTCGAAGATATTTTCAAACAAAATTTCGAACGTTCGCTTGCATACAATAATGCATACCAAAGTAAGATTCAAATATTTTTAAAAAAAGGTATTCTCAAACACAAGCTCTGAAGTTTTAGTAGAATGGTCGTGTGAACGATTTTATATATTTTATCTCATCCAATAAATTTTGTCTGGTTTTCGACGCTTTTTTAGCTTTTAAAATCGTCGTTTGCTACATATGATGAAATAAACATTCTTTTTAGTAAAATAAAGGTCGCCTAGTAACAATCATTTTATTCCATGAAACTATACACTGATGAATAAAAATTCAACCCCATCATCAATAAAACAGGCGAGTAATTACATTACATTCGTGTCTCTTGAACAATTACAGTAACGTATAAATATTACAGTATTCAAAACATTTGTTAGTTCTTTAAATAGCATACCTATTCTGCATATTGCTAAAATCAATATACTCTTAAACTTAGAGAGTATATTATAAAAACGAGTTTTATACCCACAATGCTGATGACTTTAATTTTGGTCTGACAAACTATGCACATGACTAGACCTCTGAATTGTAGGCACAAAAACGTGATGATTTAGGCACCTAAAATACGTAACAAAATTACGAAATTAGTTACTATTAGGCATGAAAATTGACGTTTTATGCACTTAAAATAGATTACAAAATGACTAACCCAGGCAAAGAATAAAATATTAGACATAAAAAAGTTATATTTCTGGCGTGTAAAACTGGGCACAAAAGGATTAAATTAGGCATTTTTTACGCAGGATGTTACATACTTTTACATTTATGAGAAGACTACAAGTATATTCTATTATCTTTCATAATTAGCAGTATAATATATAATTAATATTTTCCCCGTATTTTCTACAGTAAGGCTGAGTCTATCTGTTAAAATCATTTTGAAAGCTGAAAAAGAACTTTCCACTGACATAGCTTTATAAGAGCAAACAAAATTTCGTCACATTTCTCATGCTCACGTCTGGAACAAATTCTTCATCCCCCCCAAAGAAAACCCAACAACAACGAGCAAAAATACGTGTGCACTATCATTGGGCTGTCTTTCGTAAGCTTCGCATTTCGCACAGTAGTCTTTTGCCTGGCGTGTCTCTTCCCTCGCCTGGATTGCGTAGACAACGCACCATGGCGATAAACCTCAACCTGTCAACAGCGTAGCTATACCAGGAACGGGTGCAATTGCCTAAGAAGTGCGTGCTTATCGGAGACGACCGTGAAACATCCTTATTATGTTGACATGCAGGGCTCCTTGTGATTGGTGTGTTGGGTGAGACATTTCGGTGCGTAGTCGATTGCGTATTCGATCACATGATATTTGCGTTTCGGAAATTCGGGAATGGATTTGCGTTACAGTAAAACGAATTTCAAAAATTAGCATTTAAAATATTATCATTGTTGAAAACTACTTGTTTAAGGCAAAAGGTATTAAAGTAGGCATCAACTGCCCATTTAAGACATTTAATGCACTGTTAGACGCTTATAGTAGATCTATTTTTCATGATTCGTAAACATCTGAAATTATTTTCGACAATATGTTAAAAGAACTAAAAACGCTTTCGTCCCAAAATCAGAGGTCTACAAATGACATTAATCAAATGCGAAATAAGCAGCTAAATACGATAGGAAATAATTCGCTATATACGAAATAAGTAGCACGTAAAATTGTTCACTGATGTATGCACCTTGTGAAAAAAAAATAAAGCACATGGTCTTCAAATATATTTATTTTTTCCTGATACGTTATTGTTTGTTATTTCTCGATATACACTCTATAACGTTCTTGGATAGAGAGGATCATAATTACGAAGGAAATATGAAAACAGTTGATTGATGCTACAGGTTCTCTTATCGAGGGAATTATGAAAAGGAATTATGGGAGAGAAATTTGAAAAGACAAACCGAGTAACGTTAACATCTAGTTAATTTGTAAATAATTTAATCCGAATCGTTAAAAGTAGATCAAAATAAAATCTTGTTGGTTCCATGGTCGTTATTTGGTTTTAATGATAAAAACTCTTCTGGTCAAAAGCCCTCGGGCTCTTTGTCCACGCTCGATCATTAGAATCCTTATAACGCCCATGGTGCACAACTATTTTCTACGACGGTATGGAGATATCTGACGCCGATATACACGTTGGCTTCTGTCAGGAATATTCCTCCAGATATCTCTTTCCTACGGGGAACCGCTCCAGATCGATTTCTTAGATATTAGTCCTCCGATATCATGTGTTCTTATTTGAATATATCTCTGTTCCATTTTTATACATTGTATGTAAATTCAAATATTCACGATTTTAACACAAAAATTACGAAGAAATCCCCTTCAAAGACCTATATTCACAATTTTCAAATTACATTATTCTCAATATATCTTGAGAGTATAATTGTACACCGAGCAAAGAGAGACTTACGAAACCTTTATGCTTCAAGAATTTACATCGTTGAAAACAGAATTAGCAACTACACGTTCTGCTACTTTATGACAGATAGGAGATTAAAAATTAAAACAATATTGTGCGAGTAAGAAAAAGGGTACTGCTTCTAAAAAGCAAAGCGGGGCGATGCGAAGCAAAGCGGGGCTATGCACGGCGATGCGGGCGATGCGGGGCGATGCGGAGCGATGCAGGGCGATTCATAGCGATGCGGGTTGATGTAGGGAGGTATGCGGCGATGCAGGGCAACGGGGGGATGGGGCGATGCAGGGCGACGGGGGGAGGGTTGACGTGGGCGGGGGGGGGGGTACAGCAATAGAGGCAGTGGGGAGCGGAAGCATCTTGTAGATCGTGGGGGAGCGTCGTGGGAGAAAGTGGTGGGATGCGGAGCGAGACGGGAACGATGCTGGACGAAGGGCGATGTTGGACGATGCTGTCGCACGGCGGAATACGGCGGAACGTTGTAGAACGATGCGGAACGTTGCGGGACGACGCGTGGTGACCCGCGTCGGCATGGCGTCATGTTGGGGCGACACCCTCACCATGAAGAGGGAGAGTTGATACAGAGCGGAGCAGGAGGGAGGTGGTGCAGGAGCTGCCGTTGGTGAGAGAAGGGCAAATGGGGCGACGCGGTGAGAGATAAAGTGAAGCGAAGTGGTAGAGAGATCAGGGCCGAGGTGAGACCGAGGCGAGAAGAAGCGGAAAGGAGAAAGGTATGAGCCAGTCGTGGCGGGAGAGAAGCAGTATAAGGAGAGAGAATGGGTTTTGTTTAATATTTCCGGGCGGGTCAACTGCTGAAGCCGGAAGACGCTCAAGGCTACCCTCTAGTCCCCGGTACGTGTGGCACTGTACGTCGTTCACGAAAGTGTGAAGTGTGAGCACCCGGTGGCCAGAATTCTCCTCCAGACTTATTTGAACAGTTTGTTCAGAAAGAAAAATTAACCGAGAAATAAAAAAGCAGTGGAATTGTGTAGATTGACTGCTTTTCTATTTCTGGGTTATTTGTGTTCTTTTTGAACAAATATTTTCATTTCTTTTGTAAATAATAAACAATTTACATGATTCCGGAGTGGCCCTAAGCTTCCGCAACCCAAATTTTTGCCTAGAAAGCGATTTTTCAAATTAGCTTTTGTGTGCCTTTTGCGGCTCAGCCATTCAGAATATCCAAGTAGTTTATCAAACAAAATATTCATAAAACTGTCTTACGAGCTTCTTTACGAAATTAGACGTTTTATCGCGGACACTCTGTATATGTAACAAGGGGCAGCGTGGCCCAGACAGGACAGAGGCTGAACGGGGCAGGTCAGGGCAGGGAGGCAAGGGCGGGGTGGGGGCGAGGCCTGGTCGTGGCGAGGCGGTTTGGGGAGGGACGGGGCGGGGCAGGGAGCGGAGGGGAGATGCGAGGCTGAGCGGGGTTGGGGACGGAGGCGGAGCGGGAGCGAGGCGAGGCGGGGCGAGGTGGCGGGACGGCGGGGACGGAGGCGGAGCGGGAGCAGGGCGAGGTGGGCGGGGCGGGTTGCGTCGTGGGGCTTCGCGCGAGGGGCGGCGACGCGACGCGCCCCCCGGGAGGCGAAAGAGCCCGCGCGACGCCCAGCGGCGCCGCTGCGCTCGCTCGCCACCAGAGGCGCTCGCGTTTAATGGCGCTCTAACGTTCTCCGCCAATTACGAATAAGTAACGTGAAGCTGAAAGCGCCCCTTGACCCTTCCAGCTGCTACGAGATACCAGAAGCCCTTATGGTGTTGACGTAAACATGTTTGGACGAGAAACGTTATCAGGGAAAGAGATCTGTTCATTTATAGAATGATGAGGTCAATAATAAAATTAAATTCACGAGCGTCCTTTGCTCTGTTATAGTAAAACACATATAATCTAAAGAATGCAATATCTTGTTGTCTTATATCGTGGCGTGAGTGTTAAAAGCCACATGAATATCTGCTTGTTTTCACAGAAATGTGTCAGAAAATAAACCGTAGACACGTGACTTCAACACATTTCACCACCTAGATCAATGTCATCGATGTGATCAAAGACAACACAACAGCATAGTTCTTATTAAATTTATCTTATTAAATAAAGTGTGTTCATGGAAATATAAGACAGACACTAATAAGACCATAAATCCAATAACAAACCATAATTAAACAAAAACTATAATAATATGTGGCAAGTATAATGATAATTTGCTTTACAACAATGATTATCTGAAATTATTATAATTTTATTGCATGTGTTGTCACATTTTTTCACGGGATCATTCCACAAGTTGCCTTACAATCTATCATACAAAAGGGGCATAATTAAAATTGAAAATATTGACTATATTAACTAAAGAAGTGCGGATGAACTGACTTTATGTACAGTAGAACAGATTTTTTTAGAAATGAAAAAGAGGTTCTTAATTTGAATGAAATCAATTTATTACATGTTGATAGGCTAATTGTGAATAGGTAGACTAATTTTGATTTCGCAAGTTCAGCAGTAAAAAACATTTGCATAGTTTATTGCAGGTGAAAGAATAATATGATAATAATACGAAGACCACACTGGAACATAAATAAACGAGCAAAAGATACGTATGTCAAGAAAAAAAACGAAAGCAGTGTTGCCAGATGCTGAATGAGCAAATCAGGAAACGGGACTGTGCAAATGCGGAATTTTTCGGAGGAACACAGCGCAACCGAAATTAACATGAAGGCTGGCAGTTGAAGTAGACGATTTTATTAGCCAATACTGTATATTATTTCGTTTCTTTCATTCGAATTAAGAAGATTAAAGGCGAAAACATTCTTAAACATTATCATTGAGGCATAAACGATTGATTTTTAAGCGTCGAAGAAAAATTGCGGAATGGGTGTCCTTCGGCGCGTATTGTGGATTGGAACTTCAATAGGCTGAAGAAAACGCGGAAATTGTGGAATCGGGCAACACTGCACGAAAGACACCAACCCGAGAATATTCATTAGATACCGCCACAGCACCGTGCGTCACTCCACACCAAAGCTCCTCGCGAGAGCGCCTGGTCATAGACTAAAGAGGCACTTTACTCTATGGCCTGGTGGCCCGCTGCGCGCCTCGAGCTCGTGCAAGGAGCCCATTGGTTGCGGGGGCGGGGGCGACCGCCGGGCGCGGCGAGGCCGAGGGAGAGGCAGGTCGGGAGCGACCCCGCCGCCGCCGCCCCCGCGCGTGACCCGCGCACGCGCGCGCGCCTCCCCTTCCCCCCGGCCCCGCCCACTCAATGGGCCACCCGCCGCCGCCCCCCGCCGCACTTCGCACGCACTGCAATTGCCCCCCAGCAACGCGCACTTGAAGCAATGCCGTGGCCTCTGCAGTGATGCCGACCGGGAGGACCTAGGCTTCGAGATTGATTGATTTTTCGTGTTTCCGTGCCCGTCAATTGCTTCGGTCATTATTCCCGTTAGTGTAGTGCATGTTTTTTCTCGGGAGATGGCGGTGATCTTCCCCCTCTGGATGGCGAGACCCGGCGCCGACCTACCGTCGGCTAGTGGGTTTCACCTAATCAGGACTCTCCCACCAGCGGAGAACCACCCCAGCTGGGACAAGCTCTAAGATCCCAACCGGTCTCCAGGAATATGTGGTAGTGTAGTGCATGTTAGTGTAAGTGAGTGTGTAAGGGGAGAGGATGGGACAAGGAAGAGGAAGGACAGATCACGCGCGGTCCGTGGCCCCCTGGTAGGGTACTGCTCCGGCATTCGCCTGGTGTTGATCGGAGAAATCACGGAAAACTACCGATCAGAGCAGCCGGCCGCTGGAAAGCTAGTGTCGAAAATCCTGCCGCCGTCGAGACTCGAACCTAGGACCTCCCGGCTCCCAAAGGCGCTGCAGTGACATCAGTTGATGCACTGAGCTACCGCTCCCGGTAGGCTTCGAGACCCGTCGTATTTTTGACTCTTGCTTCGACGCTGAGTCGAGTTCAGCCACCGCGGTCGCTGAGCGTCCCGTCCCGGTCTAGATGGTATACCGTCTGGAAAAGAATTCTAGCGGACGGCTTCTAAAATTGGTAGTATTCTCCGTGGTTTCTCAGGATCACAACTAGGTGAGTGCCGGAGAAGTACCCTAACAAACATGTTATCGATGTTATGTTCCTCCCTTTTCACACACACACACTTACACTTCCTTGCACTACACATCAATATGTTATAAGACCGAAAAAGAGATTAGGGCTTGTCCAGACTGGGGTGGCCGTGTTTCGTTGGGAGAGACAACTGGTAGAGAAAAACTATGTAAGTCGCAATATATGATGGCTACAGATCTCACATTTCAGCGAAGGACGAACCCCGTGGCCTGTCGAGCTGAAACTACGCTTACAGTGCTAATAACCATAGTAATTCGTGCTTAATGCATGTGTGATTCGTTAAGCAGTAACGCATGTGAGGAGACAAATAAAATCAATTAGTTCTAATTAATGCTCGGGAGGATGAAATAAGTTTGTAATACTAATCCATTCACATATTTTATTTATCAGTTGTTTTATACAATGAAACCTGCTAAAACGGCCACCTCAAATGCAACAGTCACTCCTTATTAGCGACTATATCTTTCATACAATTCATTAAGTGTTCCACAAGACACGTGGAAATATTCAATCTTTCAATCAGATGGTCAGAGGCAGAGCAGTGTTCCAAGATTAACCTGTGTGAGGCGGCCAGTACTTTTATTTATTTATTTATTTATTTTACGTCAAAATAACAGTTAAAAACTGCGTATGACGTGCTATGGGGAAACGTGAATTGTGTGCACATTTTCAAAATTCTGTGATCCCTACACTAAGTCATATACTACTTAAATTTTGAATTTTGAAAGGGAGAAAAAAACAACAAAAAAACTCCCATGTAATAAAATCTATTTTCAAGGATAAATAAGCAATAAATTTTGGCTCTTATTACTTCCTGCCGCGACAACATGGAAACGATAATTTGAATAATTGTATTTCCCACTGAATTCTAGAAGACGTGCACAGAAAATGAAGTTACATTTATGTCCAGAAGCAAAACAAGGGGCCATCTCAGCATTTGCTCAATGGATCAGGAAACTGGACGAAAACCTGATCGAGATGGGGGTCATTGACGCGGAAGCTGTAGTACAATAGTTGTTACAGGTTGTTTATACTCATTTATACAGTCCAAATGGTAAATAATGCATTATGTATCATTGTTAAAATTAATGTTACTTTTCTTGTGATGCTCAGTATAGTCTCTAATTGTATAGAAACAGTTATGCAGCAGAAACGATTTCACTTGGGATTTAAACTTTTCTATTGAATTTAATCGTTTAATGTCATGTGGCAAAGTGTTGTAAAATAATGTACATGTATTGTATGTGAATTTTTTGTAATGAGCTGTTGATACTGCCACCTGATGAATATGATTTCTACGTCGAGTGTTATAGTAATAGACTTGGGCATTTTCTGAAAATATATTCCCGCCCTTGAGCAAGTCATTTTTTACAAAAACCACTGATTCGTAAATAAGAAGACACGGTAATGGTAGAATTGCTAGATGAATGAAGAGAGGCTTACATGAATCACGTGGGTGGGATTTGGTTATTATTCGTACAATTCGTTTTTGTAATCTAAAAGTCTGGGAGCTATAAGATGTATTTCCCCAGAATATTATGCCATATCTCAGGCGGGAATGAACATTCGCGAAGTATACACAACGAGCAGTATGAAGGCTGACTGAATTTGCAAGAATTCTGAACGCGTAGCATAATGAACTTAATTTTGTGTTCAATTCATTTAAATGGACGTTCCATTTAAGGTTTGACTGAATTGAGAGACCTAAAAATTTTGTATTCTTAACATCAGTCAATGGTACACCGTTCATTTTCAATGGAACACAAAATTGTTTATTTGAAATGGAAAACTGCATTAAAACCGTTTTCTTTTCGTTTACTATTAATTTGTTATTTCGGAACCAATTTGAAACATCTGATATTGTACTATTTACTGTTTCTTTATTGCAAGGGATGTTCGTATCATCCGCAAAGAGAACCGTTTTTCCGTTTCGAATCGTCGAGGGCATATCGTTTACGTAAAGTAGGAACAGAATAGGGCCTAAAATCGATCCTTGAGGAACTCCACATGCAACGGGCAAAGAGTCGGAAAGGTGCGTACGTAATGTTCCATCATTCCAGTAAGGTATTTCAACTCTCTGAGATCGTTGTTTAAGGTATGAACATAACCAATCTAGAGCAATACCACGAATTCCATATGAAGGTAATTTGGAAAGTAAAATGTCATGATCAATGACGTCAAAAGCTTTTGAGAGATCTAAAAATAATCCAATAGGTGCCTCGTTTTGATCCAATGATGAGGCGACATCTTTAAGAAAAGAAAATATAGCTGTTTCCGTTGATTTTGATTTTCTAAATCCATGTTGGCAATCTGAAAGCGCGATGTGTTTACTGAGAAAGGTTTCCATTCGTACGTAAAAAAGTCTCTCTAATATTTTTGAAAAAACTGATAGAAGAGAAATGGGCCGATAATTTTGAATTTCATTTTTCTTGCCTTTTTTGAAAAGCGGCTTAATTTTAGCCGTTTTGAAAATATCTGAAACGTTCCAGTGCATAAAGATGCATTAAATATGTGAGTTAACGGGTGTATAATGGCATACGCACAAGTCTTTAACAAAGAATCCGGGAATTCATCTAAACCGGACGAATATTTATTTTTTAGTTAACCGATTATTTTGAGAATTTCATAGGAAGAAGTTTCGGAAACGAACATTGTGTCTAAAATTTTGGGTGAACTGTCTGTTTTTGAATTTTGTGCCTGAAGACTCTTAGTGAGATCGGCAGCAATTCTCGAAAAGTATTGGTTAAAGAGATTAGCCACTGTTGCCGGATCGTTCACATTTATATCGTTATATTTTAAAACAACATTCTCTACGGGTTTTCTAGTTCATTTGGTAGTATGTTTTATTATATTCCACATTGCTTTTGTTTTATTATTTGAGTTCAAAATATCCTGATCGTTTTTCATGATTTTGGCCTGCCTTATGACTTTTCGTAACAATGTTTTGTATTTTTTAAAGTAGATAAGGAAATCTTGAGATACGTCATGACGTTTAGAAATGAAAGAAAGAATTCGCTTGTTTTTACAAGATGTCCTAATCCCTTGTGTTATCCAAGAATTGCTTTTCCGTGAAATATTTAATTTTCGTTTTTGAAGAGGAAAGCAAGTGTTAAAATGAAATGAAAGGGTTGAAAAAAAAGAATTATATTTGTCGTTTGTATCAGCAGTATTATAAACCGTTTCCCATGACTCCTGCATCAAGTAATCAGTGAATAATTTAATTTTCCTTTTAGTAAACAATCTAGTCATACGTGTATTATTTATTGTGTCAGTGATCGCATTTCTTATAATGGTAAGAATTTGTGCATCGTGGTCACTGTATCCTAAATCTTTTGTTTCAACTTCATATCGAGTTTTGTTAATTATAATTTGATCAATTGCCTTCATCGAATGTTGTGTGATCCGTGTAGGTACTTTAATTGTAATGTCTAAATTAAAGGAATTAATTAAATTGAGAAACTTCTTGAGGAATTTGAAAATAAGAGCTTATAATTCAATAGTAAGCTGAAGAGTGGTCGAAATTATTAACCACTATCTTCCTGCGTATAAACAAAGTGAAATGCAATGTAACTATGTGAAATGTACTGGCAGGCACGTACTAAATTGTGGTACTGTACGTGCAAAATTGTAAACTGTTTTGCTTTAATTTCCGTAATCATGTTTTTTTATTCTTTACTTTTTATTTTCTTCTCATTTTGATTTTATTCTGCATCATCAATGTCAACACTGTCACTGAAGAGACTAGTACGAAAGCATAAAATAGCGTAATTTATTTGTTAATCTTATCCATTTTCCGTCACCAATGGCACACTATAATAGCATAATAATCATAAACATAACATAACGTAAACGTTTGCTATGTTAGCTTACGGTAGTGGCATAACATTATTTTTATTTTTTATATTAAAATATTTACTTATCACATTTTTCAATTTATTCTTTTGAATCATTTATTAGCAGACACGTTTTTTAATATTTTTAAAGGTAATAAATACATTTTGTAAAAAAAAAAAGTTTCATGTCTTGAACTTCAACTTCAACTTGAACTTCAACTCTATCTTCAACATCTATATATAATTAGATAGATATGTAGATAGATAGATAGATAGATAGATAGATAGATAGATAGATAGATAGATAGATAGATAGATAGATAGATAGACAGATAGATAACACTTCACTCCACTTCGCTTCACTCTATAAGGGGAATTACAATGTAACTAATTATAATTATAACTTAAAAATTACATCAAAACCAGTAACAGTGTTAATTATTATGATATCAATAATAATTATAATAGTAATAATAATAATAATAATAATAATAATAATAATGATAAAAGTCCCAGTATTATTATATGATATACCATGCAATAATGTTTTTTGCCTACATCAGTTCTTTGCTTTCTACATAGTATTTTCTAGGGATGGTCTCCTCTGCTTTCATAATCAGGTTTCTGTAATCTTTTACTGAGGTCTGCCCATGCTGAGTCTCCTTTGTATGTCTTGTACATTACGCATAAACGCGCTCGTTCCCGTCTCTTAGATAAGGGTTTCCATTCATCTCGTCCATTAACGCGACCATGATTTACAAACTTTCCGACGCGTTTTTGAATTTTATCTATCGCCTCGATTTGCCCTTTTCTGTACGGGTCCCGGCAGGGCGCTCCGTACTCTAAAATAGGACGAACAAGTGTAGTATATGCTAAGGATCGGGCATTCGAACAACTGTTTTTTTTAGAATGCGCATTACAAAGAGCAGCGCCCTCCATGATTTTTTGACCATATTGTTAATATGATCTGACCAACCCAAGTCGCTACGCAGGACCAAACCCCAATACTTACAGTTTTTCACTTGCGGTATATTGTTAGTTCCTAACTTGTAATTCGAGTGTACATTCGAACGAGATTTGGTAAAACAAATGAATTTACTTTTTTCCGAATTTAATTCCATTTTATTTCTGCACGCCCAGTTCCATAAACACCCAGTGCGGCTTTAGATGATAGACGTTTATTTTCTTTTTCATGTAATTTAATGTTTTAAGAATCATCAGTTTTTTATTATTATTATTATTATTATTATTATTATTATTATTATTGTTATTTTAGCAATATTATTACCATTATTGTATTATTTTCATGACATTTGTTATCTTATTTATGTATTAACTGCTATCGGGTTACATCCAATTGCAGTTTAAATAAATTTATCATTTATCTTTCTTTTTTATGCCTCGCGTTTATGATGACTCAGCGCCCCTGCGCAAGGCAACCCGCCGCATTGTTTAGTATTAAGCGCGTGTTGTCTGCATATTCTTTCCCTGCGATTGTGAAATATCGGCCGGAATGTTAACTCCCGATACACTTGAGCGATATCTCGGACAAGTAAATCAATTTTCTCGAAGACAGTCATAGCGAACGCATGTCCAAACTTCAGGGAAAACTTTTAGCAATAGGATACTTGAAAACCATGACTAAACCACGACAAAGAACGAACTCATACTCGCGAGAAATCCTTTCATATTCAGTTTTTGCAGAGCGTAGCGTAAAATATGATACCAATCACGTGACTAGCAGCGTGTGAAGCTTAATACATTGTAATAGCGAAGCATTGCCGGGTCCACTAGCATGACATAAAAAGATTACCCGTGATAAAATCATAAATCGTGTGTGGACATTTCTCAACACTTCTAGTGTTTAAAATGTAATCATTTAGATCAGAATATTCTGGCGAAAGTCAGCTAATTACCACCTGTGAAGACATTACAGATTCACTTGACCAAAGAAAAGAATTGATCCATTTGTTATAAACTGTTCGAAAGCATTCGATTCGATTCTTACTAAGATTTTAATAGACTATCAATAAAATTATTGAATCGAAAGTAGACAGGCGAGTAATCATCTTGACTGAGAATTTTTTCGGCTGTCCGAAAAAGCAAATTCATATGGACGTTTTTCTCTCCGACGGGGTTTAAGTGACATCCGACGTCCTTAAAAGAAGCGTCTTAGGGCCGCTCTTTCTCTTATGTGTATTAATGATATCGAATCTGAAATTCGATCGACAATCAGAACTATGGCCGACGTCTACACTGTGTATCAAAAAAGTAAAGACGAATACGAAATTGATCAGTTGCAAACATATTGAAGAATTGTTAAAATGGTCTCAAGAAAACGGAAAAAATTAATCCAGATAAAATTAAAATAGGTTTACAGAGGAAATACTACAATATACAATGTCCAATATACAATGGGTAGAAATGAATTCCTGAGGTCCGTAGCTGTAAATATCTGGACGTAATAATTCGAAACGACCGCAGATATTCCTTGATCCCGTTAAACGTAATACCCAAAAGGCTTGGAAATCTCTTGAATTTGTAAATCGCGAATTACAAAAAGCAGCAGTAACAAGAAAATACAGGCTTAAACTTCCTTGGTTCGTCCTATAATAGAATACGGATTAGCGTTCTGAATCCTCATAGGAAAGACCACATAAAAGCGTTAAAGTGAGAGCAGAAGAAAGCAACTGATTTCGCAAAAAGAAACAATGGGCAAATGTCAATTGAGATTTATTAGTTATTCGTAGAAATACAGTGCGACTGCGCCCTATTCAAAGCGTACACAAAGCAACCGGAATAGAAAGCTATCAATGAAAGAATTGAAACGCCATGTAGGGGTGACCACTCACACAAAATAAAATGTAGGAAATAAAATATATATATATATATATATATATATATATATATATATATATAAAAGAAAAAAATCAACAATTTACCTGAAAGGTAATGATAAATAATCATATAAGCACGAAGGTTAAGCGTTTGAGAGTTCTTAAGAGCGTAAGTGTAGAGCGCAGTGATATGCAGTAAAGTGCAGTGATGTAGAAGTAAGAAAGGCAAACCATAGAGCAAGCAAAGTGCGATTCCTATTCTTACCGTTAACGTATAAATTACTGGGGAGCGAAGGAACATACAGTGAAGTGTTGGGTATGGAGTAGAGATGGGGCACACTTCACCTATTTTTTATATTTCTCTATTTGTGGTTTTGTGTTTTATTCTTTTTTGTTAATTTGTATTACACATTTGTTTTTTAATATTTGTATGTATTTTTCTCTTAATTTTCATGTAGGTACGTATTGATTGCTTTACTGCCACGAGCGTACGCTCATTTGTAGAAATAAATTATTATTATTATTATTATTATTATTATTATTAATAGTATTATTATTGTTATTATTATATCATCATTGCACCATGAGTCATATTTCTAGTTGTAGTAATTCCTTTTTTCGTTTGGTTTTCTTACATTTAAAATTTGATTTTGATGTACACACTGTGTATTCAATGTGCTCCCTTCCTAATCTAATTGTTCACTAATTCATCTTATCTCACGTCTGTTGTTTACAGCACAACTGAAACCCTTCACTTATCACGAAAATTATATCTGCTCCTCACTAGTTTGATTAGTATATTTGAACATGTTACTTCATTTCACCCACGTCTCAACGTCCACCTTGCTACTTCCTTTCTCAATTATGGCTGTCATAACTTGTCGTAATCACCCTTTTACCTTCGAGAATAAACCCATTGCCTTAACTATTTGCTGCACTATATTTCACTGCGATTTACCTAATCCAACATAAATAGATATTGCGTCTATTTACAGACAACCGTGACCGTTTGACATCTTTCTTGCCTGTTTCTTGCAAATCGCTTTCCCTTAACGGTCCTTCCTCGAACATTCTCTTTGATATTGTTGGTTTCTTAGTGCTTCTCGGGTTTCTCCTTGGCCTACACTCGGTCCAGTCATGTGAGAAATTATGTTGTACTCTCGGGAGCGAGAAACAAAGCTACGTGCCGTGGCCGGTGAGACCCCATAACACATGGAAATGATTTGCCTTCAACCACGACCGGGAGCAGTGGCTCAATGCATCAACTGATGTCACAGCTCTGCCTCTGACCAAGAGGTTTTAGGTTAGATTCCCGACGGCGGCAGACTTTTCGACGCTAGCTTGTGAGCTAGGTCGAATTTACTAGCTCTCTGGAGGAGAATTCTAGCGACCGGTTGTTCTGATTGGTAGTTTTACGTGTTTTATCCCATCAACACCAGGCGAATGCCGGAGCTGTACCCTAACAAAGGGAACACGGATCGCACGCGATCTTTCCTTCCTCTTACTGGTCCTATCCCGACCTCCCTAAACACATTTAAACTAACATGCACGACACTACCACGCACGCCGGGAGACCGGTCAGGGACTTACTACTTGTCGCCGGATCTCACTATCCAGTGGGGAAAGATGATCACCATCTCCCGATGAAAAACATGCGCTACACTTACGGACTAATGACCTCAGTAGTTGTCACGCCTGGAATCACTAATCAATCAATCAATTCATCCACGATAGTCCGCAAACTTGTGCTGCGGGTTATAACTCCCCATTGTTTCGTAATCCCATCAACTAGAGAGGAGGCATTGCAGAAGAGCTTATAACGTGACGAATTTCCAAGAATTACAATTTTCCGAGAAGAAAAATAACACATTCAACATTCTAGTACCAGATAGATTTCAACGATTTTCGGAAAGAGTTTAACGTAAAAGAAACGATATTTTTAACACAATAGCAACTTGGTAGCATGCTGTAAAATCGACTTAAGAATATTTTAATACATCAAAGAGAAATAGAAATACGTCACTTTAGAAATAATCTCTTCAATTTGTTTATGACGATAGAGTTACAGAAAAGTGCTTCAAAGAAATATTATTTAGTATGTTATTCTTTGATTAACAAAAGGTCTTTTTGAAAATTAATTTATAGGTGAAAAAGGGAAAGAAAGGCTCTTTCATTTGCTGATTGATTTTTTCCCTTTTCATCTTGAATTCGGAACATTTTTCAATTTTCCCTGAATGAGAAGAAAGTGAAAAGATGGAGAATATGAATTCAATAATGATGCAAATAATTTGGAATATATAATTTCATTAAATGAATTAAAATAAAAATATTTTTTTAAAGTACTCTTCCTTGAAAATTACGAGTGTTTTTTCTCATTAATACCTGGAATGCATTTATATTTACGTAATTTTTCATAATTAACAGTCTGGCCATAAAAGTGGACCCCTCAAACCATATTGCGATGTGAGGAAACGGGGGGTTTTTGGAACCTCCGGGGAAAATTTTGATTTTGAGACCCAATCTCAGCAGGGCTGTATCCCTTCCCCACACACACACTTAGAGGAAATTGATTGATTGATTGATGTTTCCAGGCACACAAACTGCCACACAAACCTCCTCGCCGGCTTGAGATTTCCCCGGGGGGACTTAGCGGGAGAAGCCGAAGCCCCCCACTAGCCCAAACATGGGGTAGAGTGAATAGATTATATCCTCGAGTCGACCACAAGATAACTTTTTTGAATTAAGCGCTTTTTTAAGAAAATTTGGCGGCGTTTTGGACAGGGGAAAATTTGAGGAAAAATTTTTCCAGTTGTTTTTTAGAGGGAAAAATTTTTGGCATCAGCCTAAACAGCAGGTGTTTAAATTTGGGAGAAAAAAACCACGCAATTGAAGGGCAGAGGAGAGAGAAAATAAAAAAAAGTATTGCATTTTAACGTATCCTCAGGACAGCCTTACACTGGGGCTTCTGCAGCTGACGGAAGTAAAAATAAGGCAAAACAAGGGGCAACCCGGAGCATTATAGACAAAACCGGACATATTGAGAATCTAACAAACATCTTCGCCGCAGGGTTCCCGATAGGGCAACTTGCAGGCAGTGTGGCTCAGCAGGAATAAGATGGGAAAGTTGCTGAACGGTCGCCAGAGACGATAACCCAGGGTGCCATAACAGCAGCGATGGAGACGAAGATTTGCTCACAAGGCGCCCTTTACATTCACACAGTCAACAGTAAAATTTATCATTTAAAAACTTTAAGTAGTTTCAAATCATATGTTAAGTTCTTACAAGCAAACTTTTCATTGTGTTTATGTATCCCAAGGGCTAGGTCTCAATATTAATAATTATCACTATCTTTTCTAAATTATCTTGTAGAAATGCTTGTAAAAAGTAGCTTAATTAATTTTAAAATTATCCATATCTCTCATCGTTAGTAAACTTTTCAATTTATGTTTATGTGTCCTAAGGGCTACATCTCAGCATTAACAATTTTTAATAGCCATTTCCAAATTTTCTTTTCGCATAAAGAGCTTTTGTACAACATCAGATTTCAAAAGTGAATTTTTGAAGTGGTACATCAAACTGACATGGGCTAGCGTGGGAGCAACCTGTCTTCGTACCAGGACTAGGTCGGCGCTTACGGCCATGTACACTTTAAGTTATCCAATAAACCCTTCTTCGGGGCCCCCGAGCTGTCCACGTGCCGCGCGAGCACCTCCGCGCGCTCCACGTGCCGCCGCCTCACCTTCGCTGCGCCCCGCGCCGCTTCATGTCTCGGAGCGCCCCCTGGTCGTAATTTTCGCAACGCGCCCCCCCGCCCGCGCCCACGCGCCGGGCCCCGCCGGCCGAGGGACGCGGACGCGGACGGGGCGGGCGGGCGAGACGCGTGCGGCCGCCCACGCGCCCGACGCTGATTGAGAGGTTCTCTCAGCGCACCACGAGACAGTCGAATTGCTCGCACCTACAGAGACGGCTTAGTTGGTTGGTTGTTAGTGATTCCGGGCCCCTCATCTTCCAAGGTCATTACTCCCGTAAGTGTAATGCGTGTTTCTTTCATCGGTGTAAGGCGGTGATCTTCCCCCGCTGGATGGCGAATCGCGCCACCTTTGGCTCGGGTTTTCTAAACAGGTATCACCCACCAGCGGGACACCGCCCCAGCCGCCATGTGTGCCAGTGTAATGGATGTAAGTGTGTGTAAGGGGTGAGAATATGACAAGGAAGGGGTAGGAAAGATTGCACTCGGACCGTGGCCCGTTTGTTAGGGTACCGTTCCGGCATTCACCTGGAGTTGATCGGAGAAATCATGGAAAACCCGATCAGTGCAGTTGGCCACTAGAATTCTCCTCCAGACAGCCACTGAATTCAACTTAGCAGACGAAGCAAGTGTCGAAAATCCTGCTACCGTCGGATCTAGGATCTTCCGGTCAGAGGGACTGCAGAGACATCAATTGATGCCCTAAGCCATCCCTCCCGGTACGACTTAGTTTTATTCATATTTCTGACACGTCAACTGATATGGTCGTTATTGTATCGATTTTTTTAATATCGGGAGATGGCGGTGAACCTTCTCCGTATAGTGGTGAGATCCGTCGCTGACCTACCCTTCGGCTTACGGAGGATGTTCTCTCTAGGTATCTCCTCCAGCTGTTCACCGCCTCAGCCTGGACAAACTCCAAGTGCCCTAATGGTCTCTCGACACGTGTGCTAGTGTAGTGCATGCAATTATCTGTGTGGGTAAACACAACCCGCGTACGGGCCATGGTCAAGCAGCATGGTTAGGTCCGTGTGGGTTTAAAGAAGACTTCCCCGCGATTAAGATCTTCTCCGATATCAGAGTGGTTTTTCATCGTCACAGCAACATGGGGCATTGAAAGGAAAACGCTTATTCTTACCCGAAAGGGAAACCCCGGGGGTCGCGACATCAAAAGGGGCACGCTGACCAATGGAAACCCGCCCGAGCCTGGGTATCTATCTAGCAAAAAATATCCTTTCGCTATTCAAATATCGGCTTTCAGTAGACCCTCAGGCTGTAATCATCGAATTTGTTTCCATTTAACTCACTGGGGAATTTGCGTTGGGTTGGGACAATTTTGGATTTTTTAAGGGGATGTGGGCTCTCGGATTTCTCGTGAAACGGTGCTCCCTTTTTCGCGATCCCCGTCAATTTTTGAAGATATTGTTTTTCGGGGCTGAATATTGTTGTGTTTGCGAAAAAACCCCTTCTGATAAGAAATTTTTGGGTAAAATAAATACCTAATTAAAATTTAGCCCGGATACCCAGAAGGCCATGGCCCTCCCGGGTTTCAAAAAAACAACACAAATACCCTCGATTTCCAAAATGGGGGGTCACAAAAAACTTTTAGGAAACCCCCCCCCGCCCCCCGGGGTCTTTGACCCAAACCCGCCTTTTTAGGAAAGGGGACTATTCATCTTAACATTACAAAAAGGCAGTGATGGCGATTTATATTATAGTAAATATTTAATTTAAAAATTTAAAACAACCCAAAAGTTTTAAAAAATTTTGTATATTAAATTTTAAATTAAAAAATAAAAACTACAATTTAGTAAAATAATTTTAAAAATGTTATAAAACGGTTTTTTCAAAAAAAAACAGGAAAAGATATTTGCTCCATGTCTACATTTAAACGTTTTTTTATAATATTTTAATATAAAATCAAATAATTTTCATTGTATACATTCCCAACCTAGTTATTTTATTAGAAAAATTAATAACAAAGAAATACGTTTTAAGTCAGTTTCACAAACACGTCCCCGAGATAGCAACTTTCAGTTGTGAAATACTTCATCATCAATTTCTAGATGAAATTAAAAATACTATGGTCGCGGACATTAATATTGTAATAAAATGTTTTGATATATAAAATACTAAATAAACTTAAAGTATTTAAAGTTCATTTAGTCACAATGAAGATTTTCTACTGCAGACATTATGATTGGTAAGTCAGCTGTAAGCAAATGAATGATTATTGATCTTTGTTTGGGATCACAATTATTACCTCTTCAATCTAACGTTGGGTGATTGCATTTTACATGGGTTCTTTCCCAAATATTAAAATCTATGTATCAGTCTTTGAGGATTTTGCGTGAGAACCCAAAACGACATTACTCTTATAACATTTGAATATCTTAATGTTTGCAAAGGTAGAAACCCCAAACTTCGTCTATTGCGTGAACATTGGGGGAACACACAACACACACACACACACACACACACACACACACAAAATACACCTACACATACACACACTCTATCAATATATTCACATGTAATTTATGTATGATTTCCAACCCAACGCAATGAAATTAATATATTTATATTATTGTAGCAAGTATATTTCATTACGATATTTTTTTTTTCGAGACGAGCAATGCACACAAAGTGTAAAAAACGTCATCGGAATGTTACACCCACTTCTTCTAGAAAAGCAGACCTATAAACACTGTTTTGCTAATCCATTAAAAATCATAGAATTCTCCTGTATAAATTATTTAAAAATTGTAATTTTAATAGTTTCAAAATTTTGTCAAACTTCAAATCTGTACCGATAATCGTTAGAAATGAATAGGATCCTCTTCTGTAAAATATTGTTGCAAAATAAAATTTTCTCTATTTTCTTTAATTTTACATTTCATAAAAAATTGTCAATTTATTGGATATGTGTTCACAAACCCATCTTCAGTAATTTGCACTCATATTCATAATTTTTAATGAATTGTTAATAAATATTGTAAACAAAATAAGAAATTTAAATTTTTTTTATTTGGGAAAAAATTTCATTTAAGTTATCAATATTTATAAAGTAATTTAATTAAAGTACTATAATATAAATTTAAAGGTTGAATTTTAAAACTATAACTAAAATATTTATTATTGTTAAAAACCCATTACTATATATTAAAATGTAACGTTTTAAAATGTATGCCATTGATTGATAGTTTGTGTTCGTATACAGTATATCTCAGCAGAACGTTTTTCAAAGAAAATCTAAATAATAACGAAATAACCTCAAATTTATAATTCATTGGCATTTGGTCCACTTCGGCGACGACTTTAATGCAAGGTGGGGAAGAAGGAAAATCTGCGCTGGGTTCGTAACCAAATCTTCAGGGTCTTTCGTTCCTTTATTAAGTTTTAAAGGTTCCCGAAAGTGATACTAGATTTTCAACTTTAAACCCCGAGAATACATTTGCATACCATGAGAGAAATGATGAACAAATGTCTGGAGTTTTAAAAAATCTGCCTTTGGAACTGCATCAAGTCCTACTGGCTATGTAATTACATTTTCTGTCATTCGTCGATAAACTGTCGAACACTTTCCGGTGAATTATGTTATCGCCTAAAGGAAATATTTCCAGGTTAAAGAGCCCCACATATGTTATTGGTGGATCGAAATAGATTTTAATTGTGGAATTGACATTATTCATTGGTGCAACCAAAATGTGAATTTATTTTGTGCTAGTTTTCTCTTTTCACTTCAGTCCCGTCAATTTTTCAAAAACATAATTCAATTATCTTTTTTTACCTAAATACAATTTCTTTTGACCTGTCAATTCGAAGAATAGTTGTTCCCATTGAAAAGCGATCATGCCGATAAATGGACAAAGTTTACAAATATCATAAATCCAAATGAGTAATATCTGATATTTGTATCTAAAGGACTCCTCTGAAAATAATCAAATTTTCTTTGTTTTCATTTAATCTTTTCAAATAAGAACGTAACTTTGGTTTGGTTTGGTTTTCCCGGCAAGATCTTAACAGATCTTGCCCCTCTCTATGCCAGCACATAATAAAAGCTTCTTTATCCTATATTCCACTTCAGGTTTAAGGTATATTATTAATTCTTAAGCATATTTCAGTTCTAATACGTTTTTCGCAATCTACACCAATGTTTTTATTCCGTCAGACATCTTCTCTATTCTTGTGCCCTTCATTGTCAAATCGATAACTTTTAAAGTTTTTTCCCTTCCTCGTTTTCTTCTTTCGAAAGGATTCCTCAAAGATAATTTTGATATTCTGTCAGCATGCATTCTGCATCATACCATTGGAGTTTTTTTATTCTACTTTTTCATCACTTGTCCCCAATCATTTTATCTGTCTAATCTCTTCGTTTAGTATTCTATCAAACAGTATACTGACAAAAAATCGTCTCCAAAATTCATTTTCAAGCATTTAACCGAGAGTTTATTGCATCATTTTATTCTAATTTCCGATTCATACTTTTAGCTCCCCACCATTGTCATGTATATTGTCTTTTAGTTTTCTTCGAAAATTTTGTTTTATAAAATTTTTAAGTCTACTAATAATTGGCGTTCCAGCTTATTTTTAATAAAGAAAATTTATTAGATCCCCTGCTCTAATAATCACTCCGATATATTTAAATTCCTTTCCTACGGGAAATATACGTATTTCTTTCTAGATCTTATCGAATTTCCTACAACCATTTTCTTGACTTTACATTATTTTTTGAGTCTCATTTTTTTTTTTTATTCATTTCTGGTTAAATTTTACAGATACAAAAAATTTTTTTTCTACCTATTTTCAAGTGTACTTGACTCCAAAAGGCAGAAATCACATGTATAAATTCAAAAGGTTTGAGTTCTCGAAGTTTTAAACTATCCACCAACATTTTAGTTATTTGGATTATGCATAATCAAACCTTTCAACTTTTTGTTTTACCAGCCTTGCATGACTTATGGTGTCTCTAAAAAAATTAACAAGTATTTCAACGTCAAGTTAAGGGGTAAAGAACTGTTTCAATGAAATAATATTGTATAAATAAAGATCTTCATCTTCATCTTCATTACTAGTTTACCACTAGTTCATTATAGAGAGAAATGAATATTTTCAGGATGAAGAGAGGCACGTGACACTGAGTCTTTTATTTTGGATCCACGGTGGGATGGTTTCTAAGAACACTAAAATCAATTCATTCACTTTTAAAATTCTGACATTCACGTCACTGTACTGATCCTTAGGTCATATGTGGTCAGTTAGGGTTGAAAATAGAAAATACAGTTTGTCTAATAAAAAATATTAAACATGCTTGTCTGAGAAAGACGTTTAACTGACCTGCGACTACAGCAACGTTGCTGAAATCTATGTTGCAAAGCCTAGAGACAATAATCAAAGCAAAGGGAATTTATACCAGTATTAAATAATGTAATATATTTTGTTCAACAAGCGTGTACGAAGACTTTTAAACAAAAACCCCACTTTATAAAATAGTAGTAGCATACTCTTGAATGAATGATTGAGAAGAATTTTAATAATGGACTTGTTTATTAATCAATATCATTCACAACAATGTAGCCTTTCAGAATGTTAGAAATGGGCATGATAAACATTTACTTCAACTAATAATCAGATATTTATTATATAAATACATGGTTTTAAAACCAAGAATTTTTTTTTCAACAATACAACTCTAGCGCCTAAATCATGCATCGATTTTTCCAAATTGAAGAAACCCCCTTCTTTTTCCTGAAGCTGAAGCTATGCGATTTTGAAAAACATTCATTAATTTTGGACTATTGTAGTCCGGACATTTTAAATTGTTTTCAAAACGGCTCCAAATTTTTCTGTAAATTTCTTTGAGGACTTTTACTCTATAGTAAAATGCTATAAAGGTAGAATATGTCCAATTGTCACGGTGCTCAAATTTTTTAAAAAATCGCAAAAATTTGAATATTTTGCGGCGTCTTTACAATTTACAAAATTTAAGATAGATTTTTGTTCAAATGAAATGTTTGCTTATAATTAGATCTTTTAATAAGGTCATGCAATTGTTTTAAGTTTTAATTGATTTCGCACAATATGCGTGCAATATTTGCAATTTAAAATTTTACATAAACAAGATTTTCTAAAAACGCCCCAAATTTTTTTTTAAATTTTTGGTTGGGTAATGCCAATGCAGCCTACCCGATGACATAAAGGGAAAATATTGCTCTATTCTATTGTTTTAAAAATTCACAAATGTAATTTTTGAAATACCTCTACGCTGTTAATATGAGCATTTGAATGTTTTATAGATTATTTAACTTGTGTAGAAGTGCTTCAAATGACTTTGGGGAATTTTTTCAAAACTCAATAGATTCCTGTAAAAAAGAGCTATTTTGAACCGAAAAGTTGAAAATGTCAAAATGTATTTTGTCCCGGGATAGATGTCAGCTGGCAAGAAAACAGCAAGAACCTTATGTGAGTTGGCAGAACCTTAAAACCAGTCCACAAGAAATTATAAACATTTGCTAGAGAAGTCTGTCCCATTCGGGCACCTCTAGTTCTTCATATTTTGGTGGGCGAAATTAAAACATTTCTTAATTTTTAAAGCAAAGAAAAATTTCAGATGAAAACTTGACAAAAAAACAGTGAGACACAAATAAATAAGTTAATTACAAAGGACGTAATACTCGTATTAGGGAGTGGAAGGGAAACAGATTTACCAATGAAAACCCAAAAAACGGCCTATGAACAGGAAAATATGGAGTAGTGAATGATCTGGTAAACGACCAGTAATCAAAGTACATCAAATTTTTTTCCCCAGTTTTGAAAGGGATATCTTCTTGCAGAGAAAAGGAATTTTTGAACATTCTCGACATCGTTTTGAATTTATTTCATTGCTTCAAGTAAAAACCCTGATATCGTACAGGATTTGAACACGCGTTCCTCTTGTGAAGCCCGCCCCTAAGCGATTGCGCTACCAACACAGACGTACGTAAGCATTTCCGTGAACACTCAATTAAAAATCTTGCAATTTTGTCTTCAACTCATTGCTTTTCCTGCCTAATTTAAAATATTAAATAAATTACCTCTAAGAGATAATAAGAAAGCAAAGAAATCACGCGGCACTATAAAATAGTTAATTCTACTTTAAAATGTTTCAGTTCAGTACTATTAATTTTTGCGCTTCGGTTCAGCTGACCTCACCTTATCGCCTCGCCCAGGTGAGATTATTAGACGTGATAAGTTGGGCACAGACAAGTTTCGGCCCGGCCCGACATTCAAATTCATTTGCTGCAAGTAATTACTAGAATCTAAGAAACATTTATTGACTTCAGAAAATCACCTATCATTACGCAGTTATTATCTTTTGTTCATCTACTCACTTTTATAAAAAATAACTCTATTTTCTCGTGTTATTGGAAATTTTCTTAATATATACAAATGTTACACTTTTAACACTTCATTCCTTTGAAAATTAAACGACAACCGTAAATGCATACCTTATATTATTAAAAAGGAAAGTATTATAAAATCTCACACATAGTCAAAAATAAAAAGTTGCATGAACAGGCCGGACGTGAACTCAGTCTTCCAGTTCTTCAAACAAACACCTGAACTACATGACGTCACCCCGCAGTCACTTATACAATGCTTTACATATTAGGATGTGTTGACGAGTGATACTTTTTGGGTTTTTGCTAGCTGAAGACAGAATGTTGCGCAACGAAAGAAACAGTAAAAAGTACGATTTCGCAAAATGGGTTTTTGAAACGTTTTAATAGTAAGAAAGAAAAACGGTTTCATTGCAGTTTTGCATTTCAAACAATTCTTTAAATTGTAAATATTCTTGCACTTTTGGAAAAATGCCATCATTTCAAAAAAGCCTACATGATTGTTATGCAAGAACGAATTATGGACAACATATTTCATTTGAAAGACAAATCTGTTTTCAGTTTTGTAGTTGTAGGATGACGCCCAAAATTTTTCAAACTTTAAATTTTCGAAAATTCAGGTTAACATGAAATTGAACTATGTCATCCTTCTAATGTATTTTACTCTATTCTTACAGAAAATTGGAGCCTTTTTTGAGAAAATTTTGAAAATGTCGAAAGGCTTATTAAAGTACCCCAAATTTCAAAGATTTTCAAATTTGCTTCAATTTCAGCAGAAAACAGGGTTTCTTCAATTTGGAAAGGATCTACGTGTGGTTTGGGCGCTAGTAGTGATCACAGACGGATGGACGGAGGGTTTTTGGATAAAACCGCTTTTCGACTGAAAAACGTGTATTACCGTTTAATCGCGAAATCGATTTTCCGCTGTATTACATAACTTTCTCTATACTACGTATACGCACGAATATACTACGTATATACGTCACATACGAATATACTACGTATACTACGTATATTCGTCCGTATGGGAGAAAGTAAAATCGAGAAGTACAAGTTTTGTTTTGTGCTGAGATAACGAATTATCATAGTTCAAAATCCATTTAAACATGTTACACAGTTTCAAAGGTGAGATAAAAAAAACAGTACTGAGAATTTTCTGCATTACTGATTGTCATTTCAAGGTGAGTTTATTTTTACATAAATGATTCATATTGCAAAAATTGAATGTATTTATGTAATCAAGAAAAAACAGTAATTTGTCCAATCTGGGCACGACGTTGTGTAAAAGTCACAACTTTGATATCAATTCCCAATGTTTCAAACCTTCCCTCATACTGACTTACGTAAATGATGACAGCGGTGACAAATATCAAATGCGTGGGGAATACACGAGCCAAAAACCCCAACTGTAAAACGCATTTTTCGAAGCTCAGTGGTCAGAGCAACTGGTCGTAAATCTTTACGTTCAGGTTTGATTCCTGCCCGAAGAATTACATCTTTAGTACTCAATTAAAACGGTTATCAGGTCACATATGGATATTACTAACAACGGGATAAACATTTCCCTCATATTTCTTTTCCCCAAAAAAAGTGACAGAGTTGTGACAAACTTTTTGGAAGTAAAATAAAAATGTATTCAAAACGTTCACTATCTTAATTCCAAGCGAGGTTAGGTTAAATTCTACTAACTAAATATAAATAAATACACATTTGTATAAATATTTGTAATAAAGGATCAAACTAATTACACATTATATAGTAAAAAAGTTCAGCAAAGATCCTATAAGCAATAAATAAATACTTTTTCCCCTAAACTTTTCTTATCTTTTAATTCTCAGACTTAGGTAAAACAGAACGGGAACAAAAAAAAAGGCATCGCGCAGAACTCGATCCTCAATCCCCCGATTTAAACCCGGAAAGTCAAACGATTTCAGCTACAGAGAGTTATTGGTCTCTCAGTAATCTCAATCCTTAATCTACGAATCGAAATGTTTGTTCTGTAATTTCTTTATTTTTTTGAGAGTAACATTTAATAAAGAAATCATATTCTCTAAACATATTCGTTCTCAAGCAGTACAATTTCTGGAAAATAATTAGGGCATGATGTTTTTAACATACTGATAATATATTTATTTATCTAACTCCGTTATCATATTTATGAATTTTATAATAAATTTAATATTTAGATTTAAAGAACGACATTATCCCAGACATTTTGAGATCCGAAATTCCCTCCTTGTTTTTCCTATATTGAGACTAAATGACAGGTGATTTGTCATTGGATCACCTACACAAGCATGGGAATAATCTTGGATATAACTAAATAATTAAAATTCCTTATTTTCTTTGTTAAATTGGACTGATTGAATGGTCAACTTAGTCTCAATCTACCCGCACTAAAGATAAGCGTATCAAAACATTGTTTATTTAAAAATGGAGATAATAATAAAAATATTGTTTTTTCTTTCACATGACCGTCAAATCGTACTTTATTATGTTTTAGGTTAATACATTTTGGGAAATGGCTCCACCTACCGAACTTACATTAAAATTTTAAGAAGACCATAAAGAAATAAAATTATCAATTTTACAAAATTATGGATGCGTTCTGTTAGCATTTATCACAAGGCACAAAACTGGGAATTTTAATGAGTTCGTAATAGTCTCTAATGAACTTCGTTAAACGTGTAAAAAGACATATTCCTTTCTCAATTAATAAAGAACGAAGAAATTTCCTTTATTCAAATTTATAATAAACCCCGAGACTTTTAAGGATTCTGATTATCTCTAGAATTGTTAAATAGGTAAATTACTAGTGATTATACAACTTGGTAAACTTTTTTTTATTATTTCTAACGATTACACAAAAATATGATAATGATATTGTAATTTCCTTTTTTCACTGTTAAATTTTAGCTATCTCTTAATTTCGTTTGGTCAATTAGCTTGGAATACAAGATCGCACACAATCTTAATATAATCCCTTATCGTTTACAAAACAAGTTTGTTCTCTGCAAAATTTTGGAATGTCTCTCGTGATGATAGTGATTAATGTGTTCCAGGCATCAGGTAAAAATATATATTCGGCAGGTTTGATCTGCGTCCATTCTCTATCTACTACGTTAATCCACGAACTATCACGTACCTTACAGCACCGATGAGGGTGTTTAGAATGATTCTACTTAAATTTATTGTTCTTATGAAAACAACATTTACTTCAGGGTTAGAACAAACTCACATTCTTGATAAAAATGTGGAATCATCAACGATACTATTCTATAGTTGATTCTAGTTGAAATTTTGATTCGAATGTCTTTGTGTAGGGGGATGATAGTTTCTATCCTGGGAAATGCTATCTTCCCCCTCCCTATTTTCAGGTGATCTCCACATTGCGATAAGACTGAATGTAACTCGTCCAAACACCAGTCTGAATACAGAACTGCGTATATTTAAACAAGTAACTATGTTATTTTAATCCAATTAACAAACTAAGAGAATTTCCGGACAAATTTGCTTCTTATTCATGAAAACTTGTAACCTAAACTTGAAAGATAAATGCTAACAATATTTTAATTATCAGCAAATAGTTGATTGATTGCTTCTTAAGAAATTATAACATAATGTAAACAACAAGTAGTTGAACTCAAACACATACTTTCTTCTCAATGTCACTGCTCCCATATTATACTATTACATGAATTGGGAAAAAAGTTTTCAATAAGATCTCTATTTTCAATTTTTTAGTCTTGAAAATCTTTTTTAATTTTCAAAAATATAGAGTTCCTCGAAAATGGGGCCACCAGCGCCTCAGTCAGTTGGTACAGAACGGAGTTCTAGTCGTCGACTGATGGACGACAAACTGGCCCTTTAGGGCCCTAAGCCCTAAGCCCCTTTTTAAAATTAATATTAATTACAAAATATTGGACATTACTACTGAAATCCACCGTAACAGAAAAAAAAATCACCTTCTGAATTCGAACTCACAACGTTAGCAAGGACAGCGTACCTGACGTTAACTTCGCTAAAGAGTTTGTGTTTCAGTTACTTAAAGTAGTTAAAAAAAATAAAACCTATGCTAAATAGAAATAATCGTTTCAGTATATATTTTTCGTTTTCAGAGGGCAATCCTTTTTTAAATTTAAATATATTGTGATTATAATATAATATAAAAAAGTATAATATAGGAATAATAAAATATATTAATTAATATAATTATAATTTAATAGAATGCGAACTTTCTCTATGAAAGAAAGTACAATATTTTACTTTTCTTCATAAACTTCAGTACCACATTGTCATAATAAAACTAGAAGGACTTGCAATTATTCGAGAAGACCTAATGTCTAGAAGTAGGACAGTTTTAAAGAATACTAGTGATGCTAAAACAGGGATCTTTCTCACCTGTATTTTCAGAAACTTATGGAAAATACTAAAAGTTTCAATTGCACATGATCTTATTTAAAAAACTTATCTTTGGAAAAAATTTCATGAAAGGGGGAAAAACTCAAATTTCAATATTTTGCTTAAAAATACACGAAAATCGTTCAACGAACATGAGACTAGCAATATTCTCTTAAATGTACTTTAATATCCAACAAATTTATTTCATTATTACATTTTTAATAAAATTATGGGGCCATTGTTTGAACATTTGAAAAATGTCCCAGGGCTATGTAAAGTACTTCCCCAATTGAATATCGGTTTCAATTTAAGGCGCTACGACATCAGCCAGATCGATTGGGAGTATCAATTTTGGGGGAAAATCGGCGGAACGGTTTAGCCGCTAGCGTTGTTCAGGGGCGGACGGACAGACATTTTACCGTCAGTCGATTTTTCGCTATCAACCACCACAAAACATGGATTCTGGCTACACCACGATTGGAGGTTTTTTCTAAATTTAGCAAGTGGATTTATCCATTTTTTCTCACAAGGGCGGTGTAATAGCGTTTTTGCGCCGACAATTCGCCGTTTTTCGGTAGCATTACGAACTTTCTCTACTCCTTGAAGAAAATGAGTCAATATATGAGAAAAATTTTGATTATGCGTTCCGGAAAATTTGTATGCTTTCACTGCAACAATTTTCTAAATTTGGAAAACATTTATACAATTTTTAAATTCATTGTAAATTTGTTATACCGAGAAAAAGAGTAAAGAGTTCATGAGAAATTTGAAACAGATTAGTAATTGCAATGTTGAAAATCCCTGAGATATTAATAAAAGGGGCATTTACTACTATTTTTAAGAACGGTATAGTGTATTCAGATGAAGAGTGTAAAGTAAAAAGAAAGGTTCTTTTTCTAAAATTTCAATAATGCAATATGACATAATGTAACATACCCTCCAGAAATATTGGAATATCATTGGGTTCAGATCCCAATGAACTCTAAATTTTAATATCAATTTTAAAAAAGAATACATTGATTTAGAAGTCAGTAATGTTTTAATTTTTTGCGGTACCATGCATAAAAGGTCCTTTCCTACAACGAGTCTAAAAATAAATACATTTCGCAGAGTCTTTTGGGAAAAATTTTTGGGTTCGTGATTTCAAAAACCGAATTTTCCTTCAAAACCCTAAATACTATTTTACTTGATATCATTGTTTCTGTAGTGTGCTGCGCATTCGAGAATGTAAATTAGTAAAATATTTAATGAAGTCTTAACTCAATATTAGGAATTATTTTCCGTCCTGTTCCTCAGCTTAAAATCATGGAAATATATGAATGAAAGAACATTATTAAATTATGGTACTCAGTTTAATAAATATGTTTTTTCCCAAAGAAATAGAAAGTGTAGATAAAATATGTATTGCTACAATGAATATCATTCAATATTGTAAAAAATCTCTGAGAGAGTTGAATATTAATTATAAATAATAATCTTGGACCATATATGAAATGTCATTTTTGATTAAATAAATTTCCCTTTTTAATACTATTTTGAGAAATAAATCCTTAGGTTTTTTTAGGCAACGATTATTGAAAGTCTGAATTCAAATATGTGAAATTTTCTTTGACAATTAAATTGTTTTTTTATATATTTTTTAAAATCTCTTTTAACTACTAGGTCATATAACACCCTGTGATTTTTTTGTTTGGGGTTTTTTGTAGGGAGAATACTGGACATCACGAAACACATCTATGTCGAGGGAACCCGACCTTCAACCAGGAAGTTTCGTTGTCGTCCCTTTCCTCTTTCTCTTTGTAAACCTTTGACATCATATATCAACATCAAATACATCGAAGATATCGCTATCTCCCTCATTTGAATTACGTTTTTTCCCGTTCCCTGGCCACGTGGGATGTGAAATGAAAACCCCTGACTAGGTAGTAAAGTTGGCCTCAGAGCCAGAAAGCATCTTATGGTAATATCTACTCTTACTACCAAGATTTTATCCCAAAGATGCATTTTGAGTGCAAACAGAGTGGCAGAACTCTTTTCAAACTCACAAAGGGTCATAAGACCCTTGTCTGGTCATCCCTGGCTCTAAGCCAGGCAAAAGTTATTCACCTTCGGATCGGGGACTGCCACTTCTCACGGACATCTCCGGGAGTTACCCACCCCTATCCCCGAAATGAAGAACAGACCTTACTGTAAAGCATGCCCTGGCACTGCGATAATGAAAGAGCCGAAGAAAGGGATAAGCTTTTGACTATAGAAGAGATGCTGGCTACTGTCCTCCGCAAACTCTTTAAACTTTCTTAGCTATCTTTCTTATTCTATAAATCTAATACGCGTGAAGGGGATGATTTTTAACATGCCTTTTTTAACTAATTTTCGTTTTGATGTAACACTGTCTTTGTCATTTATTTCATTTTAAAATTAGTCATTTTACTGTTTTTTCTCTTTTAATCTTGTAATTAATAAAAATTTTTAATACTTTTATACTAATTTTCAGAAAATTTTGGATAATATTGCACTATGTAATTGACAAGATATTTGAGCCAATCACAGTTCTTTATATTATTAAAAAAGGTATGAAGTTTCATTTCGTGAAATAATAAGATGTAGTTTAGTTTTCAGATTTGAGAACTTTGATCTCATTGAATCTCTTGTGTTTTCCGTGTTGATCTAAAACCAAATGTATTTTCAGGTTCGATATGCATTCAAGTATTTGGGGTCTTATGAGCACAAATTATTTGTCATGCGTATATCTTACAATGGCTAAAATTATTTCAATTAATCGTTAGAAACAAGGACGGGGTGTTCCTGTGAATAAAAAGTCTTACTTCAATATTGATAACCTGTCAAGGTTTCCGGATGTTTGAATTGCGGAAGCTTCTTGAAACGAACTAACCTCCAGAAACTGTTTCTAAGTCTTTCAAACCTAACATAAATTGGAAACATAATACGATTCGAAACAGTGTTCCTTAAATATTTTTAAATTTGGGAAATTGTCCGGTTGAAATTTTTAACTAAATATCAATCTCTTTAAAGTTTATTCAAACAAGTTTTGTTTCTTTCTTAACAGCTCGTTTTAAAAAATTACATTGATTCGTAAATTGTAAGGTTTTTAAATTTATTGTTTTTACACTGGGTTTTTCAAAATATTTAAGAAAATATTTAACTAATGTAGATTTCACAAATTAAAAGAATTAAAAATTTGCTGTTTATATTATTTGCTATTTATTAAAGATATGAATTATTACAATTTTGCTTTTAAATATCAATTTATATTTGAAAATAATTAATTATGTTAGCGCCTATTCAGGATATCAGATTTGTACTGTTGCCTGTATATTACCTTAAATAAATAAATAAATAAAAATATCACTGGGAAGGATAGATATAATCTTTTTCAGCAGTGTAACAGAAAATAGCAAATTTTGAAAATATATGAAGAAAAAGACAATTATATTTTTGAAATATTTCTAATGAGAGGTTCCCCAGTTCCTTTTTACGATTATCACTATAAATTTCATCAATTTTACAAATAGTCTAAACAATATTAAAATCAATTTTGCATATAATCTACTTGGGACACCCGAAATGATTTTTTAAATTTATTAACGAAATACTGTTTGCATGCACCTGCTCATATAGAAAAAAACGGCGATTACATTTTCATAATGCGTTATAAAATGTGTATTGCTCATTTCCTTAATAAGGCGTAATAATGTCAAAATACAAGTTTTTAAATACGTGAACATGAATTTCAATTTGCTTGATAGAAATTTTATTTATGTAAATGCATTATATTGTGTTTCCAATATTATGTAATGGTTAGTTTCCTTGCTTTAGAACCATTAGCATTTTAAAATAGTTTGTAAAAACAAAACTTTCAATACTATTAATTTAATCGGACAAATTTCTACAATATTGATACCCTAAATTAGACTTCATTTTCTGGTAAAAAACTCGATAAAAATGTCCAGCCCCTTCCGTGATCCGCTGCCCTTGGTTCGTCAGCGTCCACGGGTTCAGAGCCAACGTCAGTGCAATTGGGAGTGATCCTGCGCCCGCCGCCCAATCCGTTTGTTTCTGTGCCCTCCTGTTACCTCCTCTTTCTTCCTCTCACCCCCTCTCCTGTTTCCCCTGCTCCGTTAGCGAGGCAGCGCCACGCCTCAGAAAATTTCTCCGCCCCTTTTAGATAACTAGGAGGAAAATCTTCGAGGAGGAAGGGGGGCGTGTCTGAAACTTGGGCAAAGCCAATGATGAGACGGAACGCCTCGACGCCAGGATTGGTCAAGTGTCCCGGGGATGGTTGTCAAGCTGTGGAAAAGCCAGATTTGGCCGCACAGGGCATCACCCATATTCTGTGAGAGTGGGTATACATAAATATATCGAATTCAACTGCTGCTGGAGGAGAATTCCCTAAGTAGGTTGGTCTGATTGGTAGTTTTCCGTCGATTCTTTGATAATACTAGGCGAATGTTGTAGCCGTCTCTAACAACGCGTTAGTTCTCCTTCATCTTTGGTATATCGTCTCTCCTTACATACATTCTTACTCTTTCATGCTTTACACTACCACACAGTTCAGGTGAGCAATCGAGAGCTTCAAGTTTGTTCAGGCTGAGCTGGTGCCCCGCTGGCGGAAATACTTGGAGAGGGGAAACTCTGCAAGCCATATATGTCTCCAGAGCTCACGTTTCAGCGGTGGAGGAAAGGGTACAAGCCATTCATTCTCGGAAATACGACCTTCGGAGTTTTATAGGACTTCCTGTATCTTCGCCCCAGAAAACGTTGTTTATAGTCAGTCGAAACTACAAGAATGAGATTTGAAGGCGTTTTCGTAGTGCGTGAGAAGTTTTCAAAACGTTCCCACAATTCTATTAGTTATTCTAATGACATCTATATGTACAGTAAAATTGAACTGACGTCTGTGTTAGAAGACAAGTAAATATCTGCTATTTAGTGATAGAGTTTTATTCCTTTGTTTTAGTTATACAAATATTCAATTGCGTACTTTGTGAGTACCTGAATCGGCTAAAATGAATGTGTAAGTTGTAGCTCACTTTAACGTTTTATCCAGAGTTTCAGTGACGTTCGCTTCCTGCCTGCTACTGCGCTTAACTGAATGCCGATGTCGATGTGGCAACGGTGCATAAACGTCTCATGCAATGTTACGTGGGAACCCGAATAGGAACAATTATTCTTAGACCTGCTCTCCAGGGTTCTCCTTTTTCATTTACGGACGTTCCTTGCAATTCCGAAGGTAGGTAATTAAATAAATCGATAGAAATTTGAAAGAGTTTTACAAAATCATGAAGGCGATTCACATCAAAATGTGTTTTCTTTATTAATCTTGAAATAATGTAGAACTACACAAACATTCTTCATTCCACTGCCCAATCTAGAGGGAGATACAGATAAAAAGAGAGAAAAAAGATTGAAACAAACTTTCACTCACAACTTATGAAATCTTGGGAAAATCGCTTTTAGGCTTAGGCAGTCATGACATAATGAAACGAGGTGGAACAATGCAGCGCATTTGCTATATGACGGTTATTTAACTATGATGTTGTGTAGAGGAAGTTGCGAAAATAATACCTTTAACTGTAGTATACATATGCAAATTGTGTAGTCAATAACTGCGGATACTGGAGGGTACTATGACGTGACAATTTATTAACTGCTGACAGATATTTTGAAAAACCAAGGAAATTTAAGGGAAATAGATAAATAACCCCACGCACAGGTCACATACAAATACATTCGGAAGTGCTCTTTCGTGATTTCATTGTTTAACAACAAACAAGTTGTGTAACTTTAATACCTATGACTAACATACTTTTTATTTTATTAAATCTAAAAAGATTTCTTTTTAAAAGAAATTGTGGAACAATTGTCATTTTCTCACATGAAAGAGGTCAACACTTAACCTTTAATTTTCTTCCGCAAAAGTTTCTACTGTCTCTGTTTGTTCTCGAGATATTGGTCTGTTTCTATTTTCTCCCATATAATTGCACCAGAAAGGTTTCAGATTAGTCTTCCATTTTAACTATTTGACCTATTTGATTTCAAATTGAGACGTAAGGGAAATTTATGCTGATTTGTCTTGAAATCAGATCGAGTCTTTGTGCAATGCTGTGAAATCAGAGTGCAAGATATGAAAAGGATCCAGAGAATTGGAAAAGCGATTAATGTCATCAATGGACCATCGTCGTCCACTTCAAGTTCTATGGTATCTCCCAATGGTAGAAATCAACAACACTTAATATTAAAAAATCAATCTGGCATAGAATTCACACAGAACAAGGCGAATCATTGTTTCTCAGCTGAGAGCTGTTATCACCAGAATATGATTTTATTTGATACAGAATCGTAAATAATGATATAATGGCCATATTCGTGGAAAAATAAACGTCTAAAATATACTTCAACCTCTCTGTAATGTAATACCCCGCCCTTCTCATCTTGTGAAGTAGCTGGCTGCTATTTCTATGAAATAGTCTTTTATGAATACCCAAGGACCAAGGAATCCCCTGAAGTAGAATGTGTTCAGTCATAACAACAACAACAACAACAATAATAATAATAATAATAATAATAATAATAATAATGTTAAATATCTTATAGGTATTTACAAAGTAGAGCCCCTGCGCGATAACTTTCTGAGAGGTGGTTCCAGGTTCGATTTCCGGCCGAGGCAAAAAATGAAGCTGTAAGTTTCCCATTCATATCGTCTTAGTTTATATTGCTGTTTGGATAAAGAAAATGCTCAGCGAGACCAAGTAAACTATGAACGAAGATGGGAATACTTTATGATCTTACTTTTCAGGCGTGGGTGATAAATAAAAACAGAGCCAAGGCCTGGGAAAACCGCTAGCTGGCAAATATCGGATTAATGTGATCCTAAAATGCCAAATAAATAGATTAACTAAATAAACACAAATTACTGTAATATACTTGAAGTAGGCTTACACTACTAATTCAATTATTTGCCTTGCACCACACTGCAGATCCCATCTACCTCTTCCCCGCCGATGGAGAATAGCCTTCAGAATGCGCCGCGAGTGATAAAAGAGCGCGCGGCCCGGAGGGCGACACGCCAGGGGCGAACGCCCGTCATTCGGGGCGCATGGCCCCGCCGCCCCGCCCCTCCCCGCCCCGCCCCGCCAACATGCTGCGCCTATTTCGGGCGCCTCCGCGGTCGCCCTCTCGCCCGCCCTGAGGACGGCCTCCGAACCCAAGGCAGGGGGTAATTCTCGGTCCGCGCGCCGATGGTCCAAGTGGCTCTCAGACGAATGCATTCAGAGGGCCAGGCGGTGGCTGAGATTGCACAGTAGAGCCGCGGTAAATCCAGCCTAGCTAATCCGAGATTCCGTGTAATCCGAGATTAAAAAGAAAACAAACCTGATGTGCGCTCAGTCACCCAATCTAGCAAACAAACGGCGATAATCTAGTGGTGGCTCTTTGCGGGCTTACCGGGAGATGTGGTTCAGGGTATCAACTGATGTCACTGCAGTTCCTCTGACCGGGAGGTCTTAGGTTCGAGTCCCGACGGTGGCAGGATTGTTAACATTAGCTTGTCGGCTCCGCTGTCTGGAGAAGAAATCCGACGGACCTCCCCACAATTGTGATAGTGTATAGCAAGTAAGTGTGAGTCTGTAAGGGGACATCGATGAGAAAAGAAAGATCGGGCACGGTCCGGGGTCTGTTTGATCGGATATTGCTCCGGAATTCACCTCCTATTAATCGGAGAATCCAAGTCAATCAACCGATCAGAATACTCCGCTAGAATTCTTCGGTGGTTGAGTTCGACCCAGTCATGTGCTGTACTAGAACTAGAATCTCCCTATCAACGCTGAATAACAGTGTGGCCGTGGAGCTATTGCAGCCGGTAGCCTTGAAAAGCAAGAGATGGAGATTGTATAACATCCCATGCTTTTATTTGAATTCCAATTAAAACTATGTGTTGTTGCTTTTATTTTAAACACGTTGGGTAAAATCTTTAAATTTAGAATTTGTGTTTTAAATTAATCCATTTTCATTTTCTTTCTTTCGCAAGCATTAAGGTACCAGATATCACTGGAGCAAAAGAGAATGTGAATAATTTACTCCTTCGTACCAAGCGAATGGGAGACCCCAAATTAGGTGAGTTATCAGTTTAGATTTAGTATATAAGCTATTTAGACATGGAATAGTTAAGTTTTACATAGCAATGCTTACAAAACGTTTCTCACTCGGTGTTATAACTTTTTTAATTTTTTTCTAGAATTGTTAATGTAATTTTCTGACAATAATTCTGAGAACTTACAAGTTATATAATTATGATAATAACAAAGTTTCGAATCCTGAAGATTTTGCTTTGCGATTTGTTCTAGACACATTTTATGCGATTTGTTCTAGACGCAAATTAAGCCGTAGAGTCGCATATTAAGCCGCACGTCTGCGAATCATGAACCCCGCCCATAAGTTACTTAGACCGTGAATCTCTGAAGAAAATTACAAATATCTCGATCAGAAAATCACCATGTGTAACACACACTACGCTCTATCTTGCATAAATTACATGCATAGAGCTCTTTGAATTGTATTCATAGTAACTAAAATATTAGGAGCATAAAACTTATACATTCTGTGAATACTTTGCTAAATGCATGATCATCGATATGAAATGTTTCTATTTTCAATTTGTCTACTACGTTGATTCACACACTATAACAATTGAGAAAGTATTTAAACATGTAAAGAAATAATTATAAACTAGTTCTCTATATTACCAAAATAAAATCAACATTTAATAAGGTTATTTTCATGATCATCTGTGTACATTTTATGGATTATAGTTTCTTTTAATTATAGACAGTCAATTCATAATGGGTCTATCATGGTTGTGCCATGTAATATAATAAAAAATATTACGAATAAGACTTCAATTAAATGATACTATAATCCATAAAATCAACACTTTCATACAAGTGATTTGTTAATGCTTTTATTCAATAATCGCACATAGAAGCAATGATGTTTTGTTTCCTGTTAACTCGTGTATTAATTTCAAACCAACGTACATAATTCAGGTCTGTAGAATGTGATAAAAACCCATATGTGGGGGTTAGTTCAATAAGTAAATCAAGGGTGATGAGAACAACGACAGGATTGAACTCATTCTTGCGGAAGAATATGAACAAATCTAGCGTTTCAAAAGAAATAGGCAAGTGGGAAGATGAAATGAAGTGAGAGAGGCACGTAGTGATGGCGTTGACAAATGATTGCCTCTCCTCTTGATTATCTACCGCTCACAGAGCACCTATTCAGACGCGCGCTGTTTTCAACCTCCTGTGGATTCTAGGTCGCGCTACAAATATTGAGCATGGCTCTTATCGACGCCGAACAAGAGAAGGGCGGCCGAACTTAGCCTAAGCATTAAAGTACAAACCAAAGTCGAAATTACCTCATTTTTTTATTTTTAAGTTCTGTTACAATGTGTAACAACGATTTATTACATAACCACCTAATGACGTGAAATGTTTTTTGGAGTAATCCTTCATTAATCTTATCAGTCATCGTCAATCGTATTCAGTCATTGCATTTTATCTCTTTGCCCACGGGCTCGTCGCCGCTAGATATCGGAGTTCTCAGACGGTCATCCAACCAGCAACCAGCGATTTCTTGAATTGCTTAACGTCCGTGACTACAATTTAAGAATTCACCACTCTACTCATCGCAACTTTGAGTGCACTTATTCATTGTCCATGATTTTGGTCCACCCAAGATGAAGGACTATGGTGTGAGCTTCTACGGCCATCTGACAATATAATTAATCTTATAATATGCGAATATGTGCCATTAATCTTGTCAGTAAATTTTTCGTCAAAATTTTCTTCCATCAACTGTAAATCAGATACGAGAGAACTTCCTTGGTGTGGCGTCTCCGGCGGGTATATTTATAAGTTTTATTGGTGCTTTGGAAGGTCATAATAAAATATATTTGAAAGTATTACGATTGCGCACCTCGTTCATTTTCCAGTAAGGAAAGTTACATGAAAAGTATCGATGAAAATACTTGTTTAAATTTTTGTTGAAATGCCAAATTGGGTATAATTTTCATTAATTAAGTCGTAAAGATTCATGAAAATGCCAGATGGAAAAATAGTAATTCACAGTGTTTTACCAATGTACCCATAGGTACATTGAAACCATTAAAAGTGTGATTTTCAAGACTTTCAAGAACTTCTTTAGTCTTCTGGATCGATCCCCACAAAAAATTATCAGTTCCACACCAGGTGGTCGAGACACCTCGTTTGTCTCAATTTGTAGTCTGGATGGGTCTAACTGAGTGACGGGCGAACGCTGCTTGTTCGATTACTCTACAAAGATGATCCGCACGTACGTTACAGAACTTATGGTTCGCGTTCTTCCACGCAGAGACCACGATAAAGCGTAATCGATGACAGCCATTGCCTGCAAGCGGAGGGAGGTATGGTGTTGAGAAGAATGTTTCTCAATCATGTTAGTCACAATCAATCAGATCGGAGATGGGCTGCCGCCTCCCACTCTTCGGTCTGGAAGGGAACAACGCTAGCCAGCTGATGAGACACGGTATGAGTATGCAAATAGCTCCACAGACAGCAGCCAATCTAAATAAGTCACGTCGGGAGAAGTGGATCAGTGCATCATCTGACGTCACTGCAGTGCCTCTGATCGGGAGGTCTCAGAGAGAGTCCCGATGGCAACAGGATTTTCGACACTAACTAGGCTCAGCTAGATCGAATTCAGTCGGGGTCTGGAGTAGAATTCTAGCGGCCGGCTACTCTGATCGGTAGTTTCCGTGTTTTTTTTCGATCAACGCCGGCAAATGCTGGAGCAGTAACCAAACGGGCCACGGACCGCAGGCGATCTTTCCTTCCTCTTCCTTGTCCTATCTTCACCCCTTACACACACTTACACAGACATGCACTACACAACACACACGCTGGGAGACCGGTCGAGGGCTTAGAGCTTTACCCGGCTGGGGTGCTGCCCCACTGGTGAGAGATACCTGGTTGGGGATAACCCCGCTATCCGACTGTAGGTCGGCGCCGGATCTCACCATCTAGCTGGGAAAATCACCGCCACCTCCCGATGAAAAACATGCGCTACACGTTCAGGACTAATAATTTCAGTAGTTGACGTGCCCGTAACTAGTAACAATCAATCAATCTAAATAATTCACCCCGACCCAAAGTTTGAAAGAAAAATCAAGATCGAAAATACGTAGGTACTGTGTATTTTTGAAACAATAAAGACGTTATATTTCAATTTCAGTATCTACATTCTCCCTTTCACTCACATTTTGTGAACCACCAACGTTTGAGGGCATGAGCGCTAGTGGGAAATACTCAACTCACACATGCTAAAACCAAAGGTTGTTGATATTTATTCGGACACAGATCTAGAATGTTCCCGATTATTCAGTCGATGTCAATTGAGTGAGAGTTTTAATTAAAAAGTCGATGTCCAGAAAGGGAGGAAAAATAAGGGGGAATATGCGTAAATGAATATGTAAAAATACAAAAAAACACGTTTCTGAATACGAATTTATTTAATGTATTACTGGGTAAGGAGACCCTGCAACAGTTTAACTGTGATTTATATTTTTAAAACTTACTAGTAGTGACGAGTACTGACGAGTGTAGCAAAAGCAATTAAATGTTATGAAAATTGGGAGTAAATGGTTAAAATGTTTGCTCATAATTTCAAAACCTTAAACAGTACCATTATAATAAATCAGTCACAATCACTTGTTTATACTTACAGAGAATGTGTGTCTCAGAACAAATGTCAAAATCTTCTAGGATAGTAACATGAGTAGAAAATAATCACTTTTTCACTAGTGAACATCTAAGGGAAAATTTAATGTAAGGGAGGTACGTGTATGATATTTTCCCCTAAATATGAGGTAATCTCGACTGCACACGGTTCTGTAGGTATACGAAATATTGACGGCGTAAGGTGACCTGCAACACACATGTGTACAGGAGGTGGTCTAACGATCAGGGGCAAAGGTCACATGTGCATCACCGTTATAAAAATGTCAAAATTTGCAAATTGACGAAAAACTATCATTATTGATTCCTATACATCCACACCCAAAAAATGTAACATTTTTTTCTGAGATGTCTGTATAAATTATAACCACATGGTGAATGATGACGCTTCAACTACTGCAAAAGTAGACGAGAGAGAGGTAAAATAATCTAATGTGCACTGCACGCATTGGACTGGTTTGACGGCGAAATACACCTAGTGAGTACTCTGAAAATGGTAGTATTTAAAAACCTTTCAAAATAACCAGTAAAATTCTTAAAAGGTATATATACTCATTCAAAAATTGGCATCAGATCCGAACATTTGCATAAGAAACTTGCGGTTTGATCCCCAAGAACAATCTTCAAGACTTTATAGAAAAAACTTTTTATTGTTTAACTTCAATTGTAGCTTTTATTGTTTAGCTACGAAATGTCTGAAAGTGGCGTTCAGTGAGGTTGAAGCATGCATGAAATCGGCAATGCACTTTTGAACGAGTTCAAAGCTGATTATATTATATGAAACATAAGACAAAAAATTGATATTGTCATTGCCTGTGGGCAAGTCGTGCCCTGAGAGTTTGTGTACCAGCCGAACACCACTACATGACTTAGTGACAACCAATAAGGGGTACCACGCCAAAAATGTCACTGAAATAACTTTGTCATATGAAATTTTTCACATTCTCAATCGCAAAACGTGGTCATCTTCAACCTCTCTATAGGCTCTAAAAGTTCGCCTTAAAACATCTAAACCAATTATTTAGAACTATCCTACGTATTTGGCAGATATGGATAACAAGAGGTCCAAACCAACCAAAAATAAGTTAATCGTCACGAAAATCGAATATCCCATTCATATGTACTACACCTAATTATCTATGTGTTGAATTGTGGCTGCGACTGCTGTACCTGTTGCCTGGGGAGCTTAATGTAGCCCTAAACTTCTCCGTCTCTTAAACAGAGCGAGAGTGGAAACACTGCGCTATACTTGTTTTTTTCTAACGTGGCATCTGTGGGTTGTATCCCCAAGATGGAATTTGGCCCGCCTTTTTGCGCTATTCTCAGTCCTGCCGTTAGAGTCGTTTGATCTGCAACACTGCTTGATACGGTCGCGATCATGCGACATCTTGCGGCAGGGCCAAGAAAGACGCAAAAAGTCGTGCCGATTTCCATCTTGGAGATACTACCCACAGATGCCACATTAAAAAAAGAAGTATAGTCCTGTGGGGTGCGCGCGCCCCGCTGGGTGCTGCGCCGCACCGCCGCCGCAACGCGCACTTCGCACTGCGCACATCCCCCTGCGCACACCCCTCTGCGCACATCCCACTGCGCACAGCGCCACGTGCGCGCACCCCAGCGCCCAGCTATGGCGACGGTCTTGCTGCAGTCGCTCGTTTGCTCCTCATTGTTTTGTCTCTGCCAACAGATAGGAGGAGATCTAGAATGAAGGAATGATTGGGATCTCTTTCAAGATAGTTTATGCAATAGTATCTTTTATTTTCGGGCGTGCTTGTTTCTTTTTCCCTGAAATTATACTTCAATTGGGAAATCATGGAATTCATATTTTACCTCTCATGAATTATTTTGAATGACCACATTATTTAAATCAAGTTTGCAGTAAGTACTTTTGCTTTTCTTAGTTCTGAAGTTGTATACTTACACAAATTTTGAATCAAGATTATTACATTTAAGTAAACGTAGATATAAATATAAGTATATTAAGCTAATGGTTTGTATTCTATTTCTTTTTAATTTTGAGAATTGCCTATGAATAAGAAGATGAGACCCATAGCAACACTTTTATGTTCAATCATATATCTGTATTTGGCTTAAAGATCAGCTGTAACACAGCCCTATTTATAAAAACTAAATAAATAATCTATTCTCGTATTCTCTTTGTTCCAACAACTTTGCAACTTTCCAGCTTTGGTCCATTGACACCCTCCGGATGGTAATCAATCAATTAATTAGCCATCGTCAAAAATAATTTTATCTTTACGTAGCTTTACTGTTCTCACATATTATATGCAATTTTATTCTAACAAATATCTCTTTTGCAAAGTGACTTTACAACAGAAGTATCCATTTTTGAAAATGGAAGAGTAAATCTTGTAAGAATATCCTTTTATTTGATGTTTCATTTCTACACTTTTTAACAATAGAAAGATGTTCTATTCACTAAATAATGACACTTTCTCAAACGTCTACCATAACCTGAATTACTCAAAACATAATTCAAAATATTTAACATTATAGGAAGGCGAAATTCACTTAGGAGTATTTCAGACAAACATTGTGTGTGAATTAATTAACTCAGAAATGAATATCACGTAGACATACAAATTACATTCAGGATCATTCTCATATCAAACACTTTTCGATTACATTCCGCCGCTATTCCCATATTATAAAGAGAATAATTACATCTTCTAATCATCAACCAAGCTATCAAGTCGGTCTGCCTAGAGGGTAAACTCCAGTTATTGCTTAACTTCTCATTATCATCACGTAAATTCTTCATGAATACCATTAGACAATGCGCCACTAGACTTGATTACTTTTTTTGTAAAGGCTTCTACTTAACTACCCCCATACGGATCCTAAAATGCTTGTTTTATGACCAATCAAATGGAGATGAATAAAAGTCCCATAAAGCTTTTCAGAGTGCAATTAACTCTCGTCACAGTTGTTTCTATCGTGTATTGGCTGAAAAACGGTCGTAACAATGCCATTCTTAGTAGATTCTTGGAATAAAATGGAGCGATATGTGATGTTTCAATGCAGCATCCTTTTGTTACATCAATGGAAGAGGCCATATACATCGAGCTTTGCTAGACAAATGTTCGATTCCTGACATAAATTTAACGATGTTTATGCTTCAAACGTATAAAATTGGAAGTTTACTCCGAGAAGAATGATTTCATCACAATGACCAATTAATAAAATGCCTATTTCCATTTCAGATTTTCCTGTTTTTGACGAGAAATAAATATAACATACAGTACAAATACAAAACAAGATTTTTGAACACAGTACTCTTTATCTTGTATAACATCATTTTAGCAATCAGAACGTTAAAGGAAAATGGGATCAGATAACATTTCTTCCAGCTGTTCTCAGTAGCATGTCTCCTTATTATCCTTTTAATTTTCAATTGTGGATTATTGTGCTAGTGCCGTCCAAATTCTACTTTCACGGACATCAAGAAAAATATCAATTAAAGGTGTAGCATGACACAGGTAGAACGCATGAGTAAAGAAACGACGAGAAAGATGAATGAAACCCTCCTTTAATTTGGAGAACAACATTTCTGTCTGAATTAATTACTCAATGTATATTTTAAAATATAATTTTTTTAGTAAAAGAATGATTTGTTGCCTATTATCTTCTAATTTCTCAACATCTCTTCATTTATTGGCTAACTGGACAAATACTTTCTATTCTTGTAAAAAAAGCTCCCTCCCATAATTATTGTCCTATCATAACGCCATACCAAGAACAACATAAATACTACTGCGGTACAACATATAAGAACATATATAAGAACAAAAACTAACAAACCGTTCCATGCCAAGAAAGAACTCATCGTTCAAATTTACAATTCTTAAAGGTTTTGCATTTATAAAATGTTAAATAATTTTCATTTAAGAAATGAGATGTCGTTGATCTCACTGTTAAAACAGTGCAAGAAACAGTTCTATAAATGCCATTTAAATTATACGAAAACTATTAAAAACAACTTCTTAAAATGAGGAGTAAATAAAAAGAATGAGAGCATTATGTTACTTCATTTCAATTGAACTATCAGGTATATCGAAATCATCATATCATCAACACGTATTTTGACGTGTCGTCATTCTTTGCAACGTACATCTTTGAATATGTACAATAAACATAATTCAATAATGTTAACTTGTTCCTTCACCAAGAGTCGTCAGTAATGTTATCTCTCAAAACCAATTGTTTCAAAATAAACATATAATTCAATAACATTTCACCGTAATGTTTCGTAAAATGTATAATGTCACACGCACTTTGTAATTTCATGTAAAATGATTTCTTCGTGCGATTTAAAGAAACCTTCATCTTCATGATAATTTCGTCCCCCACATAACTTCAACAATTGGAATCCTTAGCTTTAATAAAAAAAATCATAATTTACGTTTTTATATTTACATTAACGGTTTAAATCAGTCATTTGTTATCAGCATTGTACTCTGCAGGTATTGTCAAATTGCACCTCAAAAAATGTCATAATGGTACTACTGCCGGAAAAAAATATGTTTAATTTGTCATGGTAGCCATGCATTTGTCAGTATTCCTATGAGAGGTTTGCGATTTGCAGGAAGGTCCGAATCCCCTGCAGGTTGCAACACCTTCACTCTCGGCGCTGGAGAGTGGCGTGACGTCAGACGCACGCCCGGTTCCAGGGACGCTGCGCGCCGCCGACGCACTGTGCCTCCTCCTCCGCATCCACCGCCACCACCACCACAGCCACCACCATCACCACCAACCACTACAACGCACTGCAGGCTACACTACACACTACGCACTCTACTCGCAGGCAAAGAGCCGCTGTCTCTCTCTTTCACCTCTTCACACCACTCGTGGGAAACGAGATAGAATGAGTCAGAGGAAATCGAGACACAGGACACGGATGCTACTCTGCATCTACACAAGTCTAAGAGGAAGTACGAGCAACACTAATACTCCGCAAACTATACACTGTTGGCACTGCACGATCCAGCTACTCGCAAGCACTACCCTCGCACTCGCGCACTCCCCGTCCACCACACGAGGGAGGGACGGCGCCGCACGGCTACCACAGGACTACTCGCACTCGGCCCGTGTACGAGCGGCCCGCTCCACACGGCTCTACGCTCTACGCGGCAGCGACTACTCCCCGGGCGCCGGCTTCGGGCGGGTCGGGGGCGGCGGGGGCGGAGGAGAGCTACTCACGATCTTGTGGTGCAGGTGCTGCAGCTCCCGCTCCGCCACGCGTCGCCGGGTCTGCTCCTGCTGGCGGCGGCGGTACTGGCTGTACTTGTAGAAGAGGTACATCCCGGGCAGCGCCAGCACGACCAGCGGCCGCATCAGCGCCGAGGAGGACAGCCCGCCCCCGCCGCCGCCTCCTCCGCCCCCGGCGGCGGCGGCGGCGGCGGCTCCGGCGGCGGCGGCCGCGCCCCGGCGGCCAACCCCGCGCCCAGCGCCCACGCCCCACGGCCCCGGCGCCGCGCGCGCGGCATCGCGGCGGCGGCGGCGGCGGAGGCGGCCGCGGCGGCGGCCCTCGGCGGCTCGACGCAACGGCGGCCGGGCCGCCACTGATGGCGCTGCCGCCGCCCGCCACCGCCGTCGCGCAGCTGCCGAGCCGAGCCGCGCCGCGACGCCGCGTCGATCGATACGGCGCCCGCCGCCCCGCCCGCGCGCCCGCCCGCCCCCGAGGGCGCGCGCCCCGCCACGCCCCGCGCCCCGCGCCGCGGGATGCGCGCGTACGAGGAGGAGGCGGCGGCGCCGGAGTACGAGCGTGGGCTCCGGAGCGGCTGCGGAGGCGGCGGCCGGCGCGAGCACGGCGAGCTGGAAGGTCACACCTTCGAGAACCCCGCTGTAAACTGAACCGCAGTGCAAGCTAGCGATTTGTGAATGAATGGATTTCATTGATATTATGCTGAATTGGATAGAGATATATTAGTATTCGCGCACAATATTGTTGAACAGCGGATTAACATTAGGAAACGTAAGCAAACAAGCAATAATTATGCTATGGCCCTTTCATACTTAAATGCAAGTGCAATGCAATTCCTTTACCTTGGTAAATATTAATATAGGTTTCTAATCAATATATTCCAACATTAACCCGTATCTCTAGGATTTTTGTACCTCAACTGTTTTTCTACAACTGTAAACATGGTCGAGGTTAAGAGATTAACAGTGACTGAAAAACAAGAAAGAATATTCAAGATTCCCATAATCAAGTACGAACCTGGCATTTTCCGAGAGCTAACACAAAGAAAATATATTACATTTTTTCAAAACGTTACAATTGTAATATAGGTCAGCCTAGTTTATGTATTGAAAATTTCCTCTAAACCATTGAAATGCGAGTTCAATGCCTACGTCAACGCTACACGTAAATGTACACAATGAAAAATCGTAGTTTAATCTAATGAAAAGTGATAGAGTACCGTAGTACTTAAAATACAATTCTTGCATTATTAAAATAAAATCATAATATTACATACATCAGAATATAAAAGGTAAGGATGGAAATATTGATGTCAGTCTCATCAGTATATAAAATGTAAGTATGGTATAGAAGCATTTCTCTGTAATTACAGGCGTCTTAGCGAGAGGAAATTACAGTCTTTAACTAGTTCACAATACTTTTTCCCAGCTTTGAACCTTGCACTTTCAGCGCAGCAGTTTGCGTCACCGAAATTAATTTCCTCCCTGAGACGGTTGGTCCTACTCACGCAGTCGGAACTTGGTATGAGTCATGTAAATTTACTATACGTGAGCGCGTGATGGAATTATGTAAATTGCTAGTGAGGGAGATCAAACAAATTCGTATTTCAGTATGAAATAAACGTTCAAAAAGTTTACTTAACTCTGAAATACGCAGATCTGCAAAAGAATACCTCCTCATATTTATTATCAATTTTATATTATAAACTGTTGATTTTTGTAAATTTCTGCCAGAGAGTTTCTGATCAAAAATATATACACTCATTAATAGCTTGTTCAAAACAGTCCAAAGTACAAAAACGTGTTTTTCCTTAAACAGTAACTAATCACGGAGAAAGTAATGAATCGAATGTACAGTAAATATCTTTACTTTTATATCTGTAAATATTAAAGTACCGTTCTTTTTTTTAAATAGAATATGTGCAATGGAACATGCAGACAAATAATTTTGTAGATAAAGTTTGAACAAGAATTTTGCCTGAAAAGATAAATAATTTTTGTTTTGGGCAGAGAGAATTAATCAAATCGGGACAAGCCCTGCAGTACTGCCTTTATATCAGAAGTATTAAGAAGGTTGTTATATGTTTTGAAAAATTATTTTTCGAGAACCTTAAAACAGTTCTTAGAAAAATACTTTTCAACAATCTTGAAATTTCAAATATTTTCCTGTCATGCCAGCGAAAATAAGTCTTATGAATGACGAAAACTCTGAAATATGTGTAGAAATTTTTTTATTCCTAATTCGTGTTTTACCAACATGTTGTACATTATTACTTTAAAATTGTATGTATAAATCGGAGGATTATCAGTAGCACTAAATTATGGAACACGTGACTTCTTCTCTACAGCAACCTTCCAAATTCCATTGTGGTTGTCTTAGTATCTACCTGCCTTTCTGCAAGAGGAGTCTGTGAATATTAAAGAAAGCTGCCGACAGGATGCGCGTCGCCGCTCCGTAACGTATTCCTTGAGAAGAATCAGTCCTTGTGCGGGTAGAGAGAAATATTTTTTTGTATCACATAAAAATGAAGTTTTAATCTCATGAGTCTCGTCGGGAACCAGTAAAGAAAACAGTTGTTTTTCTGTAAACCAACAGGGTTACTCTACTTAATTAAACGGTTGCAACGGCTACTGATCTGCGCGGAACAAAAGGTTCTTCGAATACCCCTAAGACGTAGGTGTTTTTATCTTGTGTTGGTGTAAAAGGGAAACTCGTGTCCCGAATCACCATTCATTTATTTCCGCTTATTAAATTATCTCGGCTGATTTTTCAATCAAACAAGCGAAACAATGCAATATGCAATGTGTGGATGCTCTACTTCATAGAACACAACAGAATACACGACCCGTCATATTTTTGAGGTAGTTCATCAGGTCCTATGTAAAAAGTCAAAGATTTAAGATAAATATATTTCATATTATACGCTCAAACCAGACGCCGTTCTAGAGTCGAAACGTTGCAAACTCAGGTCGAACGTTTGAAGCTCTAGGAGAACGTACCAGTCACCATCGCAGTATCGAAGCCAACAGTCCAGACATAATATGGGTCGGCGAGATCTCGCAGAAAGTATTGAGACGAATGGCAATTGGTGAAGTGCCTGCTCTCAACTCCGCAAACGGAATAATCTCTGCATAATTCACTATGCCTGTTGCGAGCATGGCGTTAAAAATTCACTTATTCAAAATTATAGAAGGCAGTTCTCCTTATTACTATACATGTCGTGAAGACTTTCGAATGATATAGGTTTCACGTGACTTGAAAAAACGTGTACGCCATAGTTTGAAGTTTAGGCAAACACTGTGGTCTTAAAAAGGTCCAGTGGCGACTGTAGAGTACCTCGATAGGCGGGAGAGTTAAACAAATATCAACAATAATATCAACAATAATTATAATAATACAGATAAAACACTCGCGCAAGAAAATCACATCACTATGAAAAAATATCAAGCAAGATGTTATAACATTCAACATATCCGATTCACAGATATTAGATAGAAAAACGCTAAGAAAAATTGTACAAGAGGATGCGCATAAAAAGTTGAAGAAAGATTTAAGCTAGAAAGCTCAGATAAATCAAAACAACGACTATGCCAATGAGTGAAAGAAATGACATCTGAATTCACTTTGACGAAATCACAAGAAATCGCAACAAACTAAGCTGCGGGTAATTTTCATGTAACCTTCCTGGTGGCTAGTGTTGCCTCATTTGAAAGAAAGAAACAAACAAACAAACAATATGAAGAAGGGAATAATAACAGAAAAAGGACAAAAGGACAAAATTAATTATTTTAAAATACCAAACTAAAATTAAACAAATAATTTACTCTACGACATCATATACTAAACCACATTCTTTGAAATATTTCTTTCTTTAAACACATATTACATTGAAGTTACAAGCATCCCCTGAGCTACGACTTGCTGTTGCTACTTGTTCCTAAAATACAGAGAACAATACCACACGGCCTAGACCAATCACGTAAATGCCACGAATTTCGCCGCCAACCGTTCCCGTCAATCTGTCCCAACGAGTCGCTCCAGTTTCCTTCCCACTGGTCGTCCGGCAGCTCGTTTACTCCCCCTCCACCCCCCGCCGCTCCCCCGCCGCTCGCTGTCACGCGTAGCCGAGACGCGCGTACGAGGCGGTGCCTGCCGACCCGGACGCATCCCACGTCGCGGCGCAACAACGCCACGCAGAACGTGCTCTGTGTCAATAAAGCAGACGGCCCGCGCCGCCTCCGCCAGAGCGTTTACAGGCGCCCTCCATCACGCTGCCGACCGCTCTCGCGCCGTTACCTTTGACCGTTTACACGAATATCAAACGTGGGGCCGATGCCCTTGTCGCCGTGGAAATTGATTATTTCGGATTTCCAGGCGCGTTAACTGCTACGGCTATTGGTCCCGTAAGTTGAATGCATGTTTTTATGAGATGGCGGTGTTCTTCCCGCGCTGGATGATGCGATACGGCATCGAGCTAATCGTTGGCTCGTAGGATTTTACTCATACAAATATTTCCCACCACACCAGCCGGAACTAGCTCCACTGGTCCCTGACATAGGGAATAGTCGGTCCCGATGTCAGGGACTAGTGGAAGTGTAGTGCAAATAAGTGTAAGTGATGAAAGTAAGGGGTGAGGAAAGAACAAGGATTAAGAAAGAATGATCGCGAACTCCTTGGTCCGCCTGTCAGGGTACTGCTCCGGTATTCGCCTGGTGTCGTTCGGAGAAACCACGGAAAACCGGTCAGAGAAACCGGTCGCCAGAATTCTCCTCCAGTCAGCGATTTATCTCGCCCTAGCTATGAAGTCAATGACAGATTTACCTATCTACCGCTCCAGCACTTCTCCAAACTAGCCTGATGTTGCTTCCGATTACAAAGAGCATTGTTTTCAAGATGTTGCAGAAAGCATGTTGTCGTAAAAAGTTCCAATTAAAGATTTTGAATACTTAAAAATATACAACAAAAAAACTAAACTGAATTATTAATGGAAATTTAACATACGCTTATGTCCACAGCATGTCCATACAAACATTTTACGACAAGTTTGAATTTGCATAATCATAGCTTGAATTATATATCAACATAAAAATATCAAAGACATTATAATAATGCCAATCATTTTTCACCCTCAAACATTCCCAGACTGATGGTACTTAGCAGCAACGGAGACAAGTGAGTAATCGTGAGGTTGATTTATCAACAGAAATCCGCCAAGAGTGGTTTCACTGTTCAGTGGATTACATATCCCCTTGTCTTTGCCATTTTTTAATCAAATAAAATATTTTTAAATCGGATTTTCTAAAATTAATTTTCTACTCTCCAAAAAATAAATAAATACAAAAAATATTATTCTTAATGTGTCATTTATCAGTAAATGAGTGTTAACAAATAGATTCATAATTTCAATGTCCAACAGGTTTACAAGGACTTCCAAAGATTTCCGGACGTCCAAACAGAAAAGTGCGCATGCAAATTTAAAGCGTGCTCAAATTTGAATAATGTGGAATAAAACAGTATTTTGTCAAACATTTGTAACTTTATAAAGATCTATATGAATTTTGACTATAATAGATTTTGAAGTCTAATTTCATGATTATCGTATAAAATAATTTAAAAATTAAGTATTCACATTTTGTAGTAATAATACCAGGATGGTAAGTACTGATTTAAAAATATTTTTAAACTCATGTAATTTCCACTGAATCAAATTATATAACAATGTTTGAGAAAATTTCTACAAATATTCAAACTGGTTTCTGGACGCAAGTAATGACAAATCAGGCACTGTCTATCCCTTTTCAGTTCCCCTTAATATCCATTTGGTTACAGTACACGGCAACGTGGCTGCGTAGGTGTCTACAGACACGTCAGCAACCTGCTCCACGCAACGTTTCGCAGCTTGCGTCACAACATTCGAGGTAGACGGTCCTCGTCAGAGGGAACCGAGGCGAAGAGAACGGGCGGAGGGAGGTGGAGGGGTGGGGCAGGCGGCGCGGGCGGCGGCGGAGACAAAAGAGGCCGAGGAGTACAAAGTGACCGAGTGACGTCCGCCTCCCTCGCCGCCGCCTCCGCTGTCGCCTGGCCACTCTGGGACGCATCGTTCTCCCCGAGACGGAGCAGACGCTGCCTCTTAAGATGAAACGCCTTTTTACGCCCCGGAGGACGGCAAGGCATTTCTCAGAGGGAATTTGCCCGAGTGTGGTCGATGATGGTGCATTAATGGAAGAAAGATAAATCATTTACTATCGTTTTGCATTTGGGAGAGGAATATATCAGGAAGAGATTTTCCTGATGATTTTATGGAGTTTGGAATAACACGGCATTTGGCGAATCAATAAGGTTCACACAAGCCCCTTTCTAAGATTTGTTTGTTGATGTTTTTCTCTGTCATAGTTCCTCGCGTATTATTTTTAAAAGAAACTCGGCAGGAAGGCCTTATTTCCTCAACAATTTACATTTATTTCAAAACACTCAATCTATTTTTATTTGGCAGAAATAATTTATTATGAAAAACACGCGTGTCTGCATAATTTAGAGATTATACAGTACTTTTACTCTATTTTTTATTTCATTGCCTCTTATTTTTCTCCTTTTTCAAGTTCAGAATTCCTTTGCTTAATCCAATCTTTTCCCGTCACAATTCATCATCTCATGGCAAAATCATTGGTGAGGGCGTAGGAGGCAAGTACAACTCAATTGACTCAAAGAAAATTTGTAAATACGAAGAGGTGATGGTGGATGTAGGTTTCTCAAAAAGAAGAAAAGTTTCAGAAACTCCTGAAAGAAACCCCCTTATGTTATGGTTTAACATTAAAATAGGGACAGCAACACAGAAGAAAGAACGACGAGCGCTGTAAGTAGCCCGAAGCATTCGACAACAATAAGATGACGGCAACATTGCAAGCCATTACTTTGGGCTTCAAAGCGGCATTGCGCACAGATTTATTTGCCTTCGTGAGGGGTCTCTCAGAGAACTTCCAATTGCCTCTCAAAGAAAATCATAATGCGATAATGAAAACAAATATAACAAGTGCAACTATATTGCATCACTATCTATCTATATATTTTAAAAAAATAAAGTATTGTGCCATGGCTTCGTTTAGACCTTCTACTATACCGATTGCAGTATTTTTTCCTTTAAATGAAAGAATGTGATCCTTAAATGTGTTATCAGATATTGTTTGTGTTTATTCACCAACATTTACGATGTAAATTAATTAATTAAATCATTCTTTAATAGTACGCTTAGCAATAGTCAATTGTTTTCTTCCAAAGGGTGGTTGTTTCAAAATCGATTGTATGAAATGATAGATGCAAGTCCATGTTGCTTCATGGTGGCGCTGCTTGATGTTTTGTTTTGATTGTTGAGATTTGTTTACAATTCGTCAAGGTTTTGTTTCAGTGTAATAATTGCATTGTGGCGTTGACACTTTGCTTGTATTTGCTTTTGTGGTGTATTTTGTAGGAGAACATTCGGACAGTGGGACTCGGTTGTACTGAAGTAGTGAAGTTGTTCTCAGGTGTGCACAGGTTATGTCGAATTCCGAATCGTTGCCCACGCGCCCCAAAAGACGGAAACGCACATTAACTGGACGCAGGGAAAGAGAAAGCCGGCGTAGGTGTCGTGTTAGTGAGGTCATTTCGTTTTCTGTTGGGTCGTTGTCTATGAAATGTCAGTTTTGTTCTGCTTTGTGCTTCCCATCCGAGAGAAATTCTGCAAACGAGTTTATTCTGTGTTGCTTAAATGGGAAAATATGTTTACCTTCGAGCAATATGCCAGAAGTAATCAAATTTGTTTATAGAATATGATAACACATTAAGAAACTTTAGAAATATTATCCGTCAGTATAATAGTGCTCTTTCTTTTAATTCATATGGTGTATTATTGCAATATGTGAGTCATATTGCATTGCCACCTGGTCATGGGCCATACGTGTTCTAAATTTTGGGAACTCCACATCACAGAATATCTTTGTTATACCCTGAAGATCCAAACAATGCAACACATTGTGAACATTAGTCTGGGCAGAGTATTTTACATTTATCTCAGATCTCACCGTCAAATTTTGACGGGTGCTCACTAGTTGTAGATAATAAATATATTAATAACATATCTACGCCTCGGATCTGGCACCGGATATTGCACATACCTCTTCATATCAGCACGACGAAATGTGTGAAGAAAAATCTCCCTGATTCGGAAGCATCTTGGAAAATCAAACAGAAAATATGTTTAAAATTACTTCTTAAGAATTCTGAATTTCGTAATCAGGTGTCGATAATTGGTAACACTGATGTCGGCTCCCATTCTTGTGGCGAAATGCAATGAGCTGTGCTGAGACCTCCCGTTAGATAGGATGTGTGTTACGGATGCCCAAGGAGCATCCATATTTGGCGTGCTCAGGGAGCTTACTAGGTGCAGAGACGCAGCCACCGCAACGGGAGCTCGAGGCGAATCTATATCGGGTGTATCAATGAGCGACAAGCGATCGGAAGGCAGTCAGCGAGCTGAGCAGCATTGTGCTGACAAATATGTGTGTGTGTGTGCGATTGATTGATTCATTGATTGATTGATAGTTAGCGCGTCAACTACTACGATCATTAGTCCCGTAAGTGTAGTACGTGTTGTTTCTTTGCTCGGGAGGTGGCGGTGGTCTTCCCCCTATAGAGGGCCAGATCCGGCACCGACCTCCCGTTGGCTAGCGGGGTTTCTTCAACAAGGTATCTCCCACCAGTGGGGCACCGTCCCAACCAGGAGCAGTTCTCAATCCCCGACCGGTCTCCCGGCATGTGTGGTAGCGTAAAGCGTGTTATTGTGTGTGTGTGTGTGTGTGTGTGTGTGTGTGTGTCTGTCTGTCTGTCTGTCTGTCTGTCTGTCTGTCTGTCTATTCTGCCTACGATGAAATTCTGCCTTGGTTCAACTCTTTTGGAACACCGTGACTGTGCTATGGATTGACGAATCTCCTGGTGGTAACAACATCGCTACGAACTTGATTATTTGTAATGGTGGATTGGTAGCTGGCGGATACGATTTGAATTGTGGACTTGTATTTACTTGACTTAATAAATTATTGTTCTTTGTTTAATTCCGCGTATTTTTGGCATAACAACGTGAATGAACAGGAGAGAAAGGTGATTGTCTCCCTCTATCAAGTAGATTGTTTTTACACAATCGCGTTCGCAGTACAGCACATAACCAAGCCCATTGATACCCAACTAGGTACCGCTAAGTTATCATCCACAGCGCATTGGTATTTTTCAATACAAAATTGATGTTACTTCGGGATAATTTTTCGCTGTAGTCACAATGCTCATTTTGCGTTCTTACATGTCGCTTTGAATCTCGCAAATTTCATCTTCACTAATCTCACATCCCGTTTTAGATTTCTAAACGTGGTGATCGTGTGAAATTTCTTTCTCCTGCTTTTGACGACTATATTTTCTATATCTGATGCCGAGAAATTGTTTGTTTTTTTATTAAATCGTCTATCCGCGTGTTTTAAAGAATTCATGCATTGAATATATTCAGAAACTCTCTTCTGTAATCGATCACTTGAAGTTTGCGATTCAGTAAATTCGTATAAAAACATTTCACTGTAGGAGTACGTTACATGAAGCTCTTACCGTTTTTAAAATCATGATTAAGCACGCGTGCATTAAGCACGAACAGAAACCAAACTGGCCGATTTGAAGTGTGAGAGTGCCGGGTTTTTGTGAATACTTAAGTCAAAGGAACTCGTGCTTCACGCGATTGTTCGTGTCGAAAGTGAAAAGACACTTCGAAGATATTCGAGCAGGTAATTCCGACAGAAATATTGTGGGGGAAAAAAGGATAATTGTTCCTTAAATTTAGTTTGACTGTTTTGGGTATCGATTTTTAGTACTTGGATATCTTTATCTATTTTATGTATGTCGTGTATTGTTTCACCATATTCGAATGTTACATAAAAATATTTGTCTCACACGTCTCCTATAATAATTTTTTTGTTCAGATATACACGTTATGATTTCTGTAATTTTTCTATTTTTTATATTCTAATTTGTCTTATGTGAGAATAAACTGGCTGAATCAATGCCAATCCAACCAAAACTATTGAAGTTAGGGGCGTGAAAATTAGATTACACGCTCCTCTTACAATTTGTGTTACTACTAAGAAATTGAATTTAAAAAGGCATCCCCAAAGATGTGAAACAGAGATTTTACCTGAAACGTTGACATGTATCTTTAGTAGTAAGCTTAATCAGGCGCAGATCCACGGGGAGAGAAATTAGGGAAATCCCCCCTAATGTTTTTCAGTAGCTATTAATTTTAACTTGTCAAGAAACTTTCAAGCAAAAATATTTTCGGACAATCATTAAAATAAATAAAATCGTATCGCAGGATGAGCTGAGTGTAGCCTGCGACATTTTACAAAATATGTAATATGACACATTCAACCAAAATATTTTGAAACTCCCCTCCCAAAATTTATCTCCGGATCCTCCACAAGCTTAATCAATGCATCTAATGCAAAACCTGTTGGCTCTGGCAGTAATGGTGATAACAATGATGATCGTAGTAAAAAAGACCAGTTGTCTCCAGCAGCAAAAGTGCCACAAAACGGTGTTCCAAAACATTGCACTTACTGCTGAACTAATATCTATAAATCTAAAAATGCTGAACTAATATCAATAAAACGTTTGCGTTAGTTTGTGTATTTGAAAGTCAGGAGTACTTTAGGATTTGATTTTCAGCCATAAACCTTGAAATATTGACTTTTCTTAACTTTTTTCGCCCAGCATCACTCCACATATTTAGGAATTATTGCTATGCTTTAGTTTCTCTCCATCAGATAGTGCCAACGGATGACATACGATTGATACAAATGATGACATACATCAATACAAAGAAATAGTATCTACGTATTGTTCTCGCCACTTTATATAAGATTGGAGTGGACTTTTCGTTAATTTAACATTAAATTGTCTAATTTTAAATGTTTGTGTTTAAAAATGTGTAGGTCAGTTTCTCTTTTCTCTATAAAAGTAACTGGAATATTTATTTTAATTGCACCTACGAGTAAGTGTATTAAGTGTATAAGAGGAAAGAAATTATTGCGAAAATGTCACTTTGCTGATTGACATGGTTAATCGTACAAAGTTATAAATGCACAAATGTGCTCTGCACAAAGTTATTGTTTAGTTGTATAATATTAAACATGATTTTGACGTATTAGCGGGTTAATCGAGCTAAAGCATGTTATTGTAGCAAGTATGTTATGAACGATTCACCTGTTGAGGCTAAAACTGTGACATATTGAATAGACATTTGTGGGGAAGTGTTTTATGATCATAGAGAATGAACGTGTATCTTGAAGTAGTGAAGGCATGGTTATGTAAATTGATGACGGCAACTTTGAAAAGTGAAAGTATGATAGAGGTAATAGAATATTGGGAAATGAGTATTCGGAGGAACCGAACGTGTGTCAATGCAAGTTTGTTGAAAATTTGAGATGAAGCAAATATGTTACTTTAGATAATATAAAAACTGTTTTTCAAGTCAGATCCACTGCGATATCGGATTTTTGAGATATTGTTACAGTGTAAAAGTGCACCTTTCCGTCAACTACTTTTTTCAAGGACACTAAAACGCATTAATGAATACAATTAAAAGAATTTTTAGTATAATTAAGCGTCATGTGCCCCGGCATGTCGTTATGATCAATTTTAAATATTTTCTTAAGAATACGTGTGAGAAAAATTATGAAGAAACATTTTACAATATGACAATACATACAAAGTTTTGGCGTAATACAGTATAAATCTGCACAAAAAGAATATACATGAATACAAGTATTTTATATTTTGTTTCACTTTCTGCGCTTTGGGAAATTAGTAATATAACAGTGCCCAACTTCAGCAAAACTACTGCTGTACAACAACTCACAAAATGATTTTCAAAAAAGTATCTCATATAATGTTCAATATCAAAAAATAAAATACTCTATTACATCACGTATTACTTAACACAATGTTCAAGAACAACAAATAAAACACTCTCTTATAGCACGTATTGTATTATATACTCTTCTATCAAATATTTTACAAAAACGGTGTTCAGGAATACATCTGTAATATCGTGTAGTATATTCGGACACAGTTCAACAGTTCATTACATACCAAGAATATCAAAAAAGTTCCATAAAACAGCAATTGAATAGGAAATATTTAATTGTGAACGACCTTCTCTTCAGTGCTTTGCTGTCACGTGACATCAGCTATCTCATAAGTAGTTACGCACGGAGTTCGAGAATTCAGTCGGTAGGTGCAGTAAGAGAATAGACAGAAAAACATAATCAAACCTTTTCATTTCTCCATAAAATTGAAACTGTTGACCTTGGGTATCTAACGTAACCGTCTACAACTCTCACATGTCCGCAGGCTACTTCGTTATCTCTCAATTTCTGAACGCATAGGAAATTGGTAGTTTTTAATCGGTACCGTGATCTGCAACCCGCGAGCCACACCAGCGTATTCGGTTACCGCACAGTATCCTCAACAGCTAACTTTAACACGGTCCGTCAGATGTACGGTTAGACGATACGTTCGTCAACCAGAGTCAATATGACTCTTCCCCTAGCAATGTTAAGGCAAAAATTAACCAAATCTGTCAACGCAGAAGGGATAAAGAAGCGAGATATAGAAAATTTATGCATTTATGCTCTGTATTAACGAGATTTAAGAGTGTAAACATCTCAGTCAGACGCCATATTTGGCAAAACTAATAACAGGACTTGGTCCGTTTTCAGATACGTTATGTAAGTTCGCCCTCGGGGACTCACACATCTGTGAGTGCAGAGAGTGCCAAACTGCTATTTATCTACACTGTCACTGCCCCAAATGGTGGTATTCTCACCACAGAGTTGAAACCACTCATGGAATCCAGATTCTTCCGCAGAAATTGCCCACTTTGATCTTCATACCAAGATTTTATCAATCAATTTGAAAATTAGTAAAACTTATTGTTACATCACAGTGAGAATTAAAAATCTGATACACTGTAAAGATGTGCTAGATTGTAGGACTCTTTTCAGCCCCTCGCACCGGGGACGAAAGCGTACGATATCTTGCTGTGACTTCAGCGACAGGTTACATGACAGCTAAAAAATACATGCATTTAGGCAACTTGCGGGCTCTTGTGGGCAGCTCGTCCCAGCTGTACGAAGAGCAGAAGAAACTAGGGGGAAGGAACCAAAGGAGTCGGCTCATTGCAGCACCCCCGCACTTCGAGGACAACAGAAGAGGCTGCCTGCAAGGCGACGCCCTTTACACACACTTTAGGTATACATGGGGACATACACCACTGTAAATATTCTCCCTTCTCATTGTATATATGTAAATATTAGGCTACTCTTGTATAATTTCCTCACACAGATATTTGTACTTTGATTTATTTACAGCTGCATTTGACAGGTCGTCAGTTGTTACGGTATCATCCAATCGGGAGCTTACTACAGTCACTTCACTATGGTGACGTTCAACCTCCCGACTGGATGATACCGAAATAGCTGATTTAAGCCAAGTGCTGTTATGTTTAAATCCAACTAAAGTTAGAGTTTCTTATGTACGTAGGACAAAGATGTGATATCATAAAATAGTTATTGTCAATGTAGTTCTCATGTAGGAAGAAATCTCTGTACTCAAATGTTTCTAAACAGCATATATGTTAAGTGATCTGTTGAGCTGTCATAGGGGCTAGAACCCAAGTACCGGTCTAATTATCACGGCAGGGTCGACGCTTTCGGATGCATGGATATTAGTTACAATAAACGGATAAAGTACTACTCTCAACTACATTTTGTTTATTTGCATTTTCTGGAAAAGTATTTCTTTGTTTTTGTATCTTTTCCTGAATACGTAATGAAACCATATACACGTCTCACATGGCCATAAACTGCTTAGTTGTCACTCAATTTCTGCGTGCGAACTAAATTAGCAATAAATGCATTTGCCAATCGGTGCCAAAAGCTCCAAACCGCGAGCAACTGCAAACTATTAGGGTGCCGCGCAGTATCTTCAACTATATTTGTCATTTGTTTTCTGGTAAAATCAAAGCTGACAAACTGCTTGGTTTTTGCTTGATTTCCCCACGCATACAATATAAGTAATATATATGCATGTAGTAGCGATAAATATCCTGGCAACATCGTGTTTCTTCTGTCAATCATTCCATTAAGAATCGTAACGATGCAAAATATGATTTTCAATGTACTAAAATGTATAAAATACAGTTTCCCTTCGTATGAACATTGGTATTTGTAAGTGGAAAATTTTTAAAAAAATAGTCAACTATTAATCTGAAAAAGTTATCTTTGTGAATGTTTCGCTGATTTGGAAAATAACGAAATGAATCTGGGCAATAACCGTAACTCCACACATCATTCGAGAAAAATAACAATTTTGAAATTTAAATAATATATACCCAATAGTTGCATTAATGATTCAAGATTCAATTAGTAAATGAAAAAATTCACATCAGAAATTTTAGTTTGGTATAGTATATTTAAATATTTTGGTTTTATTAAGCTTCTATGAAGTTTCTTAGTTACAAAATGAAAGTGTTACATTCAACGGTAGAGAGAAATGTACTATATTTCCGTATAAAAAGTACTCGCATATTTTCATGCTTGTGTATTTACTATAGTTATTTATGTTCCATCTTGATGTAATTTCTTGTTCCTACACGTTTTTTAAATAGCGCATTAATTTGTACATTTGATTATTTTATAAAGCAGCGCATGGAATTATCTAGAACCAATTCATTCAGAACCTGTTCATCTAGAACAAAAAAGATGAAATCCCTTGACACTATTTTGACTATGATTTAGTTTACTACTGAGTTTCCGATATACTATCTCTCCATTGAAAAAGTAGGTATTAGTATTCGTATAAAATGTATACTTTGTTGGGTTATATTTTTATAAGTTTGCAAAAGAGCGAAAGTATCACCTGCTACCTTTCAGATCCCGCTTACTTTACGAGAAAGAGACTCTCGCTTAAAAGCAGTTCGCCATATACTGCAAAAAGCATTTGAAAATTTCTCATGGGACACTGTTTCTTCCCGCAGTATTTTCTATGGATCAACTATAAAGAACACTTTTAATGGGAGGTTTCATCAGCGCGATTTATGTGCACAAAAGATTTGGAAGAACAAAATAGATCTAATACATGTAAGAAATCGACACGGCGATTTCCTCCACACAAGAAGATTGTGACAATATGATCGAAAGTTCATTGTGGAATAAATGAATTGTTTAATAAAAATACTTATCATTATTTATTTCCTTGAAAAATGTTTAATTTTCAATTTAATTATTTTATTTTATGGCAAGTTCGTAACATGTATTCAGGATGAAATGTACTGTGTACTGTGGCAAATTAAAATGAACTCAAAAGGAATTAACTGATGCCAAGATATTTTATGAAACCCAGACAGAACACGCAGACGCGACTGCAATCGCGCTTCGATATGCGGCAGCGGGGCGCGACATTGGTTCGAGGAAAAGCGCCTAGAATGACCTAGGGAAATAAAAGAGGGGTGGGAGGCGGACACCGACCTTGCATTCGTCCGTCGACTTTGGCAGCCGACACGGCGCGGCGCCTCGGCGACGGCTGACGTGACGATGCGGCGCAGAAATAGAAATAGCTACACCCGCGCCGTCGGTCTACCCTATGGAGGTGGGAGAATAGAGAGGGGGAGGCAAGGAATGCTAGCGAAGAAAAGAGGCAAGATCATACGTCTCTTGAAACAGCGAGAGCAGTTAAACTGATCAAGAGAGCTATGTCAACATTTATTATTATTATTATTATTATTATTATTATTATTATTATTATTATTATTATTCATTAGTTTTTACTGGTCGGTAAGTCAATCACTCACAAGTATGATGATCAGGTGACCGGTTGCTTTACTGAAGGTTCTTCTTCTTCTTCTTCTTCTTCTTCTTTTTTTTATTATTATTATTATTATTATTATTATTATTATTATTATTATTATTCCATGCATATCGGCCACTTAATGACCACCCTACACGTTATTTTCCTAGGCCCACTCATATTTGTCCCGGAATATTAACGTGTGTCATTATGGGGAAGAGCATTTTTCGGCTGTATCCCTTGGTAAGACAAGGTTGTTACGTCTTGAATTGTGAATTATGGAGTGATAGGTTGATGATGAGGGGTCAAGGGGCAATCGCAAACACGATCATGCCTAAGCAGGACTCGAACCTGCAGCCTCCACGGCCAGATGACGACTACCGTCTGCGCCAAGGCGAGCGTTTATTGTTGTTGTTGATGTTGTTGTTGTTGTTGTTATTATTATTATTATTATTATTATTATTATTATTATTATTATTATTATTACAATTTCACTCTGGGTAGTAGTAAAATTAAATCACGTAAAATAGGTGAAGTTCAATGAATCTCACCTCCCAAAATATTTCTTACAAATGATTGATGAGCATTTCGTTGTGACATCGCTCATCTTTGAATTTAAATTTTCAATTTTCGACCTTCAAAAACTCGCACTTTTTTCTTTGTTAACTACAACCTCACACTCACACACGCTTGGTCATGCCAGACCAAGTTCCTCTTGAAGGGTCCAAGGTCTTGACGCAAACAAACGACATAACGAACAAATCACCACAGAAAAGCGTGCATTCTATAAATTTTACGACTGAATTAAAATTTGGTGTTTATACTATAAAGTCAGAAAATAATGGCAAGCGATATCACGTCTGGGACATACTACCACTCACTGAAAGCATCAATTACGAAACTTTCTTTCTAAACAAAAACCTTTATAGTTTTAAATACATTGGTTATTATTATTATTATTATTATTATTATTATTATTATTATTATTTGTTTAGTTAACTAAATATGCATCTTAATTTCATGAAAAATAGTTTATTATCTCTATGTTAATAGACGAGTGCAATTAAAATTCCACCATGCAAATAAAACTTCACACCTACCAAATCAGAATTCAGAAAACGAGGATAATCGTTTAAGTAAAAACCTATAATACAGATGTAGCCAAGTAATTTCCAGCCGACCATGCACACATGAATATAAAAGTACATCACAGACACGTACCTACAACAACTAAATATAAACAACTACATATACAACAACTACATATAAATTGGAAAAATTAATTAAGGAAAAAAAATTTATAAAATAAATGTTTTACATGTAAAACATTTGGTCTTAGTATTAAAACTATAAGAAATGTAAATGACTGAGTGTCTAGTTTGGTTTTACTTCCCATTATTTACACATGTTTTATTCTCTCCCATACCAGTCTTTTCTTTTCGTAGGAAGTCATGTTTTCATAACTTTGCCAGCTTCTTCTAATATTTTATCCACAATATGTTCAGTACCGTCCATTTTCAAATAGTTATTGCAAACAAACACAATGCAAGGTCCACAAAAATAGATATTTTTCAGAAGAAACATGACCTCATGAACTGTATGCCATGAATGGTAAAGATATGCTTGAATTTCTCAAAATTTAAATTATTCTTAAATATAAACGAAAAAATATTGAATTGATTGATTGATATTTTCGTGTTTCCGGGCGCGTCAACTGCGTTGTTCATTAGTCCCGTTAGTGTAGTGCATGTTTTTCTCTCGAAAGATAGCGGTGATCTTCCCCCGTTGGATAAGCGAGATCCGGCGCCGACCTACAGTCGGCTAGTGGGGTTTCCCTCTAACCAGGACTCTCCCATCAGCGGGGCACCGCCCCAGCTGGGACAAGCTCCAAACTCCCAACCGGGCTCCCGGAATATGTGATAGTGTGGTGCATGTTAGTGTAAGTGTGTGTGTATAAGGGGAAAGGATAGGACAAGGAAGAGGAAGGACAGATCGCGCGCGGCCCGTGGCCCGTTTGCTAGGGTACTGCTCCGGCATTCGCCTGGTGTTGATCGGAGAAACCACGGAAAACTACCGATCAGAGCATCCGGCCGCTAGAATTCTCCTCCAGACAGCGACTAAATTCGGCATAGCTGAAAAGCTAGTCTAAAATCCTGCCGTCGTCAGGACTCGAACCTAGGTCCCCCCGGTCAGAGGCGCTGCAGTGACATCAGTTGATGCACTGAGCTACCGCTCCCGGTGAAAAAATATTGAAAGTAACATGTGAATAAAAGGGTATAATTGCATTCATATTATATAAGAAACATACTGTATAAGGAACATACTATATAAGAAACATACTATATAAGAAAGTATTCTATCTCGCCTACCGTCGTTCATATTCTTGAACATACGACTCATTGAATTATTCCCCTTTTTATCCACTCGTTTCGTTAATCAATATTTTATTCTAGGGTTTTGTTATCCATTGTTTTCGAGGTTGTAGGGATTTTTCGACTTAGCTTTACATCTTGAATACCGTGTCAACGATTCGACAATTTTCGAGAACGAATGATCCTTGAGATTAGTTTTGTAAGAAGAAAGTCTTAATTTTTGCAAGGAAGATTTAAATTTTTGGTAAAAAAAATTTTCTATTATGACATTTGGTATACATTCAATAGATTTTAGGCTTACATCTTTTCTTCAGAGGGAATTGCGGTTACAGAATAATATAGAGAAATTTGATATTTTTGTTGTTATTATTATTATAATTATTCTTCTTCGAATTCACGACTAAAGATGTTATAAGCCGTTTGGTTATAAAATCTACTCCGGGTTGCAACCAGCTTCCTAAGGGGTAGATTTTTGGACTGTCGGTGCCTCTTCATTTATAGATGTGGCATTCGCCCCTTGGCATTTAGGCAACCTGTATGTAGATGTGTTCGGCGGGTCACTTTCTGACGTAGTCAAGGGGATTTCATGTATCAATTTCCGCATGTTCATTGGCAAACGTGATCATTTTCAACCCTTCCACATGTCCAAGAAATTTGGAAAATTATTCCTGAAATAGTCTGTAAATGCATAAATGTGCTACGAAGTCTTTTTAAAAATAGTATCTTTCGTAATAAGGGGGATATTGGGATAACTATAGGGATTGGTTGAGAAAGCAATGACATTCTCCGGCATAGCTCGTTGATTATGTAATCAATTTAGAAATTCGCCAGGAGAACAGTGACAGCCTATTCACTACGGAAGTGCGTCGAAGTTTTCTGGTGAAAAACAGTAGAAAGAAATATGCTGAGTCTTGAAGAGCTGAACAAATAATTATTTTCACATTCTGACATATGTTGTGGTGCTGTGCGGGTCACTCGCGGATGATTAATTTTGTGAGATTGGGACTTGTAAATGTTTCTTGAGAGATCGAAAGAGCTCATGACCAAAAGAACATTCTCTATTTGTTACAAATTTTTCATGTCATATTTTTGCCTGGCACCGAGAATAAACCATAAGTTTCTTTTGAAATAGAACAAACGATTTTCATTTGGCCAATTCCAGCTAATAAGCAACTAGACTATATATATATATATATATATATATATATATATATATATATATATATATATATTTGTTTTCAGATTCCCCGCCACTCTGTATAAATGGCAGATCGGATAATCGGCTATTAGTAGGTAATAGAGATTATTTCCAACGAAACCCATCGGCCCAGCTAGCGGATATTTATTTTATTTAGATAACGGTTGAAGCATTAATTTAATAATATTAACGTAATCTTTTCCTGACGTCCATGCTTAAAACATAAATCCGGAACGGGTTACATCGAAACGCCCAATAATTTTATAAGCAGTTTGTGTGTGTGGGCATTGTTTCAATATGTTTACTTTCTCGCGTACTATAACGCAGTATAGAAAAGTGATATAGTGTTGTAACACTCCACCAAAAAACGACGATTTCAGCCAGAAAAACTTATTTCGTGGATTCCTGACACAGAAAAATTGAATACTTCTTTCTCTAATATGTAGTAATTACTTCCTCTAATATGTTGAATAATCAGAATGTCGGCCATGTGGGCCCTTGATCCTTAAAAATTATTTACGGCAAAACGTCGGACTGCGAAAATCACTAACGCCTAGTTTACAAGATATTTCGAAAATTGATCTTCGCAAATTATCTCATGATGCGGTCCATTAGATGTGTATCAAACCTTCAATTCTCGGAAATACTTTACAGAAAGTAACAATGACATTTTCGATTTTTTCAGATTAGCTGAAAATTTTTGAATTAAATGTTTATGTCCAATAAATCAAAAAAATTATAAAATTGGCGCATTGGCCAATTTTCCTTACAATCTCTGGATTTTCAAAAAATTGAAAAAGTTTTAAATTGTTTCGGCGTCTTTCAAGAACTACGAAACTACGAACTACTACTTCGTACAATATTGAAGATAGAGATTTTTTCTTAAAGAAATTTGTTATGCAAAATCAGATCTCAAAATAATATCTGTAAAAATTTCAAAAATATGAGTAGTTTTCGTGTAATTTTGAGTGAAATAGTGACATCTAAAAATTACCCACACATTGTTTTTCAAATATACAAACGTTTTCTTAATTTCTTTTTTTAAATTTATCCCGCATTCATTAAAACCTACTAATTTTCGATAATTGCAAATGTTCAAGTTTCTTTCTAACTCGTGGGGAAGGTTATAATCAGAGCTTGATTTATAAAATTTTAGGTCCCGCAACGCGTCCCGAATTAATTATTAATTTAATAGAAATGGTATGTATTTATAATATAACTTAATTAATTATAATATTCCCGAGGTACCGGAACGCTGTTCCCTCGCGTGCCACCAGAAATCAAGCCCTGGCTATAATAATGAGTCAGGCGATAGGTGTAGTGTTTATGCTAATGTCTTGTTTCACTTAAGTTCCTAACTTTCATTCCCAGCAGTGGCAAATATTTTGGAGTTTGGGAACACTTTTGCAAGTTCGAATATGATTGTAATATTACGTAATCATTACAAATAAAGCAAGAAAGCAGTTAATGTTCTAGCACCGCCAGCTGCTTCCACGAAATGTTTACATGTTCAAATATTCCTGGGATCGGACAAAGTATTATGTGCCTCTATGGATAGACGCGTACTTAGATGTAATTGCGTGCGAGTTGTTCTCACCTTTGCCCCCATCGGGTGCGTTGGAGTGCGGCCCACACCTCCCGATACGACAGGCCATATCGACGTCACCGCTCTACACTGCCGTCCTGCGGAAGAGGATAACGCCTAACGCAGGACGCGTGACCTTTGCAGCAAAGTCAACCTGTCAAAATGCGCGGGAGAAATGGCGCCCTGCAGCCCACGCGGAACAAGGCTAAAAGTATTGCAACTAGTCGACAAAATTACATTTTTACGCTCTCGTCTCTGCAATTTTCAATTTGTTTAACCTTTGCAAAGCACGCATGCAATACCAACACTATGCACAAACACAAAAACTACACGAAAGCAAATACATATATTTTTAGTAAAACTTTTTATACTACATTAGTCTTACAAAAATGCTAACGAAATAACTTTTGAAACTACCTATACTTATACTAATGATTTGCCTATTACTACGATTTTGGGGGATTGGGGGGGCGGTAATAATTGCGGTAACATGACAACATGTAAAAGAATATGAGGAAATCTGAGATAAACATGTAAGAACCATATATGGTATCATATGGGAAATGTGCGGAAGTACTGGAGGTCGAAAACATGTGGGGCATGTAGGGAACATGCGTGGTTAAGTAAAACTAAGAGTTGATGATTTAGGTTTTCTCATAACCGCTACTCCATACTAAGAAATGAACAGAAACTAGAAGTATGTATGACACCCTCGTGCAGGTTGGAAAGAATAAAGATGACGATTTACTCATGATCGAGTATTAAATGTCTAAGGATATCTACACCACTAGCACACCATGACACCGAGAATTCCTTCTCTTCCTGTAAAAATTGTGAATTTATCTGGCAATTGGCAACTTTATATATTATTAATTACCTTAACTAAAATATTTTCTTGAGAAAAATATATGGATAAACTGATATGATAAATTGACAAATCTTGTTTTCATGTTACTCTAACGATGGCGTAATGTCCACATGCGGTGTGCAAAGTTGATGATCAATTCATTGTGCATTGAACGTGCATTAAAATGTACATTTGCATGTTACAACATGCACATGTATTAACAGTTACATTTTCATGTAATAATCGAATATAAATCCACATTGAATTTCTTAAACTAAACACTTCGATTAAATATCAACACAGATGGTCAAGTTTGTCTTCTCTTCAAATCATCCCAAATTTTCGTTCAAATTGGACCATTATTATTATTTTCATATTCATTCAAAATATTTTCTTACATCTTTATTTCACTCACTTATATAACTATTACATCTCTATTTCACTATTGCATTTATATCTTCACTATGAAATCTTTAGATGTGTTTTCCAATTACTATTCCCCTATTGTTTGGAAATCAAAACTGTCTATTTTCCGAAATGCTACTGATCGCGTGTTGTCATCAGTTCTAAACACTCTCCTCATAACACCACCTGCACGCATATTGCCGGCCGACGGTGATGAATCGGTCCAAAAAAAGAACAACAACAGCCCCGCCCAGCAGAGGGTATTTTTAGGCGGCCGCGCGGGTGGGAAGCGCGAAGCGTGAGCCCATGAGTCAGCGCGATGGCGTCCGATTACTCGCTCTCCAACCCTTTGACTTCCTGGCTCCACTCGCCAGCTCGTTGTTCCTCGGAGTGACCACGCGGGGGGCGCGGAGGACAGGGCGAGCGACGGAACAAGGGGAATGGGGCGGGAGGGGTGGTGTAAGGAGTGGATGGATGTAAGGCATGGGAAAGGAAAGAGGAGGCGGGGGGGAGGGGCAGATAGGATGGGTGAATCGGTAAGTGCGGGATCGACGGCCAAAGTGTGGTGGACGGGTGGGCGAAGTGGCCGGGTAGGGCTGGTTTGGCAGAGACCTTGGAGAGGGGTGGCCGCGGGTCGCGGAGGCAGGGAGAGCGAAATGGAGAAGATGGCGGAGCGGGAGGGATGGGATAAATGGAGCGAGCGGCCCTAGACAGGCAGGGCGGGCGGGTGAGGCTGACAGGGTGGGCGAGACATGCAGAACGGGCAGAGTGTAGCGGGAGCGGGGGTTGGGCGGGCGGGCAGGACAGTTTGGCAGACGTCTCGGTGTGGGCGGTGGCAGCAGGATCGGTGGGAAGGGCTGGGGAGAGTTGGAAGGGCGGTGGGCGGGGGTCATGCAGGGAAGATGCGTGAACGAGGTGCGCGAGGCGGAGAGGGTGAGATGGACGGGTGAGAGGGAAGGGCGGGGCGCGTGGAATGGGCGGGGTGGGGAAGGTGGTCGTGCTGGAGACTTCGAGCGGAGAGAGATTTCCATAGCGCGTGGCATCCGCCCACGCCGTTTCTCAGCCGTCCGTGGGCGCTCCACGTTGCCAGGGCGATGGGCAGGGCGGTGGCGCCCTTCCCCGCGCTGCTCTACGCCCACACTCGCGCTCGTACCCGCGCCGCACGCTGTCCGGAGGGCGCTGAAGGGCATAATGCACTTAGCACAACGCGCCCTTCTAGGGATATAGCCCCGACGCGAACACAACGGGGAATAGGGATTCGAAGATATAATGCTACACTTTGAGTGTGTGTGATATTGGAACAATTTTACCACAGTAGTTCAATTGTTCTCCTTGTTTTCTCAAAAGAAGAAATAGAAATATTCTGAGAATGCGTGAACGTTGCCTTATTGGGTCAGTAGTACGACTTCGCCGGCCAGGTACTGGTGTCCCCCTTGCCGGGGCCTAGTTAAATTCCCATGCATTGGGGGTAAGAGCGACATGAGACGAACATGACGTATTCTCTTTCACCACGACTAGCAAGATCCGCCTGCTTGAGTTTTCTTCGTCACAGCTACCGAATATGGAACGATTTTTAAGGAAAGCTACAACTCTGTTTTTGTGTCGACCGGAACTCGAACCCGGGACGACAGCACGGGAAGCTACTCGTAGTACGCAGCTCATGAGCCATCCCAGAGGCGTATTTTTAGAATGCGCATATGTTTCCATTCCTATGCTGTTAATGCAATTACCTGAAATGTAATTATGAAAAAATGAAATTATTCAATACCAATAGTCAGCAAGATATACATAGATAAATAGAAAACCTCAAAGTTTAAGTCAGTTATGTGAGGGAATAAATCACACTTAAAAATATTATTCAGACAGAGACGACTTAAGTTTTGTAATGTCACGGCTAAACTCGAAAATATGTATGAAAGCAAAACATGGTCTTCAATTGAGCAAACTTTTCAAATAAATTCTGTTAACACTTCACTGATACAAAAACTAACAAACTGAGAGAAAACTATTTTCTCAATACTATATTATAATAGTAAAAAATGAAATGGACATATTCCAAGGAGGAAACAAGTCCCGTACAGCAAGAAAATTTCAAAGAATTTTAGGAATGGTGGAATGCGGCATGGAATCGACACATTAAAATTAACTACTACGGGCAATGAGGAATTTTAGATGATTGGGTGTGAAGAACAAACAAGAAAATGTTGCAACATGCTTCTGGCGCCAGACTCGAGCAGAGCTACCAACGGTTCCAACAAACTTTAGTCCATCAAAACATCTTCAGTAGAACAAGAAATGTAATGTGAAACATACCCCTAACTGCTACAATTATTGGGCGATTCGTCGTAAACTGTTTCCAAATTTCTAATAACATGAGCGTCAGGAAAAAGGTTACGATAATATTTTAACTATTATTACTCTGATAAAAAACTGAATATTATCCCGCTAGCTGGGTCGATGGGTCACGTCAGAAATAATCGCTATTATCTATTAATAGCTGATTACCCGATCTGCCATCTATACAGAATGGCGAGGAATCTGAAAACAGAGATTATTTGATCTAGCTACTTATTAGCTTGAATTGACCAATGAAAATCATTTTATCTTTCTTTCAAGAGAAACTTAATGTTTATTTCCTATCAAATGCAGAAAATTAAAATGAAAAAAAAATTACATTGAGAAACTTTCTTAGTCATGACCTGGTTCGAACCTTATAAGGCAATTCTGGTCTTTGCGTACTCTTGATTGGTGCTACCTCGAAGAAACGCCTTCCCTTCTTTTATTTGAAGCTCCGAAGTCCCGAAGTCCAATTACCACGAATTCACTTTTCTTTGAAAACGAACACCGCCGATTCACCGCTTCGCACCACTCAAATATTTGTTCCAGCTCCACTATATTATGTCTCATGCCCATTCTCACCGTATAAATATCCAGTGCTTTTATGATTACACAGCAAAACAAATCTCTTAGTTCTATCTTCCGTTTATAACAAGAAAATATGCAAAGTCCGGTATCGTTTGTGAACCGCATACATTTATAAGTTCAAGAATGATTAGAGTTCACTCGCGAAAAAACTCCAAGTCTTATTTTGATGCACAGCAAAATATTTGGGACTCGACACGTTCCCCAAATCTTAGAAGTAAATTTTTTGGAAAACCCCGAATATGTCCCTCAAGTCCGATTCTTGCTCTACCACACGAAAATATTTCAAAGTCCCAACACGTATTGTAGACCCCCGAAATTTAGGACCCCCGAAATTTAGGACCCCCGAAGTCCTAACATGCACAAATTAATCTATTCGCGAGCGAACTGCTCACCGTCACAACATGCGACCGAATGAATTTTATCCTCCCTTTTAAAACCCACAATGCCTCGCCTTTCTTTTATTTCGACAAAATGACCAAACTTCCGTTTTCATAATCAGTCGATGCTTCTTCAACCAATCCACAAATCTCTTATATTTCCTCCTACTCACGCCATCACATCCACGGTCAGATTAATGTTTGTTTATCCTGACAACAACCACGACGTCATTACTAAGGCGCCATATTGCTTATTATTTGCCCTAACCATTTCGCCCATTTACGACAAATATTCTGTAATAAAACATGTCCCCATATTGGTATGTCAAATATAAAATTATTTGAATATTTATGAACAATTATACAATTTTGTTTAAAACATAATTAAGGACTCCTATTCGTCAGGATAGGATAGTAAGTCAGTTCATATACGAATAATCTACCGTATTAATCTACCGATCCATGATAATCTACCAAAAATTAACTGCCCCGAGTAACAAATCATTATCCTGCATGGTATTTCGAGCCACTTTTCTTTTCTTCGCGGCACGTGCCTTTTGACGCATTTCCAACGCGCGCCCCAGTGCGTCACCGCTTCACTGCGTCCCAGGCCGACGACGCGACGTCAGCGCTCCCCTCGAGGCGGAAACCCGCGGTGACGAAGACGCGGCTCTCGAGGCGGGAGCACACGGCCAATTTGCGCTCAACGGCGCTAACACGCTAATGATTCGGAGCATCGACGTGGAGGGTTCCATAATTCACAGCCTCGGACCCTCCCTCCACTACGTGATACGCTGATATAGAGGGTGAATCCTCAAGGAAAGGAGTTAACTATGGACTGTTTTGGAAGCACTCCCTCCTACACAGTACCGCGAGTGACATCAGAGCTTAAATAATCGGTCTTTTAAGCTCAAATGACTGCCACTTAGGACACTTATTCGTATATTCAACAGTTATGGTATTTCTTTGCCAGTATTCCTGCGTGAATGTCATTTCTTAAATTATTTTTTAATTCGTCTCGTAACGTCTATTCACAAACGACTCAGTAATGAAAAACATTCACCAAACAGTAATTCCAGGTTAGTCTTTATGTTTATTATTTAAAAATAATTCCATATTTTTCAAATGTCTTTAAAATTAAAAAAACATGTATGTCATTAGTCATTAGCTCCGCAATACATTGTTTTGATAAGAAATATGTCTCGGGGTTGAAATGGATTTTGCAACTCCCTTCCTAAGTCCTCATATAAAGAGTGTCACGTAACACGTAGATTTCTAGACGTGTAAATTTGCTGCTAGTCAATCGTCAATGTGAAAATTGAACAAAATCTGCGAAATTATCCCTCACCAATAGCATTATCTCTCTTTCTTGTTTCAATTTTCGACTTTCTATGACCCGATCTGCCTTCTATTAATATTTTTAAACTTTAAGCTATACTTCTTGAAAACATTATAGTAATGAGAGACAGTGGCCTTGCTTTTATACGACCATGCATTTGCGTCGCCGTTTATCTAATTTTTCATTCTTCATCATGTCACTTGAAGGTTCTTCATATCTTCCGCAGAAACAACATAAATATTCATGAGTAAGCTCAAAGGTGTGCAAGAGTGATAGACACATTAGACAATGCAGAGAAATCTTAAATATGCTTATTTTCTGAAATATTTAAAAATATGAAATGCCATTATTCTAAAGAAGAAAAATTTACAAATATTAAAAGAATAGAATTCAAAAATACTAATTTTATATTTTAAATTAAAACAAAGTGAGAAAATAATGCTCTTTTACAAGTTTTCAGCCATTCAGACATTGTTTACCAAACAATATGAATATGAAAAGATGAATATTCCTGTCATATTTTGACATTAAACCCGAACTTTAGTCCCTTTTAGTAACAGTGAATTTTTAAATTATTGTCCTAATTGGAATGAGAATTTTTACTGCTTTTTGTGACGTTAGATTGATCCGCTCATTAATCAAACGCAGAATTGATTATAAATTATTAAACAATAACACCAAGTGGTCATTACCATTTCCTTCATTTTATCGCTCGTTTCTGAACATACACCTACGTTTCTTATTTCATCGCTCAAATAATTTGTTAGTTCATAGAAAAAAATCAAAGAAGAAAAAGAACATCCTTCATAGAAATTTGAAATAAAATTTTCCTATCACTTTTTGAAAGAGTTTTTTTTTGTAAAAAAAACAACTTTATATTATCTGTCGGTTTCTACGAATTAAGGAAATATTCCCCATTTGATTTTAAGCGAAAAGTATTAAAACCCAAAGGGTACGAAAAAGGAAAGTATTTTTCCCAGATGCATCTCTCAAGCAGAGCTAAGACCTGATTTACAACATTCATTTTTATAGCGGTTGGCGATCATCAAATTGTCAAAATTAGTATACAATATAATAATATATAGTGTATTATTATTTATCGTGAAAGAAAGATTTTAATTAAAATATTATATTTCATTAATTTTGTAGTTGTTATTAACAAATAATAAATATACGTGGAAAATATTTATTACTTCTTTCTGTTACTAAATATATAGACTAGTAAAATGTACTAAAATGCATTGTTTTGCATTTTCTGTTCAAGGCAAGAGGATATGTCTAAACACCTAATTATCTTAAAAACTTAGACCTGAATATATTTTTGTATTTTATTGAATTGATTAGTTAATCAATGTAATTCAATTCATATACCAAGAATCCTTTTCTGGAGATGGATTACACATAAGAAAAATACTTGATTTCTTGACGTATCAGTAAAAATTCATTCCAGGTATCGAAATATTCTCTATGGGAACTGTGTCTCTGAACAACATGGTGTTTTCACGAAACAATACGTCTGTTTTATTTCTTCAACAGGATTGTGTGAACTCTGATGTATCATTTTTACCATGCCTCAAAGGATTTGTTTTCTTTTCTCTCTGAGATAGTGCGTAATCGTTGGTGTTGAATCAAAGCAGTTGCTTGACCGTTGCTCAGCCATGTCCGACAAACGTCTCACTTCGCACTTTGTTTTGCTTTCTACCTCTAACAGTTATTTACGATTCGAATGGTAGAAGTGACATTTTATTTTGGAAGTAGGAAAGATAGCGACCCGAAGCACATAGACCGAGGGCCCAATCCCATGAGCAAATGTATCACTTAATGATACATTAAGGTCAGTAGTGGCCGATGCATTAAGTCGAAAGTATTTTGTTTCCTTTGTTGCATTCACATATTTATCTGAACAAATTCTGTAGTGGCAGCGGAGGTCTTGTGGTAATTCATGATTAAATTATCCCGAATATAAGAGGTATCAACCAAAATAGTAGGCTATATAAATTTACTGTATATAAAATCCAGCCATACACGTTCACGCCATGGGTATAAGTAACAAAGGTCAATGCATTTTGAAAATTTACATTGCTTAATTACACGAATAAATATTAATAAAATATTTAAAATATGAAAACTACAAATACATATTGATTTAAACGTAAGGAAGAAAATAATATTCTACGAACAACCCATGCTCAAATACGTCAAGATCAGTAATAAAAATTGCTTCCGAATAACTTTGAAATAAACAGTAAATATTACAAAAATTCTTTATATTTGCAAACAGGGTCTTGAATAAATTATTGGGAAAACAAATTATTACAATATTTTTTATGCTCTTTAAATAATAGTTTCCTCCATAAAGAGTTAAATTACCGAATGTAAGTCTTATTTCTACAATTCGAGCAATCAAAGTCTTGCACTACAGGTTACGTGAGTACTATGAAAATCAATACTCATCTGCTACTACAAATACACTTTACTGAAAAAAAAATTAAAATGACGAAAATGAAGAATCCTAAGTATGAATGAGCAACTAAATGTTAATCAGAGGGCAGAGAGAAGCAGAGACAGAGAGAAGCAGAGACAGAGAGAGACACACAGAGACAGAGTGAGACAGACTGAGACAGGGACAGAGAGAGAGAGAGAGAGAGACGAAGAAAGAATGGGAGGGGGAAGGAGAAAGAGGGAGATGAAGGGAAGAACGTCTGCCTGGTTCCGCTAGTGATTACATAATTTTAATACACACCACATTCTTAAGCATGACACTGGTCTTGTAGATACTTATCGGTCATGGGTAAATATGATTAATTAAAAATTATTGGATAAAACTCACAATTTAGGTGATCATTCATTTACAAATTTTCAAAAATAATTTACAATTATAATCAATTTCATTTATACTCTTCTTCCCCCACAAATAACTAATTTTTTGTACACATTACTGTTATCAATATTATTTACAATTAATACAGTTATTATTAACTCAAGTTCTTTTTTATAGCTCTCCTCGTATTTTAATTGTTGACTTTTGTAATTTCTTGCATTTTTTCACAGAGAAAATTACTTATGTACACTTAGATAACTATCAAACCTCAATGCTTTAAGAGGTTGGGTTCTTTATTTAATGAAATATTTAATGTTACTATTAATGTTTCAATCCAAAGTTCTTCCTACTGGAAATTTCCCAAGTTCTTGCTAAGCACGTGGAATGCTTCCCGCTGGATTTCATCTTGGCCAACTTCCGAATAGCAGAGCCCATTAGCTTTAGAGCCAACACAGAAACCATGCAACGAATTCTAGCGTCCACTAGATTTCTTCTAGAGCTTCGAAGAAAATGTACAGATATTTTTCCACGGCTACTTTTATTTGTGAAATACGAATGATATAAATCACAGAGGTGAGGTACGGTGACGAAGTAGAACTTGAACATTTATTGCAGAATGATGACGTTAATGTATTCGTCTTACTTTCCGCGTTTATCATTATTTATGGCAACCCCTATAACGCAAAACTGTCCCACCTTTCGGTTTATTGAAGAATCATGGGATTCCGAAGTCTTAATATCAGTACGATATATATTCGAATATTTTGAATTTCAAAAATAGTGCTCCCGGATCCTCCATGCTCTTAAAATATAAAATACTTAACCCAAATTTAGTTTTAATATTTTTATATTGAAGTATAAAATCGGCAAATAAAAGCTGAAAAGAGATAAAATTAACTTGGAAATAGTTATCCCAGGTATTGGGCACTTGGCGGTAACCTGGATTCATTCTGCTCGGACTACATGCTGCCTTTTTAATAATTTTCAATCATAATTGATAATACGTCGAAAATAAATACTCTTCAGGTAACTACACATTTTGAACTTCCAAATTCAAATCTTCACTAGCGACATTAGTACGGATTTCCTTTTCTCCATCCACGCTATTGGCGACTTGCTTCGGCAACGACTCTCGGAAGACATGATGGAGTACTCCCTTATTTCATCATTTCTCTTCAGCGATCATGGAATCATTTAACAAGTCATTGCGCGTCATCATTCTTCCATTTTCCTAATTTTGAAAGATAGATATATTTTTATTGCCATTTGGTAGTACCAAATATGTGAACACGATTTGGCGTTCATGTCACACAGTTCCACTATGTTTAAAAGTTGACACACAAGAAAAAGTGGTTTTATGAAGGGTGTCCATTTGAACTATGAATACCTTGAGATCGAATTGGACGATAAGATAGTCTCTATTGCCAACCTGACCAACAAATAACGTACTTGCTTCTAGGCAAATCCAAAACAAAATATTATAAATTTTCAATATACTTTCTTTTATGAGTTAAACCCCCAGAACTCCTCACCACCAAAAAAACACACACAACACCAAACAGCGACAGCGTTACACGGAAATCTGCCTCTCCCAGTTTTGTTCTACTTAGATTTCTGTTTTTATATATTTGAAGCGGGAAGTAATAAACATGTCACTCGCACGGTTTCGCATATCCTGCTTGGAAAAGCTGAGAGTTCCATTCTCGTTTACATACGAATTCCACACGACATTCTCTGCCGACAAGACATTCCTTCGGCTGGTCTAAAACGCGTCCGCGCAAAAATGAAAAATATGCCGGCGATTCGATGGACGCGTGCCCTGGCGCTCAAATAAAACGAATTTCACGTATTGCTCGAGGATCATAAGCATCACGTGTCCTTCTTTATGAATCTTAACACTTGTAAATGATAAGAAACTGTATCCACTCCACATCGACTTTAAAAAATCATTGCAGTGATCGATTGATTATAATGTGGAATTTTAACGGAGATGAGACCTGCGCCATTATCTTAATAGTACCTTAAGCTAACCGAGTCCTAAATTTAATTCAAAAATTTGGACCCATTTCGGAGAAAATTTTGAAAATGTTGATGCTTCCTGTAAAGCGCCTAAAGCACTGAAATATCAAAATATCCGCTTCAAGCTCAGAGGACCGTGAGTTCCTTTAATTTGATCGAGTAATATCAATTTTGAACGTAATTCACTGAATGTTTTTGGCGCTAGATTTGACCACACACACACACACACACACACACACACACACACACAGACGGTCAGACATTTTGCCGTCTATCCCAATAAAACATATATTCCGACTACACGACGTGATAGAGGAATTAATCTACGTTTTGAATGAACATGATATTCACGTTGAACTATTATTTTAGTATCCGTCGACGTACAGAACAATATTTTGCAATCAGGGCCACATAATTAATATTGAACCAAAACTTCAAAAAACGACGTCGCTATCTGAGACCATGCGGAAGAAACGTTATTACGTTAATCTCAATATCTGACAATATTTTTTTTAATTATTCAAAGAATGAATGTAGTATATTATTAAATGCATGTATTTAATAATTTTGACGTGTAAGAAATCCTCAACTATGTTGCAATTTATTCTGGGCACCGGAACTGACCCCTTCCCCCATTGGTGTTAATGGTAGCAAATCGGATTTGCCTCGTGGGCGGCTGTCCACTGACGCTTTGCCCCTCTCGCGTTCGGCGTGGTTTCGGTTGCCAGCGCGGTGTGAGGGGGTAATTGCTGGCGGCACAACCGGCGCGGCGCGTAGGGTAGCAGCTTGGGAGATGCACGGCACCACGGGGCGCGACGGAGCGGCTCGGCCGGCACTCGGCGGGACGGGGTGAGTCGGGACAGAACGAGACGGGGAAGCAAGGGGCGGAGCAGGAAGGCACGGGGAAGCGCGAGGCGAGGCTGAGCGGGACGGGACGGCATGCGGTGGAAAGGTTTGGGGCGGAACAGGACGAGACGAGGAGGAGCGGGCGGGGCAGGGCGCGGGCAGGGTGCGGCGCGGGGCGAGATGGGGGGGTGGCGTAGGGTGGGAGCGGGGATTGGGCGGGGGAACGGGGCTGGGCGGTGCAGCGCGGGGCGGGGCGGGGCGGCGCGGGCGGCGCGGGCGGCGCGGGCGGCGCGGGCGGCGCGGGGCGGCGCGGGGCGGCGCGGTTCGCCTGCCGACACGAGAACAAAGCGGCGACCGAGGCGCACGGGTAGTGCTGTACCGCCATCCGAAACCAGTAATCGCCGCTCCGGCCGCGTCGGCTGCGAGTCAACTCAGCAGCCCCGCGCTCAAAGGCGTCTTTCTTTCCCTGCAGCCTCGGCAGCGCTCTCTTCGCCATTAACTTCTTTACACTCGGACCGAAAGTCGTTAGTTTCGAGAAGTTCGGAAAGATGTTAATGTAAGAAAATCATTGGAGATATATTTAAAATAAGTTCACAAGAAAATTTACAAATAGATAAAAACGAGTTCCTTCACATTTACAATCAGATTGTAATTTAAACTCCATGGATTCGATTAAATTGTGAATGTTCCTCCAATGCTGAACGCAATCATTATACTTGGAATTCTTCCACAGAAAATAAACAATAATTTTGTTTGTAGAAAAAGTAGTAAAATAAAATAACTAAATTTTATTTTCTAAAATTATAATATGTTCCAACTAGCTTCAATATACCTTGTTCAAAGGAAGTGTGATAAAAGGTTCGTTGTATGGTTCAACATTAAATATTTACTTTAATCTGATTTTCATCCACCACTAACCTACGAAATCACCTCCGCCCGCATTCTTATTATATATGTGTGTGTGTGTGTATATGTATATATATATATATATATACAATATATATATATATATACATATATATTGAGACGAGCTCTGATATGCGCCCCAGCGAGGAAGCAGAACCCCAGGCAAAAACGCCCAAGATAAATCGCGGGTGTTTACCACTTCGTATGTGGCGCGTTGGTACGTCATCATCTGACGTCAGCCGCGGCTGAAGTCGGACGTAACGAGTGGTCGCCAATGATTTCTCGGGGCGATAAGCGCTGGAAAATTAAATCCTGCGATTGGCACGTTGATAGAAAAACGAGGGAACAGTCTCCGAGGGGGGGAAGGGGTTCCCGGGAAACCGGACAGTCGGAGAAAGGCCGCCGGTGAGTTTGATAGAAATCGCAGAACATTCTGAGACAAACCGCCGAACAGTCTGATAGAGATCGCCGAAGGGTCGAGTATACGATCATTACGTCGCAACTACGCCGCATCGCCAAAGCGGAAGGCTGAGGCGACATTCCTGGTGCAACACAGCCAAAGAAGCAAGTTTGTTGGGAACGGAAGACGGGCGTAGAAGCACGGCCGTTCTACAGGACGACCGGAGAAAATTGTACTACTTCACGGGCGAACGGAGGCAGCATCAAGCGAGCCAAGGAGCAGCGCGGACCGGCGAGCGTATAGCGCAGCGAGCTGGGCGAGGCCGAGCGTCACTGCGGCGCGAGCAGCCGTTCGCAGCGATAAGCAGCTGAGGTCGGTCACTGCGTTGGCCGAGGTCCAGGTTACGTGTTCCCCAATCGCCGAAGCGTGAGTACCCGTGCGACATTCAGACCGCGAGGTCGTAATATTTCCAAAGGTGTGATTAAAAAGGTGTAACTAGGAAGTATTCTTGCCGAACGCTTAACACGGAATTCAGTTCGATCCAACATAGTGGAACGAACAGACTGAAAGAACATTTTAGTGCCAAGATCAGTAGGTTTGCATAAACAATTAAATTGCCCGAGTATTGTAATTAGCGGGCAAGATATGATTTTTGAGTATTTAAGGTAGGGAGGTTATTGTTTTTTGCACAAGATGGAGCAAGAACGTTAATCCAGACTTAGGATTATAATTATAATAGAAATAGGATTGCAATTTGTTTATTATAATCTAGTGTGTATGTGTATGTGCCTCTGGAAAAAGGTTAAGAATACATGCCTAATTTTACCAGAGCCATCCAAGTGTTTCATTAGAATTCGATCCGCCCTGATTCTATCCATTGCAAGCTACCCCTTATTTGCCTCTCACAGGCAAGACGAACGAACAACCTGACAGGCCTGGCGTCGGAGCGACAGTAGGCTGCCGCACGGCGCTGGTAACGCCCGAGCGGTGCTTCACACCCTCAGGGCTAACGACCCCTGATCAAAGACCAGGTTGCATTGTGTGCGGCGCGCCGGAGGCCAGTCCACGGCGTATGTGTTCCGTCACAATAAATATATATATATATATATATATATATATATATATATATATATATATATATATATTCAATTAATACTGTTAGAGAAGTTGTTAAATATTATCTTTCCCATTGGTCGTTATTCTGAACAGGTATTTTTCAATCTTCTACATTAATCCAATGGTTTACAAATTATTTTATTTTACCATAAACTATTTCGTTTTGGGGGACATTGCGACACATTCATTGCAGAAGAAACTATGCTTAGAACTAGAATACAAAGCTACATAGATCAACACTAAGCGAATGTCGGGGGAGTATCTAACAAATGGGTCAGGGGTAACGTGCGATATTTCCTTCCTCTTCCTTGTTATATTCCCATCCCTTACACACACACACACACACACACACACACACACACACATACTACTACTCTACCACACATTCCGGGAGACCACCCTGGTTGGAGATACTGTTTTGAGAAGTCCTCGCAAACCGAAATATATGTCAGAGCTGGATGTCGCCATCCATCGGGTAAAGTTGACGCGCTCGAAAACACTAATCAATTAATTAAATCAATGATATTTATTCACTTCAACAGACAGAAGGGCATAGTGGTTTTTGAATAGGTAGTAAAACTTATTATAACAAATTGCTCAAAAGGGAGGTGGTATTTTTTAATATACTTATTTCTGACTTCAACTCACGTGCCGCTTCGTGATATATCCTGTTTGATATTAATACAAATGTGCTTAAAAAGTAAATATTACATTGACAAAGTTGAAAATGGTCAGACGCAACACATTGGACACGCGTGTGTGACGGGATGCCTAATTCAAATCTTTGGGAATCTATAAAAAAAGGTTTATTCTGTTAATACACAGAGAGTTGTACTCATAGAGTTCTTTTTTTTTCTAGCGACATTGAAAATTTATCTCGATTATTATTTTAACAATTAGTAGTTTCTAAAAAATTCTCTCTCATCAATTCGCAGATTTTCCTAATGACAAACGAGAATAATGTGAGGAACCTAAACGAGATCTACTGCCGCCTAATTCCTTTATCTTCTCATCTTCACATGTTTTTCAATTAAAAATATAAGTTACGAATAGTGCAATATCACCCCAACGCATTAACTGAAAATTTATAAAAGCTCTATACACTCTTGTAAACCGTTACTTCGGTGTAAAAGAAAATGCAAAACAAAAGACCTTCAAAACTAGATAAAAAATGAATCCCGCTTTCAACCCAGAGGACAGAAAACCTCCTGAATGTCAGGTCACGATTCAACTTTACGAAATACTCCATTAAACTTTCTGTTGCTTATTATAGAAAACCATCATGTATAAAAACACGAATACTTTAAGCCAATAACTTGTATATTTACCTCGAAAGTATATTTAGAGATCATTAAACCGTGTAAAAAAGAAATTAATGCAATGTAAGTAAGAAAAAAATAATGTCTTTGAAGAGTGTCTAGGAATGTGCGTTTCTTGAATCCATTCTAGAGCCCGAAGGAACATTTTTCCGTATTTCACGTTCAGTTGCGTTACTCTTGCTTTCGTGAGTGACACAGGTTGTAGGACGAGATCAGCTATAGACCAATATGAAATATATCTTACTGCTAATACAACTGACGTATTATTTCAAAATGGAGCAATTTTTTTACGCCTTTTTCACAACTTTCATATAAAAACAATGAAAGAGATGTTTGGTTGAAGAATGGTGGTAAAATAATTTATGGCACTTTAAAGTTAAACAAGATTGAATTAATTAATTAATTAATTAATTAATTAATTGAAACTCTCAAAAGTAATTACAGATAACTATCTATTGCATACAGATATTTTATTTTATAATTGAATTCTAAATATATGTAATCAAAACCGTTCATTAAACCCCAGCATAGAAATAAATACAAAATACAAACAACATTGTCTGCGCGCCTGCAAGTTATTACACGAAACTAATATACTTTCAATAAAATTTTGGTTGTAATTTTCCACAGCAGGCGGTAACAAATAGAAAATTTGTACACAGAAAGTTGAGAAGCGACTGATGCACGTGATTTTTTCTAAACCTGCATTTCAATTGTCAAATGGCCTACTTGAATAACTCCACAAACTGCTTTAAAAGTGAGGTCGGGACGGAAGTAGTATACAGGCGAATTAAACGAATACATTTGCATTTTCTTTCCAAGCGAGTGGCGCCATCAGCTGTCTCCCCTCCGCATTTTCTTCTCTACATCTGCATAACCTCCTTTGTTTCCGCATCGTCAATCTCGAAAATTGTTGAGCTGTCGTGTCTGAAGGCCATGTTATATCACGCGTGTAGATTTTCCTTATCATCCATGAATTTTTATTATTTTCCACATAAGTTTTCCCAGCGTTGGTAATGAAGTCTAAAGTATTGCTTAATCACCCAAACAATTCCTTTTCATCAACCGACTTGCAGTTTGAAACTTCGTCTCTTTGTACAATTTATAAAATGTTTACTTACAAAATACATGTAAAACGAATATAACCAATAAACCACACGAATGCTCTACGACACCGTAAATATCCATATGAATATATATATAAAAGAAAGTCGTGTTAGTTACACTATTTATAACTCAAGAACGGCTGTACCGATTTGGCTGAAAATTGGTGAGCAGGAAGCTTAGAGCCAGGAAACGCACATAGGATACTGTTTTTCCCGTTCGACAGCGTTCCTGTGTGAGAACGCACGTTTTTGCACGTTTTCGCACGTTTTCGCGTGATTTCGCATGTTAGCGGTCATTGTTGCCTGTTGTAACGCCGCTCTGATAACAGAAGGCGATAATGATAGCCGCCTTTCGTTCGCCGTTATATCTATATATAGTCGTGTTAGTTTCACTATTTATAACTCAAGAACGGCTGTACCGATTTGGTGAGCAGGAAGCTTAGAGTCAGGACATATGATACTGTTTATCCCGTTCGACAGCGGTCCTGTGTGAGACCGCACGTTTTTTGCACGTTTTCGCACGTTTTTCGTGTTTTTTTTTTTTCGCGGGTTTTCGCACGTTTTCACGCGTTATCGCACGTTTTCACGCGTTTTCGTATGTTTTCGAGCCTTTTCGCCTACGTTTTATGTGCAGAAGCGTTCTGCAGCGGAGAACAAGCAAGCAATCAAGCAAAGATACAAATGATGCTAATAAAAGCGTGTTAAAAAGTGAAGTGAAGTATAATTAACAATGCCGCGACCAAGACAATCAAATCTTTCCCGACAAAGCCGTAATGCAAGAAGGATACGAAACATTGCTAAAGATGGGGCCGGCTGTTAAGGCGGAACAGAGTTCGCCGGGTCAGCTAGTATGTCATAAAAAAAATTCGGATTAATTTAATTAGAGGAGTAGTTCCAAATTTGTGGCGTATATTCAGAAACATTTCCCATGTTTAACAGTAAATCGCGTGAATAATACGAAAACGGATAAAAAATGATCTCACGCGATTCTAAATAACCAAAAACTGCGTCGTGTAGTACATCTTCGCAAGTCATAAGTAACGTTTTAGCGAAGTTCAAAAATGCATGTTGCAGCTCATGCATAGTGGAGGATGCGTCGCTGATGCGCCGCAGATACTCCATCATTCATTCGCACGTGACTGAAAGCGATCGATGGACCGTATCCTATTTCTGGAAGAGGGGCCCTCCGCCGGCGCATATTTCTACCTTTCCCCGAGAGCTGTGGAAGCCTGCGGCCCCCGCGAGCCCCGGGCACTTTGGCTCTGGGCCACGTCCGCTCCCCGCCGCCGCCGGAGGGGGCGAGGGGGGCTGTCTTTGCTGCGGAGCCCGCAGTGGCGGCGCACAGTGGCTCAGGACGAGCAAAATGCGGTAATCATTCAATACCTGCGACAGCGTGTGGCAGGACGCGAGTACTCTTTTGACAAACGGTTAACACATTACTGTCCTTGTATAAACTATATGGAGGTACTCGGGAGTCCAGTTAATAAATTACAATATAATGACGGTGTATAGCTAATAATTTTGTATGACATATCGAATTTTAGATGTCCTTTAGCTCAAATTCACCAAGTATTGTAATTGGGGAAACAAATTCGATTTGTAAAAATCATTAAGGGGAGTTCTACGCAGAAATCATATATGACGCATGGTACGAACAATTCATTCGCATCACGTATGATTTCTTCGGACAATTGAAATATGCGTATTCAATTACGAAGAAACACTTTAGTGAGTGAGTTAATTTTGATTCCGGACGCTACAACTGCGTAGATCATTATTCCCATACGTATAGTGCTTGTTATATTCCAGAAGGTGGCGATATTCCCCCATAGCTGAAATATGAGAACTGTCGCCACACTACACCTCCGCTTGCGGGATTTTCCCCATTCGCCCAATGAGGCACTGTCTTAGCCGGGATAATTTATAAGCTCTCGGCTGATCTCCCGATGTATAGTGATTTAGTGCTCGTAACTTTGTACGTGTGTAAAGGGAAAGGAGATGAAAAGGAAGAAGAAGGAAAGATCGCGCACGGTCCGTGATCCATTTGCAAGGGTAATGCTACGGCGTTCACCTTTTTCTCAGAGAAATCACTCACCAAGGGAAACCTACCTAGCAAAGCATCCGTCACCGTAGGGACTCGAACTCTAGGATCTCCCAGTCAACGACGCTGGAGAGGAAACGGCGTTGGCGCTGACAGTTACATGAGAGGACATGTCATATCTTTATTTTACATAGCTTCTGAAATTTTGCGTTGGCTGTACTCAACGATAGGTTATGTTAATTGTGGAGACCGAAGGACGAAACCTCGCCGTCGACTTGGAAATGCGAGAGCGATGCGTGTCATAACCGCATTATCTAATTGGCGATTGATTGGCTTCGCTAACTTAACTCAACCACCTTAACGCGTACAATATTGTGAAACAACATAGCGCACTTCACACTATGTTCCATTTATCAATTATTTTTAGTGGCTATTCAAAATTACTCGTTTACTGACCTTAAAGGCGAAAGGACGAGGAACGTTTCCCAAGTGCAGGGTGTCGCAGGATACATAAAATCTTACGGAGAATCCTACAAAAGTTTTAAAGCGTCAAACGATGGTTTAATAATGAATTTAGGCATGTACAAGCCCAATCACCCCGCTAAGTACGAGCGTCCGCGAGATATGCTGTGGTAGGTACCGGACAACCACGTCAAAAGTCTCTAAGTGTTAAACAACACCGCAACCCAACCAAATGGCTTCTGTCTCGTGTGACCTCTATATTTTGACGTTACAGACTAGACAAGGGTGTCCGTGAGACTAAGGCTGGCTGCGCTCTACAGCACTCTGTCCAAAGGGGCGGTTTCGAGATACACGTTCGACGTATACATTTACACCCTGTTGGTGTAGTGAGCTTGTGATGTAGTTGGCTTGTGTTGTAATTCACTAGTGTTGTAGTGAGCTCGTGTTGTAATTTGCTAGTGTTGTTGTTGACTTGTGTTGTAAGCAGGCTTGTGTTTTAGTTGGCTTGTCCTATAGGTGGTCCAATATTACTTACATATTCCATCATAACAACATCGCATTGTGGATCTATCTCTGTTTATCACGCTACCAATCTTCATACAGTCGAAGGCAAAGGAAAAACTTCACTGTGATTACCTACCCAGCAAAGGAGAGGATGTGAAAGCATCAGCCTCCTCCCTGCGCTGAGAAATAAAGATGATGCTCATCATCAACAGAGTGAAAACCTGGTTTGCATACGTAGTTGTCTGTACCTTTTCAACAGAGTGTGGTAAATCTTCTAACATATTTATTAAAATATCACGGAGAAACTGCATTCAAATTTTAAAACGTTAATAAATGACTTCATAGTAATTAGTCATAGGTTGGAATTCCAACGAATTCGACACCAGCTAAGTAGCTGGTTCTGACGACGTTTCTGACAGACAGAGAACTCTTAGCGGTCAGCTGATCGGACCTTTCTGCGATTTCTTCCAGCCCATTCCAGACGGATGCGGAGGAATGGGTAAAGGACCGCGCGTGCTAATTCATCCTGATTCTACTTCCATTCTTAGGATTGGCGGATCCTCCATTCTCACATGGCTCATCTCCAAAGAATGACTGTAATTATTGCAAGTTCTCCGATGAAAGACCAAGACTCGCATAAGTGTCTTCATGGGTTTTAAACGCTGCAGAATTCAATTTCATCTAGGTTTCAATTTCAAAATGTCGATCAAATATTTTAGTAAAAAACTAAAAACTAGTTTAATGTGAAAAGAAATGATATTACATGGTTTTCAGTTTCGAAATTCCATTAACTATATTAAAATTTTAATGTTCAAAGTGGCATATCAGTACCGTTCGACAGAAGAAAATGTAAAGAAAATTAAATAACAAAGTATGGCAATTTCCTTTTTTTTCTTCATGTAAACATTAAAATGACTACAGTAAAGCCTCCTCTAAAAGAGATCTGTAATAGCATTTCGTAATAAAGAGCGTCATAAAAATTATGAGAGTGGGTAATATTTAAAAGAAATCGCACACGGTTTCGTCGGCAAGGGCACTGCGCAGGGGTTGTGAACTCGTTACAGAGGCAATAGTGACGTGGTAACCAATAGTAAATCACCATGGGGTTTCATTTAATTAATTTCAATGATACTTCTTTAGTTCATAAATGAACATCAGCACTTGGTCGCCAACAACTTCGAAATTAAGATTATCCTTATTTATTGTTTATTTCCTAATTATATTCCACTGCTGCTAGCGAAAACGAAACCTGGCAAAAGGAGGTTGCAACAAAGCATGGCTCTGTCTTTCAACTCCCACTTAATTTTGCTAAAGACGTTTGGTCCGATCATTAGAAAGTTCGTTGATTTCCTATTATTGCGTGATAGAAAATTTATTGTCCAGTTTTAATTTTGTATGACCCACTTAGCCGTTAGGATACAGCCAGACTGCAATTTTTCCCGATATCGTCCGCGGAATTTTGTTTGAAAGTGGCGCAGTTTCGTTTCGCCGTTTCGTTCATTCTGAGCCACTGCGGCGGTGGCGGCGGCGGCGGCGGCGCGGGCGGGGTGCGGGGCGGAGCGGGAGGTCCGCCTTCACGCCCGGGGTCGCGGCGTAGCGTGCGCACGACCATAGCGTGGACCGATCAATACGGCCCCGCAGCATCTCCTCCTCCACCCCGGGCCCTGCCGCCGCTGGCGCTCCATCTGCCTCCGGCACCGCCGTCGCCGCTGCACCGCGGCGCGGCGCGGGCAGGCGTCGTGGGCGCGCGCTGGCGTGACATTTGGCAAAGGTAGGGATGCCAACCGTCCTCCATCTGGTAGGACCGTCCTCCATTGACGTCCATTGTCCTCTAGTCCTGCTTTATATTTTAAATATCCTTTTGGTAATTTTTTAACATTTGTTGTCATTTATTTTATCGCATGACTAATATCTCCTACGTTGTATCGTTTATTTTTAACTTGGAACAGAAAACAATAATATCCTTTCTCTGAACGCTGACACATGTATGCATGATAGTGTGTCTGTCTCAGGACTTAAATAAAAAAGAGACGCTTAGATCATCTTCATCTGCATTTTGTGAACGCATTTTCACTTCAGTCGCAAGTGAAGATACGAAAGAAATAAAAATGATGTTAGTCTCAATTAAATATTTATAAAAAGAAATGTGTTGATGCGTTTTTGGGTGGGGGACTTAGTGAGTGTCCTCCCGTTTACATGAGCATTGTAGGCAATCCTAGGCAAAGGGGAGATGCTCGCGCTGCGCCAACACGACGCTATCAATCCTGCCGACACCGTCGTTATCCAATGTGGAGAGTCACGAATGGTAAATGGTAATTTTGTGACAAGCCGCTATGCGAGCGCAACATTCTTATCGGCCGAGGTGATTCAGTGTGTTAATTGATGTCACTACAATACCTCTGACCGGGAGGTTCTAGGATTCGAGATTTTTCGGTACTAGATACATAACTAGGACGAATTCAGACGTTGTCTGGAGGGGAATTCTAGCGGCCGACTGTTCTGATCGGTAGTTTTACGAGGTTTCTTCGATCAACACCAAGCAAATGTCGGAACAGTACCCTAGTAAACGGGTTACGGATCGCACGATCTTTCCTTCGATCTCTTCCTTGTCTCATCATGACCCCTCACACACACTTACACTTACGTACACTACCCTACCACACATGTCGGGAGAGCAGGCGGGAAAATAGAACTTATTATGGCTCGCGCGGTGACTGCTGGGAGATACCTGGTTGAGGGAAACCCCGAAAACTGACATGTAGGCCGTTCGCGGATCTCACCAACAATCTAGAACGATCACCGTCACCCTTAGCAGTAAGGTGAAGACGGTGAGTTACCGATTGCATTGGCTCGACTTCCCTCAACCCTTGATCCTACTCCTCTCTTTCCCCTTTCTAGTAATGTACTCTATCCACCTATTTATCGCTATCTACCTATTTCTGCCTTCTTGTCTCTCTATTTAGATACTTATATGAATAAGTAGCTCTTCCATGTACTTTGTTTATTATTTAATTTATCATACCCCTCCTTCCAAAGTTAACTAAAAATCGAGTCACCCAATATCCTGAAGTGACACTACTCCCTAGGAATACGCAAAGTAAGTCAGCTTCTGAAAGAGGTTCATCACAATTTCTAACATCATACTTCACCATTGAGTAGAGAAATCAAGATAACAAATATGCCCCTACAAGAAGAGTTTTTGTTCTCAATAACATCCTTTCTGCACTTAAATCTCCAATGGTAACCCTTTTGTCGATTTCTCGCTGCAACGTCTCAGATCGCGTGGTGCTAGGGCTCGAGACCACAGGTGGTGGATTTTCGACACTAGCTAGCAAGCCAACGTGTAGGTCGGAGACGGATCTCACTTTTCAGCTAAGAAGGAACACGGACGCTTTTCAGCTATAACATCCTGTATATTCACAGGACTAATTATCAAAGTAGTTGTCGCGCTCGGAAATCATTAATACAAATACTCAACTAGCCATTCCCCTCCAATGATCGTTCAGCTTTCCCTTCCATCTTTCATCCCCGCAAACGAAAGAAGAAGAGCAAGTACAGTGCTTCAGCTATACTTGGGTTTTCGTAACGTGGCCGATGCCATTAGGTCATTTTTACCCCTCCCGCCTAATAAAATGAATCTTTTTAATTAATTCGCCATCTTCTGCTTATTAAGATTGCAACTCCTGACGCAGCTCTTTCATTGATATCAACACCACTATATATAAGAGCATAATCATCTAAATCCATTGAGCCTTTAGCTTTCTTCTTTGTTTCTGTTAACATGGCTATATCCACAAATTTTTCTTTCATTATATTGATTATACGTTGTTCTTTTCCTTTTAACGATCTAACATTCCAAGTCATTATCTGTAAATGTTCCGCTAAACCGCTATCATATCCTTTTCGTTGCCTTGTCGTATATGGGGCGTCCGGTTGTACTTGTTGCGATCTGTGAGAAATTTTAATTTTTGCCTGATAGGGTTTCTAGCCCATATGCAGGTTAGTTTGGTGATGGGTATGCCATCTCACTGCCTCCAAACTTGCAGGGCAATTTTTCGGGTTGCTCACCCTAGGTGCATCGCCTTCACTACGGCTTTGATTTGCATCTACCCAGGACATCTTCGCCATGTTTTTCACGCTAACGATGTTTTTGCAGATTCTTCTAGAGATTTCTTTTTGAAGTCCTCTTCTTGGCGTTTAGGTCCTCTTCTGGAGTACTTCTTCGTCTCACCCCTATCCTTTGACCTGTCCGGCAAGGGAGGCCCTACCAGTAGCTACGCTACCGCCGGCATAGCTCTCGGGGTCATGGGGGTACTCAAGCTCCGCCACCAACGACAAGGTGACACTAACAAGATATATTACAAAAAGCAACTCATGAACTGCAGCGGATAATGTCAGAATATAATCTGGAAATATCGGACACCAAAACGAAAGTGATGGCATTCCAAGGACGATACCCGGTACGCTCAAAAATTGTAGTAAATAATAAAACTGTAGAACAGATACAGCACTTCACATTCCTGGGAGCAGACATATCATTTTATGGCGAAATCGACATAAATAAGAAAATAGAACGATTCAATCAAATGAATGGTACCATAAGAAGAACACTCAGTTCAAAAGTGAGAAGAGACACTCTCATCAAATTTTATAAAGTTATGTCAATACCAACTTGCTTATATGGGAGTGAAGTGTGGACAATGACAAAAAAAGATATCTCGAGACTGCAAGCAGCAGAAATGAGATTTCTTAGAGCGGTAGCGGGATATAGTCTCCTAGATAGACAAAGGAACACAAAAATCCGAAATGAGCTAAATGTAGAATATCTCATAGAGAAAGTCACTAACTACAGACTCTCTTGGCAAGAACATCTGTTGCGAATGAACAACGACCGCATTCCTAAACAAATGGCAAATTATCAACCAAGAGGAAAGAGAAACATAGGACGTCCAAGAATGCGTTGGAAGGACCAGTACTAAGCGACGTAACAGGCATCATGCCTAAATACTTGAAGATAAGAAGAAGAAGAAGAAGAAGAAGAAGAAGAGAATTAATTCGCGAACGTCCTTCTCAACGAGCCTCATGGCCTCAAACATATGCTTATCCCTGTTGTAAAGATTCATTTTATACGGCAGGAGGAGTAAAAATGACTTAATGTCATCGGCCACGTTACGAAAAGCCAAGTATAGTCGCGAGGGCATCTCGGTGTACATCATCAGCGATTCCCTTTTCTGAAACGACCACGACACCTCTCCAAAAATAGCAGCAACGCACCATGACATCAAAGGCGACAATAACAACACTGTGGAGACCATAAGTCACCTATAATCACAATAACTCGACGTGATCAGGAAAAGCTGTGATCGGAGCAGTCGACCTGCGTTCTCATCCCCGCAGGGGCAAGGGTGTTTAATTGATTGTTTCATGGCACATGACAACTGCTACAGTCAATTCACCAGTTAGTGTTTTGAATTTTTTATTCCTTGAAGATGCTGGGTTCTTCTATCCTGCTTGGTGGGATCCGGCCCCAACCTACACATCGTCTTGCATCCGCCAGCGGAGCACCGCCCGAACTCGGGCCGAGTTCTAAGCCCCCGGCGAGTGTGGTAGTGTAGTGCATGTAAGAGTGTGTGTATAAGTGGAGACGATAAAACAAGGAAGAGGAAGGAAAGATCACGCGCAGTCCACGGCCCGTTTCTTAGAGGGTTGCTCCGGCATTCGCCTAGTATTGATAGGAGAAGCCACGAAAAACTACTTATTAGAGCAATCGGCCGCTAGAATTCTCCTCCACACTAGGGCTGAATTCGACCTAGCTATATATTGAAACCTCGCCCAAGTTAGGGCCCAGAGATGGCTGGATTTGAGCAAGACTCTGCCGGTGCAAGGGTGTGTAATGCGTGGAGCAAATGTATATCACGAGATAGAACTCGCAATTTTCAAGATATCGGCGCTCTCGGTTGTCGCGTTACCGAAACGACCGCAGCTAGCGGTGCTGATGCAAACTAAAATAATCAATACCTTAAGTTTATCAGGTTATTTACCGGCATTAGAGAGGACAAAGCGCCCGATCGCACCATGCCCACGACACTAATTAGACCTTCCTTTAAACGAAGTCACTGCGACAGCCAGCATCCCTCTCTCTCGCACTCCGGGGTGTCTATTTTATTTATCTATCTATATATTTTAAAAAAGTAAGGTATTCTGCCATGTCTTCGTTTAGAGCTTCTACTGAACCGATTGTAGTATTTTTTCCTTTAAATAAAAGAATGTGATCCCTAGATATCTTATCATATATTGTTTGTGTTGATTCACCAACATTTATGGTGTAAATTAATTAATTAATTAAATCATTATTTAATAGTACGTTTATCAATAGTCAATTGTTTTTTTCCTAAGAGCGGCTGCTTCATGGTGGCGCTACTTGATGCTTTATTTTGATTGTTGAGATTTGTTTACAATTCTCAGTGAGTTTTGCTCGGTTGTACTGAAGCATAGAGTAAGCATTAGTCTATGACTGAAGTAGTGAAGTTGTCACAGGTTATGTCGAAGTCCGAATCCTTGCCAACGCGCCCCAAAAGACGCAAACGTAGATTAACTGGACGCAGGGAAAAAGAAAGTCAGCGTAGGTGTCGTGATAGTGAGGTCATTTCATTTTCTGTTCGGTCGTTGTCTATAAAATTTCAGTTTTGATCTGATTTGTACTTCCCATGTGAGAGAAATTCTGCAAACCAGTTTACTCTGTATTGCTTAAATGGGAAAATACAAGTAAGTTAACCTGTGAGCAATATGCCAGAGGAAATCAAAGAGTTGCATATAGGAGATGACCCATCGAAAACTTTAGAAATAATAACCGTCAGTATAATAGTGCTCTTTCTTTTGTGTAATTTGTTGCTAATATTACATTGCCACCTGGTCATGGGCCATACGTGTTCAAAATTTTGGAAACTCCACATCACAGAATATCTTCGGTATACCCTAAAGATCCAAACAATGCAACGTATTGTAAATCATCTCGATCAGGTTTTTCGTCCAGTTTCCCTGATCCATTGAGCAAATGCTGAGATGGCCCCTTGTTTTGCTTCTGGACATAAATGTAACTTCATTTTCTGTGCACGTCTTCTAGAATTCAGTGGGAAATTATTCAAATTATCGTTTCCATGTTGTCGCGGCAGGAAGTAATGAGAGCCAAAATTTATTGCTTATTTATCTTTGAAAATAGATTTGACATGGGAGTTTGTTTTTTTTCTCCGTTTCAAAATTCAAAATTTATTGCTTATTTATCCTTGAAAATAGATTTTATTACATGGGAGTTTTTGGTTTTCTTCTCCCTTTCAAAATTCAAAATTTAAGTAGTATATGACTTAGTGTAGGGATCACAGAATTTTGAAAATGTGCACACAATTCACTTTTCCCCATAGCACGTCATACGAGGTTTCTAACTGTTTTCTTGACGTAAAATAAATAAATAAATAAGTAATGTACATGTATTGTATGTGAAATGTTTGTAATGAGCTGTTGATACTGTCACTTGATGAATATGATTACTACGTCGAATGTTATAGTTATAGACATCGGCGTCTTCTGAAAATATATTCCCACCCAAGCAAGTCCTTTTCGACAAAAACCACTGATTCGTAAATCACCAGACAAGGCAATGGTAAAATTCTTAGTTTACAAGAATCATGTGGGTGGGATTTGGTTATTTTTTTGTAATCTTAAAAGTCTGGGAGCTATAAGATGTATTTCTCCATAATTACGCCATATCTCAGGCGGGAATGAACATTCGCGAAAAATACACAACGAACAGGAATGTTCATTCCCGCCTGAGATATGGCATAATATTCTGGGGAAATACATCTTATAGCTCCCACACTTTTAGATTACAAAAACGAATTGTACGAATAATAACCAAATCCCACCCACGTGATTCATGTAAGCCTCTCTTCATTAATCTAGGAATTCTACCATTACCGTGTCTACTTATTTACGAATCAGTGGTTTTTGTAAAAAATGACTTGCTCAAGGGCGGGAATATATTTTCAGAAAATGCCGAAGTCTATTACTATAACACTCGACGTAGAAATCATATTCATCAGGTGACAGTATCAACAGCTCATTACAAAAAATTCACATACAATACATGTACATTATTTTACAACACTTTGCCAGATGACATTAAACGATTAAATTCAATAGAAAAGTTTAAATCCCAAGTGAAATCGTTTCTGCTGCATAACTGTTTCTATACAATTGGAGACTATACTGAGCATCACAAGAAAAGGAACATTAATTTTAACAATGATACATAATGCATTATTTACCATTTGGACTGTATAAATGAGTATAAACAACCTGTAACAACTATTGTACTACAGCTTCCGGGTCAATGACCCCATCTCGATCAGGTTTTTCGTCCAGTTTCCTGATCCATTGAGCAAATGCTGAGATGGCCCTTGTTTTGCTTCTGGACATAAATGTAACTTCATTTTCTGTGCACGTCTTCTAGAATTCAGTGGGAAATACAATTATTCAAATTATCGTTTCCATGTTGTCGCGGCAGGAAGTAATAAGAGCCAAAATTTATTGCTTATTTATCTTTGAAAATAGATTTTATTACATGGGAGTTTTTTTATTGTTTTTTTCTCCCTTTCAAAATTCAAAATTTATTGCTTATTTATCCTTGAAAATAGATTTTGTTACATGGGAGTTTTTTGTTTTTTTTCTCCCTTTCAAAATTCAAAATTTATTGCTTGTTTATCCTTGAAAATAGATTTTATTACATGGGAGTTTTTTGTTTTTTTCTCCTTTCAAAATTCAAAATTTAAGTAGTATATGACTTAGTGTAGACTTAGTGTAGGATCACAGAATTTTGAAAATGTGCACACAATTCACTTTTCCCCATAGCACGTCATACGTAGTTTTTAACTGTTTTTTTTTTTTGACGTAAAATAAATAAATAAATAAAAAATAAATAAACAGTATGAAAGCTGATCGAATTTGAAAAAATTCTGAACGTGTAGCATAATGAAATTAATTTTGTGTTCAATTCATTTAAATGGGCGTTCCACTTGAGGTTTCACTAAATTGAGAGGCTTTAAATTGTGTTGTCTTAACTTCAGTCAACAGTATACCGTTCATTTTCAATGGAGTACAGAATTGTTTATTTGAAATGGAAATCTGCATTAAAACCTTTTTCTTTTCGTTTACTATTAATTTGTTATTTCGAAACCAATATGAAACATCTGATATTGTACTATTTACGGTTTCTTTATTGCAAAGAATATTCGTATCATCCGCAAAGAGAACTGTTCCGTTTCGAATCGTAGAGGAAATATTCCCTTCTCATCAGCTCGATTGTGACTGCAGTCCCTTTAAGAACACTGTCCAAAATGAGACGTTGGTGACTATGTAGGGGTAACTTATCTTGGCTCTCTTGAAAACTATGGAATTACTGATAATTTAGACAACAGAATACATAGTAGTTAACCATTCGTCAGAATTTCAAGGAAATAACATTTGCAAGATTTCAACCCTTAATTCTACCGAAAAACTATTTACGCCATAGCCGTGTGTACTATCATCGTCAAACACTGTAAATTGTGACCACTCCTTTCAAAACTCCCCCCAAAAAGACAGAAATTTATTAGCTTCTCACCCCCCCCCCATGGAGATGCACCGATTTTCCGTTTCCGTGAAAGTATAAAAACATCCCAAGAGTAATTTATGCCCAGAAGGATGCACATTATTGCAAATAACACACATCCCAATTACTATCACATATTATTACGCAATAACCACCATTTTCATATCAAGTTTTTCATACATTCTTCGTGCGTCCCTAAGCTCTATATGCTCGTTTATTTATTTCAGTTTAAGTGCCCTTAAACTTCAAAGTCGTTGAGATAATAACGATGATGGAGTGAATGGTGATGAAGCAATGGTAAAATGGGAGTCAGGGAAACATGAAACTCCAGAGGAAACCTCCCGAGAGACGTCACTTTAAACACTACAAATTCTACAATTATTGGCCAAGGATGGAACCCGGGCCACCGCGGTAGAAGGCGAATGAGCTATTGTCCGAATAATATTTCTCTACTTGACAGCTGGGGTGGGGGTAGAACGATGTTGCCACTTACTAGGACGGCAGACACGTGGTCGTTTGGTCGTTCTCGCATCAGATCACGGCAGTATCAAGAATCAAATTGCGATAATAACACAGAACAGTAGACGGCACAGAACCATACACACAATGTATAACCAAATAATGGTGCTCTTCAATTTACAGTAGCTTTGAGGTGTAATATTTCATTTTTCCCAATAAATATCGCCAACTCTGCAGTGACATGAACAGAATTTGAAGCCTCTGATTAGATAAGGGAATCACTCTCCCCAGTCAGCCGCTAGCTGGCAAGTAGAAATAACATTCGAACAATAGGTACCCCCCGAAAATGGTAGAAAGAGAAGCAGGGAAAACGGGAGAACCGTGAGGAAATCTGCCGCAAGCTCGTTTTGTCCAACTCATGGGTCTGCAACATTGGTGGTTCGGGGATCGAACATGCACCGCAGTGGTGGAAGGCGTTTGCGACCACCACGAGTCCAACAAATTAGCCTACTTGCCAAAAATATCATCACATCCTTGGCAGCAATGCCATGGGCTCCCCACATGCGGGAAATAGAGTTTCTCCGTAGCGTGGCGAAAAATGTTATTAGGTAACCATGTCACCTGTAATGTTTGAAGTGTAAAAATAGATTATGTACGTTTACTTCTAAATTAAAGTACAGTAGACTCTAGTTATAGTGAACTCGGATGTAATGAACTCTCGGTTATAGCGAACTTAAGTCACTGGTCTCGTTTCATTTACATTACAAATAAGCACAAGAAGATTCGGTTACAGTGAACTCTGAACCTAGGCTGTAGTAAACACAGGAAATATGTCTTGGAAATTAATTCCCTCATGGAAAAAAATATATCTCCTCATTGCCATAAAGTCCGACACTAGGGATCTGGGAAAAAATATTGTCGGCCAAAAATCGTAATCGAAGAAGTCTTCCAGGAGGTGGAGGTAGCAGACCCGGAATGGAGACCTTTCTGGTGATCTTGTGCCACTCACTTTCACTGCGGAAACTAAGGCCGTGTCCTGGGTGGTCTATAACAGGCTAGGGCGATGCGCGACTGCTTGCTTTAGTTTCAAGCTTCCCACCCGCCAATAATCTATATGCATAGTAATTATATTATTAAATAAAAATAAGAACGTATTATACAGATTAAGGTCGCCAAAATGATGTTGCATCGTGAGAATATTGTTAGCAGCACACTCTGCTGATACAATTGGGAACAACTGGTTTAATGAGCGACGTAAGTCACGTGATTATATTCTCTAATTCTGATAGAGTGGCGTTTTTGCCGTCGTTTTAACGTAGTGGAGTTTGTGCATACGCAGAAGCTCAAAGTAGGTTAGCAGAGTTTACTCTAAGATGCTTCACACTGTGCAAAAGCTATCGAGGCTGATTCCTCATAGACCGCCTGCAGCCCGACGACGCCTGCGCCGCGGCATTAAACAGTCGCAGGACAATTAACACAATAATCACTGACACGAAAATATAGCAAGTCCATTCACAAGATTGCCACGTCAGAATCGTTGACAACGTAAATTTCTCTTCCTTTTCCGCGGTTAGTCTGTGTTGCGGCGGTGTCCGCAACACCAAAAAGCGCGCCGCGGAGTCGGCATGCCGTGACGTCAGCGAGCGTGAACTGGGCAGCCGAGCAAAGAAGGAGCCGGCCAATGAGGACGGAACGGCCGGCGCGCGAAGCCTCTACGAGGAGACGAGTCTTCGACGCGCAGCAAGATAAAACGGGCAGCCGCCAGGGTAGCGGCAGAACAGTATACCGCGTGTAATTTGAGCGTTGATTGTGTTGAGTACAGTGATTGTAACCCGGCAGTGTACTAGGCGATTTCTTCTGATTAACTGTGGTGAACTCGGCTTTGAACTTGGACTTCTACGGAACATCTGGTGACTCGACTATGTTATATAGGTTTACTCTCTTTGAATTTTTGGTGAAACTTTTTGTAAAGCCAGCGAAGCTGTAATAAAAATCTTGTTATTGTTAATTTGCTGATTTTCATACATAACAGTCTGAGTGATACTTAAGTGGTTGAGGGCGATGTACATGATATATCTACCCGACCGCTCCGCGCATGAATGGAAAGCATTGTTTGTATGAGTGTGTAGATAATATGCTAAATAAACTTTGCAGTTTTCTACCATTTATAAGAAACCTTCGACACACAACCTTGTGGGTGTGCGACTGCTGGATTGGGAAATAATCCACTCTGGGTTGCGACAAACGGATTTCAGACGAAACTATGTATAGTCGGTAGTAAAGTTCGGTATAAAGCAACTCATGTGTACGTGCATCCTACAACAAACATTACCCTGCTAAACACTTTGTCATCGACCGTAATTCGGAAATGATGCTTCCTAATGCCTTATAACCTCCGTGCCCTCGAAGGGAAACGGGTTGCTAGTATGTTTCTCGCGCAGTTGTTTGCATAAAAAGTTAATTCTCAAGCTTCTATTTTAATATTATAACCACTAAACCATTCATTTCGAAACCGTACATATCAGCTCCCGTCAGCTGTAGTGATGGAAAATTTTACTCATTTCAAAATTTTTTAAAACATAAAAAAATTTTTAAAGTCATAAAGTTTCTCGAAAACTCAAGAGTTTTCTGTTTAAATTGAGAGCTCTAAATCTATCACGCTATTAATACACATTTCTAGCTATTTGTGAACACTAGTCCATTTGCAAGTTAAAGTACTTAAAATGACTTCAAATGAAGTTTTTCGAAAACTCAAATATTTTCTGTGAATAAGAGCTTCAAATGTCGCATTACAGCAACGCTCCAAATTTTTCAATAAAAATTGCCATTTACGACGAGGTTTCACTCTTCTTTAATATTCCTTAAGTAATATTTCGGTTCTATTATTAGGACAACGAACAATTGAGAAAATTAAAAAAAAATGCTTTGGGCAGCAGCTGGCAAGAGGATGGAACAAGACCGCACGTCTATCCCCACCATGAGAATTAGAAAACTTTCCTACCAGAAAGTTTCTGCCATTCTGTGGCATCACTAGTTTTTCAAAACGTCCAACCGTCTGTGAATACCACTGGCGCATATACCCCACGTAGGATTTTTTCCAAAATGGATATTCCCCAGTCCATCTCGCTCGATTCAAGGCACTGCAATTTTGAACTATCTAAAATTTGGAGATGTCTTACATGAAGCATTTTCAAAATACATTTTCAAAATTTTCCCAAAAACGGCTCCAATTTTTTTTCTTTAAATTTCTTTTAAAAATAGAGTAAAGTATACTTATAAAAGTGCCACAGGTCCAATTTTCACGATAAACTCTGAACTTTTGAAAGGTCAAAATTTTGTTTTTTTCTAGACGTCTTCCTACAACTACAAAATTGAAGATAGCAATTTTTCCTTCAAATGAAATTTGTCATCCATAATTAGTTATTTCGTTAAGGTCATGTACATTTTTTTTTTTTGAAGATGTTAGTCGTTTTCGCACAAAGATTGGGTGCAATATTTGCAACTTTAAAAATTACAAAAACAAGATTGTCTCACAAACTGCTCCAATTTTTTTTCTTTTAACTTTTTGTAGTGATTGTGCTCAACGCACTCTATAATGCTAAATCATCTCTAAATGTTATAAGTGTAATATTGCTCTATTCGTTTGTTTTCTTAACAATTACACTAATGAATTTTTTAATTTCCCTCTCACGTCGTTAATATTTACATTACCGGCAATTTTTTCACATTATTGTATTTATGAGTACGTGTGCTTTGAATGATGTCATATCAAGTTTCTCGAAAACTCAACTGTTTTCTGTTTCAAGTTGAGAGCTCGAATTTCCGTACTTTCGGAAACCCTCAATCGACATTTATTCAAAAATGTCTCCAATTATTTTTCAGTTTTTCCAATGGGTAGTGCTATTTACACTGTCAAAAATGACATTAAGTTAATCTTTCTACATTCTTTTGTTCTCTTTCAAAAATTACAAAATTGTATTTTTATATGTTTTGAAATACCTGTAACGCCGCTAAAATTCACATTATAAGTGATTTGTAAACACTATTGGATTTGCTAGTTAAAGTATTTTAAATGACTTCGAATGAAATTTTTCGTTAACTCAAAAAATTTCTGTGAAAAAGAGCTTCAAATTTCGCAATTACAGTAACGCTTTCTTACAAAGAAGCTCCAAATTTTTCAATGAAAATTGCCATTTATGACGAGTTTTTACTCTTCTTTAATATTCGTAAAGTAATATTTCGGTTCTATTATTAGGAAACCGAAAAAAATAAGAAAATGTAAAAAAATGGCTTTGGGTGGCGATATAGCAGTTAGCAAGAGGATGGGGCAAGACCGTTAAGCCAGTCCACACCATGGAAATTAGAAAACTTTAAAACGAAAACGTCTGTGCCTTTCTGTAGCACCACTAGTTTCTTCCAATTTTTCCGACGGGTAATGCGAATTGCACTGTTAAACAAGTGGTGCTAAAACAGCGTGTAGTGTCTCGCCATTAATAAAGGAAATTAAATAGTTTCAAGCGAATATTAAATAGTTTCACGCAATAGCTTTTTATTCAAAACTTTAAATGAAAATATATTTCTGGCATGGAGTTTATTGGCAATAAGGAATGCAGTGTATTCACGAAAATATGGAATGAGTTTTTTAGCCTTACAATATTCTCAGTAAGCAGTATGCGAGAAAGTATAATAATTAAAAATGTATAAATAATAAGATACTAATAGCATTGGCAATCAAATGCAAATAGATAGAAAAATATAGGAGTAATTATTAAACACTACAGTATTGTAATATTCTGCTAATATTTCTAAGTATTCGGTTATTATTACCGCGAACGAAAGCCAGCAGTCATTATCGCCTTCTGTTATCAGTGCGGCGTTTCAACAACCAACAATGATGGCTCATCTATTTGTTTTCACATTTAACACAACTAAAGGACGCAATTTAAAACGAAGTAACATAAATATATAATAATAATAATAATAATAATAATAATAATAATAATAATAATAATAATAATAATAATAATAATAATATGAAATAATACACAATTTCTAATTTACGTAATTCCATCCATCCACAACATCCATCTGCGTAAATTGGGAGCGGGCGACCGAAGGGCCGGCGGCGCTAGCCGAATGCGTTTACTAGACTCCGTGGAGATCCGGATTTGGAGACGCGTTGCGTCAAGATATAGACGCAACAAATAAAAAAAAAAAGGTAGAAATCTTTATTTCATATTTATTTCAAATAGATTTTAAATAATTTCTAAAAGACTAATTTGGAAACGTGTAACAAAGGCTCCAATGTAAGGAACGAACAAAGAAATATGAAATAATGTACACGTTCTAACTTATGTAGCATCCAACTGCCACAAAACACTTCTAAAATCACAATTTTAGAAGTGTTTTGTAGTCGTAACCACGAAGCACAGGGTTTTCAGAGCGGAGGACTAAGTTTGACGCCCAATTAATCTCAAAATACTCAAATTTTCGAAAAATTCAACATGACCTTAATTGAAGATGTTTTTGATGGAAACCGTTCATTAAGAAACAATTGTATATTCGTAATTGCAGTTGTATGAAGACGCCAAAAAAATGTTGAACTTTTACAATTTTCGAATCATCAGGGTTTTCAACCAATATGACACCTTCGCCATTCTCTTAAACTTCCTCCAGACTATCAAACAACAAAATTCAATCAAAATCGATGGCGCCATCTTTTTGAAAATGTCTGAGGGCTTCATGTGAAGTTCCCTCTACAATTAAAATGTCGGTTTCAAATTTAAGGGGCCGCGACATCCACCAGATTGAATGGGAAATATCAATTTTCAAGAAAATCGGCTTAAAATGTTTAGCCACTAGCGTTGTTCACAGACGGAAGGAGAGACGTTTTGCCCTAAATCGATTTTTCGGTATCAAGAACCCACAAAACATGGATTCTTGGTACATCACATATTAGAGAATTTTTTTCGGAATTTAGTAATTGGATTTATCCAAATATTAGTTTCCAGGGCCCTGTAATAAGAATTTTTCTGCCGAAAATTCTCCGTTTTCTGCGCAGCATTACATCACTTTCTATTTTTAAGAATTTCCTTTTTAAGCGCAAGAAAGTAAAAGGACGTCAAGTTCATTTGGTTGTACTCTTTTTGTTTTTCAAATATTTTGTTCTTTTAATTTCTCACGCTGTTAACGTGCACATTTCCTGCGATTTGTAAACACTATTGTATTTGTGAGTTAAAGTGCCTCAAATGATTTTAAGTGAGGTTTTCGAAAACTCAAAAATTGTCTATGAAAAAGAGCTCCAAATTTTGCACTTACAGTAAGACTTCTGTCATTTTCTTGAAAACGGCTCTGAATTGTGAGGTGAAATTTCTATTTGGGATGAAGTTTTACTCTTCTTTAATATTCGTAAAGTAAATATTTCGGTTCTACCAATGGGAAATCGAAAAATTGAGAAAATGTAAAAAAATATACATTGGGCAGCGATAGATGGCAGCTGTCAAGAGGATGTGGGAAGACCGTAAAGCCAATCTACGCAAAGGAAATTAGAAAACTTTACTACGAGAAAGTCTGTGTCATTCTGTAGCATTAGTTACTTTCTCGTATATGTCCGTATATACGTAGTGTAGAGAAAGTTATGTAATGCTGCGTAAAATCGATTTTGAGATTTAAACCGAAATACACATTTTTGGGGTCCCTTGATATCGAAAAGTGTGTATTTTTACGTGTGTCCGCCTGTGAAATAGCATATATGCGATTTTCTATCTCTTCTATCAGTCTTTTCAAAAATATTAGAGAGACTTTTTTACATACGAATGGAAACCTTTCTCACTAAACACGACGCGCTTCCAATTGCCAACATGGATTTAGAAAATCAAAATCAACGGAAACAGCTATATTTACTTTTCTTAAAGATGTCGCCTCATCATTGGATCAAAACGAGGCACCTATTGGATTATTTTTACATCTCTCAAAAGCTTTTGACGTCATTGATCATGACATTTTACTTTCCAAATTACCTTCATATGGAATTCGTGGATTGCTCTAGATTGGTTATGTTCGTACCTTAAACAACGATCTCAGAGAGTTGAAATACCTTACTGGAATGATGGAACATTACGTACGCACCTTTCCGACTCTTTGCCCGTTGCATGTGGAGTTCCTCAAGGATCGCTTTTAGGCCCTATTCTGTTCTACTTTACGTAAACGATATGCCCTCGACGATTCGAAACGGAAGAACGGTTCTCTTTGCGGATGATACGAACATCCTTTGCAATAAAGAAACCGTAAATAGTACAATATCAGATGTTTCAAATTGGTTCCGAAATAACAAATTAATAGTAAACGGAAAGAAAATGGTTTTAATGCAGTTTTCCATTTCAAATAAACAATTCTGTGCCCCATCGCAAATGAACAGTGTACCATTGACTGATGTTAAGGCAACAAAATTTTTAGGTCTCTCAATTCAGTCAAACCTTAAATGGAACGTCCATTTAAATCAATTGAACACAAATTTAAGTTCATTATGCTACGCGTTCAGAATTCTTACAAATTCAGTCAGCCTTCATACTGCTCGTTGTGTATATTTCGCGAATGTTCATTCCGCCTGAGATATGGCATAATATTCTGGGGAAATACATCTTATAGCTCCCAGACTTTTAGATTACAAAAACGAATTGTACGAATAATAACCAAATCCCACCCACGTGATTCATGTAAGCCTCTCTTCATTAATCTAGGAATTCTACCATTACCGTTCTACTTATTTACGAATCGGTTTTTAAAAATGACTTGCTCAAGGGCGGGAATATATTTTCAGAAAATGCCGAAGTCTATTACTATAACACTCGACGTAGAAATCATATTCATCAGGTGACAGTATCAACAGCTCATTACAAAAAATTCACATACAATACATGTACATTATTTTACAACACTTTGCCAGATGACATTAAACGATTAAATTCAATAGAAAAGTTTAAATCCCAAGTGAAATCGTTTCTGCTGCATAACTGTTTCTATACAATTGGAGACTATACTGAGCATCACAAGAAAAGGAACATTAATTTTAACAATGATACATAATGCATTATTTACCATTTGGACTGTATAAATGAGTATAAACAACCTGTAACAACTATTGTACTACAGCTTCCGGGTCAATGACCCCCATCTCGATCAGGTTTTCGTCCAGTTTCCCTGATCCATTGAGCAAATGCTGAGATGGCCCCATGTTTTGCTTCTGGACATAAATGTAACTTCATTTTCTGTGCAAGTCTTCTAGAATTTAGTGGGAAATACAATTATTCAAATTATCGTTTCCATGTTGTCGCGGCAGGAAGTAATATGAGCCAAAATTTATTGCTTATTTATCCTTGAAAATAGTTTATTACATGGGAGTTTTTTTGATTGTTTTTTTTTCTCCCTTTCAAAATTCAAAATTTATTGCTTATTTATCCTTGAAAATAGATTTTATTACGTGGGAGTTTTTTTGTTGTTTTTTTCTCCCTTTCAAAATTCAAAATTTATTGCTTATTTATTTTTGAAAATAGATTTTACTACATGGGAGTTTTTGTTTTTTTTTCTCCCTTTCAAAATTTAAGTAGTATATGACTTAGTGTAGGGATCACAGAATTTTGAAAATGTGCACACAATTCACGTTTCCCCATAGCACGTCATACGCAGTTTTTAACTGTTTTTTTGACGTAATAAATAAATAAAATATAATAAATAAATAAATAAATTTCATAAGTTTGAATTGTTTTCGTTGTCTTAATACAGCAACAAAATTGAAAATAGACTTTTTCCTTCCAGTAAAACTGCATTTACAAGAAAGCTTAAACGTCATTTTCTTAAAACGGCTTCAAATTTTGCAACGAAAATCGCTATTTAGGACGAGGTTTAACTTTTCTTTAATACTCTTAAAGTAATATTTCGTTTCTACTCTTAGAAAACCGAAAAGTTGAGATAATAAAAAAAATGCTTGGAGGGGGGGCGCGGTAGATGGCAGCAGGCAAGAGGATGGGGCCTGACTGTAAAGCCAGTCCATACCAAGGATATTAGAAACTTTACTACGAGAAAATCTGTGCCACTCTACAACTCTACTTGTTCATAATTATTAACTTGAAATGAAATGTTAAGAGGATAAAAATTGGTTACATTTTGTGTGCCAAAAGGCTTCCTCTATGATTAACGGTATAGCTGATAGTATGTAAAATTTACGTTGATGTTTCTGTGAAAACGGCACTGTGAAAACGACACATCCAATGGAAGTTTACAAATAAATACGGCGCCTTGTGAATCAGAGTGCATTTTAATGGGATGAAGGAAAGTAGGTACCGTGCCTAATTAACAACATGAAAGAGAAAATCTTTTATTTCATATCGGGTTAAAATTTATGAAAAATTGATAGTTTTACGTTATATTGCGATAAAGTGGAATAATTTCCGTTTTTTCATGTCGCTTATATCACCAAATTTCGTGGTGCTCTCACGGTTAACTTGTTAATTGGAAAAAAATCCCAGCAAAATTTTTGCTGGCAAACATTATATTCGTGTTTAACGATCTAAAAAACATTAAGAAACCAAATATCAAAACTACACCAAAAATAGGTAGGCCTATTTGCCCTTTTTGGGTACCTAACTATTCTATTATGTGACCTATATGCTGAGGTGAAAATTTAATGAAAAATTATTGGTCTGTTTTTAAAAAATTTTTAAAAATTAAAAATTGCCTATATTTCATGCAAAATTACACAAAAAGTACTCAAATTTTCAAAAAATTTTATCCTTAGGGAACAGATTTTATTAAGGGAAAAAATCTCTATCTAATATTTAAGTTGTAGGAAGACACCGAAAAAATTTTGAACTTCTGCAATTTTCGAAAAATCAGGGTTTTTAACAAAAATAGACCTGCACCATTCTCTTAAACATCCTTCACATTATCCAATATCAAAATTTAAAAATTGGAGCCATTTTTTAGAAAATATCCCAGCGCTTTGTGTAAAGTACCCCCAAAAATTAAAATTTTGGTTTCAAATTTAAGGGGCCACAACATCAGCCAGATCAAAAGGTAAATATCAATTATGGATAAAATCAGATGAACAGGTTCACCGCCAGACAGACAGACTAATTGCCGTTAATCGATTTTTCGATATCAACGATCCACAAAACATGGATTCTGGCTATACCATGAGTTAGAGAATTTTTTTCTTCTAAATTTAGCAACTGGATTTATCCACTTTTTCATTACTAGCGCCCAGCAAATAGAGTTTTACTGTCAAAAATTCACCGTTTTTCCCGCAGCATTATATAACTTTGCCTCTACAGCATAAGTGGTAGAAAGAAAGTAATAATTAAAAGCAATGTGGAAAATGAAGTCTGTATTTCTGTAATTGTAGCATATAGATATCTGCCACCTTCATGGAAGGATAATCTCTGATTCTTTTTTGCTTCTAATTTATGTATCAAATACTGAACACTTAATTATATATTATTATACATTTTAATATATAACACAAAAAATTAATTACGAATTGTACTTACTGTTACATAAATTATTTTTACTGATTTTAGATAGAAAGATTGATGTAGGAATTATGTAATTAATTTGGGAGGGTTTAATCTTGCATTACTAGTACATTACAGGGGGCAGATGATATCCAAAATACTCCAAATTTACATATGTAAGAGTACTTTATGGATGAATCTTCACTACATTTTCTCTTCGACAATATTGACACATCGAAGTCTGCAACACTACAATTTTATGTAATGTAATGAAATGCAACACAGATAGATCAGTACTTACACTTTTAGAAACAGTTATCTTGGAAGACATTTCAACACAATAGAAATAAATTATCAAGTGAGCAAGTCACAAGTGGTACAAACTGTCACATGTGGAACAAAGTACTTTTATTGACAAACATATAACTCTGAAGCTTGGGAGAAAAGGAAAGAGAAAAAAATCAGGGAAAAACACACAATGTATGTCTCGTAACAAATATTTGAATGTAAGATAAGGTGCTTCATTAATGGCACATGGCAATATAAAAATAACAGAATATCTGCAAACAACTGCGTCTTCCACACTGTAGGTTCATGAAAGACAGATTGAGAACTGAAAATTAGGTTGAATTAGTTTGAAAAATATCAAAGCTTTTCTCTCTGGGATATTCTTAAAAGAGCAAATATTTTTGCCATCTTGCAAAATTCCAGTCTTTGTAGACACAATATGCTAAAAGCACATTAAAAGCAGAACATTAGTCAATGGCAAAAAAAATTAAGAAGTCTCTATCTCTTTAATAATAAATGTAAAATGGAATAACAAGTAAATAAGCAATACATTCATCAAATAAATGCACATCTGAAGAAATCACAATTTCAAGCAAAGATTAAAAACACGTGAAAATGAATATGCTTTTAAAAAAAAGTAATTGAATTAGTAAACTGTTGCATTTAATCATACACAGAAAATGTATATGAATATTATACACTTTAAACAGTCTGTTTTCCACAAGTCATTACCGTTTCTTCTGAGAGAACTCCAATTTTGTCACAAACCAAGTTAATTTCAATCTGCAATATCATTTTCTAAAGGAGTTCAAACTTCTTACACATGTTGACAAAGACAACTCCCATATATCACTGTAAAAAACGAAAAAGACCAGGAATTTGAAAACCTAAACTTCAACTTTTAACATAAACCCAAGATCATTAATCTTTGAATTGCAGAACAATGCAAAGATACACTTTCTCTGTAACTTGGAAATCAAAAACAAAATTCAAAACTAAAAAGCGTTTCTATATTTAGTACATACAGTAGAGTCACGATAATCCGAGGTAATTGGGGCAGATCGAACCATGGATTACACAGAAAAAAGGAAAATACATAATGGAATTTTCAACTAGAGTGAAACGAAGACAAATTTTATATGCAAATTCTTTTAAAATTACAAATACTATATAAATGTGTACATACATGCATGAATGCAAACCAGTCACAACAATGAAGCAGGCAGACTGACACTAGCACCGACTGCCGCACATGCAGCCTTCAACACCGTGTTGTCTACCCGCAGAGAGACAGCTCTAGATTATCCCTGCTTATTTCTGTGACTAGCACCCATCAGGCTTTTGCTTTTTCCATATCGGATTACACAGAATCTGGGATTAACGAGGCTCGGATTACTGCAACTATACTGCACATGAATATTGAAATAAAATTCACCAATATTGCTTGTGAAAAGAAGTACTTTGACAACCTACCTATGGTTCTGAAATGTAGCGAAGCTGTCTTTTTAAAGCATCTGAAGCCAAATCAAGAGGTGTGAGCCCTTCTTTGTTCTTAATATCAAGTTGAGCACCCTGTGTGGCCAATAGTCGAGCTTCTTCATCACGATTTTCTTCGCAAGCTAAATGCCTACAAAAAATCCACAACAAATCAATTAAGGTAACCGAATTATCATTATATGAATGAATGGAATCAAGCATTTTGGGGAAAAAATCAAATAGGAAGGAATGGCAAGAGAAACTAGTAGCACTAATACAGCAAATACTTTCTTGTCTTAATTATAATGATTAAGTGATATTAATAAACGTTCAATTTTTGAAAAATTCAAATGTTCAAGCAAAAAGTTTGTGGCAGTCTGGATTCAAATATGAGGCTCTTCATTTATGCACCTTACCAACTCACCTGCAATAGATTTCAATATGCCTTTCTTGTATAGTAACAAAAGCATGGATTCATTATTAGATTTAGTTCTTTAATCCCCCATTCCTAAATCTACTTTTTTGAGGGTTTAATGATTTAAACTAGTGGTGCTACAACAGCACATGCTTCAACAGTGGTACTACATCGGTCGGTCACATAAAATTATAATACCACAATTTTTATCCACATGAACACATTTCAGCCATCACATCAATGGCTGAGAACCGGACTGTTCTAAGACCATTTTACTAAATTTTTCAGGAAAGCTGTTACATTTCTTTGTGTGTGGTGGGTCAGTATGAAAGATTAGTACAGCATGAGATTGTTGCATACTTATGGATTGGAGTACTTGATAAAAAGGAGTATTTGAATTCTGTTTGATAAGCTCATGTAAACAGGGGCTTAGAACACAATGAAATAGAAATATCATTCTTTAAGAAAATTGGACTTAAAACAGTCAGGTTCTTAGACATCAACATGTACAACTCATTACCAATCATAGAGCATAAGGCACGAAAACTTAAGCTAATACATCAACATAAATTCAACAATCCAAAACACCATTCCATTCACCCAGACACATTACCCAACAATGAATAGTTATTCTGAGAATTTCAAACTGCCATGTTGTGGTGTTCCCATGGTTGCATTCCAATGTGAAAACTCCTGAAAGATTCTAGCAAAAGAAGAGCAGGAAATTCAAATCTGCAATTCCGAAAAATTTGCAAAATAACTCTAAACTACTAATATTTTTTACAAATTGTCAATGATTTTTTTAAAAGAACTGATATTTTTGAACAGATTTCGCTTAAAAAAAAAAATTTTTTAAAAAATGTAGCATAATATTTAACTTTTGCAATGTTACGTTTTTGCAATTTTTGAAGAAAAAAGAAAAAAAAAAAAAAAGAAAGAAAGAGTAGGCCAAATGGGACCAGTGCTAGTACCATTCTCTTTACTGTTCTTGGCTACATAAGAGGGGAAAAATGTTTTTTCTAATATGGAGCATTTTTGAGAAAATTTTCAAAAAATTATTGACGCTACATGTGAAGTACCCCCACGGTTCTTGTTACAGACAGATGGACAGAGACATTTCGCCAAAATCCAATTTTTCAGTGTTGAGGACCCACCACATATGGATTCTGACTACACAACAAGTTAGAGAAACTAATTTACTAAAAAATAAGAACAAAATTCATCCATTTTTCATTACCAGGGCCTGACATTAAGAGTTTTTCTGTTTAAAAGTTGCTATTTTTTTCCCGCAGCATTATAATACTCTTTCTTTACTGCATAATCAGTAGCCAAGAAAGTAAAACATATAAAACTATATTGAAATTTGAGGAACAATTACAAGAATTTTCTTTCTTTTAATTTCTTTACAACCAGCACGTATTTTAAATATGATGATTTATGTTAAATTGAATGTAAACCATCATATTTGAAACATCATTAATATCTTATTAACATCCCATTTAGTACTGAAGTAACAATCCAGAATTATTCAAAGAAGAATCCACTACAGAGAAGTGCTTACAGAGGAGTGTTTCCAGAAGAGTCCTTTGCATCTATGTTCAGGTGACTGCCATGTTGTAGCAAGAGCTTCACAATGGCAGTATTGCCTTTCGATGCAGCTCGATGCAGAGGAGTTGCACCTCTGTTATCCGCAACATTTATATCTGCATGGTTCAACAGCAACACCTCAGCGATCTTACAAGAAAAAATGTCCAATGAAAGAAACAAATAGCTTACATCATCAGCATTTGTAACCCAAATTTATGTTACATAAAAGGGGTATATTTCATCTAATATCCATTCATCCTTGATATTTACAGTAAAAGATACGACTACTTGCAGTGTTACCAGGTATGCATTGCTTGTATACAAGGTAAAAATTATTTTCCAGGATTGGAATTTTGCGTTACTTTACAACAAAAAAAGACTATTATTTTTAAAATACATCCAAATATAACATATGCTTAATAGCAATATCTCCTAAAATTAACAATGTTTTATTATATACACAATTCAAACTTAACTAGTGATCTAACAAGGGGACATACATAGTCAGATTATGTGTAATAGTTATACAAAATAATAAAAATAAAGTAAATCTTTGTAAAAAAACAACAACAAAAAACAAACAAATACTTTAATTTTTTTAAATTCGTAAGTTTTAATTAAAATGTCAATTGAGACACAGTATGAATATTGTTTTCTATCATTTTAAAAAGTTTAAAGTAGAAATTTAGAGCAGGTTTTGAGAAAATCTTGTTTTCATGGAAAATTGACAGTCCACTCAAAATTAGCATTACTCATATTCTAAAAAATTGTACAGTTAATTAACAAACAGGGCACATTTAAGAATAAGAAAAGTAATCTCTATCTTCAATAACATAGACAAGGGTCTACAAAATGTTTAACTTTCCAAATTTTCAACATTTCAAAGCTTTTAATAAAATTGGAGCTGTAATATTACTACAGGCATACTTTGCTCCATTCAAGGTAAAAATTTAAGGAAACAATTTTGAGCAATTTTTGAGAACATTGTAAAAATATACTAGAGAAGTACCCCCAAAAATTAAAATATCTATTTCAAATTTGGGCTGATCCCGAGTTTACGGTGCCCCTTAGCCTAGACTTCCTCGATTGCTGTGGCTTGACGTGATCCGATCGGTTCGTAGGAATGTTATTGTTCACTCCAAAGGAATCGTTTATATTATTTTGAGAAATATTTTAAAAGAAATTCTCTTAAAAGTGACTGTTCCGTTTAAAATAAAGTCTCTTATTTAAAATAAATTTATTTGCATATATGTGGAGAACATACAGAACATATACACCCAAAATTGTTTTTAAAGATTATTCACATAAAATGCATGAGTAATTATGCGTTGGACAGATTCAAGGATGTTTTATGTTATTGCGAGGGCCGAAGGCCCTAGCCTCATCCTCAACTTGGACATGCGTAGCGAAGCATCACAATTCTGCACGTGTGAACAAAATGGATCACAAACTCCATTTCTACCGAAAGAAATTTTCTAAAACAAGTGTTTCAACGTTCCGTGTATGAATCATTGACTATCGTTCACAACACAAGAATCAGAAGTGAACGATACATACAGTAGTATTAAAAAGGCCGTGACAGCAAAGGCCGTGGTGCACTGTAAACCCGAGATCAACCCAAATTTGAAGAGCTGCAACAGCAACTAAATATATTTTGGAATACCCATTTTTGAGAAAATACTATGTATGGTTTAGGCACTAGTGTTCTGCTCAGATGGATGAATGAACAGGCAGATGTTTTGCAAAACCTTACACTTTTTTGTAATCAGAGCCCTCCAAAAGGTGTATTTCAGCAAAATCATGATGTTCATTTTTAACATCATTACAAAACTTTCTCTATTCTATGTCCATGAAAAAGTTACTTTCACTCCAGAACCACTCAAATACTTCTGTACACTGCAAGTAAGTTTCTGTTTGAAAACCATCAATTTTTTTGTATGAATTCAAATAAGACGATACTTCACTGAAATAACTATGACAAATATGTAACCCACTGATGCAAATACATGCATTCATCTTAAACCCTCCTTACATTACTACAAAAAAGAAATTTTATAACCAATTCACAGTCAAGTTGTCAAATACAAGTATGAATAAAATCAGGAAAAGTAGAGAACGCGGTAAACTCTTAGTTGGTTTAAACAACTTCCCTTAAGTTGTATCGTATTCTACATTTTAGCCATTAAGTCAATTTAGAAAAAAAAATGCTCAAAAAGCAATGACAGTTCTTCAGAATTAAGAAATAGTATTCATCTTCTTATTTAATTATATATATCAAGCAATAGTGCAAGCCTTGCAAGTTTAATGATGCTCACTGTAGCTCTTTGAACAAAAACTATAGGAAATCAGAATCCATACTTAAAAACCTGGTGAATACCTCTTTCCATCCTTTTGACGAAGCATATTGCAATGATGAATGACCTCCATCATTCACAGCATTCACATTTGCACCATGTCCAATCAATAATCTGACTATCTTCTCTCTTCCAGCAGAAGACGCCAAAATCAAAGGTGTCATGTCAGTCTACAACAGAACAAAACAAAGCCACAAAATAATAATTTAAAAAGAAAATATCAATGTTCCTAGTTGTAAAAAGAAAAATTAGAGGAAAATAATGTTACAAGAGCAACAAAGAAAATACTGACTTAGCCTTTACCACAAGATGATCTTTAATTAAAACAAATTAAAACTCCTTCATCAACTCAAATATCACGTGAAATTGAATAAATAATAATAATATTGATAATAATAATAATTAATAAATATATAATTAATAAATAATAAATAAAATTTCAAAAAATGAAAACTTATCCTATGAACCAAAACATGTTTGGAAATTAAATGCTACCAAAACATACTCACTCGTGATATCGGAGTAAGGCCTGGTCAGTAAAAACTTTCTTAAAAAATTTACAGAACTTAAACTACCCAAAAGCGTTCTGAACATGGGACAGCGCACAGTTTTGTTGCAAACAGCCCATATCGTCAGAAAATGTTTATCTTAAGTCCAGATAGAAGATGAAGTTCTTCTTCTGTGACCAAACCTGTCCCCAAAACAACTCTGGGGAAGGTGAGCATTTTTACCAGCAAAAATAGCTGAGAAAAAGTAGTATGATGATAATAATTTATTTGTTATTGAATACAGCACAAACCAAGAAAGACAAATGAATAGAGTATAAGGTTATTAAACATTAAGTTAGTATTTAATACAATACCCCAGGAAAGGCTACATAAAACTACCTTTTCAATTAGCCTAAAACGGAAGGTTACAAATAGACAAGTAAATCAATGATTGTGATGCAATGATAAACAGGTGAAATCACAGAAAACTAAAATTCCAACATTTTTAAATACTTAAAAGTAATTGAATTTACTGTGGAGAATGAGCAAAGGTGTAAAATCAATGAAAACAAATTTGTATTAAATATAAAGTCATATTTCCTAAAGGGTAATTTTATCACAGTCATTATTTAAGTCACTGTCATAACACCTTGTGACATCTATTTATCCATGTCTTTTCCATATTTCAGTTTACACTAAACTTTCAATCAAGTGCCCAACACACATTTTTGTAATAATTAACAGGAAATGTTACTGTTGTTTGTTTGTTTGTTTGTTTGTTTGTTTTTTTGGCTAATAGTGGCAGCTGTCATTTAATATTAGAATGTCTCAAAATATCATCAGCTTAACAACACAATCAACTCCATATAATACATACATCATCTCGTGGATCAACAGGAGAGCCGTGATCAAGTAAATATTTCACGATTTCTTCATGACCTCCCAAAGAAGACCAGTGAATCAGCATTCGACAATTCTGTAAAACAAACTTTTCTAATAAGATTTTATATTGTCTTTCTTCTACCCAATCGTGAACACTTAAAATGTAAACAAATTCAAATTACATCATCAACTGCTGTCAGTCTTTTATTGTCTTCCAACAACTTCAGTTTCAGTATCTCAAAATCGCCTTCATATGCGGACTCGAAAACAGTCTTAGTAGCCATAATATTAAGGAACTATTTTTCTCTCCCAAACGCACGATTTCTTCTACAAAGAATTAGGCCCCGCAAATCGATTTCTGAAACTATTTTAATGCCTCTTGACTGTGCACTATTACTCGGTTCTGTAGTGTCAAGCGAACATGTCGACTTGCACAAACTCAAATTTCGACGCCATTGCGAGTGCAGTACAACCAGCGAACAGATTTCACACATTGGAATCTCATTGCCACTTCAATTTAATGAGCGACTCTAAATTGTAAAACATAACTTAAAATCCCTTTATTTAGTTCTTTTAAAACAATTTCAACAGGATTTATGAATATATGCTTGATAAACACATGGTAATACCTCAAATTATTTTATTGTTTCATCGGGGAAAGTTGTAACACCTGTTGGAAAGAATATGCCTACTGGCCGGGGAATTTGAATAACAGGACATCGGAGAATAATATTGCTCCATGAGAAGGACGGAAGGGATTTATTAAGGAAAGTATTCGATTGATTGATCCGAGCGCGTCAACTGCTCAAGTTGTTTGTCCCGTAAGTGAAGTGCATGTTTGTGTCACGGGAGGTGGCGGATATATTCCTTCATTGAATGGCGTGTCCGGCGTCGACCTCTCCTCGGCTTGCGAGGTTTTCCCTAACCAGATACCTCCCACCAGCGGGACATTGTAGCCAGCCAAGACAAGTTCTAAGCTCCCGACAGGTCTCCTGCATGTGTAGAGCATGTAAGTGTAAGCGGTGAGAATGGGACAAGGAAGAGGAAGGAAAGATCGCGCGCGGTCCGCGGCTCGTTTGTTAGGGAACTGCACCCGCATTCGCCTGGTGTTCTTCGGAGATACTATGGAAAACTACCTATCAGAGCAGTCGGCCTCTAGAATCCTCTTCCAGACAACAGCTTAATTCGACCTAGCTATTACAAGCGCACGTTTTCTTGTGCCTCGGAATACCTATCCCCTCCTCCTTTGCCAACATTAGTTAATTTAAGAATAAGCAACGAGCGTTGTACACAAAATCTGATAACTAGAAATGTTCGCTCCCGTGTAATAGAAACAATTTTCGAAATCGAAAAACGAACTATAAATTTGATATGAAATTATTTTTGTCAAAATAACCAAACTCCCCACTCCTTTGGCAAATAGCGAAGCGAGGGCTCAAAAATTGTGCATGGATATCTATCTACATAGTGTTGAAAAAAATCCTATCATGACAAAACTCAAACTGTTGGACCCCCTGGTCATTGCAATGGTGATAATTGATGCCCTCAGCAGCTTAACCCAGTGAAAGGAGTCGAGGACTAGCATTTACAAATTGAACTAATCACATTATTGTACGAAATTCCGTTTTTAATTCTCTGAAAACGTTTTAGTCCAAAAAAGACCATTTATGATCAATTTTAATTACAAAAATATCAATCATAAATATACTGTTTCATCCCATGTCTCCCTTGTCATTTTACCTACTACACTTGTCATATACTGACCATCTGTGTTTCTACACAATTCATTGTACTACTAATATATTCTGTATCCTCTAATTTGAACATCAATTTCCATAATTTACTTATCATTTGGCAGAATCACAAGATAATTCATCATATTTCACATTTCTTTTGATGTCCCTCCTAATTTTACATGCCAAAGATGCCCATGAATGAGTGTTATAATTCAGGATGTATTCTAATGTGAAATTTAGCAGCACCTACTGGACATTCTACGCAGCAGCCTGAATAAATGTTTTATATTTTTATTGTCCTTTGTGATCACATTGATCCCAGAGTGTCTAGTGATTTGCATGTGATTTTTTTCTTTTTAATATTGGGAGTAACTCTTAATGGAATTGGATTAACTGTTTTGCACCTTATTTATGACTTAAGGATTATTACTGGGAGTACAAAAAATTCAGTACATTGATTACTATTTCATCCATTTTATACAGTAACTTTGGGGGGAAAAAACAATCACTTTAGAAGACTAAAAGCATTACCTGCAATCATTTAGGTTGTTCAAACAACAAGGAGATTCTCCAAACAGAAATTTATGATAAGTACAAGTGGTTAGGTGAGAGCTGTAACCAAATTTAATGTAAGCAAGGAAGGACCGGCAAATTTCATTTGCATATTAGCAGAACGTGTTTTTTATATACAATAAAACTTAACACATTTTTCAGGGGTCTGAAGGGAAAAAATGAGTAAGTGCGAAAAATGCATAACTAGAAATTGAATATTATGAGCAAAACAAAACCTCAATGTTTTTAATTGGTGTGTTCCACTCTTGGATCTACTACCAACATTTCTTTTGATTTCTTTGATTTGATTTATTTAGTCAAAGAACAGTAAAAACTGTGAGTGACACATGGGGAGAAGTACCATCGTCGCACATTTTCTTGAGCTCCAGAATCTCTTCCCAACATTTTAACTATAAATAGCTGAATGAATAAAATTTTCAGAAAAGCAAAGTTAACAACTTTTGAAAACTAGAAATTTTTGCTCCCAAGCCAAAAAAAAAACTTATTTGCACGGATAAAACTTTTTTTTTTTTGTGTGTGTGTGTGTATTTCTAACAAAATAGTAACACATCTTAGGCTCTATTCCTACCACTAAGCAAAAGCTGTGCGTAGTGAAGCTACATTTATGTTCAGAAGCAGAAAAAGGGGCAATCTCAGCATTTGCTCAATGGATCAGGGAAATTGGACAAAATCTGTTCGTGACCGGAGGCTGAAGTACGCTTACTTTTTACCGGTTATTGAACCGGAAGCTGAAATACATTACGTGTTACTTAGAAGACACGCGGTACCACCAACAGGCCTAGGCACGCCCGGTGGAGAAGACAGCACTGATATTCGCACTTTATACAGTCAGTTCTACGGATATGTGTCACACGAACGTTGAGTTGACGCCCGTCACCAACGCTGATAACGTCAGCTACATCGATGCCTGCTCGCATTAGTCATTAATTGCGCGCAGGGTTAGGCAAAATACTATAAATTTCGTATTTAAATACCTCGCCAAAATACTTCGTAAATAAGTATTTAAATACATACTCAAAATACATTAGGTTTTGAATAGCTTAATACATGCGTATTTAAAATACTTCAATTACTCAAAATACTGTAAATACAATATATTTTATTATTACTTTTTTAATGTCTATGTCAATTACAAAAAAATACTAATTGACAGTCATAAATTTCTGAACAATACATTATGAGTCTAACTCAAATAAGCGGAATTTCCTTTTTAAAGCGACATGTTTTTCAAAGAAATCATCAGACAATAAGCCCCTATTTGACGAATATGTAAAACCCACAAAGGGAAACGGTCGTTCAACTGGCGCGGATAAACGTAAACTAGTGATACAAGTAGAACTCGAACATGTATGCACTAAAAATGGTTGAAAATAGGTAGGCAAAAGGGCCCTTAAAAACTTTAAAATAGGCAGGGAAATAGGCGGTATAGTTTGACAATAGGCAGGCACTTAGGAAGTAAAAACTTAAAAATAGGTAGGGAAACGGGCTTTATAGTCGAATAATATTAAAATTTATACGTAATACGTACTACATAAAGAATGAACCACAATTCTCTAAAAACAAATAGATTTTCTTCGATTGTCAAAACATATTGTGGAGTTAGATAAATTTCTTAAGAGATGACTCGTGTGGAATTTTATATTTTGTTGGTTAAACTGGTTAAATGTTGGATTCCCAATTTTTGAAACTGGAATGTTTGCGGTATAGCACAGGACAGTGGTGAAATTATTTCTTGATTTCATCTTTTGACATTTGCTGAAGATTTGAATAGTTTTTCTCACTCTTCTTTCGCATTTTTTCCACGAGTTGCAGTGTTTTTATGTTGTAAGAATTTTTTTTCGCAGTTTTCCACCTTTTAACAATACTGACAAAAAAAATACATTTCTAGTCCGCCGTGCATCTTCTACACATCCACTCTTTTAGCAATGCACTTCTTGAAACTCTCTTTTGGCATTGTAACAAGCATGCTTGACAGGAACAGCAAATTCATTGATCTGGCATGCACCAAACTTCGAAACCAATGCAAAATTATAGAAGAAAACCCGTCATATCTTGTGGAATTCTACCTTCTAAACGCGAAAGTTGCCAGGAGCGCTATCTTTTAAGACAATTGTGTTCTTGGGAAGGAACAGACAGCTCACTACTCATTGCGAAGATCGGAAAGACGAGAGCAATTTCCTGTTCTCTGGAGCACCCTGACAAGCTTCAGCTAAGTGCATGAGGTAACCCGCACGGTGTCCAATTCTCATACGTGTCTGCTCGCGTTGCAGGCAAGAACACGCAGGGCATAAAGAGCTTCTCGATCGGAGGACGCCCTGGCAAACTTTACGCGTTGTTCCTTTTTTGTTAAAAAATTACCCATCACTGATTTCTCAAAAAAATTATTGTAGAAAACAAAATATAGTAAACAAAATATATTTTAAAAAACATCAAATTCAGAATAGGCACTTGTAGGCTCTTAACGCTCGATTAGGCAGTTATATCTAAAATAGGCATTTATTGGCTTTATAAAACCCTCGCTCAAGCCATTTCTGAGGTAAACATTGATAATGAGGTAAACGGCCTAATAAACAATTCAAATAAATAAAATAGGCAAAAAAAGGCTTTGTCCGGACTCTAGTTATAAGGAATAAAAGCATTTTGTGGTCAGATAATTGTCCAGCATTTTTTAATGATTTAATTTTATAATTTAAAAAGGAGAGAATTCAAATTCAACAGCTGAAAGGGTCTTTTATTTTTGTTTCAATGAGGTTCATTCATGAGTTAGCAGAATCAAACAAAAAGAAACTATCATTATTATCTTCATCTGTATTTGAAGTATTTCCTATTTTAAATACACCTATTTCATGTATTTAAATACATCTCTAAAAAACTCAAAAGTACAGTTATTCAAACACAAAAAGCATTTAAAATACAAGTATCGAAATACTGCCCAACCCTGACGTGCGTTGTTGCGGGCGCCTAGCGGGTGCCACGCGTTAGAGCCGGAAAACGCGCAATTTCTTGATCGTTGTAGCTTGAGCTATGGGCCCAACGCATCGTGGCGCGTCGGCGCATCTGACGTCACCGGCATGAAGTGACGCGCGTCAACGCAACGCTCGTTTGACACAGGCCTGTCATTATAGATCTTTGATTCCTTCGAGTTCCAATATTTCCTTTAAATGCGCCGACTTTTTATCGTGCAATGTTGGTGAACAATGTGCAAAACCGCAGTGGATGACATTAGCGGCCCTGTTTTTCAACCTGTAGTTTTGTCCAAAATGAGAAATGGAAACGCCCGGTGTAGCGACGAAATTAAACAATCTGAATATAATCTGAACATAAAAATTCCTTCGGCTCCATGATAACGTAAACGTTCTCACTTATTGGTCACTTTGTACGATACACCATGCAACAAAACTATTTCTTCGATGGTTATACCATGGAACATAAATGGAGTTTTACTGTACTATAACCCGCTAGTTAGGCATACTGACTCTACTATTTTAAGAAAAAGTAGTTGATGTCGGAGTGGAAATGTTTTGAGAAAAAATCAGGATATAAAATATTAATTTAAGGGCAGTGTGTTTCTGAAATGTATAAATCCATTATCTTCCATATTTGCCTCCCCCCCTTCCACATTGTGTTTTGTGAAGTATCAACTTTTGAAGTCATGAGCTGAACTGCTAAATAGTTCCAAAATTGGAAGTTGTGGGGCTCCGAAACATGAGATTTTCCTGTAATTCCAGATACAAATCATTGTCTTTTTATGCTTTAAAACAATTAGAAGCTTATGTCCTTCCCGACACTTCCAGGGACAGACAACCTCTCTACCTTTCCACCAAGGAAAATCACTAGACACTAAATGCTGTGCCCTTCTCAATAAATTTCCTCTACTTAATGAAATCATGTTTATTTTCATTAATTATTTTCACCTTACAGTTCTATATTCTCATTTCTATTATTAATTCCAGTTCATGTAAGGTATTTGAAGTTGTCAAAGTGAACATGGAAGGAACAAGACAAATTATTTTTCAACAGTATGATTTTAATTTTATGCTATTTACACAACCATTATCTGTCTCACAATTACTTCAGGAAACAAATAGGCCCTAATAGTACTGAAATTACAGCAGTGTCAACAAATTTCCTTCAGCAAAAAATTAAAGAGGAAAGCCATTCTTAAAGTCGAATATTTAATTTTTTAAAAACCAGTATTATCTCAGAACACAATAAAAGAAACAACTGCTTTAATTTTACATAAAAATAACAAAATTTTATTTATATCTATGAAATCTTTTTTATCACCAGCCAGTTCTTGTGCTACACTGCTGCTTAAGAAATAGACAAATGTATAAATAAAAGTTGAATAGAATTTTAAAATTTCTGGCTTCATGGAAATCCTTTTTTCTTCCAACATATATAATTTGTATGGGAAGAGATACTTTGTACCTTCTCTCATAGTTTCAACTTGAATATTTCTATTGATTTACAACAAAAAATTGAAACAAAACTCTCAACTCCTTTAGCACCACCTACATTTGCAAATTCACACAATATAATACACATTCATGAAAAGTCCTTCACTTTCACACACTCACACAGTATGTGATCAAGTTATATTTGAATTCCTGAATAATAGCTGCCAAAAGTAAGATTTGGTTGTTACATAAAACATTGCTATAAGTTTAAGATCATTACAAAATTTTTTTAATAGAATTCTTCTGAAATATCACTCATTTATCAAAATATTTTTTTTTATTATTTTCAAGAAATAAACTCTCCCTTAGTTTCCGCTGATGTGTAATCATACATTTTGTAAGACAAATTGTAACATTCTCCTCTGCTAACGACATCATCAAAGAAAAATCATTTAAAACTTTAAGAAACAACAATTTTACACATTATAATACTGAATTTTTCTATGTGAAATATTAAAAACATAAATCATCATAGTATCATATCTGTATCTTATTATTATTATTTATTTACTTATTTTATTTTTTTACTTTCCCAACATGACCATTCTCAGAATACTTACAATTCTAAAGCTAATATTCGGTAGGAATAAAAAACATGTCGGAGTATAATTTGAAAGTGAAACGTCCCAATGAGAAAATGACATGTAACAATAAAAGATGAAACCTAATTAAATACTCTCGCACAAAAAACCCTTGTTTCAACACCTCAATACCCAAATGACACTAGCGCTACAGAAGTATTTACATTCTCTATCACACATTTATTTGCCTCAATAATAAAAAGAGAGCTTGGCATCTGCTAACAGTGGATTAATCCACTTTCTCACACTCATTTACAAATGATAATTTTCTTTACAATTATTCCTTAGTAAATAGTTAAAAAAGATGTTGATTTGATCACAATAAAATGAACTGTCTACATTAGCAATCCAATCAATGGTCCCGATTTAACACAGTTTCTTTTCAAAGCATGTTCTGCAATGAAATGTTGGTTTCAGTCTACTTGTAATATGCATTTAATTTGGCAAGTTATTTGAGACACAAGAGAAAAATTGAAAGGTATCCTTTCTGAAAATCAAAGCAAACCTGATTTGCTGTTGTAGATACACAGATGGTGTTTATATTGTTGTATATAAACATTACAAGTATTTAATTGAAGTGATATTACAAGTAAAAATGTCAATTTAAGACAATTAGATTTTTCTAATTTCTAAATGTTGAATATCAGAAAGCCATTAACTAAAGGGAAATGACTGAATGAGAATGATGAAAGGACAAATAAATATACAACCACACATCAAGTTTCAAAATATAAAAACAGATATAGTGAATAATATAAAAATTCACGTTTCAATAGGCATTCATATGATACCTTTTCAAATCTCAAAAAAAAGTGCAAATAAAACATCAACTTTCAAATTAGAAGTTCTGAAACTTCGGCCAGAAATAACGAAAATCTTCTCTTTTCTATTCAGCACCTCTTGCAGTTGAGCCTACATCATCCACTTGACTCTAAGCATTTATCAGCCACTGAGATGTTGTAGAAACTCCCATGATTTGATGTTAAAGCCACAGCCATAAGTACCTTTTCAAGAATGAAGATCACTGTAATCTGATAAAACAATCAAATTTTAGAACACAGATATAATATATATCTAAAAATGAATATTGCATGTTTCTATGCTAAAAGCAGTCAGGTGGCACAGGTTCAATAAAATTTTATCACATTCAGCTATACATTTCTATTGCACACGCTCACACATCCTCATGAATATAATCCTTTACCCATTACATTCTGAACTGTCCAGACTGACATTCACAACTTACAAGGCTACCTTACAATTTTTAAACTCATTAAGATCATTGGGTAACAAATTAGCATGAACGTCATATATATGATTTTTCACAGACAATGAGCAAGTTTAAAATAATAATAATAATAATAATAATAATAATAATAATAATAATAATAATAATAATAATAACAACAACAACAACAACAATGATAATATTAAATATTTTTCATCTTGGTCCCCAATATTAACTAGAAGAGTATTTACCCAATTACAATATAATACATGAAAGTAACAACCATTTGCAATCACTTTCAAATACAATAAAAGTGAGTAAGTTTCATACCTGGCACAAAGCTGAATTGCTTAAAGCCATCCTTAACTATCAAGTTGGTCTGCATGATCTAGTGAATCCAAAGTGTCATTGGAACCAGAATGTGTGAGGTCACTGAGTTCATCCAAGTGCTTCTGTCGTTTTCTCACATTCCAGTGGAGACACTCAGCTAGAGAGTCAAACCAATCAGATATCTGGTCTTGAGCACATATGGAAGGTACTGGGTATACAGAGGTGGTGACTCGCAAGCTGTAACAAGAAACCACAAAACTCCTATAATTCGGGAATTACAAAAATTCAACAATTTTAGTACCTTACAACATGAGATAAATTCTCCTTTTTATCTGCTACTTAAATAGCATCTTAAAGGAATAAAAAAATATTGCAAATCTAATTACAAGAGTAAATTTTAAAAATAGGTTAAACGAAATTCATTAGAACTTCAATCGTTTAAATTATTTGATTTCAATTATTCCCTTTGACTTTCCTTTTGTCCAATGTGTTCAACAATCAAGTATTAAATATTAGTAACTAAAGTACCTTTTCCCCCTTAATATTTGTGATGACACAGCACCACAGTAGCATCAAGAAAAAAATGCGCATGTAGAAAGCAGTAGTCAAAAAAACACATTCAGAAAATTAAAGACACTTCATTATAGCTAATGGAAATGCACCCTGAAATTATACACCTCTTCCAAGGAGAAGTGGAAGGAGGAAGATCCTTTTGATTCAGATTTTTAAGTGTGAATAAATATTCTTGTATGAAAGAGGGGAAACTCTTGCACATGGCAATTGGCTATTAACATAGAAATATACAATACCATCACTTCTATGTTATGCAGTCAACCTTTTCCTAAAATGACTGAAGCGCTAACATTGAAAAGTACTAATGTAAAACATAAAGTTTACAATTATCTGTACACTTTAACAAGAAATTGGTGAATAACATCAATTATCCCTGGCTGATGAATATGTATATAAAAAGATTCTCAATTGTTACACTTCATTTCTAAGTTTCATATGGTCATAATTCAAGAATGAAATACCTGAAAAAAGCATTTCAAAGAAACTTTAATGCTGTTTTTCCTTCTTTCATAATTCTTTGAACAAGTATTGTGAACGCACAGAGATATTGATGATTAAAATAACTTTTAACATATTTCAATTAAATATACATAAAAATAGCAATAATAATAATAATAATAATAATAATAATAATAATAATAATAATAATTTTTAATTTTTTTAATTCTTTTATGTTTCTGGAATATTAAAAGGTGAAGAACAAAACATTTTACTATAGGAAACTTCATTTGATATCAAACTTCACAAAATTAATGCAGAAATAAGTTTTGCTGCATGCTCAGCTAACAGTAATTATCAAAATATGAACAAAATATATGTATTTTATTTAGTTTACATGCCTGTTATGCAAGTGAAACATACACAAAATAACATATGGTTAGATCAAAATTCAAACATCAATAATCATTCACATTCATTCAATATTGCAACTCCCTGTTAGTGTGTGTACTACATGCAATATCACCTTTGCAGTCCCATCATTTTTCCTGTCATGCATTTCATGCTCTGAAATTAAAATTAAGACATACAATATGGTCCAAACATGCCAAAATACACAATGGTCAAGAAAGCCTACTACTCAGCATAAGAGAATCACTCTCATTGTATCTAAATGCAGAAAATACTTTCAAGCAAATTTCATGCCACTGAACATCACTTTATAATCTAGGCCCTCACATTCACTCTTATTCACATTTTATGATGAACCCTAAAATTCTCAAGCTTTCAGAGAAAGAAAAGAAAGAGGAAAATAGAAAGAAGAAGAGAAAGAGGCTCATGGGAGGAAAACATCCCTATCTCCAGCCACCATATCAATATTGCCCTTGATATACCACACCCCTTCAAATTCCTTTTCCCCTCTCGCAAAAAGTGCCTCCATCCGACTAGAAGAGTAACTGAACACTGCTGAAGCAAGGCAATAAATTATGTCAACTAAACGGAAGATAATTTTCACTCACTTAAAGAATTTGAATTTTAAGGTTCCAGCCATGACAATGCCTTCTTGATAAATTCAGAAAACAAACATAAAATGCCAATTATGTTTGTGAATATTAATTATTAAATTAGCCATATTATTAAATTATTTAATTCCAAGTACAGGTTCCAAAACTGGGCTTTTCCCTAGAATTGAATAACTAGGTCTATTCACTACAATAATCAATGAAAATTGCAATTTCATAAAGAAAGTACTCAGTCATGCATTGAACAAATAGCAAACGACATTGGCTCTCAGAGGCCTAAAGTGATTTCTTTAAGTTTTTTTCACTTTAGATTTTCTCATTTATTTTTCATTAGTACTACTATAGCAAAACATTAATATTTTCGAATGCCACAAGCAACCAGAGAAGAGCAATCTGAATTAAAGAATGTTTTTATTATAATTATAAAATGATAATTTAGTATATTTGTGTTTTGAAATTTCACGTTTATTTCTTCTTTTTGGTTGATTTTTGTGTCTTCTTTCTTGAAATGGTTTTGAATTCACAACTGATTAAAGTTTTGTGTAATTGAAATGGAACTGTACAGTAGTGAAAAGAATCTACAACCATTCAGATGTCACAACAATATGCATTTGCCTCAATTTTACTAAAGTTCCCAGCTCCAGGCCAGTGTCAGTTCTAGGATTTGTTATCTCAGCTCCTAAACCCCTTTTGCACATTAATATGCACAGACCTATCTCCAACACGCATCTCTTGCTGATTGCGGCCATCAAAGGACACCCATGATGTACTTCTTGCATCACTGTTCAGCAATATCTGCAAACAAGTGTACACCCTTCTGTCAATTTGGAGCGGCAATCCATTGTGAAAGACCACCACAACTCAGAATGGGCTGGATCAGCAGAACATCTGCAGCAGCAATCTGTCCTGAACAACTCATCTAGACGACTTAGAAAAGTAAGAAAGGCAACATCAAAACAAAGAAATTATTTCACCTTATAGAAGAAGAACAACAACATTCATTCTAAACCGTCAAAAAGTTAGAATCTATTCCAACCCTTACTTTTGAAATAACAAAAATAACACACAATCAGAGTTTGAGAAATCTCAACAATGATATTACTTTACAACTCAATTAAACAACGAGCTTACTATATCCAGAAACAGCCAACATAGTAGACAAATACTCTTTATTGCAGAAACAACTCCTCAGATTCGTAGTTACTCAACATTCTCAGCTTAACTTTTTTCCCTTCTTCTTTCTGACCTTTTTTTTTTTTTCAAATGTTTCCAACAAAAAATATAGCATTTTTCAAAATATGAAATGTAATCACAAGGGCAGGTACAATCAGAAGTTATAAAAGAGGTAATCCCATTTGAATGAAATAAAAATATTCAATTGTAAAACACTTTGTGTATCATATTCATTTGAAATTACACATAAAAATTTAATTCAAAATTGGCAAATTACATATATTACAAAAAGCATTCCTGATACAGAAAGAGGCATTAGTAGTAAAATTTTTGTGTATTTATAATGCAAAAAATAAGGAATATACAATGGACATTTCAAAACAATGACTGCTTTAATGTTCTTTGGGTATAGAGTTCCTTAAGATTCCTTTCATATTTTGAGTTTCTCATTGATCAGGTAGGTTGGACATGCATTTAGATTTAGAAGGTATTTCTCAATATGGTTTTGGTCTGGAATGTGATATGAACCATTCCTTGATGATTACAATGCTTATAAATGAATGTTAACATCAAGTGATGCTACTATGACTCGATGAAGGGTATTATAAACAATTTTTTAAAATAAAAGTTATTAATGTAAATGTATGGTTTAAGTTTCATTTACCTTTACTATTACGTGAAATGTAATTACTACTCTCACAGACGAGAATACACACCTACAGAGGTGGACAGTTTATCTAATTTTAATAATTTATGATCCACTTTACAGAAAAGTCTCCAAAACAAAAATTCTAAGAATTGAAACAATGTGCAATTGAAGATAGGAAATAATTTTAGAATTTGCTTAAAAATTTTTCAATTGAATATGATATAAAAACTGTTTTACATTTTTGTTCACTTCTTAAAGGCCTTATTTTATTGAAATTTCATAAAACTACAGGCAATAACTATTTACTTTTCACAAATCTTTTTTGTAATTGAACATGATTAATATTAACAGCTACTTAACATTAATTAATATACACAGCTATTTTCAGAAATTATACTTTTCCCTATATTAGATAATTACAAAAATAACATGTGTAATCAATAACTAGAATGATAAATAACAAAAGCCTTTTAAATGTATGGTAGTGGAGGGAGGCCTTGTAAGATGGCAGTGGTGAGCGTGTGGATGTTTTCTGGTGAAGGGACCGTGTGATGATTGTTTTATGATATAATAATGTTGCAATTGTGGGCAGCAGTTGATGGTGGAGGTGATGGTGGTAGTTGTCTCATGTTTATAAGGTTATGATTTTCAATAAATTATCCAGTTATACAAATATCTAAATAACTTAATTAATGTGAATGAAATTAATCTAATTAATTAATTAATTTACTCACTTTACAAATGTTATCAAAGTTTACTCACTTTACAAATGTTATCAAAGGTGTGTCATTATAAATGCTCTTCACAGTGCGATACTACTAGATTATCTGTCATGTCTGCGTAAATCCAAAGTCATGGAATTTCATAGTTTCCACAAGTTTGTAGTACTTTATTAGCCTAAAAGTCTTGTTTTAAAATCATTGACAAGTTATTTTATTTTTCATTTGTTTATTAAAATCTCCTGTTTTATAAACTAATTTTATTGTGTATAAAAATGAACATAATATGTACAAAAAATATTTAATTTAAAGCAACAAATGAATTTTATCAATAATTTTCTATAATTTAACAATTATTTAAAGTAATGCATAAAACTAAGTTGTATCGATCTATAACTTTTGCAGCAATGCCAATTTTATAAAAATAAATATTGGTTTTTATCTTTCTAAAGAAGCATTATAAATAATCTTTTCTTTTTACGAAACTCACTTGTAGAGTTGACCTTACTACATACACTTTTATTGAAATGAAGTTTAGCTCCTAAAGAAAGAGTTCTAAATTTTAGTACATTACTTCTGCAAATGGAAATGCACAAACATTTCTCAGAAAAAGTCTTATGCTTAAACTGAATTTCATTACTTTAATTTATGTAATTCTTTAACCCCAAGATTTGAGCAACAAAATTCATGCAATGTTTGTCAAACTGCAATGTATCCATCTCAAAATATTATTCACTAGCAAACAAATATACTCTAGCAAACATTTTCGGCTGGATTTCAGTCTTCCCTCCACCAAATGCATAAAAATTGACACATGATCACCCAAATTCAAATTTTCATTCAATTGATTGAGAAAATGATAAAGGAGAAAGAATGAAAGAAGACACAAGAAATAATATGTAGTGTTTTTCAGTTTTTTGAAATAACATTTTTCAAGGCAGAATCATTTCCCAATACTCTAAGAAATTAACAAAATTTAATATTGTTTCCACACACATTGCTTGCAATTTGTTTCACTGGGTACCCTCTTCCCAAATATCTCTAACGGTATTTCGAAGAAAGACTTAATTCAACTCTTCTCAATAAATCAATTTATTTTCTTGCAATTTACTGAAATATTGAGGGAGATTCATGCACACAAATTAATTAGCACAATGAAATATTTAGACTTCATTGGTGAAGTAGAACTGACTCACCTGAGAGCTGTAAGTCATGCAATCAGGCAGACATGCCAATTCACTCTACAGTAGACACTTCATTCTTTCACTTGTATGAATCATAATCATGAGAAAATTTCCATCAGAAAACATTCCATACTTTCAAAAAGAAACAACAAAATACATTCTTTACTACAAACTTGACACGTAAATGCATGCAGTGCAACACACACATTGATGAGAAAGTAAGCAAGTTGAAGTCACACTATCCACCAACATGAAATTACAGGTGCAAAGTACATGGACAACATTTCTTTAAATTCACAATACTACAGGTCATGCAATTATTGTGACATGCTAACAAAATTTTTCTAGTGTATGTGCATTGCAGAATAATGGTGCATTATTAATGATTTTTTTAAAAGCTATTAAAGCATAAACACAGATTACAAGTGCTGGTTAGATTAAAAGAAGAATTTTTACATTAAAATATGTATCAAATATAACCCCCTATTGTTTTAGAAAAGTTATGTTTTGTAATTTCATAACAGTTATTAAATTAGCTCAAATGTTTCTACATCAGCATATTTTAAGTGATATAATTTTTCTAGAACAAGAAACACACATTCAAAGAAACATTTTTGCTCTCCTAAAAATACTTGATATCACAGCAAATGTCTTCTCAATAGATGTGGTCAAACATCAAAGTACATAAGTTTTTAAATACAAAAAAAAATAAAAAATTATTTTTACCAAAAAAAAATAGAAAAAAAAAATTTTTTAGTTTGTAATTGAAGATTCAAAGAATTCTTTAGCTATTAAAATTAAAGAAACACTAATATGAGCTATCATGAATAATAAATACAAATAATTATGTAGCTTATTTTAATAAATAAATGACAATTGAAAAGATATTTACCATCATAAACACATTGATTACCATTCATTTAAGCAGCGCAAAAAATGACTTTTCTATCTTCAAACTTCAAAACAAGGAAATTAATTACATGAAAAAATTTTAAAAAATAAAAAAATAAATGGGGCTTTTTCAATTTCATTTCACTTCTGAATAAGAGGTGCATGTGCAGAACTAGAGAGTAGCAAAAACTATTTCTTGTTGAAGAGATTCTTGAGCAGCATCCATATGCAGGACAGAACACATGGACAAAACAGACAACACCACCAAGGAAACCTACCTATCACCATGAAACAGCTCTTGCCGGTTGCGGCCGTCAAATGACACCCATGATGTATTTCTGCTGTCTGGTGACACCGAGATCTAGAAACATGCAACATGTCTTCAGCACCAGCCAAGAATCCCAAGTTTGAACAAAATGAGGGAAAATATGCTTTCGTTTTTTATTTTATTTCAACTCATTGAAGTCACAAGTGGAATCTGGACCATCAGGAATCCTACAAATTCAGAGTCATAGAAAAAAACAACAACATAGATGTCAACAAAATGAAATTCATACAAAGAGAAATAAACCACCAATATTTTATTTGCATTACTTCTCCACAGGATACAATTCGGTTTCATGCTAGGAAAGATTTTCCCTGTAAAAACAAAGAATACTCCTGAGTTTAAAATTTGGAATTCAACATAAAGAAATGAAACGATAAGACATTGACAGAAGAAAGTTCTTTCTCTTCTGAACTACTACTTCTACTGAGACTTCAGAAATCATCAATGCATACATATACAGGGATTTTTAATGTAAAATAACACCACATTATTTTTAAATTAACTATTTCAAATATCAAATCACTATAGTCCTCATTATTTACCATAGCATTCAATATGTAAAAGAATAACAAACATACAAAAACACACTTGCCTGCATTTAAAAATTTGAAATAACACGCAAAACTTAAGTAACTTTGAAAATGAAAATTGTGATACTTTTAGTGATTTACTGAACATTGCAGAACAAATTTTCACAGACATATCAGCAACTAGGTAATTAATCCCATCAACTTCAGATCATTACTTAATGTTCACAATCAAAATTATTCAAACTATCTTTTGAATTAATATTCTGGATCTGTGATTGAATTTTAACCAAACACATTACAAAAATTAATTTACCAAAGTAAACCTAATTTAATCATGAAATTTATCATGAATTTTTCAAGGCTATCCTTAAAATTTCCATTAGAAAATTTAAAATAATAAATTTTGTAAACCTACATTAAGTCAAAAAATACATTTTGGGTTTGAAAATCTACTTAACTTCATGACAGAATAATAGCAACAAAATACTGAACTATGTAACACAAAAAGAACACGCAAATATGAGCCATGTGAAACCCTCATCACAGTGTAAATAAAGATATATTTTTTGTATAATTTTATTGATATAATATTCAATTATTTATTTATTTACTTTTAAAACAATTTCCAATTATAAAATGTCCTGAACAAGTATTCTCCTATTTTGAATTATGTTGATGGGAAAAAACTCACCTTTAGTTCCACCCCAGCTGGTACAACAATTGGGCGGAAGGAGAGTGAATGTGGGCAGATAGGTGTTACCATAATAGCTGGGACATTAGGGTGAATCATAGATGCACCTGCTGCCACAGCATATGCAGTGCTACCTGTTGGTGTTGATACGATAAGCCCTGAAATACACACAAACAAAATTTCCTCAAATTGAGAAATACTAAAGCAGAATATTCATATTGGCAAAGAAACATCAATAAAAAAACTTATTTGTTCTTACAGAAATAATTAGGTGTTAGAAACTTTTTATAAATAATGTTGTCAAAAAAATATTCCTTTATGGCATATTGTACTTTCTAAAGTAATATTTAAGGTTTCTAAGTGAAATATTACTTATCTTGTTACAGAAATATTACAATCCCTATGGATATGTAATGTCCATTCATATGCAGTTTCACTACTACATCCAATCTTTGTGTATAGCTTTGTATACAGCTTAAATATACTTCAATTTGTATTTTTTACTGGATTAAATACTCCTATAATACTCGTAAATTATTTGGAAAACTAATATTACCTACCATCTCCTTGAACTGAAGTGATATGCTTGCCATCAAGAAAGAGATCAATATTGGAGAGGTAAGGGGATGGACCTCGATCAATCACTACTTCATTCAGCACTAAGAAAGTTGAAGGTGGTTTTATTGGGCTGTTTAATGCTGCTTTGCCAACCCCAACACTGACATTATTGCCATCATTTTTCCTCATTATCATGCATCGTAACCTGCTGCGTAATGTCAAAGCAGCATGCCCTGAAGAAAAAAGCCAGTTAAAATTGATTACCAGCACACACATTTTGTCTAAAAATTTGCTGGTTACAGATAATAATTTAAAAAAACAACAGTAAAATAAAATAGTTTTGAGGCCTATTAGCTATGGAGAGAGGGAGAGGGAGAGAGAGAGAGAGAGGAGAGAGGGAGAGAGGGAGAGAGGGAGAGAGAGAGAGAGAGAGAGAGAGAGAATAAGTGGGAGAGAGAAAGAAAGAGTGAGAGTGAGCAGGAGAACGAGAGGGGCAGAGAATATAAATGGTATAATAACATGCTTCAAAACTCACAAATGCATATGAATGATGTAATTTTAAAGCAATACTTATCCTAGACACATTAATTTGTTACTTGACACACACCTTCCAATACATTTGTAACTTGCTCTTGAAAGTTATCAAATTCAAATGGTGTGAGGAAGCCAAGAGATCCCAAGTGGAATGCCATAACAGGAGGCACAGATTGCTAAAACACAAAATTAATAAGCCCAATGTCAAATACACATAAAAATGGTGTTGCGCTTGTGAATACAGTATTTGTTTGGAGTGAAAATTTAAAAAAAATCCAAAAGGCAATTGAAATAAAATTATTTTAAATACTTTCCCTATCATTTATAATAAAAAATAATAAAACAGCTTTGACAAATGTTTAATACTGTGATTAGTAAACCACACCAACCTCGGTTGGTACTAGCTTGAAATGAAAATTTATTCAGTTCCAGAAGCTTAATGGCAAGAACCTGATAACTTTCACCTGCTGTTTAACAATATTTAATAAGTATCACTGGAGATTCTCTAAAACAGAGCAAACTCCATATCAGTGTGATGAGTTTTTGCTACAGTGGTATAATGAAGTGCTGGGCATTATCCCAAATGAAATTTCATTTCAAAATTAAAAATATTTTTCAGAAGCAGAAATTAATCTTTTTCATTTGAACATATTATTGTAGGTCCATAATGCTATCATTCTAGAAACTTTCCTTAATTCTAACACATGATGAGAAATGTTACATTACTTCAGCAAATTTTAATGTGTCCCACCATTTCATGAAACAATTAAGTACATCAATATCCAAAATAAAGGAAGTCAACTATTTATCAACACTTCCTTAACACTTGCTGGTTAATTGGTTTATACATTTCTGGCTTTGGTGGAATTTTGGTTAGCATATCAGACTGTTGTATCCTATTTTGCAGGTTCAAACCCCATTGAACGATTTTTAAGGGCAAAATATCTTTCATACGCCTTCCTTCGGAGGGGAATTAAAGCCTGCTGTCCTATGACGAAGATTTACTGCTTGTAAAAGATCCTCAAGCCTGAAAGAAACCCCTGAACTGAATTTAAAACACCTGTTTTTTCGCCCGAGTGATACCTTTTTTCTCTGCTTAACGTAGAATGATTAGCGAAATTTGCGTGGTCAGACGGACGAGCCTGATGGCCTGAGTCTCGCCATTTAAAATAACGTATTAACCAACAATTGTATTCTGCACTTGGAACACACTCTCTTTCCTAATTTGAAGTTGCCAGGAGTTGGTAAGTATATGTATTCTCCAGAGGGGAATGTTTAACCCTCCTCATGACGTACCTGGAAGAGTTGACTGGCGTAGAGCAGTGTGCCGTCGCCGCCCAGACAGATGATGAAGTCGATCTTGTCGGTGAGGTCGTCCTTGCCATCGCGGAAGGTCATGAGGCGGTCTCGCAGCGTGCAGAAGTCGGCGCTCGCTTGCAGCGCCGCCTCCTCCAGCACCGCCTGCTCCACGAACACCACCATGCGCTTCTCCTGCGGTTGCACCCAACATTAAGGGATTAGGTCCAGCATTAAACCGAAGGGAAGAAGTGGGAGGAGAGAAATGAAGAGGAGGAAAAGAGGAAAGAAAGGAGAAAGAGAACGGAGTAACGAAGAATAGAAAAGAGAAGAGAGAGAGGAGAGAGAGAAAACGGAGAGAGAGAGAGAAAACGGAAAAGAGAGAGAGAGAAGGAGAGAGAGAGAAGGAGAGAGAGAGAGGAGAGAGAAGAGAGAGAAGAAAAAAAGAAGGGAAGATAGAAAAAAGGGAGAGAAGAAAAACAAGGAAAAGAAAAAGAGAAAAGACATAAACAAGGAGAAAGGGAGAGAAAAGAGGAATCTAATGAGAAAAAAAAAGAGGATAAACATAAGAAGGAAAAGAGAGAGAAGGGAAGGAGTGAGAAAACGAGTATAAGGACCGGAAGAAGAAAGAAGGTGAGAAACGAGTAAAATGAAAACACGGAGAGATGAAATAGTCACCTTCCAGCATTTATCAAGAAATAAACAAAAACACGTCAGTAATTTATCGTTTCAGCAATGAAAATAAATAATCCTCCCTATGATATGACTGAACGTCACGAATTTTCCGTCCATTCCTTCTCCTGCCGCAGCTGGGCCGCCCCTGGGCGCTTGGCAACCCGCGCTACACCGGAGCGTGAGGCTGCCTACACTGACGTCACTCCACGGGGCGGAACGGAGGACGCTCTGCATGTGTACCACCAGAACATTTGAGTATTTCGAGATATAATGTCAATGCAATCACTTTCCCATTGTATAGAGTTTCTTCTTCCTACATCTTTTTGTAGAGTGGGTTCACACGAAGATAAATATAATGAGCTGTGATCTATATCGATTCGCGATACAAGGTTAAAAAATATCTTCAGAACGCCCGTCACTCAAAATATTTATAAATCAAGGGCGTTATAAGGATTCTACTGATCGAGCAGCGACACAATACCCGAGAGCTTTTCATCGTCAAGCACAAGATTCATAATTAAGGCATATAAGAGCGACTGTAATCGCATTTTTTTGCACTTTGCAAAGGTACCACTATTCCTCCTGGAAGTAAACTACTTCTTTATTTGCCACCACACACACTTTGTAGTAATATTTGTAATTGTAACGAAGTATACGTGCGAAGGGGATTCGAAGTAGCAATTTTCGAAGAGTAATTTTCAGTGACGCATCACGGTAGGATATACTTTCCTAGCAGCCCGCAATTTATATATTATCTCTAAAACGTTAAGGCAACGTTCGTCAGCATAATGCCCCAAATATTTTGTAATAAAAAAATCAATATCCAACAGGTAAATCGGTTAATGCGGGTGAAATGAACTGTTTTGTATAATGAAACTGTTGCCCTTTGGCCTTAAATAAATAAATAAATAATAATAATAATAATAATAATAATAATAATAATAATAATAATAATAATAATAATAATCAAACCGCAATTCTTTGTCCTGAGGATTTGTTTAAAGCTCCTCGAGGTTCTCGAAATGTGGAAGGCGCGAGATGTCCTGCTTCACAAAGAATCGTCCGAGGCGAAGGCCCTACTGCGAGAGAGCAACCAAAAGCGCGAAGGCGCGAGCTCACCTCGATGAGCCATGTGACGAGCTGCACGAAAGGCTGGAGCACCGCGGCGTCCCGCACCTTCTTGATGACGAGCACCGTCAGCGGGGGCTTGTACCACGTCAGCCGCTGGCTCGCCGGGTCCTGGATTGTCCTGCAACAACACAGCACGTCAGATGGACGTTTCGCTTGGGCGTGTGGTTGGGGTCAAAGTATTTTCCATAGCACACACTTTGTTCCGAGAGGGTCAAAGGCTCAAAATATAGTTTTCACTACAACTGAACCGGTGTACTGTATTACTCGCATGTCAAATAAGAGAAACCAAGTTCTTATTGGTTTCAAATAATAAATGTTTCACGGTGACGAGATAATAAAAAGTGTATGTCTATAAACAATATTAAAACGATATTAGAGAACAGTAGCATCTAGTTTCAAAGGTGAGGAAGCAGGAGTCAAGTAACGCTCCAGATATCGGGTTGGTTTTGTTTTATTTTTTTGTTGGGTTCCGTTTACTATCATCGACTGAGCCGGTAACAAAATTGTGCCCTAGTCGCGGTACGAACGCTGCGCAAGGAAAGTTTGGTAATGAGACTCCCATTTCATTGCTTCCAAACAACTGATTTGTTTAAAGTTTTCTCCCCTAGACAGACTGCCTCTTCAGCTGTGAGATAGTATGTCTCCCCATGAAGATCCTCGCCGTCACCTGCAGACGATATTCGCAGCATGGTACTCTTCTGGAGTTCCTCCCCAGGTCCTCTTCTCGTCGCGTTGAGGGTTAGGATGTGATATTTCTTATCTCGGCGAGACAGATGTGGGCAGAAAGATTGAAAAATTCAATCTGATATGTGGCACGAGTAAAATAACTCTCAGAGGCAAAGTTAGGAGGGACACTTTGCTCAAGTTCTATAAAGTGATGGCTGTGCCCTGTGGATTGTAAGGTAGTGAAAACTGGACATTAAATTCTAGAACTTACAGCAGAATTCCAGCAACAGAGATGATATCTTTAAGATCTATTTTAGGAATAACAAGCAGAGACAGAATAGAAAACGAATGCATCAGGAGAACCCTTGGAATCTACAACATCAATAATAAAACAGAATATAGAAAGAAGTGGAAAGAGTATACATTAAGAATTAATGATGAACCCACTTCAAAGCAAGTCCTACACTACACACCATGAGGAAAAAGAAATACCGGTAGACCCAGAAGAAGGTGGTTTGAACAATGAGTCGCAAGGGACCAACCGGTCTAATGCTTGAAGGAGAAGAAGAAGATTGTGTAGTTGTTTGTGGGTATGTGTGTTTTTTTACCTGAATATTAGTAGAAAGAAACAATACTATGAATTCAGAAACAACACAAGTGAACAATACTGTGAATTCAGAACATAACTTATTTCCCTTAACATAACTTAGCTTCCATTTTGGTCACTTCAGTAGGGAACCTGTTTCAGGAGGGAGGAAACTATCAGACAGCACAAAGAACTGCAATCAGCAGCATTCCGTCATCTGTTGCCCTCGCGCCACAATACTAAAGAACGAAGCCATTACGCCATTGTGGCTGCAGAAAAGCGCCAGAAGGGCTGCGTTCTCGCCGGGCTATTCGGCCTGCTTCCCGAGAGCGTAATCGCTGCTCGGAAGACGAAAGACCTCGCCTCGCCACCAACTCCGCACACGGCAAACCACCCAGCTCTTGGGGAGGGTGCAAGGGGAGGAAGAAGTGAAGGCAGCGTTTTAGTCGTAGAAATCCGACTTCGCCCATTCACTTCTCTTCATTAAAAAATGCATCGTAAATCGCTGCTCTAGTTCTCTCACTGGTTTCCCAAGTTAACAGGAAATTGCTTCCTGAATATGAATAGGAGAGAAATTTAGACCACTGATATTTACCATTTATAATCTGTATTACACCTTGGTTGATTAATTAAAGACCATTGTCTCCCTAGTAAAGTAAAATTTAAAAAATCTATAATACCTACACAAATGTCTTTTTTTTCATTTATTCTCCCGTTGTTTACTTCACGTTTTAACCTTTTAACGCAGTGTTACGATTTCCTATACTCCTCGGACAAAGACAATGGGAAAGCTCTTCGAGCAAAATTCTCGTCAAAAATGCAGTTTTCCTATAAAAAGGTACGAGTGTCATACGATTTCTTTGTTTATAAATGATTACGATTATGAATTTATAGGGCATTGGAATTCCAATACCTTGGAGAAACTAAAAGATAGACGTAAAAAGAAATGAGAGTTTATTGATACATTAATAGGCAAAATTAAAAACGATACAATAAAATGATTATGGATTAGCAATACACATAACAATAAAAAAGTCAACAAACAAAGCTATATACACTTCTGTATATAATGATCAACGAGAGATTATACTACCAAGCACATGACTACACCGTGCGGGAAAACAAAAGCCTGAATAAAATATGGTGTTTGAAAGACAGATTTACTGAAAAAAACATTAGTAAGACTAAATGCATGCGACTGCGTATGATTTTGATGATGATACCACTATCCTCTGCATTACTGCCCTCTCCAATTGGCACTGCCCTTTATGGGCCCCCCCCCCTCTTCTCGGCCACCAACCGGCCAAATGCAACCAATTAGTAAGCGTAAATCACGGCGTTGCATATGATTTTGATAACGATGATGTTATCACTATCCCCTGCATTACTGTTCTCAAAAGGCATCTGCAAATGGGACAGCGCCTCGTCGGCGATCTCCGAGAGCATGCCGTCCGCGAGATGAGCCGCAAGACAAACCGAATCCCGCACGTCCTCGGGCGCGGCGGTGGCCTCCAAGCGCGAATCAATGGCGGGCGAAGGAGGTCGCGGCGAGCGGCTGCGGCCCATTGAGGCGGAAGGCTGACAAAGCGCCGCGCCGCGGACAGACCTCGCGTGCGCGCGCGCCGTCTTCAAAGTATGGATGCTTCAAATTAGCGATGGCAATATTTAGCAAAACATCGATACATCACCAAAAGGTTTTCAATGTCGATGAAAACATCGATGTTTTATATATGGCCAAACAACTCGAAGTAAAATTTCCTGGTTCTGATGTGATACACGTCAATATTTGTATAAAGTGTATTCTGCCTTAAATTTGCCTGTCATCTTCATTTTCTAATCAATGTTCTATGTAGCTAACGTTCAAATTGCAGTTTAACGATATTTTCAAGTACAAAATCAGCAATATAGGAGAAAGGTTGCGAATAGCATACAGCTTCGCGTCGCCTGGGGCTCGACAATAGTGCCGGTTCTCAATGGCTCTTGATTGCGAGTAATACATACACATACACACACACACACACACACACACACACACACACACACACACACACACACCCACACACAAACTGGAAATTTTATTTATACCGGGATAATTTTTTTGAAAACATTGGTTTCTATAAAAATTAACATATTTTAAACATCGATGTACTGAAATCGATGTTTTGTGCTTCATGTTTTTTCGCTTTAGATGAGCATGCACTTGTCACGTAATTCGTGGATGAATAATTCTCATAATCATAATTTTGTGAAAGTTAAAATACGAAATAATAACTGATGTTTGTTTATGTGTTCGAGCTACACGAAAAGAGTTTGCACTACCTTTATCGAGCCTATCCCGCGTCCAAGATGATCCTGATACCCTGGTATTTCCTTCGTGTTTCCTCTTTCGCACTTAAGAGGCGTTGTTTTAAACTTTGTTATCAGTTAAATTTTAATTGTAAAATAATGTTCATGGCCAGTATCAAATTAAATTTTGTTGCGCACGAATATAATGTTAGATGTTACTAAACCAGCTTTCAACATATCGACAATTTTTAGTCGATGTATTTTTAACATCGATGTTTTTTTGTTGATGTCACATCACTACTTCAAAGGCGAGCGGTACAGCACGGCCCTGCGGAGGTTCCAGGCGACGTGATGAGGCGGTAAATTTTACGCGGAAAAGATGGTACTAGGTGGAAGGCGGAGAATAGAGTTGCCGCGTAATGTTGTGTCGTTGAGGGTGACGAAGGAACGGAGGTCATTGAACGGAGCATGTTCACGTCACACGCAACGGTGATACTATTGTTTAGAATAGTACTTATAAGAGTTCAATCAGAATTTCCTGACCAAGGTTGTAAAGAGAGTGAATAACAAATTATGATAAAAAAAATTATACTATTTCCGAAGCAATGATTTAAAAATACGGATGAATTTCGTATTTAAACAAATGACGAACAATTAAATATAACAACACTTCATCCACACGGATGAAGGATTCATTACTACAAAAAATAATTAAATAACACCGAAATTATACAGCTTGATTTTGACCATTTTCCAAAATTTAAAATTAAATTTTAAATAATCGTCGAAATTTAATTTTAAATATGGAGTATAGAAAAATTATACGCACGTTATTAGAAAACTGGTATTACACGACAGCCATCCCACAGGTCATGGCAACTATTGTACTACATTAGCTAATATAACACCAGGAAGAGAAATCCACTATATGCTACTAATGTTCACTGAAACATTCTTTGAAATTGTAATATTAAATTGGTTCCTTGAACAGGATCCAATAGGTGGAGAAAATTGAAATATAAATAGGAAACATTGTTTTATTGTGCACAAAGGAAACAACCTTCATTAGTCACAGCTAATTATCTCCAAAATAATTCGCCAAGGTCCTTTGTTAACAATGAAGATTTGAATGCCATTGGGTAAGTGTGATTAATCTTCACGTACCCCCTGGCGTCGAAAGTGCCACAGTTGAACAGTTGAGACGCCGAGGCCTCCACCCCACGGGCAACACACTATCATCCAACGTTTGTCGTAGCTCCGTATGGCGCTGGCGATCATTTCTGTCACGCAGAACTGCAACTTCACTCATGACCGCTGTTCCACTTCACCTATCCCTGTCTTGGGACACAGCCGCAGTATATTAACTTTTGTGTGTACAGTCGACTTGCCACTAATGCACACACACGCGACTACGCGGTGGCATCTCGTAGTGCGTCAAACAGAATGCCCACCGTACAAACTGTAATAACCATATTTGTTATTTTGAAAGATTTCACAAAGTTTCCATGACTGAAAGAGTGACCATCTTTATTGAACTACTAACAGTAAAACCGAGAGATAATGAAATAATGAAACAAGTCAAAACGAAAGAAATGCTTAAAAGACGTTGATGATAGAAAAAATAAAAAGCGAAAAACTTCAGCACACAATGGAGTTCCATTGTAAAAAATTAAGCGAAGCATTTGAATTGTCAGTTGAATGCATTACCTGTACTTACGGCATATTTCGCCACACAATGAAGCACTTCCGTTGGAGGAAGAGAAAAAAAATCACTTCAACCCCCAAATGCGGACCTGTCAAACAACACTACTCAGCGCACCTTCCACCACCGACAGTAACACCCGGCGCTCCAGCAGGCCACGCGAGAGGGCGCAGCCTCCGGAAGAGATCCGAAATAGCGCGCGGGATGGGCAGCATCACAACAAGCGGCGCCTTGCCAAGCGGACCGCCGCGCCGCCCACGCCTTCCTCGACGCCACCCCGCGGCCACGCTCAGCACTACTCGCGAAGTGCAGCTTGCGACTTCCGCAAGCCGCCCGCCCGCCCGCCCGCCAATGCAGAGATTTAACACACGAAGACACCGTAAATACTGTAGGGAAATGTTGCTGCGAAATGTACAAGAATTGTGCACGCTCATGAGAAATTGCATTTAAAAAACAACACAACTGTTTTCTACAATAAACAGCTCTTTGAACAAATGAAAATTTCTAACATCGAACACAAACGCAATGTTTAACCTTTAAACAATACGTGGCAATGAAATTGAGACCTTCAAGTGTACGGAGATTTTGAAACTTGAAAGGAAGTAGAACCAATTTTTGAACTATTAAACAATATAAAAAGCGAAATTTTATTTATTTATAAGTATAAGCGTACACGTCGAGAAAAAAATTGGGTATTAAAACGTCTTATAAATATTCTTTGAATACACGGAATATTACTTTCCCAGTTTTAGGTTTAACCATTTTAATATGCATCAATAACGAAAATAATAAAAAAAAAGCTTCAGTAATAGGATTCTTAGAGCAAAGAATTCAACGACCGATTAATATTTACTGTAAATAAGCATTAATACAGTTTCCGGGTTACATGTCGGCAGCCTCAATAGGCAAAACATCCGCAATTCCGAAATGTAATGTTATTCACACATGGAGCCAAACTACAATTTTTGGAAGCTGTCTTCAATTTTTAAGCTACATAAAACGTAAATAAACAAAAAAGAGGTGATAGCAATAATAAAAACCATAATTTATTATTATTTATTATTATAATAATACAAATGTCACAGCCAGGGAAATGCAAATAGTCTTCATGCGTTCGGGGGCAGAGAAGAGGAAGCGCATTCAGCCGGGCAGTGAACCGCCGGCGCTGGCCAGGCCATCACCGCTGCCCACGGCCCACTCGCCACTCGCTTTTCTTTTTGCCTTCGCGCTCTCGTCACCTTTCACATGTTCCAGCGCGCCTGTTCCTTTGGCACGCGCTCGTTTTGTTCTCTTTCTCTCTTGCTTTCCCTTCTCTTCCTGAAGCAAATTTCTGCCACTTGGACTCTTGGCGAGGTTTTTCATATTAGAGCTTGGGCACGAAACGTTTATTCTTGAAAATTACAAAGAATGCGGCGAACAAAGATGATTCGCATAATGAGTCTTCTAAGGACACAAATTAGAGAAAATTATAGAAATCCTGCTGAGGATGATCACATAATAACGAAATTTCAACGAATATAAAAATAGAATGAAACTTCTTTTTATATGAAATGCTCGAATTACATCATTTTCAGGCGAGCGCGGGGAGGGGGGCTTCTCCAAAAAGAAAGTCTTTGGAGTATTTCGTCTTTGAAGAAAAATTGAAGCATTTGGAGAGCATTCAAGTGAAATACTAATCAGCGAAACGTTTTAATTAACATACACTTACGAATAGGTGAGCGCGCAAAATTTGCAACTCAATACAAGGAAAAAGGAATAAACCAATATGACGAAGGATGGGGGGCGTAGTAGGTAAGTGTTAGGTTTAGGGGAATGTATAGTAGAAAACGCATATTACGTGTAAGATCTTGTACACTTTGAGGAATTGGCGGCGTAATCCTGTTAAAAGGCACAAGCACCGAGATGGACCAACAGGCTATCTCGGGTATCATGTAAGTTCAGGACTGACAACCTCCGGTATCGTGTAAGTTCAAGACTGAGATGGACCTACGGGCTACTCCAGGCATACCGGGTATACCGGGGTGGAAGGTGCGTGGGGTAATGTGAACTCTTCACTGGGTACTAAAAATGCTGTCTGATACCGGGCGGATGTCCCTCAGACGCCCGACAGATGGCAACCAAGGTGGAGGTGTGGAGTTGAGCACCCGAAACATTTCAAACAATAAATGAGGGAAATAACTAATATTTTACACATAATCCATTTCCCGCCATACTTTTCTCTGAGCTGTGAGACACTATTAGAGAAATATTTTATTACAATGTTGTCCATGATAAATTTACTACCACGAGCACTCAACTTATAAATCTTGCTTTCGATGAGCTAGCCCTTGCTAGTCTTGCTTTCGATGAGCAAAACCGTTTTAAATAATTCCGCCAAAATAAATCAGCTATTTAATCACCTCGCAAAACTATAACGCTCGTGCTATCATTTCTGCGTAGAAATGTTCCTACACACAAACTAAAACAATATTTTTCGATAATATAACGTTTTCCCCACACTATTAGACGTTTCATCACGCTTCCACCAGGCCCCACGGACTATTGTTTCATCGTTTAAACTGCACGCACGTTTTTTTTTTGTCTTCGCAGATTCTCAAATTTGGCATTTCGCCCAGGCATTTCTCAAGAGTAAAAATCCAACAAAGCGAAACCGCCCCACTTGTGCCTCTGCTTCGCAACGCCGTTTCCTGCTGGCAGCTTTCGACAATAACGCGCAATTGACGAGCGGAGGGAGCGCAATAGGTTCTGCGAAACTGCCCAGAGTAGAGAGTGCGCTGCAAAGCCGGTTGCAGCTTTGCGTGCAAGCTCTTTTGCCCGTGCCATTGTTTCGCGGATGCAGACGAAACGAATGGAATTACGAAAGCACGAGTTGTTTATAATTCAGCACTGCAGAGCTTGGAATTCTCAAGTCGGTCGAGGTAAGATTTAGAAAGACAGGCAACACGCTGTGCCCAACACAATTCTGATTGTAACAGTGATGCTTGAAAAACAAGAAGAATCATTTCCACATTCACATTCATCATTTCCACCGACAATCAGCTAACCTGATAGAAGACCTGATCACGAGTATTTCGCGTTTTTTTTCAACTCGTAGTTCCCACAGCGCGACGTACAAAGAAAAATAGATCAGAAGGATTCTTTTTTTACTTTCTCGCTACGGAGTAGAGAGAAAGTTATGCCACGCTGCGTGAATAAAAGGAATATTTTCGGCAGAAAAACTCTTATTACAGGGGCCTTGGTAACGAAAGAGTGGATAAATCCAGCTGCTTAATTTAGGGAGGGAAATCCTCTAACACGTGGCGTAGCCAGAATCCATGTTTTGTGGGTCCTTGATACCGAAAAATCGAATGACGCCAAATCATCCGTCTGTCTGTGAACATCGCTAGCGGCTAAACCATTCAGCCGATTTTCTCCAAAATGGATATTCCCCAATAGATCTGGATAATGTCGTGGCCTTTTGATTTTGAAACCGATATTTTAATTTTGGGGGGTACTTTATACGAAGGTCCCTGGGACATTTTCCAAATTTTAAAACAATGGATTCATAGTTTTTTTAAATTTAATTTTGTTGTTGGATAGTGTGATGAATGTTTAAGATAATGGCACAGATCTCAATTTCGTTGAAAATTAATTTTTCGAAAATTTCAAACATTCCAATTTTTTTCGGAGTCTTCCTACAACTAAAAATTAAATATAGAATGTTTTCCCATAATTACATCTCTTCCTTAAAGACAGATTTTGAAATAAGGTCATGTACAATTTTTCGAAAATGTTGGTACTTTTCGCGTGTTAATATTTGTTTAATATTTTTAAAATTTATGTTTTAATTTATTAAATATAATATTGCGAGAAAATACGGCGAGAGAGTACGTGCAGTTTTAGCACTACTAGTTCTTTCTTAAAATAATTCTGTCCGCGCGAAGTTCCTGTGGCGCGCACTAAACGCCCGTTACAACCAATGCGGAACGGAAGCAGTCGAACGGAATTGTAAATCATCGAGTTTCGCTGAGCTGCGGTGAATTGAATAGTAATCAGAAACCTTCTGACGCCCGCTTTGTTGGAACACGTGCTCTCAATCGACTTCCCTGCGTCCCTGCTTCCTAGACATACCAGGTGCCTCTGCACTCCATTCTCGCTGCTTGGCGGGGCGACCCACCAGCACATTGCAACTACCGTTCTGCAAGATCGAAAATAATCGAAAGGATTCTACAACGTCCAATCTCACCATAATTTTATCAGGTTGTCTTTATATAATTTGAAATAAATCTGATTTTGTAGATTGTATGGCAATTGAAGGTGAAACTAAACGATACAAATGAGATGTTTTCTTTTGCAAGTATTTGAGGCAAAACGTATTCACTGGATGCCCTAATTAATGTATGCATAGAATTGATTTATGAGCATACATAATAACAAACATAGTATGAAACATATTTAGGTCCTCGCTATAAACAGATAATATTTTAATAAGCTGAACCTTTTGTAATTACAATAATCTATTGCACTTTGAATCGATTTCAGGACAAAATATACCATTTCATCCAGCCCTCGCAGAGGTAACGAACGGAAAGTATCTGAATGTGGAACGTGATTACAAACCTAGTTTTTTAATCCTCTTTTTACAACCTCTCCGAACACCAGCATATTGGAACAGCGTATCTAGTAACATTCAATAATATTATTCAGCTTATTTGAAATGTTTAGATTATGGAAACATAAATGGGCTGGCTATTCATAACATCCGTTTAAATTACTTTCACGAGGCAAGAAGCTTCAAAATGCATTTCCGGTACTTCTTCGAGCTCACTAAGAACGTTTCAGCTACTGTTTATACCAAATAATTTCGAGTTATTAATATTCGATATTTTGCAAAGATACTTAATGTCACGATACAAATAAGCGACATAGATAAAGCATATGAAATATTGACAATTGTTCGGCAAAATTAGTAATCGGTTTCGTCCTGCATCAGCAGAACATAACACACTGAAGCACATCACCGTTCGTTTGCAAGCAGCCGCAATCACTAGATAACGGTTCACCGCGGAGGCAGGAATCATCTTAAATCACGAACGGTTCCTTAAAGGCGAAGGCGTATCGACGCGGGTGGCGTTTCAAAGGTTGGCGAGTCGGTCAGCCAAGCGGCGGCGGCGGGCCGTGCGATTTCCGATACACGGAAGCAGCAGCGGAAGCGCTGGCGGCCGGGGAGGGAAGCGGGTGGGCGGCAGGGCACGGAAGGGGGGGGGGGTGGCGCCACTTCGCCAGGAGACGTCCTTCCGCACGCAGCTGTTGACATTTGGCGGCGGCCGCCGCCGCCGCTGCCACATGCGTCAGATCACGCGCCCGCTCCCGTTGCGCCAGGGTCACTGGCCCGCAAGGCCGCCAACTGGGTTGCGTTCCACAGCCCCCTCTCCCCGCCACGGGCACTGGGCATCACGGAACCTTCCCGCGCACGCGCCACACGGCCGACCACAAATATGTGATTCTCACCAATTGTCTCCACTGGACCGCTAGCCTCCACGGCGGTATCAAGCATCCCTCTTGGGCGATGTACTAGGAGCGGTGGTTCAGTGCATCAACTGATGTCACTGCAGCGTTCTGACCGGGAGGTCCTAGGTTCGAGTCTCGACGGCGACAGGATTTTCGACACTAGCTTTTCAGCTAGGTTGAATTCAGTCGCTGTCTGGAGGAGAATACTAGCGGCCGGCTGCTGTGATCGATAGTTTTCCGTGGTTTCTCCGATCTACACCAGGCGAATGCCGGAGCAGTGCCCTAACAAACGGGCCACGGTCCGCGCACGATCTTTTGTTCCTTTTCCTTGGCATATCCTCACCCTTTACACACACACTTACACTAACATGTACTACACTACCCTACATGCCGGGATAACGATCGGGATCGAGAGCTCAGGGCTTGTCCAGGCTGGGGTGGTGCCCCGCTGGTGGGAGAAACCTGGTTGGGGAAAACCACGTTAGCCGACGGTAGGTCGGTGCCGGATCTGGCCACCCAGCGGGGAAAGACCACCGCCATCTCCCGAGCAAAAGCACGCACTACACTTACGGGACTAATGACCATTATAGTTGACGCGCTCAGAATTACAATCAATCAATCAATCAATCTTGGGCGATGTACAGGGCAGTCTCGCGCTCTCTTGGCCTCGCGACTGACCATCACCATCACATTACATCATCTCACTACGCATGGAACTTACACAAACCTCACTTAGTAAAAATAGAAATCAATGTCATGTAATCCTCACTCCGTACTACACTCCGTACTACTATGCAATGCTGACGTTTGCTAGGTTTTCCGCGCTTAAACTTCCCCCGAAGAAATGCTCTAAACTTGAATAAGTTATCTACCATGGCAAACATTTGCAAAAATTGTATTCATTTATTATGAGGAATTTCCATTTGATTTTTCTTTGCAATTAAAACATCCACGGCGTGTGAAATATTCTAACGCACATCTAATGCAGAAATAAGAGATCTCCTCAGTGCTTGATAAACGAACACACAGTAGAGGTTTGATAAACATTCTCCACATTCACCAATTATAAAGTAATTGTATAATTTATTGTTTCATTTCTATTCATGAAAATTTGAAATCGAAATAACTACATGGGGTCACTTGGCATCACAATCATCGACTCCAATAAATACAAGACTGGCCCACGGTCTTAAAGACGATTCGCTCTGGCTGCATCTGGCGACACTACGAATTAAAAACACTAAGAATTCAAACTAGAATGAGAGTAAGCGCAATTCTGCAAAACGATAGATTCGAACATTTAAAAATGTATTAAAATGTACGTATTGTTTCTACAACGTATTATTTCCCTCTTCCGACTAATGATTCCAAATTGTACCGCTCCACCTTCGTCTAAAAATATACGCCGCACCTTTTGTCTTAGCAAGACGACAACCATATTTTAGGGACGTAACTTTTTTGGGGGAGGTCAACTTATTTCGGTCTCTTGCAAACCACATCCTGCCATTCCACTTTTTCGCCGGCCTTAAAAAAACACGCAGTGCGTTCCATCGTTCGCGAAATCCTCCTCCGCGCCCCGTGGAAGGCCGCGCCCGCCCGGGCACTAATAGCCCCTGGCAGCGACCTTCCGCCCCCCGCCCCCGCGCCGTTGCGCAAGCGGCCGCATCATCGCCGCCGCGCCGGTTACCTCAGCGCCCTCCGCCGATTCGCACTCGGGATCATCCGCGTTCTTGTCGCGACTTCTTTTTTTCTTCACTACCACAATCCGCTCGCCTGTTTTGCCGTCTCCTCCCCCGGCCCGGCCCGCCCCGCCCCCGACTCCCGTCACTGTCGAGGTCTACCGCCCCAGAGCGTGCTGCAGCGGTCACCGCCGCGCCGCGCCGCCGCCGGCTGTCCTCGACGCGTCGGTCCAAACTAGCCGGGCTCCGTGTTGCTCCCTTTCAGTCTGCATTCCGCTCAGGCGCACGCTGCTCGCCCATCGGGTGGAATCGTCTAGGGAAACCATGTTCCTCACCAACTTACGCGCGAACTTCGATTAAGAGGCAGACTCACTAGCGTAAATATACGGAGGTATTATAAGATGTGCTCTTCTGAAAAAACGTTCGTCAACCGCTCACGGAATTGACGAAACGTTCCTGTCAGATTTCCCTGACATCAACTATTGTTACAATGTTTAACTTTTATACCAACAACCCAGTATTCATCTTTTGTGGCGCCGTTCATAAAATAAGCGAACGAGGAGGCAGGGAGTGAGGCAGTGTTATGCTGTATTACATAGAGGTAGGGATGTTAGTTTAATGTTAAGTAATTAATTTTATTTTCAAATTTTTAACCTTAAAAAAATTCAAAGTAAATTTAAAAGAAATTATTCATGTATGATGTATACAATGTTATAATAATACAAATTATTTTCAACAATTGAATACAGATTACGAAAAACTATTCAAAACTGATCTATATTCCAGAATACAATTAAATTGTCGTAGTAGCCTTTCACCCCTGCATTCTCGACGGCGTATGCACGACTTGTCAGAAATTTTTTCGCCTATGCCGCTGTCATTCACTCAAAAATTGTCCTCAGTATTCTAGTTAGATGTAATCTGCATCACCAACTAATTCTGATTTTAATCATCATACATATTAATATGACATAAAGGTGTTGTCGCAAGCGTAACGTAATTATTTAGGGAGGGGGGGAGTTAAAGCCCGCGTTACTGGTGCGTTATAGTGGGAGAGGGGACATTCAAAATAGTCCAAATTTGCGTAACGTAATTTATGGCCTGTCCTTCTATGACTGTCATCAGTGCTAGTTTGAAAATAAATAGGTTAGCGATAAAGTAATGAAATGACAATTCACACATATGGGGAACAAAAAAACGACTGAACTTGCGGAAATAATAGCACATACTGGTTCTACATTAGTCACGTACTTTAATGAATTTGACAAGATCTTTAGAGTAAAAGGAAATAACATGTAACAATAATTCACTGAGAACGAGCAAACCGACAGAATGATCACCGTACGCAACCATGGCAATAACATACATCCCTTCGAGGAAAGTACACTTTTAAACGTATTCGTTTGATAATTAGCAAGAAAATATATGATAGTGACTTATGAAACTGCTATCAGAAGAGATGAAGTGAAAGTTATACGACTTTTAATACCGTTTACCTACCTGGCCATTTTTGAAACGAGTATAAGATCTAAGAAAAACGTATCCGATGCGTTTTCTCATAATTCTTCCGAAAAATACCCTCCTTTTTCTAAGGCGAAACTGATTTCTTAAAGAAGAACCCAATAGAGCCCACATTTTTCTGTTATTTATTTCAACATTCATTATAGAGACAGAGATTTTTAATTTGCCTCCTTTTAAAACTGAGCATACCAAAGTTCCTGGCTTGAAAGTCGAAAAACCTAGAATAAACTTTAAATTAAAATGAATAATTAAGCTTACAAATTTTTCATGAGACTGCTTCTCTCTCTTAACATCGATTGTGGGAAATGCAGATTACGAGTTTTGATGCGTTCAGGTGCGAAACTTAATTTTAATTAGTTGCACTGTAATAACCTCAGGAGCTTCCAGGAAGCTAGTGCCTCTTGGCAGCTATGACCTAAGTCGTTCATGCACACTCTCTGTGGAGTTCATTCCTGAATGCTCATTAAAGACCGATAAAAGGCTCACACGTCAATAATATTAATGTTATCACTATTTGTTTTATTGTTTCTTCTGCAGGAATTAATTATGTTTTTTTCGCTCTATCAGAGGTTAAAAAAAATACGTACATACTTCTCCAAAACTACATATCATTCAATTCGCTAATCAGTCTTAATAAAGCGAGTCGCGTGTGTACCCAGCTCATTGCGCGGGGTAAAGGTAAAGTTATTTCAGTTAGTATAGATATTTTCTGATCTGATAAGTGAAAGAAATTGCAGCCCTACTCGGATACATGCCAATTCATCAACAATAATTTTTCAGTTTCTTCATTTCATACTCAGAATACCTCTTTACCAACATACACTCTTTGCTGAACTCTACATCCTTGCGAAAAGAAAGAAAGAAAGAAACAAACAAACAAACAAAGAAAAAGAGGCAGAAAACCACCTTCCCCTTAAAAGTTACCTCTAAATAGCTCTGCCAATGTTGTGCAAAGAAAAAATGTTAAGATATGATGACACTGCAATGGTTCCTACAGTGAACTGCAGCCATCTACTAAAGTAGCATTTATTTTCTCCAAGATCATAATGAGTGAAATGTCTCGAAAAAATATGAGTTCGAAAATACGTAACTCAATAATTTCTACTGCGTCTTATTTCAAGATAACTACAGGTCCGTATTAGGAAAAACGTTTGCGAACAAAACGCAAGCTTCAACAACGCCAAGCCTAACAGTGGCAACGCTGTTTCAAAACAACATGACAGAGAGCTTTCTATTTTTACTGATTAGTCAAGTCGTATCTCACTGGTTTTGAATGGTCGGCCAAGCAGACAAGTTCATGGCTTCGGTCATGGCATTTAGAAATATATTCCGAGACACAAACACGAAATGGAATAAAAGGCAGAATTATTGTCTACCTTTGTCAGTAAATATCCAAGGAAAAGAATTCACATTCAGATTTTCAAAACACCAGAAAAGGATGTAAGACCATAATAATTAAACAGATTCGAATGCACAAGGCGAAAAGTGTATCATCCCCTCAAAAAAGTAACTACATCAACTTATAAAAACGGCAATTATGAGGAATTAGAAAAAACAAAAAATTAACACGAACTATTTTAACTTTTGTTTGCAGAACACTATTTTTGTTAATGTTGTTCTGCTTCTCGGAGATCGAACCAGTGAACACCTTTTGTTCATCATATTTAGCGGCTCGATTTCTTCCACATCTACCTCTTCTCCTCTTTTTTTCTTGTTCCACTCTTATCTCTCTCCCTCGAAATTCCGTGATATAAACTCAAATGAAAAGCTTACTTCGCGGAGCGATGCGTCAAGTGTGTTCAGGCAATTCACATTTGGCATTCAGCGAGTAGTACACCACTGCTCGCCCAATCCGGAGTAGCCCAAGAGATCCGGGAATGTTTGCTTCGCTTGATAAGCACAGAAGACCGACTTAGGGAGAGCACAGAATGTTTGGCGCTCTTCAAATAGCAAGCCCCCCCGCAACCACTACTCGGGATTCGGCAGGCAATCGTGCGCTATTCGTCGAATACCGAATGTGTAGACCCGCCTATAGAACATGTCAAAATAATCGTCCGCGGGTCTGAAGTAACTATACTCATATTTAAATGTGGGACGAATTGACTTTTGATCAATCGGGAAACGGTTATTTATTAAGGAGCTTCAATATCAAAATTTAAGTTGTAACGAAGGTCCCGATTGGATAATCACGTCCAAGCTGTTTGCAGTCAATTCACCAGAGTATATTCCATCGAGTCAACTTCCAGAATACACGCTCGTCCCACCCCATCCCCGCCACGTGCGGACGGGGTGCCCAGAAGTGCGTGGGGTGAAGAACTTCGGAGCGTCTTTCCGCAGCCCGAAGGGGGCGTCGCCCTCTCGCGCCCTTCCCGGGTTTCCACCAGAGGCTCCCGCGCGCGCCACGCCTCCCGCTCGCCGCCCCCCCGCCACGCCACGCCACGCCACGCCACGCCACGCCACGCCACGCCACGCCACGCCACGCACGCCACGCCACGCCACGCCCCCGCGCCGCGCCACGCTAGTCACGCCGCGCCACGCCGCGTCACGCCTCGCCACGCCACGCCACGCCACGCCGCGCCAGGCCACGTCACGCCACGCCCCACTACAACGCGCCACGCCGCGCCGTCACCCGACAGACAGTGCGTGCCACTCCGCCCGCACCCTTTCCTGTCCGCTCTTCCGCTTCCGGTGCACGCGGGGTCAGAGGTGAGGCGTGGCCTCGTTCGCACCGGCCGTAATTCTCGCCCGTTTTACACTGTTCGTCGACACATCATGGGTTTTTTTGCGGTCAGCAGTCTAGAGAGCTTCACGCAGTACTTGATCAATACAGTCGACGACCAATAGGTGTTACGAATCGTGGAACACGGCCAGTCCGAAAACTTTTATGGTCTTTCTGTAAAGCTTTCGTTGAATTGTAATTTTTCAGCAGGAAATAATTTGAAAACCTACTAAACAATTACATTACTTTGTAAAAGAAAGAGGTAGAAGAAATATTATCTCAAGCACTTACGGCAATATTGGGTAAACGAACAATAACTTTTGTGCTGAAAGAAGAATGTCAACCAAGAGACATATCATTATTTTTTCAAATAATTTCAATTTTACTTCTCAGATAGATGTTTTTAGAGCATTGGTATTTTTTAAAGCACAAAATTTTCCCAATAAAGTTACAAATGTTTACAGCAACCTCCAAACACTATACGGCCGAAAGCTTGTTAAGATTGAATCCGTTTTGGTGGTGTTCTTTAATTTGCTCACCAAATGTTCTTTATTTCGAAAAAAAATGTTTCTAACATTTATTTTTGTTTTTGCTATTTTTTCCTTTATACTTAAAAGCAACTTTCATTTCTCCCTCCCTCTTCCTATATTTGAAACAACTTTGAAACACACATCAAAAGAAGGCCTTTATCATCTTTTCACAGTACCAAGTTCTCACTCGTGAACATGCGATTGGAACAAGTCAACAAAGTGTTTTTCTCTTCGCAAAAATCTTAAGGGCTGATAAGATCCCTATAAAGACACATAAAAGTAGTTTAAAGTAGTGAATGCAAGTATGCAAGAATACTTCTCGTTACTCGATACTGAATAATGCAGCAACAATACAAGATAACCACTGAACATACATGAGGGTAAAATATAACTGGCAGAATTGTTTGCACGAAACAATCTTCAGTTTATTTACAGAATGCCATGAGCCGTTTATTTGAAGAGGTTCAAGAAGCGAAGCAGTAAGTATTGAGGGGGAGGGGAGGGGAGAGAAGCAGGTCGAGGGCACACGAATGAAACCATTTTGTAGGTCGACAATATGTACAGATCAATTTTAACGGTTTTGGTCTAATATTCTTGCCACACTGCCTGAGGAAAATATCAAACAAATGATAACGAAAATTAACGACTTTAAATTAAATGTTCATAGAACACCAGAAACCAAAAGTTAGCGTCCAAACTTTTTAGGAGGCTTCCACGTGTCACAACTCACAATTACGAATTAAGCGAGTTAATTATTTTAATTTTCATCAATACTTATTTTGTAACATGCAGTATGTTCTGGAATGCAAAGCAAATCACCGTCTCAACTATTAGATGCAAGATAAATATACAAGCCTAACCTTGAGGTTTGAATTAGCTCGTACTAATTATTACAAATTACTAACAAATGCACGGAACATAACGTCATTAACGTTTCATTCAAACAAAAGTTCAATTCACTTTACTCATTCAAAAATACTTCTAGATAATACAGAACGTCAAATTGAGGTTCTTCGGTACTCAATGTGCTTGAATAGGTACAACATACAAGCTTACGCCATGATACAAGGTTCAGCGGCGAATTCGCAGGCAGTTCGTGAAGAAATTTCTTCAACCGCTCTACCATAAGCTGCACATTACCACTTGCAAAAATCTTCTCTCGACCGCCTGCGAACTCTCATCGCGTGCAGCGTCACTGCGAAGCGGACGACGAGGACAAGGTGGAGGAGGGGACGAGAAGGAGGACGAGGTCGAGGCGAATGAGAAAGAAGGAGGAGAAAGAGGAGGATGGAGAGGACGAGGAGGAGGAGGAGGAGGACAAGGAGCAGGAGAACGAGGACGAGGAGGAGGAGAAGGATGAGTAGGAGGACGAGGATGAGGAGGAGCGCCCACGCGGCGCGTCGTCAGCTGGGAGAGAGCGACCGGCGGCGGCGGCGGCGGCGGCGGCGGCGGCGGCGGTGGCGGCGGTGGGGGCGGCGGGCAGTGTTTGCGCCGCGAGCGGAGCAGAGAAAGCGCCGCCGCCGCCGCCGCCCTCCACGTACCGTAGCGCGTCCAAGGCCCGAACACCGCGGCGCCGCGCCGTTTCCCAACCTCTTCCGCAGGCGTTCCCCGGCGCCGCGCCACAGCAGCTGGCGCCCGAATTCGCCAACGCACTGCGCGAAAACGACTCCACGCCTGCAGATTCGCGGTTCGTGTTGAGAGAGGAACCACTTCATCGCTCGTAAATCGCCCTCCTCGTTGTTCTTAAATTCATAATTGCTTGGGAAAGCACGCACTTGGCTCTGCTCCTTGGTCGCCTACCCACTGCCATGATCGTGGCGTTATCAGAAGGTTTATTAAACATATTCGGTCGATTTAATTTGCATCATTGCGTGGAATGTCGTCATTATCTTATTTTCTTCCGTTCGACATCTGTGTGTGGCTTGCAATTTGCGTATTCATTCTCTATTACTTATTTATTTACTACTTACTTAACACACTCAACATTATCTTTTATTAACAATTAACTTGTTATGTTTTCCAATTTTTGTCACATTAAGAAACATCGGGTTTCTTCAGTTTCTAGAGTTGATGGCACACATCAGAATTTTTTTTATTAATGATCAATACTCAATATTTTCGGAATTTCATTATCTTCACACACCGCAACGAATATAGAAATGTAGTCCGTTCAATTTCTAAAATCCAGTTTATTTGAGAAGGAAAAAATTATAAAGCCATACCCTAACAAGGAGTATTCATTTTAAGTAGTAATAAACAAGAGCTGACAGTTAAAGTGCGACAGGATAATCTTAAACGAAACTAGTCTTCAGACAAGACGTTTGCATTACTTACAACAGCATTACTCTAGCTTGTATAGTGGGTGCCATGAGCACGTCACTTTAGGAGTAAATATAAGCATTGTCGTTTTGCAAATAAATATAATCTCAACCCGCCTTCCGCTTAAGAAATACGTAACACTATAAATAAGAATTATATACACTCGGTAAAGTTAAATACACTTGTAAGCTATGAAATACCAAGAATAATTATAAGTTAATACTTCTGTTGGCGCCGATCAAATTATTCATCAAGGAGTAAAACGAAGAAATTCAAGAGATATGCTGTGTTACGTATATTTCAAAACAAATAATACACGATGCAGATCATACGCGAAGGGCATATGATTTTTTAATGACTGAACACATTTAGCTCTGCGCACATTCAACTCTGAACACAAATTGCTTTCAACAATAAGCCATGAATTGTTACTGTTAGCAATTCAGAAGATGATCGTGAACACAATGTATGATTATAATGTACACTTTCTTACTTGAAAACCACATTCTTTCTATTCTATTCATTTTTTTCACTTACAATAGTCTTAGTCTTTTGTTTTTCAATGATTGTCCAACCACATGAATTGTTTCTCAAGTTAGGCTAAACCTTTTTCATAACTGAATAATTCATAGAACAACGGAGCCAGGATGTACAACCGAGCCAGAAACCAACCAACAAAATCTCACAGAGGTCAGCACCATTGCCCCACAGGATTTTGCTCCACTGAACTTTCCTGCCCACTCGCTTCCCCACTTTCCGATTTCTTGAAAGCAGCCCTGCACTCTGATTTACGACCCCACTCCGCTACGTTGCACAAATGGATGCGCATCGCTCGTTCCAGGCTCTTCCTCCGCTCTCGCTGCTCCTCGCAGTCGCATCGTAAATCCTGCGACCGGGTTACGAACTGGAGGAAGAGACGGCTATTGCAGCTATTGCCTTCCCAGAGAAGGTACACTCCACACAATGGATGCGATGTTTCGGAGAAGAATCATATTCGCCTACTCCGTAAATCACTTCTGGGTGACGTAAACAAAGATGAGCGAGTCAGAGGATGGTGATTCAAATTCGGCGAAATGGCTGACATTGGTGTGACGCGAAATGCAATTATTGAATGAGCAGATTCATTAATTCGTTATAATACAATTCTGACCTGGAAGTTGGAAAGTCCGTCTTCCTCTGTCGTTGGAAATTCTGTTTACGGATGGGGAACATGAAATTCATTGGCTTTTCCCCAGTAAAACCAAAAACCGCGATTATGAATAAGATAGTATGGCCGCTGTAGGTAGACACTTCTGATAATCACTTCCGCAACAATAATTTGACATACCGTTTAGATTTACTATCAGAAGTCACAAAAAGTTTCGAACTTCCGCCATTTGAAACAACTAAAAGATGACGCAGTTGAGAGTTTGGCACACAACTTCCATATCACAAAAAAGCACATTAATATCGACACAAATACTCCACGTATGTAAGTTTCAATTAAAATCAATGTCACATGTGTCTTTAATTAACACGACCTCTAGTATTCTAAACAGCGATTGTAAATACATGGGAAAACAAACCATTTCCATTGAATCGTATTTTTGGTGACGCTGCACCTGACGCAGTATAATCAGGACTCGAAGTATGCGTCATTACGCAAGCGAAGCAGCGCGCCGGCGGACAGCTGAAGTTGACAACTTAACGACGGGTCGCCACTTGACAATACTCTCCGTATTAGAAGCTATTAAAATAACCCCAGAGAAGCACGTGTGCTTGTTTTCAATACCCAAGTACGCTCTGACATAATCAATCCGGAATCTGTCGACCCTCGGCCTTGCAAATAAAAACTGCAACGTATCGCATTCTCGCAAAGCGAAGCAGTGGCATGTGTAGGGTGAAAATAGACAAAATTTCGGCAGTCCGGTAACTCAACCGACTTTCGACCTTCAGCGACATGGCGAAATAGTATACTCTTTATTAGATCTATTTGATTTGTGCAGTCTATTGCAGTGCCATTACAATAAACTTTACTCGACTCATAAGGACAAGGTCTTGTTTTCTCTTAAAACCAGGCGCCCTTGAATACTATCAATTTAGAAATAAACTTATAGCTCCAAATCTATTATCTGAAGATTCTCTATGAAAAGCAAATATTACAATTTGAGAGCTGATTTGCCCGAGATATTTAGTACTTTATTGAAAAGCACGTGAATGGCTTAACAGGTCTTCCTGTTGGCCTACAAATGAGTCGAGTTATTCGTTATATGTTTTTATGTAGTTCTTCATTCATTGGATTGAATGACTACAAACACTGAAATAAAATGGGTTAATTGCTAATGATACGTGTATCTAAAGTGCGTTCGAATATTTGATTACTATGGGGCAGATTTTAACGACTTAAAACACCGCCAAAAATGATTCACAAAATGCTCTTAAAATATTTTTAAAATGCCTTAAAAGTAAAGTAAAATTACGTTAAAAAATTATCAAAATCAGTTCGGATAAATAACTCAAGCTGTTGGATACGTTACTGATGTAATCGAGGCTTCTTCTATTCGTTCAAGTGAACTAAGCTTTCAAACTTTTGGTTTGGACTGTTCTTTACCAGAAAATCTCTGTCTTTAGTTATCTCGAAATCAGCTGAACTGCCAATGGCGCTGACAGGCGTCACAGGAACCTTAGATTACATAATCACAATGGATGACATTACAACTTCTGAGCGAAGAAATCAAATAGGCTACCGTACAGGTTCTCAGGAATTCTGAGGAGAACATTTGTTCTGTTTCGTAAATATTATTTGAAGCAAGTACCATTTAAATGATACTAAAACTGGAATCAGGGGAAAGTGAAAGCAAAAAATGACGAAAAAAGGTAAAAAAATTACCTTTTAGTCGAAATCGACGAAAAATGCAAACTAATTACGCATAAAAATGGGTCGTTTCCTTTTGTCAAGTCATAACATGAATTTCTATAGTAAGCGGCATTTTTCTAAAGTGAAAAGAAAAAAAAGATATTTCATTAAAATCCGCTCCTTACTGGTTACTTAATTTTCCGTTTACATACCAAAAGGTTAAAAAAATGAACATTAAATATGCACTTAAGTAGTAGTCTTTGGTATACATTTTGTGACTATAGGACATACAATACTTAAAGTACTGTAGTACTAAACGTTCATCGAAGAACTGAGAACGAAGATTTGCGCCGACACCAAAAAACTTTAATAATTCATACACCATTTTTGGTCATTAGGGGGGAGAATAAAACGTCGTCACGGAATCGATTCGAACTCCAAGACACTAATATGAATTATTGAGAGCAATGAAGGTCAACAGTGACGATCGAAGTAAAAAGCAGAATAACATGTTTCACTAGAAAAGCGAGGGAAATTACACAAGGACAACGGGGAATAATATCTAAAAACAAAAAATTAACTTATTAAAAAAATATTGAAAAAAAGGAGGCAAGAAAAAAATATTCCATTAACAGAAAACAATATTAGAGCATGAACATTTTAAAAAACCCAACGAGACTAAAAGAAAAAATGAAGAAAGCGATCAACTGGAAAATATGGGGCGGCGTCCACTTAAACGAAGTATGTAGTTGCGTCAAAGAGAAGGCACGAACGAAAAAAGCACTGGGAACACTCCATTCCGCTTTTCGCCCTTCCAAACATCACCAACAGGTTTTGCTGTTTTTGACAGTTAATTAATTTAACCTGGTTCGAAGAAGGGATCGGGAAGACGAGCATCAATGGATAAAATGTTGGACAGACGACGCGACGGAGCGAAGAAAAAAACGGGTGTCAGAAAGTCGAGGATGAGGCGTGGCGCAATGGGACATGGAGGCAGGGGGCGTGGGGTCATGGGCGTGAGGCGCGGGGCCGTGGGGCATTGAGCATGGAGCGTGGGGGCATCAAAAGAAGGGGCTGCGGGACGTAGGGCTTGCGGGCTTGGGCGGGAGATTTTGGAACTTAAGGGTTTATGGGCTTGAGTGATTGGGTGCTTGGGGGCTTGCGGGCTTGGAGACTTGGGGGCTTGGGGGCTTGGTGGCTTGGTGGGCTGGGGGCTGGGGGCTGGGGGCTGGGGGCGTGGCGTGTGTGGCGTGGAGCTTGAGGGGCGAGAGTAGGGGAAACACGGGGCATGGGACGCCGTGGTGGGCAGCCGCGGCGCCTCGCGCGAGGCTCGTGGTCAGCTGACGGCCACGCGTCTGCGTCAATGCGATTTGCCTCGCTTCGCCACGCCCCTGCCCCCACCCGCGCGGAACCACCCAGCGCGCCGCCAGCGACGGTGGTGGACACGCGGTGGCCGCGTGCGCCCAGGCAGGGCACCAAGGGGCTCGCTGGCGCGTGCGACAGGGTGAAGGTCGCTCCCAGGCCTCGACAGTCGTCCTGTCTCCTTGCACTTGCATGTACAAGGCATTTAATTTTTCAGGGTTAAGATCGCTCCCAGGCCTCAACAGTCGTCCGGTCCCCTTACACTTGCAGAAATAACCTCGTATTTTACAAGGTATTTAATTAATTTTTTTAAAGACAAGATCAATGCCCTCCTAAGGAGCTCGAATGAATGAGAATACAGAATACTATTTCGGCTATAGTATATCATACGATTATGTTATATAATCAGTATGTTTTCTCCACGGCTTTTGTTCTGTCTTGTTTTGAAGAACATGTAAGACCTGTAATGACTACTCACGGATCGACAGTGTCCAAAGCGTTTCACGATTTCTTTTGCGTTTTAAATAGTTTGAACTTCAAACCGTCGGTTTCTACTATTTGTGCAGACATGCATGTATTACGGTATTGTATTAGTTATTAGTAAAACGAGATTTTTGCAATATTTAATTGATCAATTAATTCGCAAAGAGCTTTATTAATATTATGAAACGAATTGAGTTTCTGCCAGAGCTGACCAACCTCCAACGAAGGAAGTTGCACATGCGAACTGCGAACGCAATGGCCGGGGGGCATTGTAAAACAGTGATGAATACAAAGACAAACATCTCCATTTCACTTCCGGGCATATGAAACGTTTTCGGATAGAGCTAGAAAGCATGCATCATAACATCCACACACCCAACCACAACAAGGGCATACATGGACGCCATGCATGACACAGACTTGTCAACTCACCTCAGAATACAACTATATTTTGAAACGTACAGTCTACGTTTTGTAAGAGCGCAATATTGTGTGATAATACATGCACTGCTAAAAATAAATTTAAAAGAGATATCCAGTAGGTACTTAAGTAATACCGCTGAAAAAAATTTCGAACAAATTTACTCTTGATATGCTCGTTAAAATGCAACTTGCGGAAAATAAAGTAGTTCAGGTGTTAAAAGTTACTTGGGAAGTAGCAAATGTGACCTAACCCAAAGTACTCGAAACCATAGTGACGAGACAAGTCAACACCGATAAGCTGGATAGGTGGTTCAAAATAACGACGCAGCAGACGCTGGTTTTTTTTATCGCTAGAGATCCACGATCTCTTGCAGTGAGCAACTTGTATGATGACGCCGCATTATCAAACCAGAGATAACGCATTTGGCATTCACCGAGATAAACCTCTTATAATCAAATGAAATAGTATAGGAACGAGTAAATATTACCAGTGAACTCAGTTTTCCAAGTATCGTAATTCCCAAGTATTGTTTTGATATGCACTCTCAGAATGTTAATGACGCTTTCAAGTTACGGTATGAACTTCATTCTTCCGTCACTTTAAAAATAACACTACATAAGTTTATAAAAACAATCGAAGAAACCTGACTAACGCCAAACCGATACAACGTGCAAACGTGCAACATGCAACGTGCATCCTCTCAGTTAGGGCACAGCACCACATTGTTGTAACTATAGTAACCCAGCAAATGCAAGGCTTAAACAATCGAGGCAACACCGTCCCAGCCTAGCGCATATTTCCTATTCCCTCCTCTCGCGTGGAGGGAGATGCACTATTAGCAACGGCGCTATCAACAGCGGCGTGACGTTATCGGGCAAGCGGACGTCCTCCCGCCCTCGAGCACAGCTCAGCACGCGCTCCGCACGGCGGTTCTCGCGGGCATGCACGCCGCGCAGAGGTCGAGCAATCGATCCGGAAAGAAGCGGACGCGTGGAATTATATATCACCCGCTTAGCCTAGGGCCTCCGGCAAAGCGTTGACAATTTTCATTTGTGCATTGCAAGTTCATATTTTTAAAAAATTATATAAACAAAGTTACCTGGCTTGTCTACTCTCTGAAACAAAAAGTAACGTGAAAAGTATTGGTAGAAGTAGTATTTTACAATTCATATTTCATTAAATTAGTATGTTATTATCGTCCATATAATTGAATCGTGTAATAAAGATTCATGTTTCGTTGACGGCGGAGTCCAGCAATCCACAGAGTTTCATCATTGTATATGCCTTCACCTCCACCCCCTCAAAAAGTTTGTTTTATGTAATTCTTCCAGAATATTCTTGAAACATACGCCTAGATATAGAATCAATCGATTCGTCTTGTCGAGAGCAATGTAATCACCTCCAAAGGTGACTTTAAAACTTCTCCAAAATGTGATTTAGATGCTTAATCCCCCAAGATGATTTTTCGATAATTAATTACAAAATTAGATTTCATTATAGTCAATCTTATGTTTCAAGTAACGATTCGTGTGTATTGGCCGGAAAGAGAGTATGGTAATACACAGCATTTCACTTATGTTCTTGTAGGTGCATTGAAATCATCAAATACACGTGTTTTTCGAGAATTCTTGAGAACATCTTAGAGGTAACATAATAATTGTGCCAATAGAGTTGTCATGTCGAGAGGAATCGAATGAGCCATTGATCACCCCTGTGTCGCAAGGGTCAAGAACGCATTTTAGTTACTTAAAAAACAATAAAACAATTGTTAATGAGAAATATCATAGAATACTCTGGATGGAACAGCAAAATAATTACCAGTTCCCCATTAGGAGACAGAGACGCAAGCGGACGTCATTTGTCTCAACTGATGGCACGGAAATGGTCTAACCATACGTGACGGGCGTACGTTGGTTACTCTATTACTACGATTACTTATAAGGATGTATTTATACATTATTATAAGTACCTATTATTACTCGTTATACTTATAAAGGTGTACTTTTCGTGACGCAACATGTATGAAACGCCTGTCCTAAGAAAGTTACCCCGCTAAATTAAACAATGCGGAAAGTGTTACAACACAGTGGAGGAGACCGGTTTTTCTAGGGCGTATACGGCTTTACCTACGAACAGTTAATCGAAAGCATTTTTATAGACCTTGAAACATACACGTGGGACATGAAGTACTCAGTATAGCACGAGGCCTTTGGCGAACGACAAATAAATAAGCATACGAGAGAATTCGGAAACGTGACCATTGCCACTACATAGCATTGTCAGGTCCTAACATCACAATTCTTTCAACCGTCAGATGATTTTATCTCAACGTCTCTATACTTCAAGGCTTGGTATTATGTCTTTAAGGCTTGATGTTCCGCCATAAGGCTTGATGCTAAGTCAAAACTTCAGGCACTTACCGAACATATTTATGTAGTCTTACAGCACTGAAATAAAATACTAAGTTCAATATTCATTCAAATACGCACCGACTAAATTTTGACAGAGTAAAATTTATAATAATTGTTATCAACGCAAGTTGTTTTAGCTGATTTCGCAATGATATTACCAAAAATGCAGCCTTGCTCCTGAACAAGGAATCCTTGGTACTTGACAGTAATAAAGTTGAAAAAATTTTGATAGAAAATATTTATATTTAAGAAAATATTGTACTGACAATTAACACGGGAATCATAGAGAGCAAAAGTAGCAGTCTCGATCAGAAATCAAAGCAACACTGTCAAACCTGCACATTGAGCGCTGAACTTCTCCAGAATAGAAGACGACGTCTGGAAAGAGAACTAAGGCAAACAACATCTTCATGAATATGATTACATGCAATGAACCAGCAAAGTAAACCGTGCTCCAAGATGCAACACAGCATATGTGCACGTACTAACGTAACAATTGTTTCTTTCTTAAGAGAAACAAACGCTACAAAACGACTGAGAAACGTGGCAACAAGCGTTAGAAAACGAAAAGCATGTTTGAAGCAAATACGACAAAAAGGATAGGTTTGTTTTTCTGTGTGTCAGCAATACTCGTGCATGCATTCCGAAAGAGTTATGACTTCACTCCAAAAAAACCATTCTCAGTCAGAGAAGGTAATCTTCAAATTTGTGACGTAACCAGGTGAATCAGCACATAAAATTGTATGTACAGTAACGAGAATCATCAAATCATAACAATGGAAGGTTTCGGTTGATGTGTCTCCATTTTTTTCTTTGTTACTTTTTCGAATGAACTGCAAACTGAATTTTGAATGAGCTGCAAAATTACTCCAGCAGTAACAAATGTCATAGGAATCTTTATTGTGAAAAAATTGTTTTGGAGAAAGGGAAACATTTTATTAAATTACCTAATAGCTTCCCAATTGCCCCAGAGGTCTGTTTCCATCTGAGTATGTGTATGTAACAAATTGTTACACAGCATGTTATTGATTATTGCTCTCTTGAAACGTAAAAGTCATGCTTTTACAACACAACCTGTGAGACATATTAAAGTAAAAATGCACACAAAAAAAAAAAAACTTGGCGGAAAAATGGAAGCTATGGAGAAGTATTTCATGTTGTCCTTCGAAGGCCATATCGATAAAAAAGAAAACGATTAGGAAGGCAAAATATTCATGTAGGGCACAGTTGCCTGGCGATAATGGGAAGACTGACCTGCTGAACCACTTTGTTCTGCTTTCCTGATGTGATGACCACCAACATAATCCATCGATCCAAATAAAGTGAGTCAGGGTCGAATTCACTCGATAAATCGACAAGCAGCTACCGCAAACCAGACTACACTGCCACTATCAAATATGCATTCTCTTCAGTAAATAGTGGATCCAAACAAGGTCAATTTGCCTTCGAAGAATATATCACGGAGACATTTATCTAAATGGAATTTTGGAAGCGTTGAAGGCTAGCATCCGGTATTAATGACTAAGCTATAGATAGCTAATGCGATATTATACTCGACTGTCTCATAATTTCTTCTACAAACTGCTTTCTTAAATACGTCACTGAGCGGGAAAATATTTTTTGTCATCAAACTGAACGAGGGATGTCTTCACACGTAAGTGAGAGGCGCATTATAGTACTGCCTGTACAATACCGAAAACGCTGAGACGCGAAAACAAAGTCTCAAACACGCGTTCCAAATTAATCACTGCCCTCATTTCCTTATAACGGATGAAAGGTTTGATGAGATCTATGGTTTAGCAAACTTAATTTTCCCACTACTACTACGGAAAGGAAGTCCCAGAGACCAACCAATGACGCATACAACCTAATGAGATCCCATTTGTGCTCGTCATAATACCGCACTATCACTATCAAACGTCCCAGTCAACGGAAGCCTCAGCTTCTACAGTGGGGTGGGGAGAGTTGAACTAATTTTCAATGAATCGATTATACTTATAAAAATCATACGCTTGGTCATTCTTCACGGATTTAAAACTAAATCCCAGGAGCATTACCAACAGTATAGTACAAAATAATTATTTCGATATAAAAATATAAATAAATTATTGCGTCAACATTCATATTACGTTGAATTTCCATATACATGCCAAAACAAGTACAGAAATGTTTAACACATATCATAGATTTAAAAATGAGGCTATTCTAAAAGTATTTTGTTACGAAGAGAAACGATTAAAGACACTAAAAAAGGATAACCATTTTAATGACTAAAACGGGTGAGTGTCCGTTGTTTCAGGCTAGTTTGCATCGTACGATTTCAGACTGAAGAGTACAGACGCACAGAACGATTCGAGCATGAAAAATAGAATGAGAACTATCAAACTAAGTAAGAGTATGTACACTACGAATAATAGTATTAAACCTAGTTCTTTTGAAATTCGATTAAGATGTTTCAGTTCTCAAATCGAGTAATTAGAAAAACATTTATTATTGATGTACGTTATTTACTCGAAAAGCAACCTCCTATACCTTAGTTTCAATTTCAGGGAGTGATTGAAAGCGCTACAAGGAAACGTGCAATAATAAACTCACGCAGACATTTTTAAGTCATAATTCACAAAAGTAGGAATCCAAACACTGATCTGATTTCATTTCAACAAAATGCAAAATACTTTCATACCAATAACTTGGGCTTTTTTTAGACTGTACAGGTGAAATTTCTTCAATGAACACAGAACCACTCTCTGCAATCCCCGAACACAGAGATATAATCAGAAACGCAGAACAACTTAAGAGATATAACTGCCGAACAAAATAGATATACAACCCCACGAACAACAGAGATACACTTGCAACAGCTGGAAAACATACAGATATAACGCAATCATCAAAACAACAGATATAACACAACCCCCAAACAACACAGAGATAAAGCAAGCTTCCGAACAACAGATATACCATACAATTGCAACCTCCGATCAAGAGAGAGAGAGAGTGACAAGTGCTATATAGGCATTGGCACAGAATATACAGTCGACTCCGGTTATAGTGAACTCGAATATAGTGAACCCTCGGTTATAGTGAACTTCAGTCACTGGTCCCGCTTCACTTACAATACAAATAAGCATAAGATGATCCGGTTATAATGAACCTGAACCTCGGCTATAGAGAACGTAGGAAATAAGTACTGGAAATTAATTTGAATCTCGCACGTCATAGGCCAATAAAAGGGTCTTTGGAGAGTGGGACTGTGTTCCAACAGCGCAAGAGGCATTGAAAGGTGACAAGACTGCATTACGACACTTAAAGTCAGAAGACAAGGCAGAATCAAATATGGAGAGAGCACGAACTCTCGAGAAGAACTAAAGAAATCACTAATTAAAAACGTACGAAGCAAACAATTGTAAATAATTGCTTTTTTAAGGGCAAAAAAAGATATTGAAATTTTCAGATCATTTCGATCATGAATTTTGCTGTCTCCCTATATTAATAAAATCAATCATTGCGGAGAAATTCTATTTAATTTTGGCATCATCGGATATAGTGAATGTGATAGTCCCCCGAAGTTCACTATAACCGGAGTCGACTGCATGTGGGATATTAGACTCCAAGGAGTTCAGTCTCCGTGCCCGTCCCGCGGAGCGCATTGTGCGGGGAAGGCGGGTGGGTAGAGGGGCGTGGCGGGCGGCGCGGGCCGCGTACCAGGGGAAGCGAGCGTCGTCGCCCCGCGCACAACGCACCGCCTTACACCGCGCCGCGCCACGCCACCTTTCTCCGACAGCAGTAATTGAGATGAACGCACCCGACAAAAACGATTGTTTGCTCCGTCGAGCGCAAACGAGTTGCGAAAAGTCGTTCAGCTGGCAGATTTTATTACGGGATCTTCCTTTATACGTTTGTCCTTTGGCGAAAAAATGCTGAGAGATACTTTTTTTCCCATGAAACATTGTGATGAATAGAAGCAACAATACAAGCCAATAAAAGGTGTTGAAAAGGACACTGGCAAACGAAGGAGATATTCAATAGGAAACGATTGTTATCTTCTAACGAATAATGAGATTATGAAAAATCTGGACCCCAGAGTTGAACATTCGCGAATCGAAATTTCATTTCTTGAGCTTCACAACATATATCATAATTCAACCTGTCAAGAGAAGGCCTAAAAATGCTTTGAGCTAAAACAATCTGAATTAAACTTTCTACAAAGACTTCATTAAAAGTTCCCAAATGCATTTTCGTCCAGGAATATTGTTTACGCATTTCTCTGCTGCCTCCACTCCATTTAAAATTTCCAGCATTATTCATAATTTTTAAACGGACGTCAGTCACCTGTACATAACAAGGGAATCCCACTTCTACCACATCAACAGAATATCTTTTCTTGGAATCGATGAGCAGTGGCATGTTCAAAGTGTAACTGCACCGAAAAAAACAACTACCATACAATAGTATACATAATTTGAGCTTATTACATAATATGAACGTCGTAAGATTAACAGTCAAATTTGTTTGTTGGCTGGAAAGGAAGGAAATGGTAGACTCTATGATCAACGTCAAAACGCGGTAAAATAATATGTTGTTTAATTGGGCGTTAAACATCATTAGAGCTAAAAATTCTCTAGAAAGAAAGTAAAAGAAGTCTTGACAGCACGAACTTGGTTTTCTGACTCCCTAACCATTAACTGGAAACGGCAAAGTAACGATGATAAAATGTGCAGCAATTACTAAAGCTACGCTTGGCTAAAGCAAAAGAATCGAAAGGTTTATTCTACAACACTTAAGACGTAATTGTGCATTGTCCTCATTCTAATGGCTCTATATTTTGATTACACTTCCACGTTCTAGAGCGTGTTTCAGAAATCGCGGGCATTCAACGAGCAATTTCCTGAGCGATTGTCTTCGCGATGAATCGAAGTAACTCGAATCCGCAATCACACGCAACTGAAAGGGCACAAGTTATACCTCAATTACTAGCGCGTTATTAAGTAAATAACATAGAATTAGAATAGAAGTATCATGAAGTCGTCACAGGTGCAGTAAGTCGTTCAAAGAGCAGCTAAATAACCGTGCCTCAGCTTACCGAACACCAAATGCAACACAAAACACAAAAGGAAACAAGAACCACGAAAAGAAACACAAAATACCAAGCAACAAATTTAACGGCAAATTAAATTAGATCCAGTTTTACAAGGAGCAACATTTGTAAATTTAAGGCCGTATTCCCTGAAACCATGTAAAAGAAAACCATATCCACAGAATGTCAACAACATAAAACTATTATTTTATGATCTTTGGGGAAACATAATTTTTGTGTATATTTACGAACAATTAAACTAATTGGTGAACTAATTTCGTAGAAAAAAATTGGGGGTCTCTACTCAATGGGGATCCTCCTCACGAACTTTGTTTGCAAACGTATTAATCGAGCCACGAGTGCTGGGATAAACTCGTCTAGCCAACGCGACCGTCCGCCCGCCCACCGCCGCCCGCCGCGTCGCGCTCTTAACGGGACCCCCGCGCACCCGTCACGCCCGCTCGCCACTCACCACACGCCGCCGCACACCATCATGAAGAGCAGGAGGGCCGCCTTTCCAAGCCGACGCAACGCCGCCCGCCCGCTGCGTGGCTGCCGGACGCGGGCAGCTGGACAAGCCGAGCCGAGCCGGGCTGGGCCGGAGCGGGGCGCGCCGCCGGCGCCGCTGGGGGGCCCCTCACCACAATCACTGTTGCGGCGGCGCCGCGCGACGGCATCACGAGCGAGCGGCGCGGCGCGGCGTGGCGGGAGGAGGAGGAGGAGGAGGAGGACGAGACGCAGCGCGGCGCCGCGCGCCAGAGCCCCCAGGCGGCGGTGGCGGCGGCGGGAGGCAGGCGGCGCGCCCGCAGCGACCCTGGCGGCGGGCGCACCCACTATTCGCAAGCGGCGGCGGCGCCCGTCTCCCCACCACCTGCTCTCCACCCGCCCGCGGGCTCTCGGATTTATCGCCTTGTCGGAACGGAACTGCCTCGTTAACAATTTCCCTATCGTTTATTTCTATAATCTGTTATAAAAGAGGAATTTGATAAAATCGGCAGCATTGTGGACGACCACCAAGTCTAGTCGTTTAACACGATCGCGTATAATAAATGTAACAACGAAACGCACACGTAGCGAAGTAAATTCACTGATAATACAATCCCCCCAATAATCGTATTTCACCCACTTTATTAATTCGATGCACCAATCTACAATGGCGTTTAAGTGAAAACGAAGTTCAAATATTTTCAGTGACCACACTATTTCGTGTTCAAACTCTTCAAAAACAAAAGCCTCTACAATCAGGCAACGTACACACTAACCAGTACAACCAGTAGAACTCGGACAACAGGGAACTCAACGGTTTGCGATAAGATTCAGGTTAGGAATTTTGCTGACAGGAGACCATACAGTCTGCAGTGCCATCCTCTTCATTTCCATAAACCTCTAAATAGATGCGCCAAGCAATTCAAAAAGACATGAAACATCACAAAAGAGTATCCTTTATGACAACCTTTTTTTTTTTTCACATTTGTTATAATGCAAACAATAATAAACCGAATTTACTAAAATCATCTCAAGCCACTGGAACTAATTTCGACTGATAATGCCTTCCAGTTTGTATATGCCCAAAATGGATGTTTAAATGCATTTATTTTACCACATAACTGCATTTAGAAATGGAAAAAATTCTAGTTCCAAAAAAATCCATAATATGTTTTCACGCCAGAATGAATGTTCAGAGAACGAAATCTTCATTGTGTCTTTTAGGAGATCAACGTTCTAACGAATTAAGTCTTTCGATGACCTCAATACTACTGTTTTATTCAATGTATTGCTGCTCGCGTGGTTCCAAACATTCATAAATATTAGAGAATTTTGTTACGACTCATAAAAATCCTCAACGGATGGGATACCCATCTACAGCAGTTATCTTCATACGAAGTCAGACTATTCCATCACGAGCACGTACTTAACAGCTGTCTGAGGAGGAGAGAGGTCTGTCCTTGACCACCATGAAGTAGCGAGATAGCAGTCTGTGCATGACGCCGCAACTCACGTATAGCAAAAATCAGACGGAACGACAACGCTGGAGTCGTGCATTAGCAACTATACGATGTTGTTGTTTAAAGAAATGTACCTTGTCTTTCAAACATCTCCGTTGCTCGGTACATACGACGTAATGGGCCCAGTTCCAAATACTAATTAAAGTCCAAATCAATTTTCATTCTGCAGGTTAATTTTCGAAGAAATGCATATAGGAAATAACGTACGGGCAGAACAACAACCAAGTAATAATAGCAAGTGCAGTGGGGGTAAGGGAATATAAATTCGTCAAAATATAGAAGATAAAGCATCATCTCTCCCTCGTTTCTTCTTCCTTCACCTGCCTTTCACGCCTTCGACAATGCATCTTTCTCAAAGGACACACGACTACCTAACTTTTACAATGATGTCCAACTCAAAATCACAAACTACAAGATCACATCTTACTAATGCGTAGTATTTGTAATTATTACTGAGTTCAACAAATTTTAGAACATTTTAGTAAACAAGTCGGAGATTATTTACATATAATGTAGAAAGAAATTTGGGTATGTAGAAAAATGGTTCATCGAACAAAAAACCTTATTTAAGGACATTATTACGTAACATGATTAAATTCGAATAAGATTAACCTTCAAATAAAAAACAAATAATTCGATCGCTCTAAAAGACTTATCTACGAAGGTTTGATAAGGTTAAGTTCGCCACATGATGCCAATACATACAGCGTACATTTCATAATCGATTTTTTTAAGAATGCTCTAAAATTATTTGTTTAGACAACAGTAAAATATATTTAAACAATTTCCCTTCGTTGGTAGCTTTCAATCAATGCGTTCAATAGCTTCCAGTTACTTAATTACTACATGCATTATAGCAGAAAAGATCTCATCATATCAGTCTCATATAAGTAATTAGCAGGGCACACAAAATCCGCAACACACACCACTCTGTTCCTGACATACCCTGCATAACTGGAAGTTACAGGCCCCAGAAACCAACTTTCCGATTTAGTTGATTCTTAGGCCGAAATCTACAAAATGAAAATATTTTGAACCTATTCCCTTTCTGGGTGTTTAGCACCTCTTGGTGCGCAGCATTGGTAACAAACGTCAGGAATCTCGAAATCTATCCATGCAATTAAAATACTTTACGTTTTTTGAAGACATTCGTTCGAGGCTTCTACTGATTCTTGGACTGAACAGATCCTCCTGATTCTTGCTTAGAATGAAATATATTGATTCGTACACTTGTCAACATGAAGTATTTTGCTCTTTATCAGCATTTTTGGTTTCAACTAATTAAATAAAAACGGGGAAGAAATATAAGCTCATTTAGTCATTTTGTCAGTTCAAATGCGCCAATCGATTGCTGGTCTGTACCAATAGACATGCTGGTAATATTCAAGTTCTGACATTACATTGTCTACTTAGTTAAGCATTACTCTTAGTATTCCTTTTTGCAGGTAACACTAAATAACTATGTTTTGATTGACTTCTAGAGGATGGCATCCTGGGGTAAAATTCAAAAAGTAACGAATAGTTGGTACCTTATCAGAGATTTCCTTCCCTTCATCAAATTTAGATGATAATCATTTACGTCTACGGTCCTTATCTTGAACAGACAAACACCTCACTCCTAGAATCCGTCTCAAACGCACCCTACAAAATACTGTGGTTGATGTGTCAGGCTTTAGAACCTCTGAAAGTAATTAGAAGCGTTTTATTTGCCAACATTATTTAATACAAGAGCAGCTTTTTGCAAAGGTTTTCAGGCTTCCGAACAGCAGGTAACAGACAATGATCGCTAAGCCATCGGAAGATGCTCTTCTATAAATAAGGTTGGCCAAGACAACGTCCCTAATTCCTTTAGTTGGAATGTCGCCAACTCCAATCACCAATAACCCAATATTAGTACCCCGTACACTAGTATAATTTGTAATGTTAAGATAAAAACATTAGTAATTTGTCACAGCAAGACTGAATGTATTAACAGAAGATATTGGGTCACGTTTTTCGTAAACACATACCTCAAATAACTCAACACTTCAAAAATCTCTACTTATACTTCAAAAATCTCTACCAATAACGTTTCCTTAACGAACCTAAGTTATTAACTAACTTTAGCTTAGCGATGAAATGTTTTAGGATTTTAGATTAACTAAGTTACTAACTTAACTAACCTAAGTTAAAACATAAGGCTTTTGGTTGCCTTCCCTGTTTATAAACTTCTCAGCGAATCCATCTTGTCGGAGTTATAAGCAGAGATATGCAATTCTCTCTGCACAAAAAGTTTAAGAATGATGTACACATTCGCTGAATTACCAATTCTCCAAAAGAAGGAACGCCTAACCATCTACTCACGAACGGTGTTTCAAAACAGACAAGAAGAGAATAATTTATTTGGACCTCTCTGACGTAAGCGGAAAGTACGATCACACAAATTTAATTCCACATTTTAATGGTGACACTGACAGCAACTGATTTGGGTAATTAGCAGCAAAATCCCACCGGGCATCTAAGTCGGCTATCAGAAAATTACAGACGTCAACGGAAGGAATTCTTTTGGAAAGAACGAAATGTCATTTCATTAAAAGCGGAGCAGCTTAAGCCCAAGTTTTTATTAAGAATTTGAACCGCTTAGCAGTTATGCCTTTTTAATTTCAATTATTCTGAGTCAGTAAAATATAAAAATGTATTATAAAATTACTTTCCTAGAATGGTAAATATTTCAACCAACGATCATTCGGCTGCGAAAATAATTGATTCACACGATTTTCTCTTTTCCCTTGACATCGAGAAATAATTTAGACAAATCATCAAGGGTGTGATCGATGTGCATGTTCAAAAAAACATTGACACGTCATTAATTTGTACATCATATTAAATGTGCTTAATACTTAAATATACGGGATTCCTCGAATGAAAAATTGAATTAAATGAATTCGATATTAATTTATTTAAAAATTAATGTTAATATTTTGAAAAAATGAAAATGCATTTTATCAGAAAAACTATTTAACTGTTTTTCTATATTCCTTAAATTGTCATCATTTTCCTCAATTACATGAGCATAAATCTCGCCTGAGCCATATTTTTGCGTTATTTATGTTAAAATTGCAGAAACTACTCTACTTTCGACATTTTTTTGTGAATTTATCATTGTGTTTGGTTAGGCGAGCATCCATTGTACGAACCATCACCACCGCCACTGAGTAATTATCGTGACCCATCCTCAACATTATCCTAGACTGGAACAAAGGATTTACGCGGTGCGCAGAATGCTGGAAAACCGAGATGGAAGATAGCGAGGTGCGCCGCCGGTCACGGGGTCAACGGACGGCGCCCTGGCCATCGGGGAGGGGCCGCAAGGGTTGGAGGGGGTTACACGGGATCCCGCAATTCCGGAGGGGGGGGGTAAAAGGCGGCAGCAACCTCTTATCGCGGCGAGTCACGCCATGACGCAGGCCAGACCGCCAGCTCAGCCGTAGACACCATCGTAAAGTACAATACGAGAGGTTGTGTTCATAGGTGAAGAGGATGACACAGGAAATGACGGCGGTTTATCAATTGTGTTGGAAGCAATTAAGATTTGCATAAATATACTGCCACACTTCTCTGCATGAACAAAAAGGCAATGATAAAGTTATCAATGCAATATATGAATTATTATTATTACAATTAATATATAATTATCATTATTATAATGAATCTCTTGTGTTGTATAGATGATTCGAGCTTAAGATATACCGGACCCAATCCATTTCGTTTTGCCCATAATCCAAAAGTAATTAACTCCCAAGTCACTTTAAACCGACTTAACTTATAGTTCTTTTATTACATTTCATACATAAAGTTTCCATTTATCTGGGCATCACAAAGGCATTGCAACATTAGATTCAATACGTCGTTACCCGTCGCACAATAAAAGACGACTCTAACCCGGAGAACCTACGGTTCGAGTCCCGACGGCAGCACGCGGCGGGGAATTTTCGAACTAGCAAATTGCCAGGTCAAGATAGGCCGCCGCCTGGAGGAGAAAGATAGCGAATAACTGCTCTGATCTGTAGTTTTTCGTGCTTTCTTTAAACAATTCCACGCGATTACCGGTGCAGTATCCTAACAAAAGAGCCACGGATCGCGCGCGATCTTTCCTTCCTCATCCGTGTCCAAACCTCTTCCCATTAATACTGTTGTACTAACATTCACCTCAATACCACATAACATGTAGCGAGATCAGTTGGGCACTTAGAACCTCTTGGTTGGGGGCAGATGTGGAGGGGCGTGCCCCAATGGAGAGAGATACCTGCATGGAGACACACCGCATGCCGACGCCATTGTCAACGCCGAATCTCCCGTTCCAGAGGAGGAGGAACACCATCACATCCCGAGATAAAACATTAAGATGTACAGGACGAATGACCATAGCAGTTGGCGCGCCCAGGATCACTTATCAACCAGTCACAATGAAAAAAAGGTCACGCGTTCTTCTAAGAACAAAGGCTTCATGTAAATTAAATCCTCCAAGCATTCATAGATCCTCTAAGATTCCTTTGCAAGTGATTTGTGGAATATTCGCTTGAAAAGAAGGAAGACACACTGTTTTAGATTAAGAAATTCGAGTCTAGCTATAACGTAATCTTCTCTGCCGAAAGTCTCGCGTTAAACAAATACTAACTCGAAACTCGTAATATTTAATGCAGATTAATGAGATTGATACATACTAAGGAACAAAGATTCAGGGATAAGACGGTTTCAAATAAAATATAGCTGACACTTAATTTATCCTTTAAAACACACGAATGCATTGCAAATTAGGTCTCATACTTTTATGAGGATATTTACTTTCTCTTTTTTCTCGATAACAACGTTCAACTTTCATTATAAACGACTCTATTGTTTAAGATTGTGCAACTCCTCACAGCCAAGTCTTTAATTCGCAGATGCGGAAATTTCATCTAATTTAATTTTTGAAGCCCTGGAAATCAGAAAGGGAAAACTAGTTAATTCATTTATCAGTAAATGCACATAATTAAGTGAATTATTTTATCAGTAAATAAACATAAAAACTAAGAGTAAAAAAGAAGAGTGTGATGCCTAATTTCCAGAAACGTACTGTAGACTTGTAGGAAGTGAGCAGAAGTAAATTATTACATTATAAGATTTCTCGAAGTAATAATATTTTTTTAAAAAATTGTAGGAGATGGAATCAAATAAATGAATTAAAAAAAAGGTGATTATGGATCTTGCTACAAAAAAAATATGCGAGATAAAAATAGTAACTACATCATGCACGAAAATACACTAGATATCTCTAAGATGAAACAAAATAACTCGTATGGCTGGAATAGTCCAGATTGAACAACATAACCTAATGGCTAATGACAATGCAAGATTCAGATTTGATATGATTGGAGGAAAGAAAAAGAAAGAGAAAAGATAAATTTATTATCACCAACCACGCGATGAAATGAAATTTAAAGTACCTCTCAATGTATGCAAGTATTTTTATCGACGTCATGATCAGTTATTATTAGATGAATGACGATATTACTTCAAAAATACAAACACCAACCTAGTGTTACAAATATTACATCTTAGCCCTAATTACATAAACTTCAATTGTAACTTCTACACTTCCACATTGAGCTTTGATGTTATAGAACCTTAATAAATGAAACATTGATAAAAGTCACGAGTTACACTGTCGACTCGAGTTAACATAACCGGCAGAACTATTACCAATTATTATAATGACTTCCACACCATTTGACACCTCAGCTTTCCAATCTTGAGTGTGCAATGCTTGTATTGCATTTCGAACTCGCTGTTTAACCACCCACGACTCCGTCACGATCTGCCTCTAGAGGAAAACCGCTCTTCCAAAAAAGATTTCCTTTCGACCTTGATACATGAGCAACTATTAGAAAGTATCAATTATAATCGTAATTATTTCTTATTTCTAAAAATATTTTAACATTATTAGATACGGTACTTATGCTGTCGAAAGAAAGTAATAACTTTGGAATATGACTGACCTGGTGCTCTATCCAGTAGCACGTGAACGTTGAAGGTAAAGAAAACAACATACGAGCAGAAACGAAAAAGAAAAATTATTTTGAGTTGCATTACACTGTTCCACACATTCTGATGAGTCACTGAACACGAACACGATGCGCATATTATTGGTGAGCTCTGGTTGTAAAAATAACAGCAACTTCATAAAAATCATAAAAACAATGGGCTTAATTTGAAAATTCATAAAAAAATGTGCTCAAAGTCAACATTACCGCTTTCTCTGCAGCGACTCTGACCTCCCGGTGTATCTTCGGTCTTAGTGTGGCGGATTTTCGACTCTAGCTCTTCAGTTAAGACTAATTCAGCCGCTACATGAAAGAGAATTCTAGTTGGTTGGTTATTAGCGATTCCGGCCGCGTCGACAGCTTAGGGCCTTAATCTCGTAAGTGTAGTGCATGTTTTTCATCGGGTGGTGGCAGTGATCTTCCCCCGCTGGATGGCGAGATCCGGCGCCGACCTACCGCCGGCTAGCAGGGTTTCACCCAACCAGGACTCTCCCACCAGCGGGGCACCGCCCCAGCCGGGACAAGCGCGTAGCTCCCGACCGGTCTAGCGGCATGTGTAAAGAAAATTCAAGCTGCCGGGTGCTCTTATTGGTAGTTTTCTGTGGTTTCTCCGACCTATACCAGGCGAAGCCCGGAGGACCCTAACAATCGGGCCACGGACCGCGCAAAAGCTTCCCTTCCTCTTCTTTGTCCTATTATCTGCTTTCACACACAAACCTTATACTTCCATACACTACCCTATAATATATATCGGGAAACCAGTCGGTGGCTTTTCAAGAACTACTGCTGATTTCGGTAGAGACCACATTTCTGTAAACTCAGGAAGATAACGATATTGCCATGAAACACAGACCCAATTATAGAGTATATTAGGATACATAAAGGTTATTTTCTTTATGTACACATCTTTAAACGATGGAAGAAGACAAATATCTATCAGTTCTGTGTTTGCTAGTCTCTCTTTCACGCTCTCGCTCTCTTGTGCTGTCCATTTCCTGATTGGTCCTCGCACTTACTGACCACGTATAGAAAATAAGACCTTTTTATAAGTGGCATAATGGAACATTTCTTAGGCAAATGTGACTTTTCCGCATGTACGAATATATAAAAAATTCTGGTATTTATTTACTCACTTTCCGGGATTTTTTCTACTTGACAGTAACTGCAGAATGCCAGATGTTATTATAACTATACATCCCACTTCCATACACATGGAAGCACTTCCATACACACCAACAATGCAACTTCTGTAATCCACTGTCTTAAGCACTTTAAAAGAACTGAAATCCCGTCCAGGCAACACATCACAGATTATGTGATGAACGCTAAGAAAGAATATCCGATAATTGTCAATGTAACGATGCCTCAGTGTTGCGAGAACGCTGGAAACATTCTAAATGTGTATGTGTGTGTGTGTGTGTGTGTGTGTGTGTGTGTGTGTGTGTGTGTGAGGGAAACTTTGTAAAATATTTCAGATTGGGTAATTACTGTAATTAAAAAGCTAGAGCTAATTCTCGAAATACAAATGCTCTTTAGGAATTCAGTGACCCTTGATTAGTCAAAATAGTTATCTCATTTCCATAATATTTTGTGTATTGGACAGCGTAATACACGTGTCTTCGAATAAACACTCCAAACTCTTATAAAGGAGTCTAAGATATAATATTTTCGCAAATGAACTTGTGGTGAGAAATTTCACATAACTAAGTAGGCCCAACCTGCAACATTTGTGTACATATGTGACATTTGCTCCTGATTGATAGGCAAACACTCACGCACCGCTGTTCGGCAGAAACAAACAGATCCCTTTGAGTCAAAACCTGCCAAACACCTGTGCATGAGGGCATGCCTACCGACCAGGGGCAAATGTCACATCTGTAATCTTACATGAAATTTCCAACCACGTTTTAATGGAAAGAAATTTTCAAGTTTTCAAAATCAGATTCACCCCATAATCTAAAAGTTTCTTCTACATTTTTCCTTCTCTCAAGAAGGCACTCTCTAGCGGTCGGCTGCTCTGATCGGTAGTTTTCCGTGGTTTCTCCGATTAACACTAAGTGAATGCCGGAGCAGTACCCTAACAAACGGGCCACAGACCGCGAGCGATCTTTCCTTCCTCTTCCTAGTCCTTTTCTCACCCCTTACACACACACACACACACACACACACACAAACAAGCACTACACTACCTCACATGCCGGGAGACCGGCCGGGGCCTTAGAACTTCTCCCGGCGAGGGCGGTGCCCCGCTGGTAGGATCTACCTGGTTGGAGAAAACCCCATTAGCCGACGGAAGGTCGGCGCCGGATCTGGCCGTCCAGCGGGGGAAGACCATCGCCACCTCCCGAGCAAAAGCAGGCACTTCATTTTTGGGACTAATAACCATAGTAGTTGATGCGCCCGGAATCACTAACAATCAATCATGAAGGCAGTCAGGAACGTACAGCTTCATCTGAGAGTGTGCCCGACAGGGGGAGATACCTGGATGAAAAAAAACACACCCAGCTGAGGCGTAGGTTCGTGTCGGATCTCACGTACCAGATGAGATTCGGTGCCAGCCTTCCCGTCGACTATTTTCTTCAACCAGAACGAGCTCGGAATCAATTAATAATCAACAGATATGCCATGTACATCTTTCGCTTTAACTTGTCGATAGTAACAAAAAAAAATACTGAATTTCCTAAGCCTTTCTGGAAAAGAATGAATCCCCTTTTCGCGTCGGTTCTAGCTCGTCGCGGGGGGTGGTAGGAGCTGCTGGTGAGAGAACGAGTCCGCGGCGCTGGAGTGGCGCCCCCTGCCGGTGGCCGCGCCCGACCTCCGCGCGAGCTAATCCTGGCCGCACAAACACACGCCACGCCCGACCTCCCCGTCATTTTAGCAGGCGCACGACGGGAAAAACCTCGGTGCGGTTTCTCGCCTCGGTTCTTTGAACTCATTTATCACGGGATCCAATAACAGATGATTCTAAGAAGACGTCGTTCAACTTGAAGGAATAATTCCTTAACCAAGTATACTGTCGAGATTGTGAAGGGAAACGATAACAAAATAATGCAGTTCGTATTCGATAACGAGAAACCATTAAACATATCCTAGGGTATCGATATCCTTAAGCAGCTGCTGCGTAATACTTATGTGAACTATGATACTCAAAACTATAGAAAGATGACCACAGGAAGAGACGAAATTATGGATACGATTCTACACCCACTTAAAACACAGAATGCTAATAGAGCGTATAAAATGTGCTACTTAATTTGTTCAGGAGTTGAGAAGAAAAAAGAGATGAAGACTATGACCATTTCAATTGAATGTTTTTTTACAAGAACCAAACTATTCGAGATTTTTCAGGGGGGGGGCACCAAAAATCATCATAGCGTGGTAACGCATGGTAACCCATTTATGGTAGTGCATGGCCACGCATTTATGACTTTTCTTCGACTTATATCTTTCAATGTGTTTGTCACTCTCCAAAAGGAAACGTCCCAGAAGATAGCGTCAGATAGAGAGATCAACATCGGGAAACATCTCAAAATATGAAATTTTGAACATGTTTTGTTCTTGTAAGAGACCCCTCAACTGCGATTTATTAACGCTCTACATGTTTACACAAGCTGTTTAAACATTTCAAATTTCACATTCACACCCATCCTCGAATCCAAACTCCACCTACTCCAGCATCGCTGATAAGAGAGCGGAATGCTGCGTGCCTGTTGGCAGCGCGGCGCCGAACCGCCCCGGCCACCCACCTGTTGCGCGGCGCCGCGACGCGCCGTACGTCGCCACGGGAGCCAGTTGCCCAAGCGGCGAAGCGCCACATCACCCGTCGTTACCAGGTGAGGGAGGGAGATGTTGCGCGCCTGTCGTAACAACCCGTCCATTCACCACTATGACGCACGCACGCGGTGTGACTTTTTTTTTTTTTTTTTCAAAAAACTTAATTTTCTTTTATGAATGTGATTTCTTTTATTTGCCACGTGGCGAGTGAGTTTTTTTAGTTTAAGTCAACTCCTTCCGGCACTCGGGAGGAAGAATTAGAAACGTAAAAGATGTCATGTGATAAAATACACCCGACGTACTATTCATTTTCTTTTCAATAATACCATATTTCCAAGTTGATTTATCTTCATTTTTTATCTTCCATTTCAGAAGTATTTCCTTGTTTGGTGCTTATTGCTTCAACGAGTAGGTTTTTATAATTTTATTCTGTAGCTCAAATTTTCATGTTTTGTACTGCACGCCAGAGTTCTTCAGCTTCCTTATGGCAGTTGTCAGTTTTCTCTCTGTGTAAAAAGATTTTATTACTTTTTTTAGTAATATATTTTTACTCTTTAGAGGGATTTGTGGTCTGTAGGGTCAGGACTCTAAGTATTAACCTATTTTATTCCTCATTTCTTAACGTCACGATTTTCATTCGTTTCCGAATTAAATGTCTAAATCGTATTGACCCTAAAACGTCTAAAATGAGTAATGATCGTAAAAGGCCGAATCGTGAATTTCTTATATATATATATATATATATATATATATATATATATATATAAGTAGGCTTATTATAATTCATTTCTGTATTTGAGTTTGTACAATAATGTATAAATTACTCTGATTGATACACTGTTGCCTCAGCATGGAGTGGAAGAAGTATGTCTCTTTCGTGCCACATCGTCAATGACAGATCGCGCTGAACAAAGAGTTTGACTTTCAAGAACGTTAAGTTCGAGACTTTCCATGCACAGACAGTCGCTCGCTCGGTGCCTCCTCCTGCAGTTGTAGATATTATTTGAGTGCCAGTGGAAATATTTCTGAATAAAACACGCCAAAACGGAAACTTGGGAGAAATAATTTACTTCGTCAGTGGATCGTAAATGATAATAATTTCACTGATGGTACGGTGATATTTTGTCGAGCATGTCAGAAACAAAGTGTAACAAAGATATTCACATTTTGAATTACTCCATAAAAACATAAATAAAACATAAAAATATTACATAAAACACTGTCATGAAAAAAACTAGATTCATCCTTTCCTTTTAACCAGTTGGAGTTGCCTTTGGATGAGAATGATGCAGCAAAATATTTCAGATTCATCCAAACACCGACACCTTTATATGGCCGACGCTAGTATACCGTGTATGACAGTGGTAAACAGAGAGACCCTCAGCACCGACTCTTGGAGGATACCGTTTACAAAAGGTCGGCTACTGCACAGCTTGTCGCCAATGTGATCACGAAAAGCTCTATTTCAGATAAACTTTTGGACAAATAGGGGAGCTTCATCCTAAATCCTCAAGAGTTTAGGAGTCGCACCCAAGTTTAGGCTATACCTCCAAGTGGCGTCGTATGGCTTTTTTTGTCGTTTTTTGTACGGCCATATGTGTTACAAAATGAACGAGCAAGAGATGTTTCTAACATAACAAGATGATCCAGAGTTGATCGGTGTCTTCTGAACCCGCAATGGGCGCTGATTTATCAGCACTTCGCTTTCACATCTGGTAGGTGAGTAGGACGGTAGCTCGATCATAACGATCGATCTTTTCCTTCTTTTAGAATGGGACGGCGATGTCTTCTCGCTTTACAGCAGGGATGGTTTGCATTTCGCAGATACGATTATAAAGCAGGAAAAGAAATTGCATGGCCATTTCAGGAAAATTCTGAAGCATAAGATATTGAATTTCATCACGGCCTAGGGCGGTTCTTTTAGCAAATGCGCGACCATTGCGCATTTCAGAAGAGTACTTGTGGAGCTAAAACAGCACGTACTTTCTCGCCTTTAGTAATAGTAATGTAATACTACTTATACCAGAATTTATCTCCGAATTAAGACATCTCAGTCATCATTTCTTGTAAAACTCTTTATACATCGTACAATATTTGGAGAAAAAAATAATATTTTCAAGCAAATATCAACACAAATTGGACAATTATAACTGATTTTTATACAGGTAAAGCATGTCCCAACAATAAGGCGTAATTCTCAAAAATTAGCTCTCGAGTCATTGTTGCCGAGCCATTGTTGCTTTTCAATCTGATATTCCCTTAAGGCTAGCAATTTTTATTTCATACATTTCAAATAGGTTTTAAATAATTTCTAAAAGATTAATGAGTAAGTGTATAGTAAAATGTCGAATGTACGATACGAATAAAGAAATATGATATAATATACAAATTCAAACTTCCGAAGCATTCAACTGCCTGAAATTACGGACACGAAGTGCAGTAAATTCGCAGCGGGCGATTACATTTGTCGCCAAATTTCACATATCATACTTTTATTTTCAAAAAAAACCTTTTTAAAAATCACAATTGTAGGTGCAAGAAAAAGGCGAAATTCTTTTAAATTTTCGAAAAATCCGGCATTTCAATCATTTTGAGATCGACCCCATTCTCTTACGCGTCCTATAAGCTATCTACGGTCTACATTTAATAAAAAAATGTTGTGCCGTTTCAAGGAAAAAATGGTATAAAGAAATTAAGAATTGCCTATGTTCGACACAAAATTTCGCAAAAATACTTGTTTTTGAAAAACATGACATTATTTTTAGATGTTATTTATACACATTTTATTAAGAAAAAATGTTTATCTTCATAATTGTAGCTGTAAGAAGCCGCCGAAAATGTTTGAATTTTTGCATTTTTCGAAAAATCAGTATTCATCGAAAATGAATCCGGAGCCATTCTCTTAAGCGTCATTTACACAATCTAGCAACAAATTTAATCAAAAGTGAAGGAGTCATTTTTTTTGAAAATTTGGAAAATGTCCAAGGGGCTTCATATAAAGTACCTCCAAAATTAAAATATCGGTTTCAAATTCAAGGGGCCCCGACACCAGCCAGATCGATTGAGGAATATCAATTTTGGAGAAAATCGACAGAGCGCTTTAGCCGCTAGCATTGTTCACAGACAGACGCCGTCAATCGACTTTGCGGTAACAAGAACCCACAACACATGGATCCTGGCTACATTATGTGTTAGAGGACTTTTTACTAAATTGAGCATCAGGATTTATCCACTTTTTCGTTGCCAGGGCTGCGTAATGAATTTTTTTGCCGAAAATTCGTCGTTTTTTTCGCACAGCATTACTTAACTTTGTAGTAGTGACAGCGGAAATGTAAAACTGGGGTGTTGTAATCCTGTCACTCGGCTTGAAAATCCAATGCACGGTTTTCCATTCTTTAACACAAAGAATGTCCAGAGTGTAGTTCTCCGAACTTGACTTCTTGTCGTAGTGAGTGGCGAGTTCCTCTACAATCGGAGATGAATCTCTCCATTCTTAAGCAGACCTGGCACAGTGTTTGATGATGAGTGTCCTTTAATTTAGAATATTTTCCTCCACACCGGAAGTGGTGATCTATGGTAATTGAGAGAAGACACATGTTCGACACGATGACATTTGTTTTCTAAAATGGTTCTTCACGCCTTCGCTCTGTACCTTTTGTATTCAATAAGGTTTTTATTGTTGAATGTTGCTTGGGTCGTGACAGTGTCTTTTTAAGTGAACTGACTGCCCTTGAATAGTTCAAAATCCATCACGGGACAAAGGGGTGGCACGGTCTACCAGTTGATTGTGGAATTGCAGCGGGAGCAGCAAGGAGTGTAAATATGAATGTATCATTATGTACAGTGTGTTCTCATCACAGCCTTCGGAAATTCTTCAGCGTAATTCCGACTATGCGAAGATGCAAGATAAATGTAGTTCTTGTAAGACAAGAAATGCTGGAAAATTATTTAGTAGGCCTGGAGCAGTGATATCTATGACGTATGCACCACTGAATTTCTGTTGCATTGAGCGAACATTTTTTCGTTGCGGATGCGTGTAGAGAGACCTTTCAGATAATACAGGATAGTACCGTATATTGTTGATTCCATCAGTGCATCTTAATGAAAATGAAAATTGACATTCAAACCAAATATACAAAAAAATATTTAAAAAGATGCACCATTGATTTATTTTGTGTTTTTTACTAATACTTTAAGCTCAGAAGTACATTCAATAAAAATGAATTAGTAATTTATATTTGTTATTTATTGAAAATATTGTTCAGTCAGATACTTACATGATTAAAAGAAGAATAACAGCCTAAAATGTGCTAAATTGACCTTTGAAAAATCATACAATAACGTTTATCTACTTCTAAAAAGCAGAGCCCTAATGATCGTCTCGAGTAAGCAGTAGAAGTTTCAAATAATTCTAACATCCCGGATATCTGATTCTTTTAACAGTGTATTTGGCAAGGTTGTTAACAGTTGCGTATCCTCCCAGCGAACGTGAAGGCTTTCGCGCGCGAAATTCGTCGCTGATCCGGAAATCCATGGCTCAGTCGAGTCGATTGCCAGGCCGAGGCCATCTTCAGGGCGCAATGCAGTACAGCCGAGCTCCGAAAAGCTCGCAGCAGAGTGATCTAAACAACGGGAACAATGCCTAACGTGTTTTCCAATTTGGCTTAAGAAAAAATCACGCAACAACTCACCAGTTACTAAGATTAACAGAGCAAATTCACTTTTCATTTCAATCTGGTTTTCACTTACTTGCAGTTTTCTTAGACCTCGCCCAAACGTCTGATCGAGTGTGGCACGATGGATTAAAATTCAAATTAAGGAAAATTGGAATACCATTATATCTTTATAACATTCTATAATATAATTCTATATAACTATTCTAAGTTTCCTATTGAATCGCACTTTCTCTGTACATCTTAACTTTTTCATTTCTTCACCTCGGGCTGTTCTTGCTGGCCTTCCACAAGTATCTTCATAGTCTCCTTTCTTATTTAATTTGTACGTCGCAGATATTCCTACAATTAATACAGTTCATATGGCTCTCTTTGCAGATGACACTACTCTTTTATGCAAACCAAAATCTAAACACAGCATGTCGTGTAATTCAGTGTCACTTAAAACATATAGAAAATTGGTCAAAATTGTGGAAAATCAAAATTAACCCAAATAAATCAATAGGCAAAGTATTTATTTTAAGGTATCCTGTCTTCCCTCGCCCCTTATCTCTGAACTCTTCTATCATTCCTTGATCTCCTCTGAATTCATCTATTCGTTATATCGGGGTTCTGATGGACACAAGACTAAATTCGCACAGTCACATCTCGTCCAAAGTAATCGAAGCCAATAGAAGATTAGCTATTCTACGTCCCATTCTCAACCGTAACTCTTCTTTAAAAATTCATTCCGCTTTAACCATTTACAAATCCATTATTCGCCCGATATTAACTTACGCATGCCCTGTTTGGATTTCAGCTGCTCCATCGACATTAAAGAAATTACAAATCTTCCAAAACAAAATGCTAAGAATATCAGTAAATGCCCCCTGGTTTGTCAGCAACAAGATCCTTCACAACTATCTCGCAATAGAACTATTTACTTCCTTTATTACGAAGCTGGCACATAATTTCTTCAATAATCTAAGTCATGTGCAAGGTGCAGTCACCTACGAAATAGGAACTGATCAACCCCCACTCTCCCGCCTAAGAAGCAGACTTCCATTCCACATTTTCCTTCAATATCTATCTGACATTAGATAAGGTAAGAGCATTTCTTGCATTTACCTGTCTGTCCCATAGTATCTCCTTTCCAAACCCTATCATTACTCTCTAACAAAATTTCTGCACAATAACTTTGGTTGAAGTTATAATCATTACCAGGGAGGTAACACGAAATTACCCCCTTCACGCTTTGCTGATACAAAGTTGCTCGCCCAATCAACTGAAGAGCCTCATGGCTGAACGTTGTAATGTCTGCCAATGTAAAATAAATAAATAAATAGTTTTCCAAAAAACGTGTTTTCCAAATTGCCCATCTCCCAACACTTCCAATTGCTTAGTTTGATTCAAGTTCGGGCAAATAAGTTTTTGTTTCGGACCGCAAGTGTAGAGAGCCATTCACTAAAATTTCTGAGCAGCACACAATTAGATGGTAAATTGAAGTTATGTTTTATTTCATTAAATGACCACTAATACACTTCTGATCTGGATCTAATTTATATTCTCTGTAATGTGTCTGTCCTTTATTTATTTGCACTCTTATCACGTTTCGATTAACGGTTCATATCTATAAAAATCGTTCTTGAGAAGTGTTTTTAAAAAACTCCACCATCAAGAAGGAAGAAAAACCGAGAAAAATGTCAATTCATTAGTGTTGCATTTTAGATGTTACATATCTATTACACTGAAGTACAAGAATAGTAATTCAATGCACACGTGAACTTCTTTGAACGTCACGTAATAGAAGCATTATAACATATCTGACTTTGGAAGTAGACTTTAACTGAAAAATATTGCGAAGTAATCAAGAGACTACGATCCAAAATTTGCATTTCTTCCACATTCGGCTTTTAAATATTTATCTTATGATGAATTGTGTAGGTTATATTTTCAACATAAAAATGTTTTAATAAATAAACAATCCCGAAAAATCTTTATTTTTAAAACGCTGAGGGGTTTCGTTTGGAAAGAAATTTTAGCCTCCAACTCAACCAAATTCCGTGTTGTTTGTTTTTCTTTAAAGAATGGTAAAGAGCCCCAGATGTATTATCGATTACTATTATTAACCGGTTTTGTAAAGCATCATTACATTTTATTGAAAACTTAGATTTTATAGAAGAAAGCTTAAATTCCGTTATAGGTTTATTAAGTCGTTCGGTCGTGTAAGAGCTTCTTGGCCTACCGCGAGCAAGCGTATGTGATTGTGTGGTTATACTTATAAGAAACGAAGGTAGTGTGTTATTTAAGTTCGAAGATTGAGTGCTTTTAATTGCAAACAGTGTATGTGTATATAAATGCAATGTCCAGCTATCGTTTGAAACATGTATCCCTTCAAAAACACAATGATCATAATTATATGTGATGCATTACGTTTTTAATTAAGGTGAATAACAGGATTTGTTGCGGTAGTCCTACAGTTTCCTCCTACTGTCCACTTACTGTCCTACTGTCTACTACCACTTACTGTCCTACTGTCAATAACTAAACGTTTCAATTACATTTTCAGGAAAATGTTAATATTTATGTTCACAGTTAATAAAGTGATTGTACATAACAGAATTTGTTAACCATCTTTATTTCATCAGTTTTAGAGAATAAGAGGACATGAAACAATATTTTTGGAAAGTTTCGATTTTCCGTTTAGTGCATATGTTGCACTTTTCTGTTCAAATTTTTTTCCAGTTCTTCCAGTTGTGTGATGAAATCACAAGGAATTTTACAATTATATTACAATACCTTCTAGTGGCCAACTAATGAAAAGTTACTGAAACGAAAGGAAGTGACTAAGAGCTCTTGCCAACTCGACAACTTGACTAAGAGCTCTTGTGCCGCGACATTTTTGTGTCAACTCGATATATTGAGGTGTATGATCCTTCTTATTTCAAGCAAAATAATCGACTTAATATCCACATTTTCGTAATCATGAGGAAAAGTCATTGGGTCTACAATAATTGAGATCACGTCAATACTGAATATTACGATACTATGACCTTAGCAAGCTACACAACTTCGTCCCCAGTGAGCTATACAACATAACGCGTATATAGAAAATGCATTTCTGTAACATCGAATTCCAGCCGTTTTAGGACGACCTTTAACAATCTCCTTTGTTCTCGACCTTCTCACAAAACAATTGAAATATTTAAGTTAATTTCACAATGAAGTAGGCATATATACGTTTTGAAAGCTACGTACGTGCTTACGTGATATATCAAAGAGAAGCGATTTCGGTAGTGAAGACAATATAGTACAAGTTTAGTATACATGGCATTTGAAAGATGCAATTCAGCGATTGTAACGTCTCCTGAGTTTTGTAAACGGCACTCAAGTTCGGACAGGTTTTACAAACAAGAAAAAACTGCACTTTTAAGCAGAGTCGAATCGACGTTCTCACGTCAAAATTGTAATACAGGAGAACGGCCAGGTTCTTAAGAACAACTTTACAAAATTCACAAGGTGAATCGGAAATATTTCATGTAATATTTAGGACTTATAACTCACTTTATATTAAATTTCCATCCGGTATAATTATTGTGTTTCCTCGCTTTCTTACTATCGCAAAAACGATCATGTTTGAAATCATACACGGAAGAAATCAAAACGATATAAAAAAAATATTAATGTTAGTATGGTACGTCGCTGATCAAGTTATCGTACGATGCTCATTAAATTTTGTTGTATTTACTTGTGTAGTACGTCAAATAACCATAACATATTTTTCATTAACTTAAAGGAAAGTTTCTTGCACGGTGAACATCATCCAGTTCCCCACCACGAAACAATTTTTCAGTCGCGAAATTATTTTCCTCATGAAATGCGACCAGGGACTAACTACTGTTCGTTTCCTCCTTTTTGCAGTATCTTTTTTCTACCCTGCAAAGGTTTCCTATTTCTCAAATTACATGAGGTACACTATTCTCTGGCGTTTCTGTTTATGGGTTGCATATGGCAGTTTCATACATTCTACACATTTGTAAGGATAGTTTACACGTAATGAAGTTATCTCGATGGATCTTGAATTCATTATTGAGAAGGATAAACTGGTCATAAGAAATCCATTATTATTTCGCTAGAAAATGATCGAAAAATGTTCTCCTTTGAACTAGCTACTAATTTCGATTAAACGAAGAAATTGTGTATCTGAGATCTTTTCGTTGCAGTCCGTAAAACAGCTCGAAATATTCAACAAAGTTCAGTGAATTACAAAGCACATACTTTATTAATACTGTAAAACCCATAAAATACAGTGCAGATCAGTTTCACATATTGTGAAAGTAATACTAGTTAATTGATTATTCAGTTTTTAGCTTTAATGGACATTTCCTTATAATCTTTGTAGGAATTAGTTCACTCTGATGCTCCTCTTAAATATACTTTATCCCTCTTCTTTACCTCATTATATGAGCGATTTACGAAATAAATTATTTTTGCTAAAATTAATAAACTGATGTATCTCTAAAGCAATTAATCACGTATGAAAGCAATTTTCTCGCCTACTTTGCAGTACCATGAATTAAATTCACCAAAAATATTGACTTAAAACGTTGGGCCATGACATTGTTATAGACAATATTATTCTGGCGAAAACAATAAAATGTAGTAAACAAGAAACTTCAAATAAACGTTTTATTCCGAAAGTTGGGTGTTGCTTGTCTCTAATTTTCGAATCCACAACACAGTTAAGTGTTGGCAAATGAAACGCATATGAAACGCGAAGACTTGAAACATGGCGTAAAACAACTACAATATTCTATGCATATGAGAGATTATGAGCAATAGGGACCGTCATAAATATAAATATGTTAAATATGTTCTCTCCAGTTGTTAAGTTTTGTATATGAATTTTTTTTTTTAATGAGGCACAATTGCGGTAGTTCAACCATGAAGAATAAATATGCAGACAAGACTAAAATTAATTATGACACTGAAACACAAACTGTATTAATAAACAATGCAGATGTGGAGAGAACAGAAAGAAATCGGACGAGCACAAAGATGTGGACACAAAAAGGGGGACCCAAACAATTTGCGTAGAAGAGAAGGGAGGAGGAACTACAATGAATAAATTGGAGATCGCACGTTCAGCAGTTTGCTATACTTACATGACCATGGCAGAGTTTTTCATGATGCGCCCGCACGGTCCGAATTGCTGGATGGGCGACGGAGCGTTGAGGGAGCGTGTGCGCCTGCAACGAGAGGGAAAACATTATTCTCTGCGGACGCAACCTCTCTTTTCGGTAACAGTTAAGGCGGTTAAGGCACAAGCAACTCACATGACAATAAATAATATGATAATCAATACATATGTATTATTCAACAATAATGTCACAAGCAAGTTTTATCTTCAAAAATTGTTATTTAAGAAACTAGTAATAAAAGTGATATTTTATTTCGCAAGTACGTTGAGTCACGTGGCCGATCGACCGACAGCAAAATAAAATCACGAGCAAAATAAAAATAAAATCACTTTTAACACGTGTGTCGCACATTATTGGTTACACAACCTTAGTGACTTTCCTATTATTTTAATTCGAGTATAGGAATTACTTAATTGGGTACCAGACAATATTAAAATAAGCTAATCACACGAAAGTATACAGTTTTCTTTGTTGCGTTCACAGTTTTATCTGAACATTTGAGCATCGTTTCACATTAAGCACTAGGACTAAAAATCGAACTTTTAGCACACTGTGCGTGTCCGAAAAGTAACCGCTTTTATTAGTGGCTGTCTAAAAAAGATATTACGTACAAAATGCCATGAAACAAGCAAAAAAATTGATGTTATGTCATTTGCTTTTTCGTATTATTTGTAATGGTTATGTGGATTTAAATATTCTAACTCCTGTCCTACTAACATTCCAGCCATCTCTTCACCTCACCAAACTAAGAGCGAAAGATTCAAGAAAAATACCTTCAATATGTGAACACTCAAAAGTGTTAATGAAAACGGCATTTCTCTTATTTAGTGTACGAGTATTGTGCTATGTACTAAAAAAATGTTAAAAGAAAAATGTTTGGCCGGCGTGGTTCTTAAATCGCTGCCCTGCCTGTCTATTAATAGACAATAATGCAACTAACACCACAACCACTACTATTGATGCTACAAGAAGGTTCTCTACTTTTATAGTACTGTTTTAGTCCAAAAATATATAATTTCCCACTACTTCATCTGTGTCATTTGAATCAATTGCGTACATAAATGCATTACAGTATAAAACACAATTGTCAAGTAAATATTAACAACAAGCAATACTTACAAAAATTAGTGTATTTTTGGAAATTCAAAATTCCTATTAAAAATAATGCGATTTTTTAAGTGATTTAATGCATTGTGTTCTATCCGTATAAATAGGTTAAATTAGAAATTTCCTACTATTTTGAAAAACTCTTCACTCAATTTTCGATTTGAATCAAAATTACGCGAAAACTACAAATTCAAGTAATTTACAAAACTTTACGTGAAATCATTTAAAATTCTAATATTGAAGAAAGGAGTGCATTAAAACAAATTTCTATTTGCTTTTAGTTGAAACAAATTCAAAAATGGATTTTTCGGGATATAATTTAAAGATCTAGTTTTCAAAAATTCATTTCATTAAGAAAATCCCTAGATTAAATACTTTGGTTGCAGGAGACTTTCAAAAAACATCTGAACGTTATCAAATTTCTAAATTCATTACAGAAAATAGAAAATTTTGCAAATGTCAGAGGGACTTCATGTAAAGTAGTATTACAAAGCATTTAAGGTTTTCCGTTTCATGTTCACAGGAGTTCGACCACATCCATTTTGGGGAAAATACATGATTTAGACATCAGTGATATTCAAAAATATATATTTCTGAGAAGAAAATAATACTAATAATCAATAAAAAATGATAATCTGTATTTACATTGAAAAATGGTTGATTATCACATAAACATTCCAAGCACGAATACGCCAACATAGTTTTAAATAGTAACAATAACTGGCTAGCATTATAAACAAGATTGAAAGTAAGTTGTTCTAGCGGGCAAGATCATAAAACAATAAGAGAAAAAGAACGAATCCCAAACATTCACGAGAAGAAGTATACTTTCCGTTAGTGTCTTACTGATAATTCAAATGTGGGTTTCAAATAAAGGGCCGAATCCTTCTGAGTCTTCAGTTTTCGTCATAAAAACACACACCAATGAAGTGTACAGCTCCGCGTACCCACAAATAACAGTAAAATTATAGGCTTGTCAAGCTAACAAAAGGATCTTATCTTTTCCCCATACGAATAAGGAAATATTATAGAAACGTCCAGAAAGGTATTTTTTTGTTTTCAAAAAATGAATTTGAGGTACTGGTGTTGCGTAAAAATAACATTCCGGCATCGAACATCAACTTCGAGACACCCTTATTATTCATTAATAATTGGTGTAATACCTTACACCAAACACACACTCCAATCCAACGACAGTAGATTCCAACTCACGTAAAACGCTGACAAAACGAATTGCGCAAACGATCCAGAAGACGGGAATACCACGGAGACGTGTACCCTCACCGCGCTGTCGAAGGCACCGGAAGGCCCCGATCCGCGATCCCGCGCAGAACTGCCACAGGCGATCGCGGCTCGTTCTGCGCGGCGCGACAGCCGCGGCGGGTGGGGGCGGGGCGGGGCGGGGCGGGGCGGGGCGAGGTGGGGCAGCGATGGTCGCACGCCTCGGCCCGGCAGTAGCGACCTGCGCCCGCCGCACACTGGTTCAATCGGGCCAAAAACCTGGCCATAATGGCAAAATTCAAAGTGCGCATTCGGAATTATGACTAAGCAAATCTCGTTCGGAAGACATTGAAGCACACTACTTCAGCTCCTGAACATTATTTCAATCGTTTTGTCGTATTCACTGTTTTGTAAAGTTACCGTTGCTCGAATCACTCAAACCTATTGATTCTTGTCGACTATATTTGTGAAATCAAGAAACGTATTTAAATGATTTTTTGTGGATTATTTTCGTGTTTACAAACAGAAGACTCTTTTGACTACAAGTATATTCTTAAGAAAAAGTGTCTAATAATTTTATATATAACACGGATAAATTCTCACCTATGGAGCGTGACAATATTAGTCCTGTGTATTGTGTATTATATTTTTTGTCCTGCTTCTTCTTGCCTCAATCATTTTTTTTATTTATCAAGTAGAATGCCCTTAATCAGAAAAACACACATTTAGTTGCACATACCTGCAATGTTTTTGTTTTATAGCCAATTTACTGCAATTTGCTGCAATGCTTTAATCTTACTATGGTAAGATTAAACACTAGATATCCCAGAAGTGGATATTATTTTCTCTGAACATTTTTTTCTATTTCTCCTTCTGATAATTACTTTTAATATGAAAATTACTGATAAAAATTTCTGGAATGATAACAATATTAACTCGCGATCGCGGGAACCATTGTATCCATATTTCCACAAATATCGGGTTTGTTTTTATGAGTCAGTTAGCCTTTTCCAAACCGCCGTTTTGAAAGTTGAAATTTCATTATGATATTCAAAATCAGTGATCTCTAGATCTCTAGAACCCCACATGTATATTTTTTATGCATTGTTTGTTTGTTTTTAAATAAGTAGATCCGCCATTTTCAAGCTGATATTTTTAATTTTGAAACTTCATTATGATATTCAAATTCAGCGACCTCAAAAACCAGTTGATACTTATTTCTACGCAAATCCACTGTCATTTGCAATTATGACCAAGTTTTAGGCCCTATTGAACCAGTGTGCGCCGATGCAACCGGCACGCGGGCGGCGGCGGTGACTCGCGATTTTGCAGGGGACGGTGGTCGCACGACCTTCCACTGCGACGGTCGCACGCGACTAGAAACGTCTGCATATCGATACATTCGTTATCACACGGAATTGCCTTCGAACCTGAGACAGCGGAAATGAGTGGGTATATATACCGTTGTTACAACGCGCGGCCGCGAACGAAGGTGGATAAAATTAAGAATATGAATACATTGACGGCACTACAGAAAGCTGTTCACATTGCTTCATTACGATATAGTACAGTTGTTAGATAGCTTGGTTGATGAGTAAATGACCGACAAAAAAGTGCGACGCAATTTCAGCACTAAAAAGGAACTTTTCTTTTATAATGTAAAATCACTTGTTTAGGCAAATCGTTAATACGAAATATTAGAACAAAAATTATATTCTGAGTTCAAGTAAAATTCCTGCCTACGATATAATGGGCTAAGCCATTTGATTGATATAATATCTTAAGTAAAATACGCAATGTGTTTTCTGCCGAATATGTTATGGAATACTTATGAGGACGTGGAATGTTTCAGCACGAGTCAAAAATACGAGAAACAAATAAAATGAGATGACGATTGAATATAGCAATAATAAAACCAAGGAATAAAGGAACACAGATGAAAATGCGCAGTTGTTTTCGTTCATACGCAACAGAAATACAACCGACGACACAATACAACAGAGAACCGAGATCTGTATGGAGAGTTTTCCATTTTTCAGTAGGCATTTAGCAGCACAAATTTCATTTATTCCTGTATTGTGCAAACCCGGTTTATGTTGCCTTACACGTTTCCTGTCATGTTCATCACAAGATCCCACAAGTTCCTCAAATGATCCCAGATGATCCCAGGTGTTTCCCCAAACGTTTCGCTGAAATATTTCCTTCAAATGTTCTCCCAGAGTATCGCTTCATACATTAGCCCAGCCATCGCCCAATGCAGCAACAGGAAGAACTACACGTTTCACTTTTCGCCAAATTCAGGCCGATTTGCCTCTACGCACTTATAGAAGTAGACGTCAAAATCGATAAAAGACACGTGTGTATAGCAATAGAAAACTTCGGCGTTTACAATGTTATATATCTTTGTCTTTTTTATAATTCACAGATAAAATTCTGAGTCTGCCTAAGTTTATATAAATCCAACATCTAACAAGTTCAATCTATTTCAGTTCGACTAATCAAATGATTTCAAAATCATACTTAACAAAATGATTGATTTCAACTTTTTCTTCATGAATTTCCATTTATTTTTTACATCAATAATCACAAGAGCAACAAGATGAAGCTCCGAAATGATTATGGCATTAAGCGAACGAGGAAACAGAGGCATAAAAGGACAAAATGAAACAGGCGACGCGTCGTCATGGCGACAGGTCGAAACTGCTGGCACATTTCTACTCGTTTAATGGACTCTAAATGCTGCTTTGTAGCGATCGAACCCAAGCTGAAAGCAAGGAAGGCACCATCTCACTTGACATCTTCCAAGGACGGAACCATTCGTATACCACAATGCATCCCGGAGAGTCCAACAAATGTGTGGCACATTTCTGAGGACCCAGAGATTTTCACTATTATTTCAGAAAGTGTGATGGCATCACAAAGAACGGCGCATAACAGCACAGAGTCTTTATTTCCTACGCCTAACGTCAAAAGACATTTTTTCACATTTCACCAGTAAAATATTCCATTTAAAAGTTAACCTTTTTCGTATTATTCTGAAGATTCGTTCTTTCGCCTCTGGGAATTATTAGATGCCCTGTTCAAATTAGTGCTGCTGAAGAGCACATACTTTCTCAAATTATTTGTAAAGGCTTCACAATGTCATACTATTATATGAATCTGGAAGTGTTTCCAACCAGCTTTTTTTTTATTTTTATTTTTTTCGCGCCAAGACTCGATCTCGGGTCCATCTAATCAACTCGCCGTGCGCTTTGCCGCTACACCAAGCAGTTGCTCTGAGGTTCTCGCGTTTTAAGCACGTGCTTAAAAATCTAATTGTCTCTCCCATTATTTCCAATAAGAAATTTGTGAAAAGTTCACCGAAAATGAGACCTGCACCATTCGTTTAAGCATCCCTTGTTTTATTAGTGAAAAAATTAAAGAAACAATTTGAAAGGTTTTTTGAGAATTACTTTTAATTATATAAATTTTAAGGAAAATTTCGCGCAAACTCCTCTCGTGCTTTTTAAGCTTCACGTAAATAACAAAAAAAAATATCAATTTCAAACTGAGATTATTTTACGTTCCTTTATATAGATCGAGGAATATAAACTTTAGAGAAAAGCGGTTGAACGGTTTTGGCACTATCTTTGACCACAGACACAGATGAACCGACGGACGGACATTTTGCCGTCATCTTCGGTATTAAGAATTCACAAAATATAGAACTGATTGATTGATGCTTCTGGACACGTCAACTGCTTAGATCACTAGTCCTGTAAGTGTAGGGTATGTTTATTGCGTGATGTGCCGGTGATCTTCCTCTGCTGAATGGTAAGACCCAACGTCGACCTACACGTAGACTAGCGGGGTGTTCTAAAACCACGTATCTACAAACAGAGGGGCACCGCCCCAGCCGGGATACTGAGTGTAAGCGTGTGTAAGTAAAGGAGGATATAACAAGGAAGGGAAAGGAAATATTGCGCGCAGTCTGTGGCCCGTTTGTTAACATACTGCTCCGGCATTTGCCTGCTGTTGATCGGAGAAAACACCGAAAACTACCAATCAGAGCAGCCGCCGCTAGAATTATCCTCCAGACAGCGACTTAATCCGACATAGCTATCTAGCTAGTGTCAAAAATCCTGCCACCGTTGGGAATCGAAACCTAGAAATTTCCGGTCACTGCACTGAGTTTAGGGTAAAATAAATATTTGAAAAGCCCCGGCTTACGCCCGAAAACGTATCAGCTAACAACCCACTTCAGAAATTGATTCCTAGAAATCAAACTGCCAGGTAAAACCACATTCTTTCAAACTAAAAAAGCTAGGTATTTCCCACCAGCGGGGACAAACTCTAAGCCCCAGACCGGATTACCGTCACGAGTGATAGTGTAGTGCATGTAAGTATGTGTGTAAGTAAAAGGTGCGAATAGGACAAAAAAGTGGAAACTAATATCGCGAGCGGTCCGTGGCCCGTTTGTTAGGGTATTGCTTCGGCATTCGCCAAGTGTTGATCGGAGAAAGCACGGAAAACTACCGATCAGAGCAGCCGGCGGTTGAATTCTCCTCCAGACAGCGTCTGAACTCAACCTAGTTATCTAGTGTCGAAAACCCTGCCACCGTCAGGAATCGAACGTAGGGCCTCCCAGTCAGAGGCACTGCAGAGACATCAGTTGATGCACTGAGCCATCTCTCACGGTATATGAAATTGGTGAATAAAGGAGCATTGAAGGAAGATTTTCCAAAATCTCAAAACGCGGCTTATCACAAAATTACATACTACCTCGAATCCTCGCACTTCCGTTTCAAATATATATAAGAACACATGTCGAATGCACACGCAAACAATTAACACTCCATCGTCACGCTGAATCGCATCATGCCGCCATCCGCCACGCCTCCAACATCACACACAAAACAAGTGATGCAAACCAGCACCACTTGTCCAACTCGCGCGAACGCTCGTTCAAAGCCCATGCATTTGTTTACTTGTGCAGCAAACTTTCAACGCTAGTCCCCTCCCCCCAAGCAATAAAACATGCCCTCCGCTTATGGAACGAACGACCTTAGCAGTTAACACGCCCAGAACCACTAATCAATCGATAGAATGTGACCTGCCGAACGTATATGTATAGAGAGGTACATAAAATTCAGGAGAAAATTCCACATTTGTAACTCCGTTATAAGAAATTTTCAACTTCACACAATGGGAAAAATGACCATTTTTCTCCCCTGCATATGCCCTAGAAGTTTATAACATTTATTCTGTGACATGTATAGCACATTGATATTTTTCCTGAACCATTCAAGTGCATGAAAAGAATGAAAAGCACGAACCAAATAACTTTTCAATAATCCCGTACAAAACTAACGAACATAATCAAAATTATACCTGAGCAATTTGACAATGCATGCTGCACTGATTCAATACAAAAATTCACCGCTCTTCTGCATTTTACAGTGCATCGTCTGGAATTTCCAAAATCGCCAAGAATTGTGACTGTCTAATTCAGGCTAATCTGTAAAACGTACTTCGCCAGTGACCGCTTAAAAAGTGTAAATATTTACAAATCCTTTATGAAAAAATCACTCTGTCCCCGGAAGAAATTGCCATTAAAAGTGGTGACCACTTCGGCGAAGTGACCGTTTCGTAATATTTCGCAGTATATTCAATATTTAACAACCCTGGACATGTTACAGAAATAATTAATCCGCCTAATGTGATACTTGGTATGTAAATACAATGGTTTCTCAGATAACATTCGATAGTTTTACTGTTCATTCACTTTTACATTCGATAGTTTTACTGTTCATTCACTTTTTTAAACAATTCGTTTACGAATAGTTTTTACTGTTTCATGAAATTAAGGATCTATTTTTTGTGGCACGTCATTAGATCAACATTAGGTCATTAGTTGCACATAGATTTTTTTTGCGTTCTGCAACACACGTAAACAAACACGTCACCAACATAAAACGTCATTCCACACAAGAAGGAAGTCAAGTATCTATCTTGCACTGAACTCTAGAATTATTTTCGATTCTTAATCAATTTACACAGATGTTATACGAAAAATAGGTATGCAACGTGTAGGTTAACAACGTTGCTTTATTACGTTAAAATTAGAATATTTACTTCTAACGTCGCTCGTTGTTTTACGTATGTACTTTCGCAAAGAAAGGCATAACATTAAAAATCTAGTGGCATAATTTACTAATAATACGCGATGGACTTCAGAGATTTAATTAACAATGTTTCACTCTTAGATGAGATGTAATTAACATTAGAAAAAATCTCTTAGACTCATCCTACAATAAGGTTTCTTGTGCACGTGATGAAAGAATATGTTCAAAAATATATTCGTATTATATATATGTATTATATATATATATATATATATGTATTATATATATATATATATATATGTATTATATATATATATATATATATATATATATATATTTTTAACCTCTTAGAAAGAGTCAAAAAACAGAAACAAAATTGGTACGCTCATATTGTAAGAATGAACGACGCCATACTCCCCAAACAAATAAATTATGTACCGGCTGGCAGAAGATGAGTTGGAAAGCCAAAGACACGGTGGACTGACGATATCAACGTCGAAGGCGACGGAACAGGCACTAAAGCCTAATCCTTGATGTTGAAGAAGAAGAAGAAGAAGAAGAAGAAGAAGACGATATATTCGTAAAAAACTAGACACTAGAGAAAAGCAAGCGTTGCACTAAGTGAATCACTGTATGCTTTAATAACGATTTTTTTTTTTCAAATACGGTCAACACAAATGTGAAAGCAGGTTACACGAGTCAATGTATAATTAAGACGTCCGTCTGTACATTTCAATTACGGAAAGAGGCTCGTGTTAAGGTACGGAAGGTGAAAATTCGCTTCGGAGAATGACAGCCGCGGTCGCCTCCGCGGCCTCCGCCTCCGTCGCCTTCGCGCGCGCACCTTCGACCTCCCGCGTCCTGCACGCGACGCCCACCCGCCCTCTCGCCCGCCTCCGCGCCCCAATTACACGAGCGTGCGCGGAGAGGCGGCCCGGCGGAGGGAAAGGAAGAGGTGAGGACGAGGAGGAGGACGAGGCGCACTTTCGCCACCCGCGACGGAGAAACCGCAGGTGGCGCGGACGCCGCACCGTCAACGCCGCCGCCGCCGCCGCTTCGCGCTCGCCGCGCGAGAAAGCCGCGTCCACGGCCGTAGCGAACCGCATGACCCTGCGAACGCTACCAGACCTTCCTCAATGAAACTGGCTGAACGAACACAGTACGCACTAGATTGATGATTTCCTGTTTCCGGGGGTGTCAAATGATATGGTCATTACTCCCGTGAGTATAGTACACGTTTCTTATTATGGAAGTGGCGGTAATCACTTCCCCGCTGATTGTGATATCCGGCGCCGGCCTACACGTCGACTTACAGGGTTTTTTCCTCCTCCTAACCGGCAGCGGTAGCTCAGTGCATCAACTGATGTCACTGCAGTGCCTCTGACCGAGAGGTCCTATGTTCGAGTCCCGACGGTGGCAGGATTTTCGACACTAGCTTTTCAGCTAGGTCGAATTCAGTCGCTATCTGTAGGAGAATTCTGGCGGCCGGCTGCTCTGATCGGTAGTTTTTCGTGGTTTCTCCGATCAACACCAGGCGAATGCCGGAGCAGTACCCTAACCAACGGGCCACGAACCGCCCGCGATCTTTCCTACCTCTTGCTACACTTACACTAACATGCACTACACTACTACATATTTCGGAAGACCGGTCGGGAGCTTAGAGCTTGTCCCGGCTGGGGCGGTGCCCCGCTGGTGGGAGAGTCCTGGTTAGGGGAAAACCCCACTAGCCGACGGTAGGTCGGCGCCGGATCTTGCCATTCAGTGGAGGAAGATAACCCCATCTCCCGGAGGAAAACATGCACTACACTAATGGGACTAATGACCAAAGCAGTTGACGTGCCCGGAAACACGAAAAAATCGATCAATCAATCCTCTTCCTAACCCCCTCAGCGGGGTACCGCCCCAGCCGAACAAGCTCTAAGCTTCCGGTTGGTGTCTAAATAAGGTGTGTGTAAGGGGTGAGGATATGACAAGGAAGAGGAAGGAAATATCGCGCGCAGTCCGTGGCCCGTGTGTTACGGTACTGTTCCGAAATTCGCCTGGTGTAGATCGTATAAAAGAGGAAAAGAACTACCGATCACAGCAGCCGGCCACTAGAATTCTCTTCCAGCCAGCGACTGAATTCGATGAAGCTACCTAGCTGGTGTCGATACTCCTACCACCGATGGAACTCGAACCGTAGGACCTCAGTGACGTCAGTTAAAGCCCTGAGCTACCTCGGCAGAGCTAAGTACTGAACAGTGTTAATATTACTTTGATGGGATTACTCTGGTGTAGACTCACTAGCAATGCTGATCGGAAGGTCCAAGAGTTCGAGACTAGTATCGCGTATTTCCAACTAGTTTCATAGCTGAGTCGCATTCAGCCTCTGCCTGAATGAACCATTGGCCGCTCCTATCGGTAGTTTCCAAGCGTCTCTCCAATCAATGTCAGGTGAATACCGACGTAGTACCCTAACAAACGGGTCACGGAGCCGTCATAATCTTTCCTTTCTTAACTCTCTCCATACACCTCACACATCTCCCCTTTCACAAACACACACACATATTGGCGCATGGCGCGCGCACACACATAATGGCGCACACAAATATCGAGAGACCAGTCGAGAGGATAGAACTTGTCCCAGTAAATTGGAAGAAACCCGCAAGCCAACGTACATGTCTATTCATGCTCTACACTTGTGCCTTCACTTGCGGAAGTAATGACGTAAATAGTTTACTCGCCCGGACTGAAATTGTTTCAAATTTAGAAAATGGCCATCCCACCAAGATAACGATATAACAATAATAAACAACATGGTCGTTTAAATAACTTATTTCCAAGGAATAAAACTGAAGAACTGAAAAAAGAACGCTACAACGGCCGATATACTTAGTCACAAGTGAACGAATGAATTGAGAAATGTATATTTCTGAGATTTATTTACTATACGATACAAACACAAAACATAAAGTACATATGTTGGTAATAAAAGATATTCTCAATACGACATAGTTGTTAAGAGCACCGGAAAATGGACATATCTTAGAACCATTGCATGTATTAACCATTTTAGATTAACCGGTCTCACGAAAAATGATATTCTTCTATAGTATAATCTGGAAATAGTTTATATCTTTTTGTTTCTTGATTGCACTCCTGCAATCAATTACACTCCACATTAATTGGGTTTACTTTTCCACGTAAATAGAACAATTTCAATTTGAAAATTCTCAAAAATAAACAGAGATCTCTAAAATGCATTTATTTTATTGCAGAGTGCAACTACATATGCAATCTAAGATTCACACCTTATTAAGAAAGCAAATGACAGTGGTTCCATTCATTTTACCACCGCAAAAGAAAGTCGGTTCCTTTCTGCTGAACATAGTTATGATCGCGCCAAGCTACACGCCTTCGTTCCACACCGGCAATTACAACGCAAATGTTCGGGGTTTTTCTTTCCGCGCATTCTCTTTAACGCACGACCTTCGCCGCAGCTGGATGCGGTTCCAAATACACGCTCAGTCGTGTTTATTTACGTCAAAGCTCACGAGTCTGGCTAGCCGTTTGGGAAAACACCACCAGCGTAGGGGCAAATCATTCAGACCTCCCGCTGAGGTTCTAAGCCCTGATCAATAAAAAAGTAATACTTGAAGATAAGCGGACAATACAAAAAATACGTAATATTTCAGTAATTGCTAGAATTCAACTTGTGATACTTCACTTAGTATAATAATTAACACAATGCTGCATTTTATGCAATGAAAGGACAGTTGGATACTTTCGGCACTTCCTTTCTTCCAAATGATAGATTTTATGGTGTGAAGTTTCCGACCCGTTGGGAGAGATAACGGAAGAAATCGTAAGTAAAGAGGTATTAAAGGGATTAAAATGGACGAAAAGAAATCAGTAAAAAGAAAGAGGGAAAGAGGTGTGCGAAAGAAGTGAATCAAGAAGCACATGAGAGAAAGTAAATAAATACGTCAAGATAGAAAACAAATGAATTAGGACAGAGGAACAACAGTACATATTTACTCGCAGTATTTGTAGCGGTTACCTCTTATTGTAATACTACTTGAAACCACAAGTGTTTCCAACGGGAAAAATATTTGTCCTGGCTGGGATTGAAACCACGAGCAGAGGTTCTGCTGGCAGACTTGTCCACTAGACTAGCCAGCCATTCGAATATAAACAACGCTCCCGACACATTAAAAAGAAAGTTAACATTTTGCATTTATCGAAATTTCAGAGGTTTCATTGCAAATCGGACCTACACCGTATTATTAGACGAAACCTAAGTTATTATTTCATTGGAGCCAATTTTCAAACAAATTTCGAAAATGTTGTAAGCGCTTCACTTCAAGTACCTCTAAACTTGAAATACCGTTACAAATTGGACGGTTATCCAAATCAACCAGATAGATAGGTGAATATCTTTGGTGAAACTCCTGCATATGGTTTAGGCGCTAAAGTTTAGAAAGCACGTTTTCAGAAAAAAAACTACTTATGTATCGCACATCTCTAAATCACTAAACATGCATTTTGACTATAATTTGTAGGAGGAAATAATATACTAAGTATACGAGAAAAAAAAGAACGAGTGTGGTTTCACAGACCAACGTAACGGGTTTTCCTGCCAAAAAATCAACCATATTCTTCGGAATATTACAAAACTTTTTCTTTCTACGACGAAACGACAAAGTAAAATGGGTGTGAGGGTGGAGGTAGAACGGAAAGGTAAATAAATGTAACTTCACTACCTGCGCAGTTCTCTACAGTTCAGTGGGAAACAAAGTTATTTAAATCATCTCACGCCAGTAAATCGACTCCTTCACGAAGGGCACGATGAAGGATAATAACTAGGGAACGGAATTTATTGTAATAAAAAATGCAAAATATGTACATATATATGTACTTATTTTTGCCAAAATATGTCAGAAAAAATAGGAAATATGTAAATTAAAAATTCATTATTGAGTTTAAAATTGTTCTCTACAGGCATATTCCGAGCATAGAACGTCGCCAATCAGTTTTTAACAAGCATTCGAAGTGGCTGAAAGTAGGTTCTACCTCCACAGAAGTAATTCTGCTCTAGATTTCACCAAACACAAAAATTTTATTCGAAATACAAAATATGTTCATAGTATATATTACAGTGTTTACGAGAATCCAGTGTTCCAATGAATAGTAGTACCGTGTAGCCAGTGATAAATCGCGGGGGATGGGGTTAACCCTCCCCCCAACCGAACAACGCGTAAGACAATTTTCTGTAAAAAATATTTGTTAGTTTTCGATCGAGTAACGAATGAGCTGTTTGAATTATGAGCAAAGTCGTGGTTGAAATTACATTCTTGACTACAACGCAGTAAGCGCGGGGGGGGGAGGTGACAATTATAGCGAAGTTATGGCAGTCATAGAAACCTAGCAGTATTACATTTGATTTTTAAGAAAGATGATTCCGTAACACATAATGTTAACGTGCATCTGAAATGTTCCATTTTGACGTAGTATAAATATATTAAAATATAACGAAATATGTAGTAGTAGGTAAAATATGTAAAAATATGTAATTATACCAAAATATGTAAAATAAAAATAGTTCCAATTCATTTAGACTGTTTTGTAAACTCAAAAAAATATTATTGAATGTAGGTATCTAATTCGCGTAAAAACATGTAATTACATACAAATCCTTTCCATAATAATAACCGAAGTCTATAGCTGATTTTCCTTTGCAGTTTTTTTATTTCAAGGGAGAGAACATTTTCTTATTAATTATCGCCAGAAGCAATCACTTCCATCTGCATTCAGAATTCAACTTATATCCGGACTAGGATAGGCATCCTGAAATTTAAGAAAACGTGAACTGAATTCACTTTTCCTCGTAGAACGTAACACACCGTTTTTAGTTATCTTTGAGTTAAATAATTAAATACAGTCGACTCCGATTATAGTGAACTTCTTGGGACTCACATGTTTAGTTCACTCTATCCGAGGTTCACTACATCCGATTATTTCAAAATTAAATAGAATTGCTCTACAATCGATGGTTTTTTCAATATCCAGATACAGCAAAATTTATTAACAGCACGAACTGAAAATTTTAGTATCTTCATTTGTCATAAAAAATCAATTATTTTCAATTATTTGCTACGTACATTTTTCATTTGTATTTTCTCTAGATCATTCTTCAGCCAGAGTTCGTGCTCTCTCCATACTTGATTCTGCATTGTCCTCTGTTTCTAAGTATCGTAATGCAATCTTGACACCTTTCAATACCTCTTCCACTGTTGGAACACTGTCGAACTCTCCGAAGGCTCTTTTACTCGCCTAACAACATCTGAGATCCAATTAGCTTCCAGGTCGTTGTATTTCCTACGTTCACTATAGCCGAGATTCAGGTTCACTATAACCGAATCTTCTTATGGTTATTTGTAATGAATGTGAAACGGGACCGCTGACTTACGTTCAGTATATCCGAGTTCACTATCATAGTCACACTATACGAGTTAACCGGAGTCGACTGTACTAAATTAATTAAATAACTAAATAAAAGGGCGAACGACAAGGGAGCGGAGGGCAAGCGGATGGGAGCGCGAGCGGGCGACGCGGCGCGCCGCGACGCCACGCGAGGGCAAGGCCAGTCATGGGAACGAAGTGGCCCTGACCTTTGGCGGCGGCAACCCGCGCCGCGCCGGGTCGGCGAGCGCCCAGTCGGACGGACATCGCGGAGTAGGCGAAATGCGGCGGGAAAGCCCCGGCAACAAAGGTCCGGAAGCTCTCATTACGCGCCGCCACGCTGCTCGGCCCGAGGAGATGCGCCCATCGGCCCTACGCAGAAGCGAGCTTAAAAGCGCGCCGTTACACTGATTTTCCAAGAAAGCACATCAGTCGCTATTGCACTCACTAGCGACTGATGGCACCAGGAAACATTTCACAGGCTTTGCGATTTGACCTCTTTGGGGCGAGAACACAATGTTATAGTATTACCCTTCCTTCAAGACCTTGTATACTACAAATATGACTGGTTCAGAGTGTCCCATTTTATTTTAATTCACTGATTTTCAAAGAGTAGTTAACTGACGTTGATTTAGCTATTTCCAGAAACTATCCGACTTATTAGATTCCACAATGTGCACAGTTGCTAATTATTTGCTTAGGCTGAAAAAAATAAACACAAGACGAATACCGAGCTTAATATTTTTCCATATATCCCCTACTTATGAAACAAACACAGATGGAGAACATGAATTTTTCGAAGAACCTAAATCAAAATGATACCTATTTATATTCTAAGAAAGACATTCTTAAACTTTTTTGGTTATTGGAGTTTTTTAATATTGTTAAAACTGAAACAAAATCGTCTATGGATGAGACTACACAAGCAGAGAGAATTCTACAAAGCGCGCAAGAAGAGTGAGTGTTTGGAAAACCTCCTCAGTTGCTTTCAATTTAAGAAAACAAAACGAAACTAAACACAGTGATGAAGTTTTACTTCTTGCAAGTAGACTCGTAATTTACTACTTCACTACTACTATCACTACTTCAGCTACCTTCATTTTACACAAAATAATCGAAAAATATAACATTTAAAGAATTATGTTTTGCCATATTGCCTCTCCTTCTGTCATTGATTTTTACACATTTTAAATACCCCAAAAACATTAAACTAATAAAAAAAATTAAAATCATGAAATTTGTCTGCAACTGTGCAGCATAAAATTAAAGAAAAACGTGCAACAAATATGGAAGGAAAAGGAAATGAACAGACTACAAAATGAACAATCATTTGGTATGAATCAAGAAAATAATCTTATTTTTTGGTTGTTTGTAATATACAGTACAGATTATAGTTCAAAATCTGACAATAATTAAAAATTTGACCTTTTTATAGCACTTTCGTGAGAAATTGTGTTCTTATGGCGTTCATTTCTCCACGACGGGCTACAAAGAGTCACCGCGAGGCCGCGTGTAACCCGTGTGACGAGCATGTCTTACAGCAATACGCGTGCAGGTGACAAGAAAGGAGAAAGTCCATCCCATGTTACTTCACCAACTTGGCTCAGAGTTTGTGATGATCTGTACACTTACGGCATGTTTGAGGCTGTTTCAGGAATCCTCAGCGTCATACCAGAAATATTCACCTGTGGAATTATGAGTAAGGACAAAAACGGAAGCGAAAAAACTAACGAGGTCACTTCAATTTCATTTAGCAACTGATTTTCGAGGAAAGGAGAAACCTGTGAAACAGAGCAGGTTTACATGATTGCAGTCCGAAATTAGAACATGAAAACTTGATCAAATTTAGCGTGAAAAAGTACATTATATAAAATTTTTGGGAACAATTTTTCGCGAAACTAAATCAAAAAACTAATACTGAGTGTCGAATAGTGAATCAAATAAACGAACGCTGAGGTCCTGGTTGCAATGTCCACCATTCTCTAATTTACAATCAAGAAGTAAACAAAAAAACCGAGACTTCCTCAATTTTATCATATAAAGTTATGTTACTACTTATTAAAATTCCATTAACTCTAAATTGATGTAAAAAATTAAAAATCGCCAGCGATTTTATCTTGCGGATTACCACTGGTACAGACACACGACAAACACTGGTTTCTCAGAACCTAACATGAGGACAAACATACCCTCTTAGTACACTAAGCTCTTCCGTGAAAGGGTGCAACAGTTGATTCAGATCTAGAATAATGCAATTACGGTAAATTAATAAAATGAAACACTCCAATTACGTAAAACATTATCATTTGTTAACGCAACGAATCTCTAATCCCGACAACGTACCCCATCTTCTTGCGCCGTTTCAAGATTAACTTTCGCTTATTACGAGGGAAAGTACAAACGAATTACGATAAGCGTTACGAGACATGAAAGCAAAAGTTTGCGTGCCTAGTGACACACGGATCGCGCGCCAACAAAGCCGCGCTTCTCGCCGCGCTCGTGACAGCGCCAGCAGCCGCGTCCACAGGCGTCGCCGCGGAGTCATTTGCCAAGCGCGGACGCACACCGCCAGGGCGACACACCCCTCGCCACACGCGCGGCGAACGCCACATGGACAGGAGTTTCTTCAATTTGGAAGAGATCGTACGTGTGGTTTAGGCGCTAGGTTTGTTTACTTACGACAGACAGACTGACAGATGGACGGACTGACAGAGGGACGGACTGACAGAGGGGCGGACTGACTGACAGAGGGGCGGACTGACGGACGTTTTGAAAAAAAAAAAAAAAAAAAACACTATTTCTTCGGTATCAGGGGAGCCCAAAACGTGTATTTCCGTTGAAATCTCGAAATCGATTTTCCGCAGCATTACATGACTTTCTCTATACTTCGTATATCACTCCCGTATATACGTATGTATACGAGAAAGTATAAAGCGGGCAGGTCCTAACGAGCCTCGTTTGGTATTATAGGTGAAAGAAGAAATTAATCCTGGAATCAAAGGCTGGGGATCCCAGAGTGTAATTATCATGTTCAAGTATTTGCAGCCTTGAATAGCGCTGCCATGCGTTCATTGTATCTTGAATTCCAGTTATTCTGCTTCCGCCAAAACTTGACTTGTGTATCTTTTCTCCACATGTGATTCTACAACCGGTAATTTAAAATAAAATGTAATTTTGGTTATATTTGACCATACCTTGTAGTTAATGTCACAGAGTTTTCTAACTTGTGAGTATGCTCTTGATGAACGTTTTCGTTTATTTCCTATTAGAATGCCAACGAATCTTACACAAGTTACCCATTTTAAATTTTGAAGATCAATTTTTTAATTTCAACATTTTTTCCAAATTTTTGTTTGAAAGTTGATTTTTTTAATTTTGTATCAAGCTTTCAACAGTTTTCTTTCTGAAATTATTTTGTATGCTAACAGCACCAACTATTATATCTCATAAGTTTATTGTATGACAAATGACAAATAAACTTTCTCGACACTAAAACAGAGATTTCATCGTTCATTGTTGAATATTAAAACTGAAAAAAGAAAGAATATTAAAGAGAAGGCAGGGTCATCAGCAATTCCGCTTTGTAGTTAGCATTCGTGGAAATGATCCTTGTAAAACCAGAGTTAACTAACAATTAGAATACATTTTCGAGTAAATGTAAAATTCGAGAGCAAGAGAAGAAATTAGAATTTTACACAGGAATGTTCAATTGTAGTGAAGTCAAAAAGTTACGGTTGTAATATATTTTAGGTCTTAATTTATTGCAACCTAATTGAATTGAACGCAATAACTTTACGTGGCGGGGCTCTGGCATTAGGCCTGCCCTTCCGCCTGACCACGCATATTTGGCAACGTTCCTTTTGCTACCTAGCATAGAAGGTAACATTAGGGAGGCGAAATATGCGATTTGAATTTAAGCCGCTTTTAGGTTTAAGGATACTTTACAGACAGTAAATCTACAATATGAGATAGCCGGCTTTGCCCCCCCCTTATATTTTCGTCCTTAAAAGTCCACGACTTTGATCGGATCGTACCTGTGAACTTGCGTACAAGTATCCGATGCGCTAACCGTCAAACCACCGAAGCCGCAACTCACACTGCTTCAAAGCGGTTATCGTTGCCACCGTGTCAGTCACCCTCACCGCTTCACAACGTCTCCCTGTCACCCTCACCTCCTCACAGCGTCTCTCTGTCACCCTCACCGCTTCGCAACGTCTGTCTGTCATCTTCAGTTCAGTTCAGTTCAGTTCAGTTCAGTTCAGTTCAGTTCAGTTCAGTTCAGTTCAGTTATGTCTTACTTCCCGAGGAAAAGCCCAGGTCATCAGGGCTGCGCTTCCGCCTGACCACGTAAATTCCGCAATGCTAAATGGTGAAAGCACCATTTAGCACAGAATGGATATAACACACTGGCGGCGAATTGAATTGGACTCAGAGGCTTCTTTTAGGCTTCAGGATCTTTTGCATGCAGTAAATCTACAACATACGAAGCTGAATTTACTTCTCTACCAAAGGAAGGCGTACAAAGTATGTTTTCGCTCACAAAAAGTTCGGGTAGAACCCGCGAACTTGGGTACAACAATTCGATGCGTTAACCGTTACACCACCGCAGTTGCAATGTAAGAACCTTTTCTTGAAAACGGGCCATTCAATAATGCGTTCGCAAAATTGAGCTTTTTCTATCTCGTCTCTGCCTCTTCCCTTGTAACGAATCTTAACTCTTTCACACTCACACACACCCCATGTGGAGATTCCATTTCGTTCCATTCCATTGACTTCGTACTACTGGCATTAACGCATGCTATGAGAATGCACGTTAAGCATTCTAAATTTAGCCTTACATTTGCATCAGACAACTTGGATCTACCGTTTGTGGATGCCCTAACGGGATTATTAGTCATTTTTTAGTGAAAAGCAGTCATTTTAAAAATGTTACAGTGTTTGTTAAAAATGTTAGAGTTAATGTTACAGTGTTTTGTAGTGTCTTACTATTTTTAAGCCACACATCGTACGCCACCAGCTTCCGAATTCGCCGAGTAAGGCTAAATTTGCCCTTGTAGTTGTGTAGCTTTATCTGTTTCTCACATTTGATCGTGTTGCCCAAATTACACCACAGACGATTCCGTTAATTGGACTAGTTCATCTTACCAGATTGATAAGCATTATTTTCATAGGCGGGTGAAGCCTAAAATGGGGGGGGGGGGCAACTACATTTCGGCACTACCTTTTCCATTAAACATTTTTTTACTTGCAAAGGAAATATTTTAGTAGTAAATATACACACAAAATACCACCAAATAAATACATAAACTATACTGTAGAATAATTAAATTACAAACATTCATGGTTCAATTAATACATCTAATTATTGATTTGTAGTGAACCATTTACAGGGTTGTAAGTTGGGCTAGAGTTGATTGAATCTATATTGAGAGAAAGAACATAAATAAAAAAATCGATCCAAATTAAGTAACATTCCCCTAATGAACTTCTAGACATTGTTTCAACATTTCTTTCGTATTTGCATTGCTACTGTTATATCTCAGACATAAGTTGTATGATATGCCTATAAAAAGGTATCAATTAAATGAAGAATTCTGTATCATTAATTTTATTTCCACTTAATTTATAATTTATCTTTATTAATTCCACCTCTTTATTTAATTATTAATTAAATTAATGATACTAGTCTTCATTTATAAGGTAAATCTTATTTGTAATCCTCCATTCATTCTGTTTGTACTCTGTGTTTATTGATGTAATAACACCTAAAAGCTTGTTTGAAAATAAAACATAGTAGACTCTTTCTAACTTGGTACAGTAAGGAATCATATATTGGTACAAGATAGCACCTCTGTTATCATCCATTCCCTGTCCATTCCCGTATCTATGTCTAGTTCAGGAAACAATGTTATCACTTCTTAGTACCGTAATTCGCTACCAGCGGCGCTTCTTGTAATGTTAATTTATTTTGTTACCGCTCGCCGCTCAGCGCTGATAACAATTAATTCCGCGCAAGGATATTTATTGTGAAAAACCATATAAGACATGTGAGCACTAGCATTTTCGCCATTTGCTCCTGGTTATTCCAGCTAATTAGGCTGCTCTTTTTAATGGACTCGGATCTTGCTTGTAAATTTTGCTGTCTGCTTACATTGTGTTTAATTCTTCCAAAAAAATTATTATCCACTGTCGAAAGAACCAGGAGCACTGCCCGGCATTTATATGCAGCATGTATATAGTGTGATTTTGAAAATCATTTTATATTTGTATTTAATTCTTTTGCTTTATTCAGACGTGTCAGTACAAGTAATTTCTGTCTTTATTTTCAGTCAGTTCAATTACAAAAATATACTTAATTCTTATTGTACCAGTGGTGTATATATGTAAATAGATGAATCCAATTAGTACATAATATTTCAGTTTTAACGCTCCGCAGAAGGTTCCGAGGTTCTACAAACATGTCTTCGGTCCCGTAGGAAAACTTTGAATTGTCAATTTCGCTGGATCTTGCTGCATTTATGGCTATGGCCGTCATTTTAGAGGACCAGGGGTTGCGGCACGCCACATTATTATGGAGCTGAATTATTTTTGATATAGTGCCTCGGCGCATTTATTAATAGCAAGGGGTACACGTAAACTTCATATGATTATTGAAACTAGTAATGTCCATTAAAAGCTTGGCATATGAGTGCAAATCCACGAGTGATTTGAGAGCTATTTACATCTGAATTGTTATGAACGACTGAAACTGGTATCAACTCAATTTTCAATTTAATATTTTTGTGAGTTTCTTGGGATAAGAACTCCATCAATTTTGTATATTACTTGAAATGACATGTCTCTTTTGTTCCACCTTCCAAGAATGGTATTGCTGCTTGACCTCTGTCTTTCATAGTAGTTCTGCGTAATTTTCTTAACAAATTATTTTTGTAAAGAGGTCTTGGTCCAGGCAAATTTGTTAAAATTCAGTAATTCTGTGTAAAAGGGTTCTCACCCTTCATTTTGATTATTGAATAAATATTTTGTTACCATCCCTGGATTTGCTTTGAGTGATCATATGTATAAAGTTATCCATTGTGATTTACGGGAGTCACCTTTTCCTGTATTTCTTCCCTTTTTTCTCCATCGATTGTTCCTATTAGTGGATGTTGGCTTCGCCCCATTAGGACCCGGGTATATTTAATTAATTATCTCATTACATCAAAAATTTATTATTTAATTGATGGCCGAATTGGTCTTTTCCCCTCCAAATACAACGTAAGTGACGACCGTGCCAGGACGCTACTTTGACACACAACAGTAACTCTCCCTATTGGACCTCGCCAAATGGAGTATGGTTTCTTTAATTTTTCCGGGAGTGGGGTATTTAAATAATATAAATGGGTCACGTACCACACCTGAAGGTGGTGGCTGGGTAAAACTCTGAGAGAAATAACTAACAATCACGAAAAGTTCCAGCAATGCATTAAGTAAAATGAATTTGCTCGTGATTTAATGTTTTCTACAGGCTTTCGGGTACGACGCTTACTGCAAAAACGGGAGTCTGACTTTCCCCGAGATTTTTATTATTTGTTTTATTTTAGAGGAAGAACCATTGTTCAATCCTATTTATTTTTCTCCTTGTTCGTTTAAATTTAAGATTCAATTACGCAAATCCTTAAAAAAACTTATAAACTTAAATGGCACATTACGTCTTTTAAAAAATACGATATGGAATCGAATAAGTTCAAGTGAAATAACACTTTAATCATAAATGAACAAATTTAAAGCCTAGGACGACACCTAAAATTGAATCAACTTCCAAAATAGAAATTCATTCGGTTTAAAATTAATTTATAAGTACTACTCGTTTTATCCATCAAAGGCTCCAAAACGGAACAATACCGACAGAATTCAATTTCGCTTACCAGTCACGCGCGCGGGCGTTGCGTCTAAACATGCACAGTCGTAATTTGCTCGTTTACCATTTTGTACTCACAATCAGAAGTAACGCAGTTATTCTTCGAAGGGCATTATACCCTTCGAAGAGAGCGGATCACAGATTTTAGTGCGTGTCGTTTAGTGTGTTCAACTATGAGGGTTGGGGTAGTAGTCATGGCAATTATTTTTTTTCTACATATCATGGGAGCGCACAATTTCATTTGTAGCGTGAAAGAAATGCTGCAGTAGGGCATTTCACGTCAACAGATGACTCTGAGAGTGTCTCAATTAGCACAGAGAGCAAGATGAAATCAGGTGTCCGACTACCGCGGTGCGAGATGGACAGAATGTAACACGTTTCGAACATCGCTCATACTCCAAGACAACCGTTCTCCACGGGATATATGCCCGAAAATGTCATACAGGAGTGCTGGAAGCTGTTGGGAATAATGCCCTTCCATACCGGACAATCGCGAGATGCGCAGGAGAGCTTCTGCGAAGACGCGTAGCAATCACGTGATGACCTGAGTGCAGACCAAAGTGTCAGGTGCGGTAATCGATCATCTATCTAATCAGGCATTTAGAACGGGTTTGTAATGCTTTTGGAATGTTGTGAACTCGAATATGCTAAAATACTTCGGAATATGAATTAGTCTTGTCATTTGAAATACCTTAATAAACATGAAAAATATGTAGCAGTACGTACGTATATGCAGTATGTATTAAGCAGTATGTACGGAACTCCCTCACAACGCAGCCCCGGGAATTATACAAGACAGACATTCACCGTCGGGCGCCTCAACAATTAGGGCCAATACTTCTGACATATAGGTACTGCTTTTTGTTCCTAGGCCTCCGGCTCGTTTCTTTTTGAAAGCATCTTACACAATTTTGGTGTGTCGTTTAATGTACGTGCACTTAGTTTAAACCTTGCCCCTTCTTGTATATATTTCACATTTTCCAACCGTGCTTGCATTCTCACAAAAAATAAGTTGCCACGACTTATGTCCCAACCCTCGTATGTTTCCACCGACGCACTATGGGGCAAATGACAGCAAAACCTGGCAGAAATTAAAAAAACCAAAATTATTTAGGGTGAAAATTTCTTATGGTTTCGTGCAAAGGAGAACCTGGACGAATATGTCCTAGCATGTCACACCGCCTGGGCTGTCCGTCTCCACCGTAGAGCTTTCAGTTCATGCGGTGTTGTAGTGACGGTCGGACGTGCTTTTCATTAGTGAGAATTTATCTCTAGGTTCGTGGTGTTTTTCAGTCAGTGTGTGTGAAGAAAACCAACTTTTTGCAATGGAAGCTTCAAGTTCAGGTATTTAATGTTATTTAGCATGTGACAAACACAAAATCTAGGACTTAATATTAATAGAAATAAAACTACAAAGAAATAGCTTTTAACATTTAAAACGTACGTCTAATTTTGTGAAACACACAACTTTTTAATTATGTATCAAAGGTGATCAAGCCTTGATCTTTGTTTCTCGCTATTCAGTAATGTTCCAAATATATTATACAGCTGTTTTTTCTTGCTACTTTTTGCTACTTTCTTCACCGGAATGATTTTTTACGGACGTGTCTGCACGTAAAATACCGGAAATGAATTGTGTACTATGTGAGTAATTTTTTTTTGGCAGGCAAGAGTTCGAATACTGTTCATATCAAGAGAAAAGAACTTTTGGATATTATGTGGAGCTCTAATGAGAGAGAAACAGACAAAAAATTTGATTTCTTGACTGAAAAACTGAAGACAAGAACAAAGTGTAGTTCACGGTTTGTCAATACTACATAGGTTGATACGCATGTTTGAGTGCCTATTGCATTTGGCTTATAAGTTACCTATTAAGACGTGGCAAGCGCGAGGGAATGCTAAAAACACTGTGGCTGAAAATAAAGCTCGTATTCAGAGAGATTCGAGAACGCAGTGGTTTGATTGTGGATCAGCCAAAACCAGGATCCGGTAATACAAATACCAGAAATACAGCTCGACGGTTCTTTCAGAACCTTGAACTATCTGCTGAAATTACACGCATTGATGTAAATTTATTTAAAATGTTGCAATAATTATGATTGTCGTATCAAGTGGCAGTGAAATTCATGTTGAAAAGTTACGGGCTTTTGCTCAGAACACGGCTCGGTATTTTGTTAAAAATATCCATGGTACAACATGTCACCTACACTGCACAAGTATTTTATTCATGGACCTGATACTGTCTCGTCAGCTTTGCCTCCAATTGGACAATTAACAGGGGAAGCTCAAGAAGCACTCAACAAAGATTTTAAGAAAAACAGAGAGCACTTCTCCCGAAAATGTTCCCGTGAAAAAACTAATAGTGATGTTTTAAATTTACTGCTCTTAAGATCAGATCCACTTATCGTCAACAAGAGAAAATTACCTACGAAAAATGTGCAAAGCCTCCCAGAAGAAGTTCAGGAACTATTGGTTCATCCACCCGAACACATTGTTCATTCTGAAAATTATGAGGCCCGCGCGGATGATGATTGCGATGACACAGTTCATACTATTGATAGCGATGATGATGATTTTTAATGATTTAATATAATTTCACTATATTTATATTTGACTTTAATTTATGTAATTAATAAAACCTTTCATTTTTTGCTCCCCCTTCAATAAAACGTAATGTAACGTTATTTTTTGTTTTTATTTACAATGCGTATTTCTAGAAAATCGACTATTTTTTTGTCAGATGAAGAGGTATCGAATTGGAAGTTACACCATTTCTTTCAACATGAATTTCTCTTTACAGTGATATGCAATACTATGGGTTATAGGTGTTACTCGAATTAATGCCAGAAATGAGGCCCTCTTGCCCCACTGTGCGACGCCTCGTTTCATAGCAAGACATATTCAAGAGGGTCAAAGGTCAGCAATTATTGTTTAATCTAGATTACGGCTGCAATGTAGATGGAGACTAACGAGACAGAGACAATGTAGAGGGAGACTGGCCGCGACTTCTCATATTACAATTTCTCGTATTATCGTGTAACAAAATTATAGCTAAGACACTTCGGATGAGTCAGTAGCTTTCCATTTCACCATGATTCAACGCGACAAAAGAGAAAAAAAACTATGATGAATCATAATTGTTCTTTCACGTTCACTACGATTTAGAATCGAAAAAATTGAAGTAAAGCAGATATTCTACACTCTGGGTCTGTTCGGTTACACACTGAGATTGTTCGAGTGAATCCACTCGGAGTGAGTGTTCCTTCAGTCGAGTCACTGGAGTAATTAAATGCAATTACTGACAGCTCCTACTAACACTCCCACAGCACACGCAGCACCACAACCTATGAGTTAACATTCCTCCTAAACACGCACCCAAGAGCCAGGAATGTACGATATACGAGAGCTCGTCCTTTAAGGTTTGGCGAGCTATATTAGGCAAGTCTTGAGGAAAGAAGAGTAAGGAGGGTACTCGAATTGTGGAACAAAGAATACTCGAGAGAACACACAACCCAAAATTTAAGGAAAGTAAAATAATATCTGCACCTTATACATCAATAGCAAATTTAGAAAGAAATTATCACCGATGATAGAGTTGTCAAAGCAACTATTAGTCAGTTGCACTGCAAACCGTCAGTGATAAATCCAGTTTTGATTTCCGATTCTGCTTTGAATAGTTCCCGATCATCTTCGTACAATAAAAAAAAAATTACGTTAATACGCAAATTTACGAATGCGACTCCACCCTATAGCTATATTTTCATTTCGTTAATAAATATTATTTTTCTTCTTTGCATCTCATGATACGCAACTCCTCATGCACCGGTGTTCAGTAGGTACATGAAAAGTCCTTCACAGCGTCAGAATGTCGCCTGTCGAACACTAATGAACGGGAATTGTCTAATAACCAGTGGTAAATGCCCTCTGTTTAACTTTGTTATACGAAATTTCTTCTCGCATATTCATTGGCAAAAAGTTATTATGTTCGACCTTTCTACACGTCATAAAAGTTTATATCATTTATTCTACGCCACCCTACACTATACCCTGCTACATACTATACTATATACCCTGCAGCTATAATGGGGAATGTAACCATTTTTGCTGCGTAACTCACTTTCATTTTGAAGTGGCATCTGCCCTCGACATCTTCAATTTGATTTCATTCAACATCCATAGATCTTCGGCAAAAATCGAAAACTCAGAAAATATTTGAAACGTTATCGGATCTCAGAATTGTCATTTCGTTGAGTTCGTTTCAAGATTCTCATTCAAGGGGAGCGGGGAGAGGAGTCGGGATTTCGGTGCTAGAAGGTGGCCAATCATTTCTTAAGACGCATTCCCAGACTATTCCTGGTTTTCCAGAGGTTTTTTTTTTTTTACATATTTGTCTGATAAGATTTTCAATCCCACTTTATTTCAAGAAAATATAAAAGCCAGCCTGATGCTTAATGGCCAGTTCTTTGATTTCGCCATGAGAAAGAACAAATTAACAATATTTTCTCAACGAATAACTGAGAAAAATAACGCTGTGCGAATGTTTTGAAGAAGAAGAATATTCAGGATAAAAGACTCTGAACATTTTCCCTGACGCCTAATCATTCTTCCAATTCCCTAATTTTTTTCTCTGACTTTTTTAAAGCAATGAAATTTTCTGATTTTTTTCCTCTGCCTTTTCAAAAGCAATGAAATTCCCTAGGGTTTTTTTTTTACCTCGCTTTTCCGCAAACTGGCCGCTCTGGTGCCAGAGCTTTGGGGCGTTTTATCCGCCGCTTCGAGCGTTGGCCTGCGCTGGGGGCCGCAGCTTTCCCTTTCGCGCGAGAGATAACCCGCGCGGGCGGCGTTTGCGCTTCGTCTTAACGCCCTGCTTATTACGCAGAGCATCGCAATCTACCGCTCGCCGGAGAAAACACGGCCGCTGCGTCCGCCCGGCGCTTACACGCGATGAAGTAACGCGGCGCCGTTTCCGACAACGGAAAAGAAGATGCAACGAGATACTGTGGAAATGTTTACACTCGACTAGTGAGCTCTCTGCTCATTAACAACAGTCCCAGCAAACGGTTTCCAGCAGTAAGATAGGTACCTATTGTGTGTATAATCAACAACACGACTCGTACTTTATCGTACTTATTCGATTTATCACGGAATGTGGTAAAGCATAACCCTTTTTAATTTGAATCAAAAGTGAAACTGACTTTCGAAACTAAGAATTGACGGGAGATTATGTTCCTCGAACATGGTTTAAAAAACTGCACTATATTATAATACTTGTAAAAAAATTGATGTTATTTTATTTTTATTTTTATTTTTAATGACATTGCACAAACGTTAGCACAAAAGAACAGGCAACAAAAATCACAACTAAAATAATTTTCATGATCTATTGTGAAGCTACCAAGAATGAGTAACGTAATTTCCAACTATACCCTGCATTTTCACACGGTTAAGACGACACACCATTACGTGTACAAAATATCTGCAGGTACCCCCCAGTAGTTTGCAGTGTGTTATCGAAACAATAATGATTACATCGATAAATCAAAATGGAAATCGAACAAGTTATCAAAAACCTTTCACATATCTTTCGAAGATATTTTAAAACACTTGTAGTAGAATGGAAGAAAGAAAAATACACAATGTCCCAATAACACGAAATCTCGAAAAGAAATTGAAAGAGAACGAAATTTCACCAGAAGAACATAAACAAATGAAATTTCAAAACCAATCAGAAACAAGGAAACATCATGACGCTAATCTCCGATGTTCAGCAGCAGCAAAAACTACACAAATGGAATTATTTCTAATCCTAAGAAAAAGGAAGTATATTTACCACCAAAAATAGATGCACCCACGCTTCTTAGGCACACCCTTCAGGAGGTTGAGAGATGAAATAAAGACGTACACAATGACAAAACAAACGGAATATATTTTCTGCAAGGACAAGTCACATTTCGTAACCGGTGATAAATTCTTTAAGAGCCAGAAGTCTAGAAATACCACATTTCACGACCTGCCCGCAATTTTTAAATAACACGTACACATCTGACGCAGCAATCCCGCAAAACCGCACGAGAGGCAGTCAAACCGAAGTGTGGACCCGCAGCCACGGTCCCGCCCACGCAACCCGAGTGCAAGTCATCCGGCCGCAGCCACGCGGGGCCCGGCGCCCGCCTCACCTGACGGGGCGCAGGCGGCTCTGCAGGAGCTGCGCGACGGCGCTGGCCGTGGCGTCGCCGGCGTCGCTGCCGGCGTCGCTGCCGCCGCTGCTGCTGCACCCGACCCCTCCCCCGGCGCCGGCGCAGAAGTCGCTCGCGTGGCCCGCGCGCGGGGCGGCGGAGGCGGCTGCGGCGCCGCAGGAGCCGACGCGGGGCCGCGGCAGCGGGTCGTCGCCCGACACCTCCATCGCCGCCGTGAGCGCGCGCGCGACTGCGCCCTTATCGTCGGCGGTTATCTCCCGCCGGCCCGCGCCCGCGAGCGGGGGCCGCGGCGCGGCGCGGCGCGGGTGGAAAGCAAGGCCGGCGGCGCTGACGTGGCCAAGGGCGGCCGGCCGCGAAATCGCCGAAGCAGTCCCCTTCCTCCGGAGAGCAGACGAGCGACTTCCGTGCGCTACGGCCGCGGCGCTCCGCTGCGGCCACCGCCAGCCAGCCCGGCAGCGCGGCGCTGCGCGGCTGAGCAGGGGGGGGGGGAGGCATCGCGTAGCTCCCGGAATCGGCGCTGCGTCTCTCGCGGCCCCGTACGTTCCTAGCGCGCCTTATTACCAATAACAAAGACGTAGGCGGCCGATCCGGTGGCCGAGATCGTTAAAGCAGTAGTGTCGTAGTGATCTCAGAGCGAAGGATCGAGGGTTCCAGTCCCGCCTCGGCCACGATTGTATTTGTGTTCGTCCTTTCACCCCTTACCATCATCATCATTATCATATCGTTTCATCTTCACAGTATCATAACGTTAACTCTACTAGTGGTCGCTAATGGCCTTGATGTTGATGCGACCTTAAATAACGAAAAAGAAAACAAGACATAGGCGGCCTCCCCGTGCAACTATTCTTGACTCATTCATTGATTCGTGTTTCCGACAACGGCAACGGCTAAGGTCATTAGTCCCGTAAGTGTAGAACGTGTTTTTATTGCGGGAGGTGGCAGTGATTTCCGGCTGGATGGACAGATCTGGCGCCGACCGAAATGTCGGTTTGCGGAGTTTTCCCCCAACACAATATCTCCCACCAGCGAATCACCGCTCCAGACGGGACTCAAATCCTGCGACCTGCTGGTCAGAGGCACCGCAATGACATCAGTTGATGTCCTGAGCCACCTAAGCTGAAATGACACCTACTGTTCACTCAAAACACTGAGATGGTGCCTCAATTTTTTCATTAGAAAGACAACTCGACTAAAACTTCCTTCGGCAGCACACAAGGATCAAGAGATGTCTCACTTTAAACACCACTTTTACCACCTGCGTACAGCCCTTCCGGCACACTGTATTTTCTTTAGCTCTGAAAATTGACAATATTGAGTCTAATTCAGTTTGCGTATTTGAGAATACATTGCGCGAGAACAGATTTAGGCAATCGTTCGTAGTTATCACGAACGTTTCCCACTTTCAGCGAGTAACATTTTTCGCATTTTTACAGTTAAGACTATGTCACAAAGAAAAAAGATAACCTCATCAGACAGTCTACTGATCATTGCGACATTGGCGGCAGCATTAAATCTAAATGTTTTAAGATCGGTAGCAAAGACTGTAATGTTACACATAAGTCACTTTACCGCAATAAATAAAAATAGTTGAATTATTTCTCTATAACTATTTATTTTCAACAGATGATTTGGTTTGTTCATTAATGAATTAAGTTTTAGTGGTTGATGTAAACTTTACGAAATATTTGTAAAGCTTTCTCAATGTGCGTTCCTTCGGAAAAGATTTTAATGATTTTTCTTAACTATTTTAGTGAAAATTTTGAATTTGCGAAAGTGCGCGAGCATCTCATTTTGGAAATAACTTAATTACATAATTAAACGTAGAAGTAATACCCCCAATATACACTACACTGGCATCACGTCGTACAAAATCACAGAGGTTATACACACTTAACCAGTAATTTTCTTTATCACTCACCGGATAGTAATGTAAAATGAATTTCCTTTCAACCCATGTCACATTGTAACATTTGTTTCCAAGGATCTAATTTCTCAGACCAATTGTTTTAGCATCTAGGTTGCAACTCCATTATCTGTATATAACTACTTCATATAATTAAAGCAACACGATTTCAATTTTTAATTGTTGTATTGAAATTCTTATTCGATGTCTCAATTCATGAATTATTTTCGAATTACACACATCTTGTGAACAGTAACTTACACCACTAATCTGCAGATGTGGCTCCACAAATCAACCCATTAATTTCAACTAAATCCCGCAGGGAGTACAAGTTCAGTAAACGCGTCCAATGAAGTCTTCATAAAAAACACAATAAATCCCCTTTCTGAACAGAGTTGTTTACATTTATTCCAATCAATCAATCGAGTCCAAAAGTAGAGAAAATGAAGTATTAATAGATTGCAATAGTGCGTCAATTCTTTTGTTTCTTTACGTGCGTTGGTAGGCTGCTGACCATGCTCTAGAACCATTCTAGAGTCGTCTCAAATAAGTGTCTAAGCTTATATGCCACATTCCACATTCTCAACTGTTAACACTGAATTGATATTTTGAACATTTGAGACTCATACATATATCCGTTTACTTCAAAACAATTAATACACACACGAATTAACATAATTGACAGTATGTTCTTCGATAATCAATCACAATTACCAATTAGAAAGGAAAAGAAGTGAACTCAGTTCATAGCGAATCCCCACCTTGTCCCGTCGCACAGATCCCACTTCACCCCATCCAATCTGCCCGTTTCTACCCAGGCGTCTTCACTTCGCCCTGCCCCGCCTTAACCCACCTAACAGTTTGCTTTGATCATTGATACTGCGGGCAGCAGTTAAGAGATGCATATACTCTGGTGAATTTTCACACCGTTTTCAAAATACTCGTGAAAAAACGGAAAAAATCCACACTTAAAATTTCTTTAAAATCCACACATTAAATTCTCTTCTGCCGATTAGGTGGCCGAGATCGCTAAGGTAGTACTGTCATAGCGCTCTCGGACCGAAGGATTGCGGGTTCGAGTCCCGCCTCGGCCATGGTTGGATTTGTGTTCGTCTTTTCACCCCTTATCATCACCGTATCGTTTCATCTTCAAAGTTACCATAACGTTAACTCCAATAGTGGGTCGCTAATGACCTAGATGTTGATGCGAACTTAAAAAACAAAACAAAATATCCCTTTTAAGCTATTTTAGAACCTTACGCTGCGAGCAGACAAGTGTAAACAGTCCAATGTAGGTCTTAATAGTCTTAAAAGTCTAGTACGTAGGTCTTGAAGTCTTAAAGGAAAGTTCGAAAGTTACTATTCGCTTAAAACTGTGCGCGCAAGCTAAGAGGGCTGAAACTTAGATCAGCTGTGAATGCAAAGTATTTACGAAGCATTCTAACTTCCCTTTTAGAGGAAGGAGTTATGGGGAAAACTACATCTTTCGTTTTCCCTGAAAATTAACACATTTCAAAAATGTAAGTTAACACTAAATTTTGAAATGTGTGAACTATTTGGTATCGAATTCCGCTTAGAAACAACGAAATATGAAACGTTTCTTTATAAAATATTTTGTTATATTTTATGAAGAAAGTCTTTGTAAAGGGATGCTTTGTACTATTTATTTTATTTTATTTTATTTTATTTTATTTTACGTCAAAAAAAACAGTTAAAAACTGCGTATGACGTGCTATGGGGAAAAGTGAATTGTGTGCACAGTTTCAAAATTCTGTGATCCCTACACTAAGTCATATACTACTTAAATTTTGAATTTTTGAAAGGGAGAAAAAAAAACTCCCATGTAATAAAATCTATTTTCAAGGATAAACAAGCAATAAATTTTGAATTTTGAAAGGGAGAAAAAAACTCCCATGTAATAAAATCTATTTTCAAGGATATTTCTATTGAATTTAATCGTTTAATGTCATCTGGCAAAGTGTTGTAAAATAATGTACATGTATTGTATGTGAATTTTTTGTAATGAGCTGTTGATACTGTCACCTGATGAATATGATTTCTACGTCGAGTGTTATAGTAATAGACTTCGGCATTTTCTGAAAATATATTCCCGCCCTTGAGCAAGTCATTTTTTATTATATTATATTATATTATTACTATACATTTTTTGGTGATGCATGAAATCGCAAATTCCGAAACAGTATTTATATAATATTTAAACGTTACTGAGCAGCAACGTATAAGGAAAGAGTAACTACAAAATCATCAAAAAACTTGATGGCCATGAAATTTTTTTTTAAATGTTGAGCAATTTTTAATCTAAACTACCAACAAAACAACAAAGTTTTCCCTCTTTTTCTCCTTCGGCTTTATTATACTATAGGGGCTATACACCCCTTCCCGACAAGGTGTCATTCTGCACCCACCCACCAACCTCACACATCAATGTACGAGTCTGTATCAATTACGAGCCACACAATCGATTTCGAGTAAAATATAAGGGCGTTTCTATTATCGAAGTTCCGTACGAGATATACAAACATGCTATAAATGCATAAGTTTACCAATTCTACGTCAATATCAAAATACATCTCAATGTTGTTGTTCTTTCATTTAAATTTATGCAAATATGTGGAAACAGGTCTCATTTAAAGTCTAAAAACGTTACGGTCTATCCCGAATGAAATAAAAACGTGTACACGTCCCCTTCTAAAAAAAGCTTCTCGAACTTTCACATTTTAAAAAAGCCTTTAAATAGGAGCAATACTGTGCGCACCCGCGCGTGTACGCACGCACACGCACGCACGCACTTACATACAAACACACGTGCACACACACACGCGCGCATACACACACGCACACACAAAAACATGTACACACACACACATACACTTGGTGTGTGTATGTGTATAAATACACACACACACACACTTGGAACACATCCTTTAGCCAGCTGCTCTGATCGGTAGTATTCCACGGTTTCTCAGATCAATATTGAGAGGGAGAGTTGTCCTTGTTCAGACAACATAATCCTTATAGCCTTCTCGAAATGAATCGTAAATGATCTCGTATTATTGGAAATCATGTACTACTTGAATACACAAGGTCCCGACACATGCGATATTTGCAAATTCAAGAGGTCACAGTAAGAACACACTTTCACCATCAACGTGAGTAGCGTGATCTGTTTACGCTAACACTGCGAAATAACAAATTAATGCGAGTGATCGTGACAACATTTGCAGTTGACAGAGACCTTCGCGTGTCGGCACGAAGGCTCCTCTAATGAGCTTCCTCATCACGCCTCCATCCTCGAGCCGTTGCACGCACAACCTGCGTCGCATCCCTCGCCGCCGTACGCCGCCGCACCGCATTGCAGCCCCGACGGGCAGCTGCGTCCGTATATTTCATTGCCGCTCCACAAACCTTAGAAACACAGGTGTGCGTAGCCTAAAACAACAGGAGGAACTTCCCTTTCCTCTACATTAATCGTTTTTATTTACACACACATTTTACTAGAAAATGAAGAAAAGATACAAGGATAATAAAAGTAATTTTAATGATAGCATTAATTAATGCTATCAATTACTTAATTAATATCAATTATTGACTTTATATTGAACTACTTAGAGGGTTGCCATCTAATTTGAAGAACCACTTCTCTAATTAATGTGTATCAATTCAATTATCAGCATACAAAAGGGAAATATAAGGAACTGAACAGATTTACGGGAATAAAATATTTCATTACGTATAGATACGGGAGTTCCTTGCGTATTTTTCAAGGGGGTCACGGCTTCCCCACCCCCACCCCGAGCGCATGGCTATGCTTAGGAAAGTTCTCGCTTAACGAGTTTCAAGGCAATAACATTGACATTTATAAAATTCGCAATATTTCATTATCGATAACAGGGAGTATACAGGCTACGACAGAGACTGGGAGGTCCTGGGTTCCAACCCCGCAGGGGGACAGAAATTTACGTGATGTGTTTAACGTTGGCGAGTTTGTGACGCCTGATGAAATCAATTCCGTAGGCAGCCAGCAGTACCCAGTGGCTTCCAGATTTGGCGGCGGCGATGGTGTAGCGGTTAGCGTATCGGACTGCTATACCCAAGTTTGCGGGTTCAAACCTGATCGAAGCCGTGGGTTTTTAAGGGCGAAAAAATCCTTCGTACGCCTTCCTTCGGAGGGGAAGTAAAGCCGGCTGTCCCATGTTAGTACATTTACTGCATGTAAAAGATCAAGCCTAAATGATGCCTCTGAGCTAAATTCAAATCGCCTGTTTCGTCGCCCAAGTAATACCTTCTTTCTCCCATGATTGGTGAAAGGAGTGTAACGAAATTTGCGTGGACGGAAGAGCAGGCCTCATGGCCTGAGTCTCGCCACGTAAAAATAAGGCAAATTCAATTCAATTCAATGACTCAGTGGCAACTGTTTCCATTGTCGCGTCGCTGATCCGGAGGTCCTAAGACTTTCGAGTCCCGACGGTGGAGTATTTTCGACACGTCGACGGCGAGGCGAATCCTACCACTGTCTAGAAGGAATTCTAAAAAATGCTTAGTAGTTTTCGTGAATTCTCCTATCAATGGCAGGCGAATGTTCGAGCAACGGTGGTCGACCACAATCCTCCTTTCCTCCACGATACTCTCACCCCGTCATTTTGCGCAATTCGGACAGAGGGAGTACGTTTCGACAAACGTCGGCGTAGGGTTAGGACCCTACAAATGCCTGGCACTAACTCTAGGGAAAAAATCGCAGTGTAGAAGTCAGACATTTCTTTAAATTTCTTCGACTGTGTTTTGTTGATGGCAATAGTAGTTCAGCTATGGAGACTGAGTTAGGTCTGCCCTAGCTGCAAGATTGACCATTTCTTGGACTGTAGCGAACATACAACTGAAATTCCAACAAGAAGTTTAGAAAAATCTTCAAAAATGTAGTTTTCTATCAAAATGAAAGTGGAACTGCAAATATATTTAGAATAGCATGTATCCGTTCTTTTCTTTTTTCTTTTTTAGTGGCATACACGGGCATAAAGTAATAAAAGATGTGGATTTTTTTCACTTAAGTGAATACGTCCAAAACGTGTAATTCTTGTACAACTATTAAAATAGCGTAAATGGAAGAAAATGCGTGATGTACTGCAGTCCAATTAACGATGTACTTCAGCTCACGCGACTATTTTTGAAGCTCTGTGCAGCTTCTTTTTCGTAAGTCAATAAACTAACCAAAAAGCAAACAATCGAGCTCAGTACAGAACTGAACGAACATCACTCTCGATGTGGTACTGCCCAACCGCAAACCAGAACACCGTCACTTCTTTGTAATGTCCGATTAAGACAGTAACGAATGCGGGGGGGGAGGGGCACATACCCACCGAAAGCAAATACATTTTAAGGTGACCATTTATTATTATTATTATTATTATTATTATTATTATTATTATTATCTCTGGGATGTCTCATGGGAAGCGTACTAGCTTCTCGAGCTGTGGTCCCCGGGATCGATTCCCGGTCGAAGCAAAAATATAGTTGTAGGTTTTACTTTAAAATCGTCCCTGTTTCTATAGCTGTGTAACGAAGTACAGCTCAAGCAGGCGGATCTTGCTAGCTATGGTGAAGAGAATACGTCACGTTCTCCTCGTGTCGCTCTTACCCCCAGCATGGGAATTTAACTAAGCCCAGCCATGGGACACACCGGTAGCTGGCCGGCAAAGTCTGTCTACCGACCCAATAACGCCAAATACATCATCATCATCATTATTATTATTATTATTATTATTATTATTATTATTATTATTATTTAAAAAACATGTTGGAGGGATGAGGGTTCACACTGAAACCCTATTTGTTTGGAACCCCGGGAATGCGGCAGCGGCGCAGGCGGCGAAAAAGGCGCCGACCGGCCCTTGCGCGCTCGACAGAGTGTGGCCAGCGGCGGCGGCGGCTGTGGCGCCGAGGTACGCAGCAAAATGTCAAGCCGTTTCGGGCTTCAAGGTTTCCACACATCGAATTTGATATCTCTATATCTATTTGTGTGAGTGTGTGGGTGTGGGTGGGTGTGGGTGTATGAGGGTGTCTCTCCCTCACTTGCTATCCTGTTTCCGCTCAGCAATGGCTGACAACAAACCACCGACGACCGATGGAAAATGAAGAGCTTCTACAGGAATATTGGTCCCTTCGAGATTTACAGGGTAATATTTTACAGCAAGCTTCAACTTCTTTAAAATACGCTTTTGCACACTGCGGTTTGTTCAGTCTTCATTATTTTATAAATGGCTTGAAAAAATGCCTCTTTCAGTACTTTTTTCCCTCTTTTTGTTGAACATCGAATGTTCTGAGATAAATGGAGCGCGACTTAAGAATGTCCATTGCACTGTAAAGACCTCCAGTTATAAACAATCAAGAATAATATTTTTTAAATAAAACAGTATAAACAAATACCACTACCACAAAAATAACTAAATTAATTTCACAATATTCCATTTACAGGACCTTCTCTCTTAATATCCCCTCCTACGTTCAATCTTCATCATTTCCACTTGCACGCTAAGAGTGCGTTGAAAATCAGTTAATCGCCCAAAACGAGCCTGCGAAACACAAGACGACAGCGCATTTCTCGTTCGCGTCGCAAAGGCGACACGCGCCGGCTGAGCTGAGAGGGAAGCCCCTTTGGCTCGACGCCCGCACAAAAGGAGAGGAAAGAAGCGAAACGCGCTTTAATAAGCGCTTTCAATATGCGCCTTTATCATTTTGTCTGGGGGAGCGGTCACTTCGGCTGCCCCTTCCCCTCTCACAAGTACATTACCCCGAGGCGCAGTGGAGGCAAAAGATTCTTCCCCTGGTAATATATGGTATTTTAAATAAATAAATAAATACTAAGCCGACCCAGTAGCTGAGATCGCTAAGGCAGACGTTGCAGTAGCTGCCGAGATCGGTTAGGCAGTTGCCCTGGTGGTCTCAGACCGAAGAATCACGGGTTCGAGTCCCGCCTCGGGTATGGTTGTGTTTGTGTGTATCTTTGTACGTTTGTGATTGTCAATTCATCCTTCATCATTATTTCATCCCATTACCTATGGCTAACAACTCGGGTTGTAAAAACTGATTTAACATGAAAATGCTGATCCTCCCAAGAAAGTCATGTGCACTCCATAAATATGACTGAGCGCCGGTACATTACACGTTTGCGTGGTCCCGAGGTGGCCCATTCGCAACAAATAAAGTAACTACTAAATTTGCGCCTCTAGGATGACTCATGTGCAGCGTACTAGCTTCCTGTGGTGTCATCCCCGGTTCGATTCCCAGTCGGCGCAAAAGTAGATTTGCGACTTTCTTTAAAATCGTCTCAATTTCTTTAGCTGTACGATGAAGAAAAAATCAGACAGGCAGAGTTTGCTAGCTGCGGTTAAGGGAATACCTCATGTTCGCCACACTTTTATCCCCCAAGCGTGTTTAACTAGGCCCAGGCATGGGGAACACCGTTAGCTAGCCGGCAAACTTGGACAATCGACCCAAAATGCCAACTACATACACACAATACTATAGGTGCGAGATATTTAACTATTTATTAAAGAAGCAAATAAGCTGTTAACAAGTTCGTAAGATACGAACAGGACACCCCCTTAAGACCTTTTTACACGGTACAGTTTTCGTTCATATTGGACTTACACTAAGCGTACAGTTCAGTCTGCATGATTTCTGCATGAAAAAATTTGATCATGTTCTATTTCTTGCACACAGAAATCAATCGGTTTGACTCTGCCACCTCTAATGGCAGAATCGTTTACTAACGGATTTGTTTACGGCGGAAATTTTAATTTTGTTGCATCTACATCTTGACGCCACGCGTCTCCAAGCCCCTTAAGGGGCTTTGAGAGCATTCTTTGGAGTAATCCTCCGTTAATTACTAAGTCAAGTCTCGTCACTTCGCAGTCAGTCAGTGCCTTTTATCCCTTCGGCCAGGGGCTCGTCGACGTTAGATCCCGGGGTTCCTGGCCGGTCACCCAACCAAGAACCCGCGAGTCTCGAATTCGCTTAACCTTGGTGACTTCACGGAGCGCACTAAACGAATTCGGCTAGCGCCGCCGGTGCGATTCGTGATATTTTGTGTAATAGCGTGGCCGATTCTAGTTCTCGGCTTTTCTAGTGAGTTTACTTTACTGCTACGTTAAATACTAGGTTATTGAATCTCGTTTCTGCAGCCAAGTCTTACACCATTCGTAACGCTTTTTCTGAGTATCCATTGAAGATTCCGAAATGCCTTCGCAGCCACAACAATTAACACAAAGTATTAATAAGTATAGTAAACGTAAACAAATGCCGCGAATAAATGTATTCGGATGGCGCAATCTTAATATGCGAGTCGGCAAAGCCCCTGGCGGCGACTTTTGGCAACACGAGCATGAAACGTAGATGGCCGTGTATACACACAATTTTTGGCTTCGTATACTTCTAATTGGGGATACTGAAGTTTGTGTACAGAGTCTGTACCAGAATCTGAACAAAAACTGCTTAGTGCAAAAAGGTCTGTACACCTGGTCCACGCCAATACCTTTCTTCACTATTTTGGTGAAATAACACTTTCCGAAACAACAGACGCGAAACAACACTTTCCTATCCCCTTTACTCAATTTCCGTGCGCTCAGTTACAAAGCTCATGGTCGAAGTTTTGTCCATTACAATATAATATTCTAATTTGGGGCCGCTTCAATGAAATAACGAATCGTACTTTTTTATGGACAGAAACCATTTTTATAACTTAAGTGTTGATTTAAACACCGTGTTATTTTTCAATATTTTATTAGCAACACGTGTTATTCTGTGGTATCACTCAAGCCATTAAAGTCACCAACTTTGAAAACTGAAATTGTGGTTAGAGGAAAACTTCCCCGACAATTAGCATAAATTATTCATTTCCGCAGGGAGGTTAACAAAATGTGAGAAAGCAATGACATATTGTCTATTAAAATGTCAAGCGAAAAATTAACATTTGCTATGTCTGCAGTCTGCTTTGGTAACAAACTTTGCGTAAATATTTATTTCGTATTATTTCACTTGAGTGATTGTTAGTAATAAACCATTACGTTAGAAAGAGAATTTCCTCATTTTCAATTAATTTTGCTTGACTACATTTTTTCTTTTTTGATTATTTTACAAATATTAATCAAGAATCCAAGATATGAAAAACGATGTGCTCATTGCATCGGGATAAAATAATTACGTAATTATAGTTTCAGAACAGTTAATCCAACGTTAAAAGATGAGTACAGTATTTGTTACTGGTTTTCGAATATTCTTCTTCTGCGGGGATCCTATAGCTGTCGCCGCTTCCCGCACCTCCAACGCCACAGGTCTCGGTCTCGCCATGCTGCTTCCTCCTCTTCAATATTCCTTGCACGCATGGCTTCTTGTACTCCTGCATACCACGATGTTCTAGGTCTTCCTCTTCTTTTCCTTCCTGTAGGTTGATATAGCATAATTTTCTTTGGCCAGCTATCTTCTCCCATTCTTAATACATGCCCGAGCCAGAGAAGCTGCCTTTCTTGGATTCTGTCAACGATGTTATACTGAGACTGCGCCCTTTCCCTTATTTCTTCATTGCTTACATGTTCTCGGCGTGAGATTCTCAAAGATCTTCTGAGATGGTCCATTTCTATTGCTTTCAATTTTTCTTTGTTCTTTTGCGTTAATTCCCAACTTTCACTTCCATATGTTGTTATAGGTTCTTGAACAATACGACCTGGGGGAAGATTGAAAAATTCGGGGAAGTTATTTTCCTTTTTTTATAGGTGAACGCCACACAAATGTTAATTAGTTTCTTGTACACCAAGATGCAAACAATGAGCACCCATAATTTCTACAACATCCTTGATAAAATTGATTGCTTGAGGAAATGAAATGAGTTGCAAATTACAGACTCTCCAATTCTTGAACATCCTTCCTACTTCGTGTCAATTGTTTCTAGTTCAACATAACAAGCTCGCGAAGATGACTGCAAACGGCCCGCTTCCTCCAACATCGCGGGGATGGCAGGTTGGGCAACTGCAGGGGCTATGAGGAAATGCGGTCGTTAGGCAAACAACTCGGGCCACGCAGCTGTTGAGGCTGGTCTTCTACCTTCGAAACGGAAAACGATGCTGTTACTAGTACGGTTGCACAACTCGACCAGCGTGGTCACTGTTCATCATTAATATCAAGTCGGGAAAAATCGTCCTTCCGAGGCGATTTGAAAGTGTCCCGAATCGTTTTCACTTGAGTAGTAACAGAAGTTGGCCGTGACATCACGCGGTGTCACCAATTCTTACTCACCTTATGTTTGCTTTATTCTGTCTGGCAGTTTGCCCACTGGCACGTGGTGTGTACTAACAGTCACAGCAGGCCTTCGCTTCAGTTGCATTTCTTTCAATGTCTCGAGATGGTTCAGTGTTCCAGATTCACGCGACGTTTAATTTAACACAACATACGTATTTATTACAATTCTTCCAGATCAAATATGTATCTCAATAAAGTCTTCCTAACATTTTTATTTGCTTTGCTGTGTGATCCGTGTGATTGGAATATTGTGCATATGAATTTCACATATCAGTTTCAACGCTACTACGATTTTCAAAATTAAATTAAAAATGTTGTGAAAACTTACGCCATACATTACGTATATCACAATTAAACTCATCAATCCTATCTGTTGGAAGAAAGCAGACAGTGCGTAAAATCTCAAATTATTTCTAGTTAATCATTCTTTTTTCTTCCCATTCCACTATTATTTTAAAAGAACAATGCATTCTCTTCATTTTCTTTTCTAGTCTACGATAAAAAATCACCAAGAAATAAGGGGAATCCTTCACAAATTAATAGCACGAGCACGATGAAGTGTACTCCTATTATTTAGTTGAGCGGAAATTCTTGACATATTCAAACAGAAACATGTGCTCCTATACTCTTGTGCTCCTATCTCTAATGGAGCGGCAGATGTCATTTGTTGCTGGCTGATGGAGGCTCTGAACGGGGCGAGAACGATACTCTTCCCGCGTGCCCGGCGCCACAGGGCCGCCATGTCATCTACAAGCCACTGGCGGCCGGTGGGTGACGACTAGTTTAGTTAGTTAATGCCTTATTTTACTCGGGCCATCAAGCCATCAAGGCCGGCGGCGCTAGCCGAATGCGTTTACTACGCTCCGTGAAGTCACGAAGGTTAAGCGCATTCGAGACTCGCGGGTTCTTGGTTGGGTGACCGGCCAGGAACCCCGGGATCTAACGTCGTCGAGCCCCTGGCCGAAGGGATAAAAGGCACTTACTGACTGCGACGTGACGAGACTTGACAATTATTAAAAAGTAAAAGCACATTAATGGAGGATTACTCCCAAGTGTAAAGCGCTCAATGCCCCTTAAGGGGCTTGGAGACGCGTTGCTTCAAGATGTGGACGCAACAAATTAAAAAAAGACGCTCTTCCGTCTGACCATGCAAATTTCACTTCGCTCCTTTCACCATCTGGCGGATAAAAGGAGGTATTATCTTGGGCGACGAAAGAGGCGATTTTGAATTTAGTTCAGAGGCTTCTTTTAGGCTTGAGGATATTTTACATGCAGTAAATCTACAACACGGGACAGCCGACTTTACTTCCCCTCCGAAGGAAGGCGTTCGAAGAATTTTTCCGACCTTAAAAATCCACAGCTTCGATCGGGTTTGAACCCGCGAACTTGTGTACAACAGCCCGGTACGCTAACTATCGAATCCGATTAAGGGGAGAGCGGCTTGTATGTCAAAACTATCACACGTTTTGTCTCTTGAGAATATTTCTTATGCGAGGGCAAACTATAGCATGTAGTGTACGACCGATTTGCAAACAATAGGCTATGTTAATCCTTGTCTAACACAATGTGTACGTTGATAATGTAACATTAAATTGTGCTAACGAAATTAAAATATTTGTTTAAAAAATGTTTGCAGAAAAGAAAACAGGAATTTATGAAAGAAGGGTAGACGCTTTTAGTTCAGCGCTCAGTCGCTAACTCTGTCGAATGAAACCCTGCTTCAACAATTTGCATCCATCTAATTCCCAGTGGGAATCGCCGATAGAATCCCGCTGTCAGGTTTCCCATCCTCCCCACTTCTCAGATAATCCCTTTTTTCAGATTTTCACTTTTGGCTACGTGTGACGATATTGTCCAATTGAATAGCGGCCGCAGTTTTGGGCCGAGGAAGAAGGAAATAATGTAATTAATTTTCGTTTTGAGTTCAGAGGCTTCAGTAGTTCTCGAACACAGGTAAACGTGCACAACTACAGAAGTGTGTATGCAGTCTAACTAAAATATGCTCGTTTTCATTCTGCATATTTTGAGGTAAGACCATGGACCCATTTTACCTTCTTGGAACTTCCCACGGCATCATTGTTGAAATCAGTTTCAATAAATTAAGAACATTCGATACAGTTCAATTCCAAAATTACAAGCTTTCCAAACTCAATCTGACCATTACAATACAAGAGTTATAACAAATGAGCAACGTTAAAAGGAGCATTTGTTATTTTTCTGTTAAGTTCTTCAACCACGAAACCGAAAGGGCGATCTTGAAAGCAATGATAACTGAGAGAGCTCTTTCTTGTACTCAAGAGGAAAACCGAACGGGATGCGTTCAGGCCTTTCGGGGAGTTAGGTAAAAGGCTTAGGTCAAGTTGATCAAAGGTTGTAATCGAGAGACGCCCATTGGCCAGCATGCACCAGCTATGGATAGCACCACGGCACGGCTCATTCTAAAAGCATTGGAAAGTTAACCTGTTAACACGTTGTCATCTACAGAACCGTAGTTTTTATATTAATTTTCAGTATGGACAATTGTTACATAAAACGTTTCCAGTTTTAAAACTTTTACCAAGACCTTTACACGAACCCGAACCCTTATTTTTTTGAAAAAGGACCCAATTAGAATGGAACGGTTAAAAGTAAATACATGTGGGGTGAAAATAGTACATATTGTGTCCGTTTATCAAAAAAGGTCGTAACACTTTTACAACTTAACATACGCACATATAGAGAGCAGTAGTTAATCTATTCGTAAAAATTCTGTAGTGGCAGCGGAGATCTTGTGGTAATTCACGATAAAATTATCCCGGATATAAGAGGTATCAACCACAATAGTAGGCTATAAAAATTTACTGTGTAGGAAATTCAGCCATACACGTGTTTCGGGAATTTGTTCCCATCTGATGATGGGAGCTACTGATGATGGAAGCTACTGATGATGGGAGCTACTGATGTAGCTCCAAGTAACATAGAATAAGCACTGATGATGGGGAAAAAATCCCGAAACACGTGCATGGCTGAATTTTCTACACAGTAAATTTATATAACCTACTATTGTGGTTGATACCTCATATATCCCGGATAACTTTATCTATTCGTGAATATTTTCCCGTGCTTGGTTTTTCCGGGAGGACGCCACCCTGGAGTCCTGTGCTGCGAGCGCATCGCTCAGCGGCGCGGCCAGCGCGGTCCGACGCGCACATTGCAGGTGCCGGAAGTGCGCGCACGCGTCGCGCATCGCGCATCGCGCCGCGCTGCGGGCGTTCCGCAGCGCGCCCAAGTGCTGAGCCATAATATACTCTCAGCGTTGAGCCGCCGCGGCACGACGTCCCCGCAGCAACGCAACTGGTGCACTTCGTCGGAGCACAGTTGCATCCACGAAATTCGTCGGTGGGCGTTGATTGTCACAGGGTTCTCCGGTTAAAATAATTCATTATTTCGTGTTTCCGGGCCCGACAACTGCTATGTTCATTAGTCTCGTGAATGTGGTAGTGCTTGTTTTTATCCCGAAAGGTGACGGTGTCCTTCCCCCGCCGGATGGCAAGATCCGATCTACACGTTGGCTGGTGGAGTTTCCCCCATCCAGTACATCTCACCAGCGGACACCGCCCTCGCCGGAAAAAGTTTTAATCTCCTCACATGTGTGGTACTGCAGTACATGAAAGGTATGTGTGTGTGTGGTGTGTGTGTGGTGTGTGTGTGTGGTGTGTGTGGTGTGGTGTGTGTGTGGTGTGTGTGTGTGTGTGTGTGGTGTGTGTGTGTGTGTGTGTGTGTGGTGTGTGTAGTGTGTGTGGTGTGGGGTGTGTGATGTGTGTGTGGTGTGTGGTGTGTGATGGAGTGTGTGTTGTGTGTGTGTGTTGTGTGTGTGTGTGTGTGTGTAGTGTGTGTGTGTGTGTGTGTGTAGTGTGTGTGTGTGTGTGTAGTATGTGTGTGTGTGTGTGTGTAGTATGTGTGTGTGTGTAGTGTAGTATGTGTGTGTGTGTAGTGTGTGTGTGTGTGTGGTGTGTGTGTAGTGTGTGTGTGTGTGTGCGTGTGTGTGTGTAAGGAGTGAGGACGTGACAAAGCGAAAGGACAGATCGCGCACGACCGGTTGTCCGTTTGCTAAGGTACTGCTCCGGCACTGTTGATTGGTTAAAGTCGTGTCGCTCCTGAGGTGCTAGAAACCACAGCACGCGTGCGCTCGTTTGCTAAGCTCGGGAATTGTTCGCCAAAAGGAAGCGTGTAAATCGGATATGGTGCATGTAATCTCCCGGGAGCCGGCGATGTTCCTTTCCAGGAAGCAGTTGAGAATCTCCACCGACACGTCGCGTCGCCTTGCGAAGTTTTCCCCATCCAGTCTCTCCCCCCAGCTGAGCACCGCTCCAACCGGGAGACGCTGTAAGCTCCCAACTGATTTTCCAGAGAGTAAAAAATCAAAATGGAAAATTTTCAAATTCACTTATTTAATTGCAATGGAAAGTTCTCGTAAGGCGCTGATGGGAAGTAGAATGAAAAACTGAAGATGCGTCGATGCTATTACATTATTAAGTACGTTTGTGAAGCGACTTTTTCTGTATAAGGCTATACTTCCGGTCTCGCAATACTTTTATAATACTAAACACAGTAGAAATAATGAGCTAGATCAAGAAAATTAAGGAAATAATAAGCATAATTCTTATTCATTCTCAATATCACAGTAAATACATGCACATTCGCACAGAATATCAGTCTTACGAAAGTAACTTACTGAAATACTGACTTATCTTTATTTTCGCACTTTTTTTTATCTTCCCTCTCTTGTAAATGATTATAAAAATGAAGGGTTCAAATTTTCAGTGAAATTAAACAATGTTAGCTTCTGGCATCGATAATTATAGTTTTTTTAGAGTATTAAACCAGTGTGGAGATTTTTATCAACACAAAGATTATATGTAATTGTATATAATGCGCATGAAAAGAGCTCACAGACCACTGTTCAGAACTTTTCGAAGCAAACATTTTTAATAAAAAAGTTCCATCGAAATTATTGTTTCACCCTATAAGAAGCATTCATGGCTATGTACTGACATCAATTTCTAAGCTTACTGAAAATGAAAATCTCGATTAAAGTATATACTAGAACAAGGAACTGATATGGATGAGGTTTTACTGCAGAGAATAGAAATGTCCAAAATAATGACTTTGAAACTCACTTTTATCCATTTTATTAACAAATGAAAGGTGTTTACTTCAATCGTCAACAACAATGAAACCATGTGATAGATACAGCTGAAACTCAATCAGCTGACTAGTTAGGAGTGCTGCTTACTGGAAAAAAAAAATTTTTTTCGATACTGCAAGCACCATGTCTAGGATTTTCTAAGAACTAATTGAACGACCTCTGAATATAATAAACTATAAATTTTAATATGTATTGAGATATACCAAAATTTTCCTCTCTCTCTACATTTATATCTGCCAAAGATCTTAACGTCCGGCTTGCTGGGTCAATGGGTCACGATATAATTATAATCCTTATTACCTCTATAATGGATTATAGGATCCGCCGACTATACAGCGCAGCTGGGAATCTGAAATAGAATGATTCTATTCCTAGTTCATTTCTGTTCGGATTGACTAAATGAAAAATCACTTTCTTTTCTATAGAACAAAATTTAACAAAGTTTATTTTTACTTTTTTGTCAAACAATTTAATGAATTTAAGTTAGGCCTTTGATCATGATCTCTTTCAATTTACAATTTTACACCGCGGTTAACTTATCTTTTCTTCGTTGATGTCCTCGTAGACTTCTCAGTCGAAATATCTTATGATCTTGCCGTAGTCCAAAGTTCCAACGAAATCCTCTTCTTCCCCTATCCAAGCTGTTCTCAAACTATCAAAATTACTAGTCCTGATTACGTCCTATGACATAGTCCCGAACTTGATTACCACTCCCGACAAAGTTCCAATTTATACTCCAATATTGCTTCCACATGAAAATATCTACGAACAGTTCAGAAGCGCGTTTCAGAGCAGAATGAAATCTTTCTGCATGATTCATCCCTCGAAGACTTCGTATTAAACTATCTTCATTTTTTTCATAACATTTGACCGTCTAAACTTCTCCGCCTAATCCAAAGTTTCTACTTTCGGCATCAACCCATCTCTTAATGCATTTAGAAAAAAAAAAACTACATTGTTTATTCACGGTCGTTGCTATGTTATCTCTCGTGATATTCGTAATGCATGTTCCACCATATTGCTGCCTTAAAACTATTTACATTTTTCTTTCGGAATGTGCCATTCTTGCTTCTTCACACTAAACGACATTAACACTTTACACTTTGCACTGCACTAGGTCTTGTTTCTTGCTGCCTTAAAACTATTTACATTTTTCTTTCGGAATGTGCCAACAATAACCATTTCATCAGGTATTCTAGTAACCGTATCTGCCTAATATTTGCTCCCCATTAACTTCATTGAATACACATAACAAAACAATAACAAAAGAAAAACTATTACACCTAATATTTACAACTATTTACCAATCAACTATTTACCAGTCATGACCAGAATATTTAATCATGCGTGTCGTCCCTCATATACGGCTTCATGTTCCTGTAGTTATATGTTCCCATTTGCCGTCCATTTTCATCATTCAAAATCGCGGCATTCTTGCTTAATAATTTACAAATTCGGTACGGTCCTTTATACAACGGGAAAAATTTATAAAATAGCTTCTTATCCACTGACGACACTTGAGGTACTCTAATTAACACTTCATCACCCTCCATATACTCGCCTCGAAAGCATTGTTTCTGTTTTAGCTTTCTTTTGGCTGCTGCCTCCCTCAAATTGTCATAAATTATTCGCGTATCTCTCACATCATCTGGGTGTAGTCCAATTTGCCTGTACGACGCAGTAAAATCCAGTATCGTGAATATCCGAGCTCCTTTTACCTTCCACATCATTTCATCTAATTTCGGCGGTTTTTCATGACGAGCGATGGTCTTGCTATTGAGTTTCCTAGCATCAACACAAAATTTGATCTTATTGTCTTTCTTACGAACTATCACTATTGGGCTTACATACGGTGTCATCGATTTTTTTATTATACCATCCTCAAGCATCGTGTTTATTTGTTTCCGTACTTCGCTTTTATATACATGGGGGATCGGATATTGTTTCAGATTAAAAGGTTTCCCTCATCCATCAATTCAATTTTAAATTGATATCCCTTTACCGGCTCCCTTGAACTTCAAAATATCTCTATATTCATTGACTAACATTTCAATAGCTTCACTAGCATCTATTCCGTTTTCGTCGACCGCGCCCCCTGCTGCCGTGTGGATCTGGTCCCTGGTCTCTTCAATTTGTTCCGCAATATCGCAAATACACATATCTTCGCCCTCCTGGTCTTTGATCCCTAAACAATGTTGTTGCCCTTTGTCACCTCGTAACAATACACTCCTGTTACCTATGTCGACCTTGGCGTCACACATTTTTAGGCCATCAATCCCCAAAATAATTGGACGAATCAAATTCTTCACTACAATTGCCGGAAACTGAATTGTGATCCCTTGAACTTCCACTTTCACCCAAATTTGCCGACTTCTCGTTTCGATGCGCCTTCCATTAGCTGTCCGAATATCCAAACTCCTGGTGGGTAGCTCATCAATTTTATTTCCCTTTTTCTTTAACTGCTCATACAATTTTTCCGACACTGCACAAACATTAGCACCTGTGTCAATTAAAATGTCTACAGGTATATTCCGAAATATCCCCTTCAAAATTAAACACGTGCTATTCTCCGCCCGTTCGTCCGTATCTTCCCTTAATAAATCTTCCGCCGATACTTCAATGCTATTCAACTCCTTAAGAACCATCACGCCCTCATTATCATCATGAAATTTTAGGTGGCTTGGTATTACAAGCGCCGATGCATGCATTGGTATATTTCCCTGTGAACGCATCATGAATTCATTTTCTATCTGTTCAATCTTGTCCTTAATGTCCGACATATATTTCCCAGATTCAGATTCTTGCACCATTTTAATGTTTCTAAGTCCCTCCTGTATTCGTTTTTCTAATTTAAAATCCGAATTAACTAATTTAGATTCTCTGTTTTCAATTGTTTCGCCATGTTGAAGCGACATTGCGTTTGAATTATCTACACGCGATTCGACGATTGTCAACTTTTCGCATTATTGGTCATGTAAATGTCCTAATGTCACAATGTTTTCCTGTAAATTATTAACTTGGGAATTAATTTTGTTGCCAGATTCTTTTAATTTCCTCTGCATTTGGTCGACTTGATTATTAAAAGACTCAATTTTACAATGAATAATGTTGAATTCAGCCGATGTATCCGCCCGTAATTGCACTATTTCCTTGTGTATTTCCTGACGAAAATTCTTCAATTCTAATGACATTTCCGATGTCATTCCTTCCAATTTAGCGTTATTTTTTTCAAATTCAATATTCATATCTGAAGTGATCCCCTCTAATTTATTATTCATATCTGAAGTGATTCCATCTAATTTAGTATTATTATGCTCAAGTTTTGCGTTCATTTCTGCTAACATCTTAAGAATTAAATTATTAGGGTCCATATTTTCTAACGGTGCAGCCATTATTTCCTTTTCTTAAAATGCCATATCATCTACATTAACTTCTCCATCGCAATTTTTGCTCCTAGTATCCATTTTGAATTCTAATACAAATTAAAATCTCTCTGTTAAATTATTTTAAAATCACACCAATGAAATGGTCTTGGCCCTTTCTTATAACTAACAATTAATTTCAAATGTCAATCCATAAATTTCAGATTCCCTTTGGATCACTATATTATAATTTATAAGACTAATTTTATCCGTGTACCAATTGTTATAAATTATAACAAATTATGCATCACGTTGAGGCGCCATTTTGAGATATACCAAAATTTTCCTTTCTCTCTACATTTATATCTGCCAAAGATCTTAACGTCCGGCTTGCTGGGTCAATGGGTCACGATATAATTATAATCCTTATTACCTCTATAATGGATTATAGGATCCGCCGACTATACAGCGAGCTGGGAATCTGAATAGAATGATTCTATTCCTAGTTCATTTCTGTTCGGATTGACTAAATGAAAATCACTTTCTTTTCTATAGAACAAAATTTAACAAAGTTTATTTTTACTTTTTTGTCAAACAATTTAATGAATTTAAGTTAGGCCTTTGATCATGATCTCTTTCAATTTACAATTTTACACCGCGGTTAACTTATCTTTTCTTCGTTGATGTCCCTCGTAGACTTCTCAGTCGAAATATCTTGCGATCTTGCCGTAGTCCAAAGTTCCAACGAAATCCTCTTCTTCCCCTATCCAAGCTGTTCTCAAACTATCAAAATTACCAGTCCCGATTACGTCCTATGACATAGTCCCGAACTTGATTACCACTCCCGACAAAGTTCCAATTTATACTTCAATATTGCTTCCACATGAAAATATCTACGAACAGTTCAGAAGCGCGTTTCAGAGCAGAATGAAGTCTTTCTGCATGATTCATCCCTCGAAGACTTCGTATTAAACTACCTTCATTTTTTTCATAACATTTGACCATCTAAACTTCTCCGCCCAATCCCAAAGTTTCTACTTGGCATCAACCCATCTCTTAATGCATTTAGAAAAAACAAAAACTACATTGTTTATTCACGGTCGTTGCTATGCTCTATCTCTCGTGATATTTCGTAATGCATGTTCCACCATATTGTCTCCAAATAAATGTTAATTTATTTTAACGTGACATATCGGTATGTCACAGTATTTTGGCGTTATTATTGAAAAATATCTATCTTTAATATAATAGTTGTGGGAATACTCAAAATTTTGAACTTTTGCAATTGTCAAAAATTAGAATTTTCAACGAACATGCGAACTCCACCATTGTCTTAAACGTTCTTCCCACTATCCAACAACAAAATTGAATCCAAAATTATGAAGCATTTTTTTTCAAAATTTGGAAAATGTCCCGGGGACGTCTTGTTAAGTACACACTAAAATTATCGGTTTCAAATTCAAGGGGCCGCGACATCAGCCAGATTGACTGGGTAATATCAATTTTGGAGATAATCGGCTGCACGGTTTAGCCGTTAGCGTTGTTCACAGGACGGACCGACGTTTTGCCGTCATTCGATTTTATGCAATAAACCCACAAAACATGGATTATCCATGTGTTAGAGGATTTTTTCTCTAAATTTTGCAGTGGGATTTATCCACTTTTTCGTTACCAGGGCTCTGTAATAAATGTTTTTCTGCCGAAAATTTGACGTTTTATCGAGCAGCATTACACAACTTACTCTCTACTCCGTAGCGAAAAGGTGAGGTTGCGAGGCACGGCTTTGGAGAAGTCAGCTGCCATTTGACTGAGGCTGCTCCACACACATTCAATGTGAAAGTTTTTTAAAGAAGCCAAGCGAAGTGTGGAGCGATATTAAGTGAGAAGTGCTAAAACTTCAGCGTTATCCCGAAAGATAGCAGCACTGTCTACATTCTCAAGCACGGCTTGCCATCGCTCATAAACAGTGACCAGAAAGGAAGTCAGGTTGTGTTGTTAAATTGAAATGATTGAAGGCGTTGTCATTGTCAAATATACATTGTCAACAATATTGTTAATCATGTAAATGTCAACTACAACTCACCACTGAATCAATATTGTGTTGTTAAATCATGATGATTACCGGTTATTACTTACAAAACTCTACCAGTAGACAGGAAAATTTACAACAGAATGCCACTGTAATTACAGTGCTGCATTATGCTGTTTTAAATATACAAGTAACATACTTGTAAGATTTGCGCCCAGCTGTTGTTCACACACGCTTGTAAAACTATAATCTTTTGTAAACGTTAAATATTATATACAAGTATTTTACAATTTAAATTCAATGAAAAATTGTTTCAGATACAATTGTTCTTACACAGAGTATCTACAATAAATGACACATCTGTGGTGACTGATTGCGGGTTCATTGTGATGTATCCGAATACAATATTCACAATACCACAATGGAAGAGTTATTTTCAAACATAATAAAATATTATCGATGAACATTTTATTAAAACAACATCTATATGAATGTGTAATTCCTTTTAGCATTTTTGAAAGAGATTGAGAGTAATTAAATAACAAATCGATCCCATTACGTTTGTAGTCAGTCTGGTAGGAGAGAAGTGAAAATATGAAGGTCTGTCAGGAAAGAATAGAGAATTATATAACATAAATGCCCAATTACCTAGATATTCTAATACGTAAATTACGTACACCATATTTTTATTTCGTGTAAATTAATTTTTTGAGAATTTCCATGATCCTTGGACTACGTAACTGATATATGACAGAACCCCCCTTCCCTCACTCTAATAGATACATATGCAATAGAAACCAAGGCATTGCGGTAGGTTACAAATTCGTTCAAGATTCGAAAAAAACGCCTATATAACATACCCTAATATTCAGTACAACTCTCTCGTAGCATTAATAACACTTCACACTAAGGACAGGTTCAGATAATGCTGAATTTTCTTAAATAGAACTTACGGTAGTAACTGTTAAAAACATCTACAGAACTTTCAATTCGTATAGTTTATTTTATAAACAATTTGAAATGAACCACGGAACAATTGTTTTAAAATTCTTTCTACTAGTACAACTTTGTAAAGTATTGAAAAAAGTTTGAATTAAAACTTGATGTGCGGACCTGGATGGCCGAGGTGGCAAAATCCATGTGCCGACTCAGGGCTTCCGTGCGAAGGGTCGAGGGTTCGAGTCCCGCCTTGGACATGATTGTTTGTCTCTAATGTAGTATGTTTCGATGCGGAGGGGCTCGCATTCTGCTGAGCCTAGATCAGAGGAGCCCGCAAATGTGTTGGTGTCTTGTGTGTGGTCGAATATACGTCCCATTGGGACATAAAGCTTGAAAGAAAAAGAAACTTCATGTGTTAAATACTTGTTTTTTGTTTTTTTTTTGTTTTTTTTTTTGCTTTTTAATACGATAACAGTTAACATTTTAAAAATATTTTTACAAACAATACACAACTTTAAATTATATTTACAATTGTTTGAAAATACTTTTTGTATCCCTGTACGTTTCCAATGGGGCATGAACGCCATTGCTCTCGTTGGTTAGTTGTGATTCCGAGCGCGTCAACTAAAGTCAATTAGTCCCGTCAGTGTAGAGAAAGTTTTACACGGGAGTTGGTGGTGATCTTCCCGATCTTCTGGACGGCGAGATTCGGCGCCGACCTAATGTCGACTAGAGGAGTTTCCCCTCAACCAGGTATCTCCGACCAGCCGGGCCTGTTTTTTGGGACATGCTCCAGATTCGCCTGGTGTTGATCGGAGAAACCTCGGAAAACTACCGATCACAGCAGCCGGCCTCTACAATTCTGCTCTAGACAGCGACTGAATTCGACCTAGCTGGAAGCTAGTGTCGAAAACTGTCGGGACTGGAACCTACGACCTCCGGTCAGAGGTACTGCAGTGACATCAGATGTTGCACTGACCCACCTCTCCCGGTCAAAGGCTCTCGTCTAATGCCGCCTCGCTGCACCTTGCTCACGGCACAACCTGGTCTGGTTGCCTTTCAGAGGAGCGGGGACGAGCCCAAACGGTACGCAAGGGCAACAAATTTGCCTGCGAAGCTGAGCAATGGAATGGCATTCGGCGTCGGACGAAGTTACCGAAGTAGCATCACATAAGTTGATATAATTGCGCTTCTCACTTGTTTATAATGCTTTTTACTTGCCGCAGCTGATGTTACAAGCAGATGCAAGCTCTTGTTTTCATGATCTGATAATGTTGGAGATGTAATTTCGTAAATTTGCTATACCGTATTAAGATGATACTGATATACCACCCACAGATTTACAATTTGAAATAAGCTGAAAAAGCTAAAATATCGATTCTGTTATGCAACAAAATTAGATGTTTAAGAAGAGTTTTTATAGACATTTCCCTCGGACATGTTTTCCACATTCGCCCTCATCTGTTGCAAATATACCCACGTGTGGGTCCACTTATGTTCGTGATTTTTGAAGAGAGTAAACTCAAACCATAGAATTGTTTCCTGTCCACAATTTGACATTTCCCTCGTTACTCAAATGATTGTTGCAAATACAGATGAACTCGCAATAAAATGTCATAAATAAAGATATTTCCATAAACTAATGCTGTTATTTTTAGCGGACATTGCGAAATCATGTACATTTAATTTAATAAACGCACTTAATAAGAGTTTTCGTAAACGTTTATGATATAAATAGCTCCAATTAAATCAGGAATAAACATTGGAATAAAACATTATTCTTGTCTGTGTCTGTTGTCGTTCATCTATCAACCTGCCAGCGAAGTTTCCGTTCTCAAATTACATCGCTTTCTCGCCGTGGCTGTGGTTTCGTGTGTCTATGCTCGCTGGGGCAAGTGCAGGAATACGGCTCCCCAAGCAGGCAAAACCGTGCCCACCCCCAACCTTTTCCAACTATGCACGTTATTTAAATAAAAAATACATCACGCTTTACCATCTGTACAAAAAGACTATTCGCAGTACCTTCCCAATTATTTCTCAAGACATCATGGAACGCTCCATGGAAATGCTTGTCCCAGCCCGACCCTGGGCTTACGTGTTGGGTACGGTGAGCTTGGGCCAATAACCTTGGTACCACTTTACCCAGCAGAATGTCGGTGCCAGGGACTGTTTCTGGCTCAGTCGGGCAGTGTGAACGTTGAACTATCGCCAACTTCTCGCCAAGATTCCTTAACGTGCTCTCTCCCTCGCAGACTATCTGAACGGCTGGCTCTAATCAGCTAATTTTGTGATATAATTCTTCCTGTTCCCTTCTAATGCTTCTAAATAACATGACAAAACATTCTTATAAAAACACTATTTTTTAAAATGGTTGACAATCCTTTCCAAGGCAATAAAAAATAAGCATACATGTAGAATGTTTGTGAGTACACTTGGAACGAAAAAAATGCATGAAAGGCACCACACCATCTTGAGTCGATAGCCGAGGAACATGAAAACGCAAGGCGACTCTCTATGTTTTTGAGCAGTGTAAGATTTTATGTACTAAAAAACTGCTTGACACACGTAGGAATCTTGTTTTGCACTGTATTTGTGAAAAAAAGTATGCGCGATGTATGAGCCAAATCGGTGCTAAGTAGCAATCAGTCCGCCAACGAGTCGTTATTTAATTCTATATTAGATACGAAACACCACTTCACTTTTTTTGCAAAGAGTTGGAATTTGATTATCAACGAATACGAGCATTCCGTACAGTTTCGACGTCTGTGAATACCCCGTAATAACGACGTAAAGATGTCATTTTATAACGCTTTTGCACAACATTCTCTAAACGAACCGATATACACGCACAGACACAAACTCTCTAGACCCCGAACATGTGAATCAAATCCCATGGGAGTTAGAAGTCACTTCACACGCCGCCACGATGAAATGACCTGACCACATTTAGCCTCTTCTCGCATCAACCTCCTTCGCCGTCTGTCGAGGCCGCAGTGGGTCCGTCTGCCGCGCCCCACTCGCTCCCAAAGGGCTCCCAACGCGACGGAGGCTCATTGGGTATGCGGACGGCGTGGGCAGCGCGCGACACTAAAAGCCAACTGAAAGGCAGGCGACAGCCCGCGATATACGAGGTCACGGAGAAGGCGGTAGAAAACAGGATGCCAAACTACCGCCGACGAATTGGGATGCTGGGAGAGGCATCGTCAGCACAAATTTAATGACCTGTAAAGTAGTCGTCTCTATAGGAAACGGAAAGGGGGAAGTAGAACGGGAATAAAGGAGGTTCGGAAGAACCACACTGCTGTATCTTTATCCGTGAAATAAACGCGAAGTGCCCCTATGTGAAGGCGAAGATAATCAAGAATTGGATATGGTTTTAACGAAAGCATTTTTCTTTTGGCTTCTCATGTTCATGGCCTGACCTGCAAGACTAAACTGCCTGATTGATTGATTGATTGATTGATTGATTGATTCCAGAAAAATCAACTGATACGGTCGCTAGTTCCGTTAATGATTTCTTCTCCGCTGAATGGTGAGATCCAGCACCAACCCACACATACGCCTGTGGGGGTTTTCTCCATTCTGGTATCTCCCACCAGCGGGGCACCGCACCAGCCGGTACGAGCTCTATATTCCCAATTGGTGTCCCGATGTGTGTAGTAGTGTAGTGCACGCAAGTGTAAGCGTATCTAAGTAAGGGATGAGGATAGGAAAAAGCGAAAGGAAAGATCGAGCGTGGTCCTTGGTCCGTTTGTTAAGGTACTGCTTTGTCACTCCCGTGGTATTGATCGGAGAAACTACAGAAAACTACCGATCAGAGCAATCGGATCCTAGAAATCTCCCCGAGACAGCAGCTGAATTCGGCCTAGCTATCTACCTAGAGTCCGCCAACGCCGGGGCTCGACGCCTAGGACCTCCTGATCAGAGTCGCTGCATACACTGGTACTGCAGTTTCGGAACTAAACTATCAGCCGGAGGATCCTAGAAGAGATTATAATACTTAATAAATGATCGATTAAAATCCCCATAAGCCTAACTAACCCACGGGGATGCTCGTCGCGTCCCCGTGGGTAGCGCCACCAACATGCTCATCGAAATCGATGTCTCAAACAATTGTCCAAATCTTCCAGTTCCGGAAACGGTAAGTCCACGAGCATTAAGTACATTAAAATATTTCTTGCATTCTTATTAAAAATTTTAATTTTAATTAACGTGTCATAAAGAGAAATGAAATTTTGGTTGAATTTGACCAAGTTGAATAGACAGCAGGGCACTTGCTTATGTGCAAAAGAAAGCGCAGGTCTCGAGAAAAACTAAGTATGTGAGAGACTCCAGCACAAACCTCACGAAGCACTAAAAATTCAGGAGCCTCTTCCGCCAAAAGTGGGCAAGAGCCGGGCGAAAGGGACGGCGTTTGGAAGAGGGGAGTGGAATGGAGCAAAGAGATTGAAATTTAAAGCAGGGCAGGGGTTGGAAAAAAATGAGTGGTTCTGAGTGGAGCGTAAGTGCACCTTCAGCTGGGCCAGAAGACGGGGTTCTTGAAGGAGGGAAGGGAGGGAGGGAGGGAGGGAAAAGAAGGAAAAGTTTTAGGGTGAAGGCTAAGAAGTCGAGTAGCACAATGACGGCGATCAAACTTAGTTCCCTTCCAGGGTATTCCATTTGCATCCCTAAGTCTGCGTTAACCCGCAAACAATATATTACGATGCGATCTAGTACAAGTTAAACGTCACACAAAAACACAAATTCATATTTATTGAACACTGAATTCATATTTATTGTAAACATGCATATATAGAGTCATACATACTTCTCAACAGAATAATTTGGCTATATTAATAACAAATCGTTTTCTAGATCATGGCCTTCAATTAGGGTCAATACTTTATTTGGACTTTTAGCAACACTACATGCCTTACCTTGGGGCATTTCATTTCTAAAACGGTGTCTTGGACTTCTCTCGTTGAGGCTGAATTGAATACCCAAGTTTCTTATATTATTAACATTTAACATTGCAAAACTGCAAAAGATAATGACTATGGTAACGCCTTTTGAACCTGTAAATGTAACTAAATATTAAGTAAATATCCATATAATATATAAATCCATATAATTTGTTTAAAACCTTCCCTTTTACATGTCAACTATATACGTACTACTTATCGTTGCTCCAAAAAGGACAATACTTTTAGCAAGACACGTCATTACAGTTGAGGAGAAATGAAACTAACAGCTTGTTTTTGAAAACGATCCCATCACATTATTGTATCAAGTGCTATCAAAAGATTTCTCGCAATACAGATTCAAAAAACATTATTCAGTATCATTAGCATAGACAAAAAAATCACTTTTGATAGTCGCCTACTAATGCAATCAACGAGCTCTTGTTTACAACTCGCCGGGACTTACCAATTACTTAGACAAGTAAATAACGTCATCAACAGTTGCAACATGACTGAATGCGTCGTATTTCTAGCGTCGTACTTGGCATATTGATTCCAGTTCCGGTCTTGATAGATACTAGAATAACATTTGTTCTACATCTTACCATGAATTAGTGAATGAAAACGTACTCAAAGGGTCCGTTCCCCAAATGAACAATACGTCTCATTATCGATGCTTCAAGCTTCATGATTCAACATAAGGGAACTGTGGGCAGTACACTATACAGAGATGTTGTTACTTCAGTATAAAAGATTATTCATTTAGAAGCAACAAAGAAGGCACAAACTGTGGAGATAATGTAACAAAAATATCTAACCCCCCCAAAATTTAATATAAAGCGCGCGAGAAACTTCCTGCCTTCGGACACAAAAAGGGCATATTTTACGACATTAGAACACACCGTTCTCGCGTTATGTTCGATCAATGTCGATAAACAGAACCGTCAAGAAGGCCGTGTATTGCGGGATTGCAGGAGTGCGTCAGCATAATGTAGCTCAGGGCAATAACTTTTGTCACTAGTGTCTTCGACAGGAAGTCCTAGGATTCGAATCACGATGATCGGGGATTTTTCAATGCTAAATACTAGGTCGAATTCAGCCATTGACTGGAAAAGAAATCTAGCTGCCGGTTTCTCCATTCGGTAGCGTTTCTCGAGGTATCTGTGATTCATACCAGGTGAATGTTGGAGCAGCACCAACAAACGGACCACGGACCGCACGCGATCTTTCATTGCCCTTCCTGGTCCTCTCATCTCTGTCACAAACACATATATACACATTTACACTACACTACCACACATTTACGGAGACCATTCAGGCGTTCAGAACATGTTCCGGGGTTGGGAGCGGCGCCCCGCTGGTACTGAAGAGAGAAACCCCGCAAGCCGACATGTAGGTCGGTGCCACATCTCACGTTCCAGCGAAGGGAGGAACACCGTCACCTCCTGGGATGTAACATGCATACAAGTCATACGTACAGGAATAATGACCACAGCAATTGCTGCGCACGAAACGTAGAGACTGGTTGAGAGCGAGAGTCTCGAAAGAGAAATACTGTAAGTTTTCTTTAAACACAAGAAAATTATGGGTGTAATCAATAACACTACGCATGATTTAATGGAAAAATGTAGTCTTAAATGAAGATTTTCAACAAACTAGAAACCTTTTGTTGTGACAGAGCGTATCTAACCTTCAAAATACTCACAGTCATTATAATTAAAGCCTTCAGTCACCCCAGATACTATTTTAAAGAATATCTTCTTTTGGTGCTAACAACTTATAGATAATAATGGCAAAGTTAAAAGCAAAACATTTCGTCAAAACGTACACTAATAAAATCCTTGCAATGACTGGAATAATTTTTTTAAGAACAATTGAACTTCTGCAAATTATAACCGTATAAAACATGACCAAAACACAAATAAAATGTCCACAGGTTTTCTGAAGGTATTTGTCCGAAACCGACACATTTGGGAACACCTGAATACTTGATGATTCCTTAAAATTTGATATACACTATGGCAAGACATCAAACCATTCTCGCGCCTTACTTGACGCGAATCTTTACACTCCAGAGTAAAATAGAGAGCTGCGAGAACACAAAGATTACCAAACCTCTTATCACAAAACCAAACTTCTAAACATAATATCCGTGCAGTGCGAGTAGAATTAGGGAGTTAAATCGGGAGGGAATTTCCTGTGGCGTGTTTCTATTACGCAAGAGTTCCCAGCGTTTCTGATTGTTTCCCCAACGATGATAGCTCTAAAAAAGTTTCACCGAGAACAGAATGTTCGATAGCGTGGCTAGGGTGTTGTAACGCTTCCTTTACGCAAACTAGATAAACAATGAATCTGAGGTCAATCAATGTCAAACCGCCACTGAATGACGACTAACAGATCTCTCATTTAGGAGACATTTTTGCGTTGGAAAACTGGTTCTTGTAAAAATAATAATGGGAATAATAGTAGTATTATTCATAGTATTTTTAAAGAAAATTTCCGTTTCATTGCGAATATTTGTTTCCGTAGGTAATTGTAGTATTTTAATAACAAATGGTGTTTACTTTTTTCCTACGGATTTTCATTTTTTCTACATATCATTTCAATGCTTGAGGCAATTTGATTTTGGAGATATACAAGAATGCCCCACGTACAGCAATATAAGCGAAGCCTCTGTGTGATGACGACAGTATGGCTTAAAATTAAATATGTAACAGTACATTATGAAATAATGATGGGTATTAATACACGAGTGTGATATTACGATACGAGTGAAGTACGAGCGAATATCGTAAACTTCACACGACTGTTTTTTTTTTAATTGGTTATTTAAGGTCGCATCAACATCCAGGTCATAAGCGACCACTATTGGTGTTAACGGTATGGTAACTATGAGGATGAAACGATATGAGGATGATAAGGGGTGTAAGAACGAACACAAATACAACCATGCCCGAGGCGGGAACCGAACCCGCGACCCTTCGGTTCGAGATCACTACGACACTACGGCCTTGACGACTGTATTAATACCCATTACATCGAGTTTCATACAGTACTTTTTCTACGGCTTATAGCAACTTTTATGAATTAAACTTTTACATTCAATCGTTTCATGGCAGTTGACATGCACGATTCAACCAAAGCCACCTGGCGGACAGCTACCCTACCTGCCGCAGGTGGCTTTGGTTCACCAGTCCGCCTGCGAGAGAGTACAAAAGTTGCATCAATAATTACGAGATCACCATTTTCGCTTTTTCTCATATTTCTGGAGGTGCCAACTCATCTTCTGATTCACTAGACTTTTCAAACTAAATAATTGGCCGTTTTTTTAGGACAAACACACGGCAGCAACATATAGCTCAAAATAACTTGCGATTTGATCTTAACGTCAGTCAAATGTTCCCTCTACCACTATCACTGCCCTAGTCAAATAGGATCAAGTGAAATTACGATCCAATTTATTTTAAATAATATTCAACGTAAAAATGATTGATAATAAAAGAAATTAAAACAGACAATCATTATATAATATTAAACGCAATTTGAATGTACACAATCGAACAACACATTTATTTTAAAGATTCTCAATGATTAATGAAGTGTCAAAACTTGGTTTGTAAATTTCTTTGTCATTAGTCACGAACTTGTATCATAATGAAATCTGTATCGTAATGTGTATCATTTTGCAACGGACAGCAGCCATCAAATGACAGAATTATACAATGGGAGTAGAAAAAATAACATTTAAGGCGAAGTTACTGTTGCTTCTGAAGTATTAGGAACATTTTAAGTACTATATCACATATAGGTTACAGAGAAACGTCAGCCTACATCTTTTGAATTGTAGTGCAACACCCATGGGTCACAAGGTCCATGTATCATTCCGTTTTTCGCCCTGTGATGCCGAACTTCAACAACAATAACAACAACAGCAATAATAATAATAATAATAATAATAATAATAATAATAATAATAATAATAATAATTTAAATTTTTAAATTTCAATAATACCTGCAAAATTTTACGACACTCTAAATCATATTCCATTTTCAACTGTAGGTTGTTTCTGAGTATAGAATTCAAAGCACTGGCTAATGATTAATCTAAACCTGGTTCACGCCCAGTTGCTGGTGGTCCGTTAAGGAAAGCGCGGTTAAGTTAGTGACATACGAGTAGGTAGTCATATCCATCCTGGAAAGCGCTGTTAAATTGATGGAATTCAAATCCGTGGTGGTAGCAGATATCTTTAGGTAATCCAGTGTGAGTTAAGAAATAATCAACCACAATATTCACAGTTATAATATTTATTATAAACCCAAAGTTACCTTTCAGGAAACACTTTTCCAATCTTCAGTGGGTCTGTAACATGGAAAAAGAAAAAAAACGAGAAAAGAAAGTATGAGAGCAAATAAAAGTATAGCAAAATTACTATATAAAACTGTCAAAATGAAAATTAATAAATAAAAAGTACTTACTGCCCAAGCATCACGGATCACACTTAAACGTAACAGAAGAAAGAGCATAAAACATTGCCTTCACTTCCCGCCCTCAATTCCTCACATTTTACAAGATGGCGGCCTCCTTGCCGCTCCATGCTTTCTTCTATTTTATATCTCCTGTTGTGTATTAGTGTGAACCATGTTGCTTGCGCAGTAAGTAATTTTTAATTTTTTTTTTTTTTAAATTTTCATTTCATTTTGTCAGTTGTATCTAGTAATTTTGCTACGTTTCTGTTATTTTCTAATTTCTTCTTCTTCCTACATGTTATAGACCCACTGAAGATGGGAAAAGTGTTTTCCGAAAGTTAACTTTGTGTATGTTATAATAATATTATAACTGCGATTGCTGTGGTCGATTATATCGCAACTCACATCGATGGAACTCATTGCGAGTCGTTCTGAGCATTACGATTTGCGCAGTTACTCGTACATAAAATCTCTCGGAAGCTCATCCTAGTCCGCCCGATGAAAACGACAAATGGATACATAGAAAATACACTAATGGGGTCGGTAGGAGAAAACAAACGATCATTTCTAGACAGACTTTGAAAACGATTCTATGGCGCACCCTTTCAGCAGTTTCGGGCAAATGATACTGATTACAATGATTACTTCAACTAGTGTATTTCCATAAACAGAAATTTCCAACCAGCGAAATAGGGTAAAAGAACCAGTTGTGGCCACAGTTACAGACATCTTCACTCAAAATTATTGTAGGGCTACAGTACTGAATTCGTTTTTGGGAAACTCAATAGGTGAAATCGTGACACTAAAATGTTTCAAAATGTTGGTAGTGGTAAGATATTCCACTCCATAAATCCAATTCACATTCCACAGCCTGAACGTTTTGAGGCAACGAAAATACCAGTTCATGTTACATTATTGCATTACCAAAGATATGTTCAGCTTATTCATTAAATATAAAATAAGGGAAAAGAAATAAGTTATCTTCGCTCATCACTCGAAGGCATAAGCTCCATGTTCGTCAATTCTGGAGTAAATGAAAAAAGCCTGCATTTTTAAAATTATGTGCTTCAAGTGACCAGCAATGATGCAGAGGCCACTACTGTTACCCTAATTAAAAAAACTCATTACACCTCGAAATTCGCATTTAGCGTTAGGGCATAAGAAATTTTGGAACGCTCAAGGCGAGGGACACATTACAGATGTAACTATTATAAACAAACTGAAAACACAACTAACACACATTTTCTCATGATTATCAATAGAGCACGGGTTTGAGAACAGGTGCTTCGGTATCATAAATGTGTGAAATGTCCATCTGTTATATATTGCATCTTACAGATGACTTTGAATTGAAATTGCAAGAGCAGACATGAAACACTTCCATACTCCATCCTATCTCCAATTCCTTTCCCGTTACTAATGCGAGCGTAGAAGATCGGTATAACCCAGTGCATGGTTTACCACTCACCAATTTGGTGCTTACACGCCTTGGGGGGGGCGACGCCCATTGCGGATACACCGTGGGGCAGGTACCCGGATTCGCCGGATCGCGATACGCACATCTACCCATAACCGAGTGGGTCCGCCTCGCCAGCTCGTGGCTTACCACCTTTCCTGAGTGAGTACCAGAGTTTTTCGCCTCTCACTACCTCCCGGAACTGACACAACCCCTCCTTATCACTTCGACTACCACGATGAAGTCAAGAATCCTATTGTGGACCACTCGGCTGTTACAACCGGGGACTCGGAGCTCTCCTACACGTCTACTCGATGGTCATCTTTATAACAACGAGCGTGCCACCGGGAATCTAGGGATCTTCATCTCGATCAGGTTTTTCCTCCAGTTTCCCTGATCCTTTGAGTAAATTCTGAGATGGCCCCTTGTTTCGCTTCTGGACATAAATATAACTTCATTATCTGTGCACATCTTCTAAAATTCAGTGGGAAATATAGTTATTCAAATTATCGTTCTCCATGTTTTCGCGGCAGGAAGTATTATTCCTTCAGGAAGGACATGATGAGAGATAAGAACCCATATTTATTATTGACTCGCCCTTGAAAATAGATTTTATTACATCGGAGCGAATAATTTCCTATACTAGCAACAATAATAATAATAATAATAATAATAACTAATAATAACAATCCTTGCAAAAACGCTCATTTTTTTGTATTCAAAATTCAAGTACATTTTAGCTTAGGGAAGGGATCACAAAATTTTGAACACGAGCACAGAATTCACTTCTCCCCATAGCACGTCACACACAGTTTTTAACTGTTTTGACGTAAATAAATATATAAACTTTGCGGGAGATTCCAATTGCCCGCCAGGACGTGGTGAGAACAGAAGACAATGATTCCCATCCGCGGAGCGAGGAAGAACAGGTTGCGTGGCTTATGGGCATACGAGTCGCTGCTGCAGCGCTGTGTAGGTGTGATCCGGTTCCTTTCCTTTCACCCCGATAAAGAGCTGGTGCACTTATGAGCTTGGACTGGCCCGGAGATTGAAAGGAGGTATTGATGACAGTATGCATTGGCCTACAAGCTACATTGGTTGATGGGTGGGAGAACGGACGTTGCCACGGAGGAAGAATGTGAGAAGATACTTTTCATCCCGGAGGAAGAAATCGTCTGGAAGACACCGAAATGTAAAATAGGAAAACTCGATTTTAACAATATCATTGAATTCCACCGCATACTTTGTAACCACATGAAATCTACCATAGAATCGCCTAAGAATAAGAAAAAGTCACTCTTTTAGGTGGTTGTTGCATTGGGCATTGGCTTCAATAAAACTGTATTGAAATACATATTTTCTATCAATGTTGGAAGAGGCAACACAAAGTTTATCGCAGATCAAATTCCCCGAAATCTTGGGTGATGAAACATTAAGACTCATTTCATTAGATTCTTTCATGTCGTATATCAATTATACGAAACCAGTGTTATCGATGATGTAAAATTTAAAATAATTAAACCCATGCAAACATTCCGCAATTCGTAAATCATTATTTTCAAAGACTTATAACATCATACTGGAACGCAACTTTGAACGACCAAGCTCTGATCTATGCATTATATTGCATACGCTAGGTAATGGGGTGGATATTGGTCAGGATGTATTAATACATAGAATTAATGAGTCCCAGGCGATTTAAGATAATTTAGTTTTATCTGCGTTCTTCACGATTCAGACCACCCGTGCTACTACAGAGTGAGGATACCACCAAGAGTTAAATCCCCAAAAATGAAACAAGGAAGACCCAAAAATCCCATTTTTTTAGATTGCAACCTCAGAAACATAACCTGGACTCCTTTAAAAGTCTGAAAACATAATTTAGAAGCACACGAAGTTAACATACGAGTTATCTACGATGATAGCGTGTACTGCGGACTGCATATGCGTTTCAACTATTCAAAGCATATTTCACAATATTATACATTTTTCGTCTTACATATGTTTGATGGACATAAAACGATCACAAAATAAAGCATAGCAGATGAATTATCTCACGAAATTAGCAAACGAGAACATGTAAAACAATTCGAAACTCACAATATCAATAGGTACTTGACAATATCTATAGTGTCAGTTAAGTGTTAGTTGTTGAGCGTTAAGAGTAGTTTCCGCGGGCAATTTACATTGTTCCAATCCTGTCAATAAAAAGAATACTGTAAGAATTAATATAAATCACGTCAAAAAGAAGATGACAATATGTACGCACGTGAATTAAATCACCAAATGGGTGTAAACGGACAGGACATAAATATCGTATTTCAAAGAGCCCGCATTGTTTACGTTCATCACGCTTTGAATTAAACTCGCCATACATTAAATTTTAACTTATGAGCATTTTTCTTCAATTCCATCTAAATGAACACATTGATATAATGCGAGTATTATCCAATCATCGAAATGACACAACTAATAGAAAGGAAAGCATCTCCAGCACGAGTTAGCCAACGCTAGTGAAATGATTGAAAATTATTTCTACTATTCCTCATTGACAACGCCCCCTAATTTATTTTGGCATTAGTGTAAAAAACACTTGACTGAAGACACTAAGGAGCTTTCAGAAAGAATAAAAAAAGAATTTTCATTTTTTTCAATGATTCTGAAGTAACGTGACAGGGTGTCAACCTCTCGAGTTGACCCAATGAATGTCAAGGTTTCAAATGACAAAATCGAAGAAAATAAGTCGTTAGGGTTGTAATAAGTTGTGACTTTCATTACAAGACGAAGGAACTCGTGTTGCAAACAGTGCACTAATAGTTACTGAAAAAAATCACTACCGTAGATAAATGAATAATGAATTAACGAAATTTAGGCGACAGTTTACTCTAAACGACTGAAATATTAGTTGAAACCTTGACATTCCAAAGAGTCGAAATGTCATTAACGAGAGCCAGGTCTGATAAATGACTTACAGTGATGGTCGTAACATTAGCGACATTGTCAGTCGCGGCGCTGTTCTCTGAAATCTTCGTCCATGTATTCGTTGTTTGCGCAGCGTAACTGAGAATATACTCAATTCATTTTCCCAGTCGTGGAAGCCGTGTGCCTTTCAGAAACATCCGTTTTAAAGATACCCACCGGATTACAACAATACGACTACCAGGGTGCACTTTATAAGATATTGGTCGGTTTCCACAGGCGTCTGGAAACAAGTCGCTTGAATTGCATCTCATAGACGTTAGAGGAAACGGACGACCCGTTTTCATTCATCGAGGACCAATGGAGGACAAAGAATTCACTCAACGAGAAGGGAGATTGAGGTGCCCCAGAAGGTCAGGACCTGAGACAATATTACTTATAAATTCGGTTTTATAAAAAACTAAAAAATAGACATGCTAAGTTGATTGATTGATTGACTGATTTTTGCGTGTTTCCGGGCGCGTCAACTGCTGTGCTCATTAGTCCCGTAAGTGTAGTGCATGTTTTTTTCTTGGGAGATGGCTGTGATCTTCCCCCGCTGGATAGCGAGAAATGCTAAGTTGTTTCATGAATTTTCATGAGAGATTTGCAATCGAGAGCTGAAATATTAGATGTGCAGAGTATTTAATATAATTATTATCAGTTAACTGTCACAACACAAAGAAATCTTTGATACGTTGAAAGTCCACTAATTAGTTTTCTTATTGCTAGAACTCTAAAGCGCTGGTTGCATTTTTCTGACAAAGAGCAAGAGTATAATACGTGTAAGACTGACTCGGATCAATCAGGGTAAGCAGGGACTCTCGTCAAAAAAGGCTGCAGGGGCAACGGCGATTCAAAACGTGGCGTATTTTTAAAAGCAAATGTGAACGTATGAATTGCCATAACAAATATGAACACAGCGTAACATAAACGCTTGGATATACTGATATACGCATGGATATACATACCTGAGAAGAAATATTACAAACTTTATGCGGATGAAAACGGCCTTTCTTTGATCGATTGATTCTGGGCGCGTCAACTGCTAAGGTCATTTGAACCATAAATGTAGTGCATGTTTTCTCCACCGAAGGTAGCGGTGATATTTCCCCACTAGATGGTGAGATCCAGTGCCGACCAGTGGCCCGAGTCAGCCAGTCAGCCATTTTCCCCAACCATGTATCTCCCACCTACGTAGCACCGTCCCAGCACCACCACATGTGTGGTACATGTAAATGTGTGTGTGTAAGGAGTGAGGATTGCACTAGGAAGGGGAATGAAAAATCGCGCGCGGTCCGTGGACCGTTCGTTACGATACTGCTCCGATATTCGCCTGGTGTTCAAGAGAGCAAGTGAAATCAACACCACCTAGACACACAAGACATGCGCACTGGAGTTTCTCAAAGCCAATATGGCGGCTGGAGAAGGCCGACTTGTTCGAGTTGACGTCAACCAGTTGTGTACGTTGAGTAGCACGTGTAGCTTTCGAGTTGTGGTTATGTAGATGTGGTCTGTTGTTGAAAGAGTGAAAATCATGGTGAATAAGGGCAGTGTCCCCGGATAAGGGAAATATGGTAAAAAGTGAAATGTGTAAGTTACTAAGTTGAGTGTTTACTCTCAGCTTTGTAAATTTCATTTGCGAACGTGGGAAATTCAGAAGAATTCAGTGTTCTAATGTGATAATGGACTAAAAATCAGTCTTCCTTTAAAGCATACGCAACTGTCTCGTGGAGCTATGCCTTCTTTGTTGCCTAATTGTCCTGCTTACTTCAATCGCCCAAGCACTTCATATAGAGAAAGTCTTCAAGAAAAGAAATTGAGTTTAGAAAACGAGTATCAGCTTGCTGCTATTGCAAAAAATGTAAAAGAAAACATTAAAAAATTAAATGAAATATCTTCCAGTAGTTTTCATGAACTAATGAGCACACTTATTTGCTCATTTTGGACGCTTATTGGTCGATTATTAGTAAAAAGACAGTTTTTTTTTCTTCAACATACTGATTGCAATTCTGTCCCCAAATTTATCAATTCAATTGTGGTGGATAAGGAATCGAAATTCAATGTTGCTTATTGAAAAAAAGAGTTGGAACTTGGAGGCACTACAATATAAGATTGTGTATATAATACAAATTAAATTAGTGATGTTTTAGAATAGCTTAGGTTAAAGTTATGTTTTAATACAAGTAGTAGTAACAGTCCTCATGATGGTGTTGCTTTAATTTAGACATCTTACTTCAAATCGATACCACAAATTCACAATTTGGTAAACCTATTGCTTTTACGCTGACACAAAAAAACTTCTTACCAAGAAAAGAAGTGCATATCAGTACATTTCATAGTGTTTCATATTATCAGGTACGCTAATTACCATATAGCCACATCTTTTTAAATATTTCGAACATTTAGGGTTTATAATGTTCCTCATCCTAGTGTAATTAGGAGACTGTGTTCTTCATTTGGTTTAGAACCTCAAATGGAACATAGTGAAAACAATTTTTTTAAGTATACAAGAAACAAATGTATAAATTAAGTGGTAGTGATAAATGAATGACTCTCATAATGAATGAGACACATTTAAAATCAGGACTTGCTAAATATTTTGAAAACAAAAGTACACTGGGATTACAACAGATAGAATTTCATGTACTGTGCGTTGTAAGTGATAACAGTATTAATAGAAAGTGAATGCAGCTTATTTCGTCTGAAAATAACGTCAATTTATTTATAATCTTTCAGCTGGAGAAAGTAGACCTCTTTTCTTATTTGATGGTGTAATTAATTATATATTTTCGTCTGGTAACCACAATTTTACTTCTCATTTCAGTTTGTATGGCCTTCTTAGGTGGCCATCTTGAATGACTGTTCAGGCCTTGTATGTCTAGGTGAAATTGATCTAGCTTGAGTCGAAAATCCTGCCGCCGTCCGCACTCGCACCCTAGGTCCTCCCGATCAGAGGCACTGAATTGACATCAGTTGATGCTCTGAGGTACCTTCCCGCTCGTAGAGGGAACGAAATCATCATTTGTTGCCAGTGAGCATGTATACGGAGTTAAACATATAGCATTTGCCCCTGTTTGTTAGGCAACTCCTTACACACATGTGTTCAATAGGTCACGTCTTGACCCAGTCAACATTTCATGCTGGAGTAATGATGGAGGCAAAACGATTTCAATGATAACGGAGCAATGGTGGAAAGAGAGAGGTAGAGACACGAGAAAACACCGAGAAAAGCGGCTCTAACCCGCTTTGTCCACCACAAAATTCCACATGGATCGACCGCGCTTTGTACTAGTAAGCCAGAGGTAAGAAGGTGTGCGGGCTGACAACCAAACCATGGACCGCTACATTTACGTCCCGGGAAGTGCCCAAGCTTCCGTAGGGCGGGCCGTGCGGTGGGCGAAATGGGCGCAGTCCGATACGGCGCGACACGGCATGGCATGGCAGGCACGGCGCGGCGGGGCCCGGCGGTACGGGGCGGTACGGGGCGGTACGGGGCGGTACGGCGCGGTACGGGGCGGTAGGGGCGGTACGGGCGCGGCGCGGCGGTGGGGGGGGCACGGGTGTCAAAACGGTGCGCGCGCGTTCGCTGGCTGACTGGCCGAAACGCGCGGCGCGGCGCGGCGCCGTCACTTGAGAGCCGCTGACGCCGTCGTTGCCATGGGGCGCCTCCACGGAAAGAAAGGTGCCGGCGCCGAAAGTGGGTCGCACGCGACGCGACCCACGCGCCCGGCGGCCACCGTCATTACCTCCCCATCACCACCGACACCAACGTGTAATGACCGGAGCCGAACACGGCGGACGCTTTAGGGAACGACCCCGAAATGGAAAATCCTCTCGGGGGTTGATACATACCTAAGCACCACCACTATCGCCCTCTCTAAAAGACACGGAATGAATTTGCTTCCCAACATTTAACTTTCTTTTAATGAAGATTCTTTTAATGAAGATTACCAGGAGCCTTGCTGACAAAAAGAACTACGTAAATCATTATTTTAAAAGTGAAAATAACTTCATTCTGGAACAACTACAAAGGTACCCGTACTCAAAAACGTTTTACTTCGTTTGCCGTGGAGTAGGAGTAGCGTCCAAAAATCTATCAGAGCATCTAAAAAGGTCATTTTTTAATGAAACGATTCATGAAAACGACGAATGAAAAATTCTAATGAAATTTTAAAAGAAACGACTTCAGGATAAACAATCGGATTTAAAGAAATAAAAAGATCATTTCCAAGTCCAAGTTATTCACGACGGTAAACAGTGCTCGAGAACAACGTATGTTGCAGGTTGCAGAAGCGCCTTGGCTCCCTCGCGTCAGAATCTGCGTACTTCTGTACTCTCCGTTTGAACGCACGACTGGGAAGTAATTCCTTCTCCAACATTAGAACATTTAGAGGGTTTTGTGTCGATGGTCTTATAAACGATACCAAACCGCCATATTTCCTTCTACTGTAAATAGAGGATAACAAAAATAGTATTCAGATCTTTAAAAATGAACGTTACGTAGAAACGTATGCTTTCATTAGTATACTTAAAAACGGACACCTAAGACGTTATTTCTAACACTCCGCATGTCTGTTGCTCAAAGTTGAACAGTCACGTACGCATCATATTACTAGATAACTACATCCATTCCCTCGTAAGAACAGTCTGAAGGTCATGAATGAAGGCAGCATGAAGGAAGTATGGATCCTCCCATCCAACATTCTAACATACAGATGTGTAATCAGATATGGGTCACGACAAAGCCAATGGTCTGCCAAAGGTCATAAGAAAGTTCAGTAGTAGTATCTATAGAGCGGACACACCCATTGACTGTTACAATAAAAGCAACTTGCTTTAAAGAGGTAATTCGCCGCAAGCAAAAACGAGTAAATACTTTATTTTTAATTTTAATAAATGGATATTTTAAAATATTACAGAAGTTTTGTGATTAAACGTAACAGCTGTCCTCTCGAAACCAATCAAGTGAGATCGTCTATTTCATTCATGGGAGTCTTTTGATCGAACCATGTCAGAGACGGTTAATGCAGGAAATTAAACAAATAAACGATAGGCTTGTCAACACTATAAAGTGCGAATGATTGATTAGAAATTCCCGACGCGTCATTTGTTAAGGTCATTAGTCACGAAAGCGTAGAGTACATTTTTATCATGGGAAATGGCAATGATCTTCCCCCGCTGGACGGCGAGATCCGGCGCTGACCTGTATATCAGCCAGCGGGAGTTTTCCCAACCAAGAATCTCCCATCAGTAGGGCACCGCCCTAGCTGGGACAAACTCGAAACCCCTGACTGCTCTCGAATGTGTGATAGTATAGAGAATACAAGTGTAAGTTTGTGGCAATAAGGGGTGAGGAGACAAGGAACAGGAAAGGAAGATCGCGCGCGGTCCGTGGCTCGTTTGTTACGTAACTGCTCCGGCATTTGGCTGGCGTTCATCGGAGAAACCACAGAAGACTACTGATCAGAGCAGACAGTCGCTAGAATTCGCCTCCAGACAGCAGCTCAATACTACCCAGCTAATTAGGCAGTGTTGAAAATCTTGCCATAATCGGGACTCCAACCTTAGGACCTCCCGGACTGCACGGCAGTGACATTAAGCCCTGAGCCTTTTAAAGCGGTTTTACTGCGCCAACTGCAACCCTAGCGAAATTACTGATCGGAAGATAATCCAAAGTGCAAACACTACCGACCTCATTAAGCATTATTGCGAGTAGTATGGTTTCGTATCATCGATTTGGCCATACTTGAACGTCTGGTCCAAAGGACGACATTAATATGATTAAACGGGATACATTTACAAATTAAGGTTCATTAATAGATCAAGCCTGTTCATTTTTCTATAACTTGAATAATTTATACAATTAAGATGTTCTTCTTTCCTTGAAAGGATTTTCAGCTTTATTTGTGATAATACAAATACAATATAGTGTCGGGCAGTGGTGTCGTAGTGATCTCGGACCGAAGGGTCGCGGGTTCGAGTCCCGCCTCGGGCATGGTTGTATTTGTGTTCGTCCTTTCACCCCTTATCAGCACCATATCGTTTCATCTTCATAGTTACCATACCGTTAACAGCAATAGTGGGCGCTAATGAGCTAGATGTTGATGCGACCTTAAATAACCAATTTAAAAAAAAAGATACAATATCGATCCAAATTTCATATATCTTCCTTTCCCTAATGTAGCGTTAATAGCTGTTTATGCAATACGTTGCGAAAAGGCAAAGTTTAACACACAAGATGTGAAGATTGCTGATCGAGCAGTCGAGATCGTCAGCAGAGATCGCCAACATATCAAAAGTTTAAAACGATCCCTTTTCGCCGTTGCTTACAAAATTTTCAACGACCGTTATCAAAGCGTGCGTTTGTAGTCTGTTGCGAAAACTGTATAAATTATTTGAAAACCCGCTTGAAGTATTGAAAAAACCGAAGAGATTTAACAGAATCGCTTCAGTCCATCAGATATTTTTGCAGAGCTCATTGGGATTTTAATTATTTCGTGGGAGTTCCTGAAGAATACAAAATGATTGTCAATTTAATATGTAATCACTGATAAAATCGTATTATATTTTATTCTAATTTCAGTACTTCTTAGGTAGAACAGGAAATACTCCATGGAACATTCTGTAGACGTAAATTAACTACCATCTCTTAAAGTAATCTTTTGATAATTACGTTTACGAAGCATTCTTATTATGCAACTTGCAAAAGTAACTAATGTTTACAGGATTTAACAAAACTCGCCGATGACACTTAAGAAATGGATTCCTCACATATGGAAATGAAAGTTCATTACATTTCCGGAAATGTGTAATCGCAGTCATCTGGACATTTATTAACGTGGCTTATCCGAGCTTTTATAAATGTTAGGACATGTCATGATCGCGATACTAAAATGTGAGACTATGGTTACCATTGTTACACGAATAATCATGTTGGGAATAAAATTGATGTTGCTCTGAATCTTAGCACTCGCAAATGAATTTCCAGAATATCAAGACTCTCGTCTGCCAGGTTTGTTTGCCCCATTTCTATGATTTTCAATCTACTATTATAAGGTTTATGAGATATAAACCCCCTCGACTTTTATGAACGGGAATACTTGAAGTCTTTGGTATATTCCACAGCTGTGCATCATGAACTCCGTAGTGCGCGCACTGTGGCACACTGTCCGACAGAACGCACTACACCAGCCGCTTTTGATTATGTTCGGTATTCAATGCGAAGATAAGCAGAAGCTCTTATTGAGACATACGGAGATCTCTTAGAACATTAAAAATTCTGTTCACATGTCTCGTGATATGTGAACAGAGAACTTCAACCAGAAAGTCTCACAACTCTTTAATTAAACATTTCCGTAACCTATATTGCAATGGAATTTTTCTCTTCTCTGTTTTGAAGAATCCACTTGTGGAGTTTTGCCTTCAAGTTATGCGAGATCCTAAATGCAGTAGCTAATTGTAGTTTTTCATGTTAACAAAATATTTGTTCAAATTGTTATAAATAATTATTTTTACTCAAAGTGCGTAACAGGAATTATTCTCACGCACCAGTTCTCATGAAATTGATATTGTAATGACAATCAATAAGCACAATATATAACTCCGTTGTAAAAAAAGTATGTATTGCAATATTTCAATAAAATGTGTATCGTTCAATGAAGAAAAGAAATAATAATTATTAAAATATGAAGATTAGCCTTCAATTTGACAAATAGCCTGCCGAAGTCTAGTGAAGTATCAATTCAGTACTACTATGAAGCTGGCTGCAACTAACAGCAATGTTGCAAGCAATGGAAAATTAAGTTCCATGTTACTGAAGACTCGTATCCAATTGTCTTGTCCACCAGACTCTTATCTGAAAGGAATTAAGAAGCATCGATGTGCAAATCACGCCCAAACACATCAAACCGTTGCGACATGTAATCCCGCGGAAAGGCATCGGTTTTATTTCTGTCGAAAAACAACGCTGTCGCTAACTGGCATCAAGTTCAATTAGCTCAGCTTTTCTTTTTCTCTGGGCGACTTCGCAATATCTTCATCACAACAAGAAAAGCATCAATGCAATAGAAAAAGAAGGGGAGCCCCCGTTTGAGATTAGAAATGTTTCCTTCAGCCAATATCGGAAACGATAACAAGAAATTGTCTTGTCACTATGTAGATTCTTAAATACCCACATTCTTAAATACCCAGTCACGATTTTCAAAGTTTTGGTCAGTGTTTTCACTCTTGTTCTTTTTTCCTTTTTTTCCTTCTTTAAAGAAAATAATGCAATAATGTGATACACTCTCTTCGACTTTATTTTAATTCTTAAACGTACACTTTATCCTCTGTCACATAATTGGAGATACTTGAGAAGTATTTGCACAATTTTCTTCAGGGGTATTGGGGTTTCTATTACAACTGAATGAACAGTTTAGTTTCGCGGTCTGTTAAAATTACTGTACGAATTATTCCTCGCCAACTATTTATGCAATGAGTTGTATGTTTGGATATAGAAAGTTGGTATTCTATTACCGTGCAAAAGACAAGAATTACAGAAAATAACGCATTGTAGCCAATAAGGGCGTAGTAAAAGACATTCTTTTATTCATGGTTCATGAAAAATAGCGGACAAGAACTGCACTCTCTTGGACGAGAAAAGATGTTTTACAAGGCAGACATGTCTATCGAAGTGGAACATGAAACGTGAGGTAAAAAAGTGCCTGATGGACACTATTAAAAATATGATTAAAGGCACGCTAGTACAGCCCGAGACTTTGGGGAAATGTCTTATTACTTTAACAATACATTTTTAAAGACTTTTAACAAAATATAAATCACATAACAAATCACATACTTCCATAATTATTTTACTAGATTTTCAATTTATCTTTTTTGTTCCGCATTTTAGTTCCCGACGCATATTTTCAGTAGTATGCCTTACTTTTAAGTTTTATTTCATTTCAGTATTTGCTTCCTACCACCAAACTCGATCAACTGAAAACCTAGGCAATTGCAGGTCAGGATAACAAGGCTGTAGCGTTTTGCCTTTCTCTGCGAGATGTATGATATCGGGCAGGGAATGTTGAACTCGGCTAGTAGAGACACAAATTGTTAAAAATAGCAGCGAGAAAGTGAGATGATACCAGGTTCTTGGTCTTGCTTCTTGGAGGCCGACAGAACTCAATCCCATCCCAGGCGTGAGCGATGCCTCCGATCACTTTCCAAATTATTTTGATTCCGTCCGGCATTAATGCCCAGTCATCGTATTTTACCTGTCTCTTTATACCCTTATTTACTGTAGAAGAAATGCAATTAGATCAGCCTATTATAGTAACAGTAAATCCATTTTGCCAATCCATTTTAGGGAAAATAAATGTCTGGACCTCCGGATTGTATTAATTAGCACAATCCTCTATTAATTAGCACAATGACAGATTTGATTATAAAATTATATTTCCCGTAGGAAGCTAAGTCATTAACGAAAGGTGAATTAGTGGTTACCAAGTCTCCCTTCTAGAGAAGTGACAAGCCGACCTACATGTCGGCTTGCTGAAGATTTGCGCTCTAGAATCTTCCCATAGTGGGGCTCCCCAACAGCCGGGGCAACTTTCAGTTTCTCTATTGGTAACCCGACATGTGTGGTAGTGTAATGCATGTGAGGGTAATTGCGTGTAAGTAAGGAGTGAAGGACACGGAAGAAGGAAAGATTGCGCGCAGTCCGTGGTACGTTTGTTACAGTACTGCCTGGGTATTCGCCTGGTGTTGATCGGAGAAACCACGGTAATTACCGATTAGAGCAACCGGCCGCTAAAATTCTCCACCAGACAGCGGATGAATTTGACCCAGTCATCTACACTGTCAGAAATTACATTAAATTTAATGCAGATTTAATGTACAACTGTACGTGAATTTTAATGTACCTTGCACATTAAAGGATATTAATGTGCCTGTACATTAAATTTAATGCTGAAATTAAAATCTTGATTAAAAACTCACTTGATTTTATTAAACTTAATTGTTCGCGTACATTATTACTTTCTTGTACTTTCATGTACTTTTACATTAAAAGTAATGTAGAAATTGCTGATAGTGTACCTAGCGTCGACAATCCGTCACCGTCAGGTCTGGAACCCTAGCACCTCCCGATAAGAGTCACTGCAGAGTGCGGCAATGCTGGTTCTGAGCTAAACTCGGCCGATCAGGAGAGAGAGAGAAAGAGAGAGAAAGAGAGAGAGAAAGAAAGAGAGAAAGAAAGAAAGAAAGAGAGAGAGAAAGAAAGAAAGAGAGAGAAAGAAAGAAAGAAAGAAAGAAAGAAAGAGAGAGAAAGAAAGAAAGAGAGAGAAAGAAAGAAAGAGAGAGAAGAAAGAGAGAGAGAAAGAAAGAAAGAGAGAAAAAGAAAGAAAGAGAGAGAAAGAAAGAGAGAGAAAGAAAGAAAGAGAGAGAAAGAAAGAAAGAGAGAGAAAGAAAGAAAGAGAGAGAAAGAAAGAAAGAGAAAGAAAGAAAGAGAGAGAAAGAAAGAGAGAGAGAAGAAAGAAAGAGAGAGAAAGAAAGAAAGAGAGAGAAAGAAAGAAAGAGAGAGAGAAAGAAAGAGAAAGAGAGAGAAAGAAAGAAGAAAGAAGAAAGAAAGAGAGAGAGAGAGAGAGAGAGAGAGAGAGAGAGAGAGAGAGAGAGAGAGAGAGAGAGAGAGAGAGAGCGCATGCTCCAGGGTAAGGTCTGTTCAGCAACCATCTACGTTAGAGGTGTGGATCATTGCGAAGAAAGAATTCGGGTGGGAAGTGGCAATGACAGATTCAAAAGCGTGTAGGCATTATTTCCATGCACTTAGCACCAAAAAAATTCTGATGGTCACTGAGTTGGACAATGAGCATGCAGCGAACAAATAAATCCCTTGTGTCATAATAAAAACAAAACTCCCAAAGATACCCCAAAGTTCGTGTACTATTGGGGAATCTTCCCACCTACTGCAACACTGGGTGTATGGCAGATGGAAACTTCTCTTTTCTCACCCGCAATAAATTACACATAAAATAGGAATATAATGGAAAGGGAAAGCCAAAAACTCTTTAAAAGGAATAACGACTTATAGTAGCAAAATATCTCCACTATTCTCATAAAAATAAGTAACGTATTTGAAATAGTAGATTAATAGAAGTTATGCAAATGACAGATCTTGTCGACAGACTTCTCGTGTTCAATAAAGGAGAATTTACTATCATGAAACACGCAATTTTAAGGTAACTTCCCAACTATTCCCATTCAGCCATTTAACATACTACGCATTGCGTTGCAAACGTCCAATCTCCAAGGAGATATGCATTATATTTTATGGAGATCCTCGGAACATCACACAGACTTTCTGACTGCACGCACGAACTAAACACAATACTTTACTCCTCAAATATCATATACATACAAAAACGTAAATCCGTATCTGGTAATTTGGTTTTATAGTAAAAAGGAAATATTTACTCACACAAAGAAAAGATTAATTTTAACGCTGTCGACAAACTTGTAAGTCCACCTTTGTTCTTGTTAACTATTGTGCATGGCTTTGATAATTTTATTGGAACACAAGCAAATTTGAGATAATTACAAAGTTTTGTACATCGGTCATGGTTTTCATGACATTTTCGATTTTCATTGTTTGAGCATTTAATTGCTTGTAATGACGTGGAAATAGTCTGCTAACTGTTCTTGGGAGCCGGACCCGTTTCTCGATCATTGCCTTCCAGTATTTTTCCACCGATCCCAACAGCGAATAGTGTGATAAGGTCTTTTGTTTGCTTCCGGACAGTAAATAATTCTGAACTGTTGGTTTCTAGACATTAAAATTAATGGAACATTTCGGAAATAACGCTGCTTTAACAGAGTCCGAAAAAATGTAAATGTGCGAAAGAAGACTTTCGTGAGACTGTGAAAAACTAATTTATTTCTAAATTCAGGTCATTTTTATACGATGTCCTTTTGAAATCCTTTTGATAATAAATGATTCGAAGACTCATTTCTTTAAGTCATCGTACTATGGTTATCAGATTACTTCATGTATTAAATTACAAGATTCTAGGCAAGTTCTGAAATTCGAGCTTTTTTTTTTTAAGTACGACAAATAACAGGAAAAGGTTTCGTCTTTCCCGCTCTTTGATTTTCTCCATGACGTGGTCGCAAGCAGTTATTACCTTAAGGGAAGAAGTAAGTGTGGAATCCAAAATATTTAAGAGCCTATAAATGTCGAAGTCGGAGCATGTAACATGAAAGCAATAGTGTAATGACAATCAATAAGCACAATATAAAAATCCGTTCTAAAAAAATGTATTGCAATATTTCAATAAAATGTGTGTCGCTCAATGATAAAAAAATTAGTAATTATTAAACTATGAAGATTATCCTTCAATTTAACAAAGAGTCTGCCGAAGTCTAGTGAAGTATCAATTCAGTACTACAATGAAGATGGCTGCATATGAATGTTGCAAACAATGGAAAATTAAGTTCCATGTTACTGAAGACTTGTATCCACTTGTCCGCTCTGACCTCTCTCGGCGTCAAACTACCGAGCTACAAATATCCACACTCGAAAGCGAACAAGCGCTCGTGCGGCCCCAGAACAGCTCCGCCACGGGGACTCCCCGCGGGGTCGGCATCGCCAACCTTCGCAGGGCGCAGGGTCAGCTCACCACGCGCGCCGTCCGGTGGTGGCCGACATGACGATGTCGGGCGGGAAGGGCGGCGGCAGCAGCGGCGGGGGCGGCGGCGGCCGCGAGCGTCGGCCCGTGGGCGTCGGGGGCGGGGGCCGGCGCGGCCGGCCAGCCAGGCGCCTTATCACGCGCCGCGCCTCCGCATCTTCCCGCCGCCGCTGCCCCGCCCCCATTGCCCCCTCGTCACCGCACGCGCACCGCCGCGTGCCGAAGGTCGAGGTCCTCGGAGCCAGCGACCGCGCACACGACGTGCAGTTCACGTCGACAAGCAATTGCGTTACCAGTTTCCGGATCACTGACATCAAAACGCGTTTTTGAAAAAGTGTATAGCATGTTTCGCCCGTTATTAGTAGAATGCGCCTCGTTGGGTGAGAGGTTAGCTTAGTGATCCCAAAGGTGCGAGATCGATCCCGGCGGAGGCGCGTGGATTTTCGAAGGGCGGAAAATAACACAGTTCTCATGTCATGTTAGCTTGTGGGATGTAAAAGAACTCTGGCAAATGCCCGGCAAAATTACATCCCTCTAGCTCTTCTCACCCTTGCTATATTTCAAGTTCATCCAACCAGAAAGTTCGGATTTAGATAACTGATACCGATATCTGGCGATGAAACTGGGTCACGCCCAGACGTTTACGGGTCGCCCATGGGCACGCGAGTTCGAAGATCCCCTAGACCCGCGTCAGTGGTAGACTTCAAAGGAAGCCTGGGTCGAATATACGGGAGTGGAACTACGGCCAAAGGCTGTGTTTCCGCATAATAAACAATCAGAATAAATAAAAAACTTATAGGTTAAGTTGAGGCAAAAGACTCGATAATGGATACTCCAAAAATGGCAGAGACACTTTTCGTACAATTGTGTGACTTTTTTTTTTTTGTCAAGGTACGCAAGTCCATTCATTGATTAGTAGTTAGTGCGGGCGCGTCAACAGTTAAGGTCGATAGACCCGTAAGTGTAGTGCATGTTTTGCTAGGGAGTTGGCAGTGATCTTGCCTCGCTGGATGGCCTAGCCCCTACCGTAGGCCAGCGAGTTTTTCTCCAAACACGCATTTCCCACCAGCGGGACAAGCTCTAAGTTCCCGGACGGTCTCTCGGTATGTTTGGTAGTGTAGAGCTTCTAAGTGAGTGTGGAGGAGGTAGAATAGGCCAAAGATGGGAAGGAATAATCGCGCGCGGTCCATTGCCCGTTTGGCAGGTTTGTAACGGATATTGTAACGCCCTAAGCACGTGCTAGCAGGGAGAGCGCTTCGTGATCTTGGTTGGTGGACAGTTACATTTAAAATATACGTTAAATACGAGTCGCAAAAAATCAAAATTCCGGGTTCCCCTAGTTAGTATATATTGCAAGTTAAATTCGGGGAGATAGCTGGGAGTTTACTAATTTCCTGTAGGAAAACCTCAGAAAATGTAAACGCTTTCTATGAATAGAGATTGCCAGAAGCCATGAAGTTTGTAGTATTCTTACAGACTTCATACCAGAAGCCTTTTTAAAACAATATTTGAGATCACAGAAGATATATTTTTAAAACACAAAAGAATTAATATAAATATAATGGTCACCTTGCCCGTCACCTTGTTGGATGCACGTACGCTCAGAGAATATGTTCCGCAGACGCACAGCTATCCAAATTGTGACCGTGTTACTGGGTAACAATGTATTTTTCCGGGTTCGAATCCCGGTCGGGGTGACCAATTCTTTGAACTAATCTTTGAACTAATTTAATTAAAAGAATTAATAGTACCCATGAATGTTCATAACTCTACCAAAGAATGGAAGCTGTTTTTAGATTATGAACCTCAAAGCAGTTTTACTGCATAATGGGATTATTCGGCCATCTACTCCCATAGACCATGAAGTATATGTAAGAGATTTAAATTATCTTCTAAATCTTATCAATTATAATTCATTAAATTGGCAAAAATTAGTAATTTAAATCCTATTTGACCTTCAACGAAATTACAATTGCATTTTTGGAGATAGGACAATCAAGATAAGATTTCAAAATACAAAAAGAAAAGGACTGGAAAGTAGGAAAGAAAATTGTAGTTCAGCAGTCCCAGCATAAAATTGTGGTTCCTCCTTTGCGTATCAAATTACAACTTCAACCAAACTTGTAAAAATGTTGGATAATATTAGACCTACTTTTAGTTTTTACCTGATATACAAATTGCTAATTTGCAAAATTTCTGATGTTTGGTAAAATACTAATGAATTGATTCCAAGTCAAAGAAATGTTTTCTGAAAAGGAGTTTTCCTCCCCCGCTGCAAGGAAATCCGGATCCGATCTACACGTGAGCTTGTGTGTGTGGGGGGGGGGTCCTCCTCCAAGACACTGACCCAGCAGGGAAAAGCTCTAAGCCCCTAATTGGTCCCCTGAGTTGAGTAGTAGTGTGTGTAAATGTGTAAGACCAAGCAAGTATTCATTATGATGAAGAAAAACATCGTGTAATGTTTGTGTACAGTATGCGATGCGTCGTTGCTTACGCAACGACATCAAATAAGTACGGTAGAACTCCGCTATACAAATAGATTTTCAATGTATTCAGAGACTCATTGTATTAATGAAGTGAATTTCTTCCCGCATTTCAATTTAGCGTCTAAGTTTCCTGTCAATTGTAATCAGAATATTGGTATCAGATGAATTTATTTTTCCAAGAGTTGACGCGAAGAAACAAAACGTTTTCAGAAGTCGACCCACCGGGGAACCGGTTTGTTTCGTCATTGATTTTACTATCCATTACCATTGATAACGCATAGTTAATGGTTTTCGTACGCACAAATATTCTCCCAGAAATAACCCATCTCGTTTCAGAAAAGTGAAATTTCATTCCAGCTCTGAATTGCTTAATGGAAGGCACTTAGGCATGCGGTCTCATTCATATTAACATCCTGAAATTGTTCAGACGGGAAGTGAGTGTCCGCTTAGTAATCGTATCTGACAATGGCGCATTGTGTACTTGAGACAAGAGCACTTCCCCTCCGCGCTGATATTAATGTTGTTTGACAGGTCAACAGTAACACCCATGCTGTTTGTGTGGACGAGATTCTCAATGTAGAGCATTTGCTTGAAAATTCAAATGGCGATGACTCCGAAACGGAAATTAATGTCGGAAAACTTAGTACGTCATAATCTAGCGTCGAGTATAGTAAAAATGTAAGGTAATCTTAGGTGAAGATATAATGGTATTTTCCACATATAAATTTTACCGGATATAAGAGAAATGTTTCTTCATAAGATTGATGTTTGCGGTAGCGGCAGCTGCTTTGGCCATTAGTCCCGTTAGTATAGTGAGTTTTTTTCGACTGGTGACGGTGTTCCTACCCTGATGGATGGTGAGATTCGGCGCCCACAATCGGCTCTTGGGCAAATGCTTCCTCCACGTATTTCCCCCAGCGAGGCACATCTCCAAGCGGGACAGCTCTAAGCTCCCGACTGAACCCCAATGTAAGGTAGAATAGTGCACGAGTGTGTGTGTGTGTGTGTGTGTGTGTGTGTGTGTGTGTGTAAAGGGAGATGATAGAAGGAGAAGGAATGAAAGATCACGGGCGGTCTGTAGGTCTTTTCTTAGAATACTGCTCCAGCAGTCGCCTGATTTAATGGAGAAACCAGGGAAAACTACCGATCGGAACAGTAGGCCGCTAGAGTTCTCTTCCAGACAACGGCTGAATTCCTCCTAACTAGCTCCAGTCGAAAATCCACCACTGTCCGAATTTAAACCTAGGACCTCCCGGTCAGAGTCGCTGCAGAAACAGCAGCAGTGCTAGAGCTGCAGTCTCTGCAGAGACAGCAGCCGGTTTCACAGATATGTCAAGTTAGTTAATAAGAGTAACCAAGCTTGTTATTGTCATACAACGTGGGAGAGCGCACACTACGTGCCAACAGCTCTTCCACATGCCCCACCTAATTTTATTCGATCATTATAGTACCTCTGAAATGCGCCAAAGATCTGAACGCCTTACTTATATGTTACTTGTTTATGTTTCTTTTAGGATGTCTACGTCTATTGAAGAAATAAAATTCGCAAAATAATTGCTCAGACATGGAAAATATTTTGGAATATTTTTTAAATTTTAGTTAAATATTAAATTAATTGATCCTATATATTTAAAAAACAAACTACGCCATTCTCCTAAATCAAAAACTGTAGTAAGCAAAACATGGTAGCTCTAAGAGCAGAGGAATTCTAAACAACAGCGGAGGAACTTTGCTTTATATCATAAAATTGTATCTGATAGTATCATATGCAGAGTATCAAGGATCGTCAGTAAGATGAGAGGGGATTTAAATTTTACCCACTTTACAGTATTGACGGAAAATTCAATATTTTTTCTGTGTAACAAATGACTGTGATGAATATCTGGGAAATCACTTCAGTTAGTAAAATCTATAAAGCATTCCTTTGATTTTATGGCACTTCTTATATTTACTCTGTCGGGATATACTGACATCAGTTCATATTATTATTGTATAAAAATATTTATTTTTTATTTATCAAACCAAAACGGGATCCTATGAAACAACTTCGATTATTCAAAGTTCAACCAGTGTCGCAAAAGTGATAGACGTCCCAGTCACCCATAAATTAAGTAGGATGATTACGGAAAATCCCATCACGAGGAAAATATTTTTCTGAGTTCGAGTGTTCATTTAATGCATTTTTTAATAAATCTTTAATTTAATCTTGTAAACTTTATGTGAAAAATTAATGGATGACGCAGATAGTGAAGGAAAAATACTCGGTCAAGTCCAAAACAGATATAGATAAAACAAACATTTTTGCGCAATCAATTTTCTATTATCACTGTACAATTATACTATTTCCACATGACGCCCTTGCGCAATTTAATTTCTGCTCTAAAAGTGGCTTCCGCCGTCAGAGGAAATATTGTTACTTCGGAGTAAACTTACGATACGTAATGTACTCAACTCGTTGGACTTGATACTGGACTTGATATTTTACTTATATACATTTAATTAACAATGTCTTGAGCGACCGATGAGCCTTTTGATGATATTATCCGACATTAAATCAGAGGACGTGGGTGCTGCTAGCCTACACAGAAAGAGACGAGAACACCAATGTGCACTTTTAAAGGAATTAAAAACGTATCATTTAATATTTAGTTTGTCGTGAATGTACTAAATTAACATAAGCTTCCTGATCGAATCTCTAAGCAATTATTCATACTTAACGAGTTATTAGAGAGAAGATGACTATTCTTTTTTCTTTGATTTTAAACTAGATTATCCTTTAATCCAATCTTCACTCGAAATCGTTGAGTTACAATTTTGTTTCAAAAAAGGAATGTCGAAAAACAGAATGGCATTAGAGAAATATTCAAGCATACTCTGGTTTGGACTTGTTCCATAAAATAAACGATATGATCGAACAAAGGAAAACGGTAAGTACCATTTACACTCATAAATCTCTAGGCATTCATTCCCTCTACTTTTGAAATGCTCACTTGCCTAATTCCTCAAATGCTCCCAGCAAAGCCAATATGCGGCAATCGCAAAGACGTCGCGAGAGATACGTAGTGGGGCAACTGGAACGCCAAATGCGACAAAGGAAAATAATGGAGCTACATCAAATATTTTGTCAGTCACTACATATATTTTTCCTACACATTTTACTTTTACGTGGGGCTAAAATTATTGTGAAGCTCTCCAAAAGCACATAATCGTTACTCCTGTAACTGTATTTGTACTGTAACTCCTATATCTGCATACTTCACGAACATCTAGACATTCGAATACTGCTGACCTAACGGAATTTTTCTTCAGTATTTCATGGTTGATAGAAGTTATTTTCAGAATACTCATTATCACAAGTTTATTTCGTAATTCCAAACCATGTGGGGTAAACAGAGTTTCCTAAAACCATGATAATTTCGAACCCAAAGTCTCAGTATATGCACAATTTAACTCATTCGCCAATTTCATTTTCTAATTTCACATCCACTACAGTAAACCACTGAATTTTCGTTAATTAATGCAGTGGCGCACAGAGCAAACCAAGGAACTGGAGCAGTTGATCCAAAGGGGCCTCTTATTTCAAACAAAAACTTTCCGTCTCCTTTAATTCATTAACCAAATTTATTTCACCATACATCAGAAATAAATTACGGCGTTAAACTTGGAATAGAAATAAATATATTTTTCATTTCTTTTGAATGCAAAAAATGTAGGGCCCCAATTACGTCGGGGGCTGGGGCCAATTGTTCCAGCCGCCCCCCACTCCCTCCTTCTGGGCCCCCTGAATTAATAAAATTACAAGAACATGGATTTTATAATCCCATTCGAATTTATTTGAAGACAGTGCATATAGAGAACTATACTTATTTGAAAAATGTATTTTTTACCTACTTCATTTCTAATTTTTAGATTAGTTTAAGCAAGATACATAAAAGCTTAAGTATGAAACACATTAGGACATTTCTTTACTATTTTATCTTCCATCTTACATTTTGTCTTGTTGACAACAAATTGGTTTTCATCGTCTTTCAAAATGTATTTCATGAGATTTCCACGGAAAGTTGTTCCTTACTTTAATTATACACATGTTCTGAGCTCCCTCGTCCAATCGTGCTATGCGCAGCTTCTGGATCCAGGTCCTTTCACAGGCGAACCGCGAAATTTTAGGAGAAAGCTCCCACGCGGCGGTCGTTACAGACGAAACACTCCCTCTATGAGGCAGCAGCATTTTTTTTTCGTTATTTTTTGTTTCTCTGTTGCCACCGCCGCCGCAAGATCGCGTCTCTACCACATGGGCTCGCGTAGTAGGAGCCCGCCTGCTTTCTTTCCGTGAGCCGACTGCGAAGCTATTTTATTTCCGTCAAAAAACAGAAACTGTATACGACGTATGGGAGACGGGTATAACCAGCGCACGTTTGCTTCAGCTCCAGAATTTATTCCCTGCCATTTTCCTATCGGTAGTTGAATGAATAAAAGTACCAACAAAGCGACATTAGAAAATAAGGAAATTTTCCCTCTCAAGTTGCAGAAAACTTATATGTATAGGTAATACAGATTAGATTTGATAGTATTCCTAACAAAATAGCGAAATAGCAACCCACATCCCCGACTATTTTCCTGCCACAACTAGCAAAAGGAGAGCTCAATAAAAAACGTGTGCGTAGTGAAACTACATTTGCGTCCATAAGCAAAATAAGGTGTCATCCACTTATATGAAATACCTTTACCTCTATTATCCGGAAAAAAAACCTTAAATTGGTAATAGTTGGATGTATGTAACTTATTACAGGCATATTTCCTTTAAATTAAAAGGGCCCCGAAATAATAGCGGAAAAGGTATTTATACCGGTATAGAAATACCTTTACCTCTATTATACCTTTATTCAAAATACCTTTAAAAATACCGGTATAAGACGTCAAATACCGGTATTTTTAGAGGTATTTTACCTTTATCCGACGTCTATACCGGTAAAATACCTCTATTTAAAGGTATTATACCGGTATTCTCTCATCAAAATACCGGTATTTTCATAAGAAAATACCGGTATTTCAGTAGAATCATACAGGTATTTGGGGAAATTCATTGTGATTTTTTCCGCTGAGATGGCTCAGAGGAAACAACTATTTACACGGCAGAGTTTCTGACCGGGAGGTTCTAGGGTTCGAGTCCCGAGGGTGGCGGATTTTCGACACATATTCTAGCTAGGTCGAGTTCTGCCGTTGACTGGGAAGTCAAGTTCTGTCGTCAGACGGAGGGACCAGCCAACGGTCTTTCGCAGACATCAACACGAGCTCGTTCGCTGACCTTGGACCTCACGTCCGGGCGCAGAGCTTGGCGACACGTGATAGTGTTGAAAATTTATCGAATTTCTGTATAAATCTTGTCCTGTCAAGTAGTGATAAAAAATGGAGAAACGTGTCTTCTTATTCAAAATGAGTCTTCCCACGCGTGCAAAACTTCCGTCTCGCACGACTGTGTTTATCACTAAATACGATTATTTGCTTAAATTTGATCGTATCACTAACATTCCCAAAAATATTTTTTTCAGTTGGCCCAGTTTCCTTATTCTGCACCGTAATTATAACTAAAACAATATTAAAAATTGATATTGAACGCTAATAGACATATTAACTATTTTTACGCGAGGAAACAGAAGCGTTATGTTTAATTCAAAATTAATGATTGAAACATGTTTATTTTACACCCATGTATTATTTAAGAAATTTCATTAAGAAAAATATTAATAGTACTATATAATATTAATTAATTTTAATAATTTTTTAAAATATTAATACTAATAAATTTTAAATGTTTGCATTAAATTTGTGTAAATTAATTTTTTTTTTTTAAATGTAAAAATTAAAATAAACTCTTTTTTAATTAATAATGTTAATATATATTTCTTATTATTAAGGAAGAAACACTCTTCTCGAAGTGGGCTCCTCCAGATGCATTTTACAATGTAAGCTACCCCGTAGAAGGGAACCCTTGCCCACATGCAATGTTAATAGCCAATAATAATAATAATAATAATAATAATAATAATAATAATAATAATAATAACATAATTTTTTATTACAAATTTTCTCAATATTTGCAGTTAATGTCAAAATATATTAAACCCTAAATATAAACTAGGAAAATAACTGTTTATTTTAGCCCTATTTATTAATGTATAATTAAGATTTAATTGTGAAATGAAGTAAAAGGAAATCATTTTTTAACAATAACAAAACTGGGCCTGAAAGCCTCAGCGTTCGTGATTATCTCAAGGTGTCAAAGTATCTCAGTTCGCGGAAGGAGGGGTCGGGGAGGGAAGAAACGGTCCTACGCCTACGGCACGGCGCATACGTTGACAGCCTCTCCATGTGCGAAATACAAAGACAGGCTTAGGTCATCACTCAGGTCAGATGGGAGATAACTCGATGAAGGACACTAAGATAAGGTTCTCTTCAATGGAATCAATTCTTATTTCATATTTCAACTTTTCCGAAGTTTAAATTATGGAAGGTTTTCAATACATACAACGTATGCAAAACGTGAACGCCCGAACACAAAACATTTACAATAATAAGAATAGAATTTAACACAGTTGTTTAATATATATATATATATATATATATATATATATATATATATATATATATATATATATCATTTGAACAATAAATATCAATTATGAAATTTTTATTAATAAACATTTTTGAGATATTATGAACTAAAGCAACCTATTCTGTCAACATGTATGGATAGTAAGCTACATTTCTTCATTGAAAATACCGGTATAACCTTTATGGACGTCCATACCGGTATAGACGTCACATAGAGGTATTTTACCGGTATAATTGAATAAAGGTATTAGAAAAAGGTATGGAAAAATACCGGTATTATACCGGTATTTTTACCGGTATTCAATACCTTTTCGGTCCCTGGTACAAATTTTAACTAATTCATTAAATATCAGTGTTAAAATAAATATTATTTTTCTTTTTGGTGCTCGGTAAAATCTCCAATTGAACGGAAAAAAGGTACTCCCAGTAAAGGCATGCTTGGCGCCTCTATGACCTGTGGCTGGTCCAAGGAAGGGAGGACACGGGGCCACACCGGGACAACATGTTTTGTAATTCTTCTCAATTTATTCAAAAATAAATAACGCATGAAATCACTTCAAATAAAAATCAGCATTCTGATTATGTATATACTCTAATTTATTTTGTATTTCAAAGTAACAAGTAAAAAAGTATTATTTCAAAAATATTTACAGGGAACTAAACTGAAATATCCCCCTCTGTCACGCACGAGGCATCTGGTCCACCACCCGCAGTAGGAGGGGGAGGTTTCAAGATTCCCATGTTTTACATTTCCTCTTTTTACTCGTAACCTTAGAAATTTGTTACACGTTGAGGCATTCGTGATATTCCATTTTTGTTCATCCCACAAAATGAATGATGGGACCTTAATAAACTTTATTCTTCAATTGGGCGCATATTGCCCGGTGTCAGAATACACAAATTCAAGAGACTACATAAATTTACACATAAGAATGGATCTTTGTGTAAATGATCTTGTGTAAATATCTCAAAGATCACGAAAACGATCTTTGAGACATACATACAACTACACATACTCTTCTGCATTTATGTACACATATACACACACTCACAAAGATATATAAGACCTCTGAGCAATAACATGTTATGCCACTATGTCACTATACAAAGTTTTGAGAAAAGACAGAGTAAAGATTTCGGTAAATAAGATAAAGACTTAATATTTATTTTCTACAATCTATCAACATTCATATGATAAAATATCCATATTGCGTTCAATAATTCGTAAATTGATACGTAAACTAAACCGAAATACATTATTATCTCAGTTTCATCACAAATGTGGCATAGAATGTTATTGTCCCAAGATCATCATATATATTCGCATAAGTCTACATATATACACATATACATAGCTGAACATTTATTGTACACACATTAGCGAGACAATTTCTTTCAACACAATATTATGAAAATTTTTTGTTGTATTGCATAAATACAGGTATGTTAAAAGAATTAGTGCATTTCGTGAAGCCATGCTCGTTAATTTTAAGACAATCCTGTAACTATCGTTTCGTGAGAAGCGTATCTGAAATACACAAGACGTAACAATAAACAAATTCATCATAAAGCTGATACAAAGACGTTACTTACAAGAAAATTCAAGGTCTGATGGTCCGCGTCTTCTCAAACCACTGTAATTTTCCGCCCGCACAAAGGCAGAACTCATTTGTACGACGTAGTATAAATAACGTGACCCGTGCAAGAAGCCCAACATTGGATGCAATACTTGTTTTTGTAGAAATATTTTGTAGGAAGAGAACCATTTCGAAAATTCGAGCTTATTTGGCTCACCTATAGGTCTTTTTACACCTGCTGTGTATTTAAGGTCTTTTTCATATTTTCTTCATTGTTCATTTCATTTGATCATTATTATTAATAAGTATATCATATTCATCAACGTAATAGTAAATCTCTATACCTTGGGGTTTTCGTTTACCAAAAAAATTTCAGCTTTCTACTGAACCAAATTTTGTGATTTTTACTTTCAATGAAAGGCAGTGGGCCCCACATAGGTTATCGCTTGTTATTCTTAACAGGTTTTGTAGTATGAAAACTAAATTTTAATAAGATTCTAAAATTCATAGAATGTACGCTTATCGCGAGTCATTTGTTCAATACGTCGTTTGGTTGTTTCATCATTTTCTTCAAGAAGGTCTTGATCTAGCATAAGCTAGCATGTGTGAGGTAAGGTTATAGTTAGTGAAGCGAAAACAGCGGATATTTTAAGTTCGAAGATTGCTTTTAATTGCAAAGATTAAAGGGTGTCTGTAAATACAATGTCCTGCAACCGTTGATACATATAATCCTTTAAACAAAAATCAGTGGTTATATTTATGTGAAGCATTAGTATTTAAAATAAGGTGGTAAGCAATATTTCCTGCTAAAATACACTACAATGTACTTTGTAAATATAAAGCAATTCACTTGCATTCTCAGAAACACGTTTAAACATGTCCACAGTGAACAGTGATTGTGTTGTTCCAGAATTTGTAAACCTCCCTCATTGTATTAGTCTTAGAGAATAAGTACTGAACGACGGAGAGAATATTTTGGGGGACGTTTTCGTTTCTTCGATGTTGTACTTTTCTGTTGTAACTTTCCTACAATTCCTTTTGTGCGATGCAATCGCAATAGTTCAGGAAGCTTTGTTATATTTTCCTTCATCGTCATGAACAGCTTACAAAACATACCAATTAATCGACCTTAATTCACGCTAAAAACCTTCAAAACACTTCGTTATATTATTATATTTTACGTCCAGCCATGCGGTTCCGAAATACTTTGGATATTTGCAACAACGTATCACATCCAATAATATACGGATATAATACGGATATACTAAAATTCCTACTAAACTACCAAAAGTGTATTCTACAATAACTCACCTGATACAATTTATTCTACAGTAACTAATAAAATGCACAAATAATTTAGTACTATTGACTTTAACTCACTTCATCACACTACTACAACTCTACCAAAGCTACCATATTATTGAATATTATTGTAATATTCACTTTACTAGAATACATTCATTACAAAACTAATGTGCGCAGCCGTGTCATTTTTTTCGAGCTAAAGGCCAAAAAAATGCTACTACGTAACTTACAACAAATGGTCACAATTCAACGAAACGTCCATACGGATCTCCAAGATAAGGGTGCAACACAAGCTAGCATTTAGTAAAAATGCAGGTGGCGAAAATGCAAGAGAAGCAGACAGCAAACACATTCCAGGAAAACTTTTACACAAGGTGAGAGAAGTGAAGAAGATGCTACAATCACAAAGCACTCAACGCTGAGAAAAGACAAGTCGGTGCACAGAAGAGCAAGAAAATGCGGTTGCAGTACGGGCACACAGATATCAAACACGGCGGGCTACAGGACACAACAGTGCTGCAGGACAGAGCTGCCAGGCCAATGGACGACAAGGGGACCTACCTGCGGTCCACGCTCTCCTCCCCGTCAGCGCCGCCCCCGCTGCTCCGAGCACACCGACAGAGAACACAGATACAATGTTAAACACCGCACGCCACATGCGCAAGACTCTAGAACAGTAATTGTGGAACATTTGAAATTTCACAACATTCCGGCGCATCTACGACACAATGCGAGACGTTTTCTACAGGAGTCTCAAACAACTCGGCACACTATGACTTATAGATCGGGGGTGACCAAACTTATATACACCACGGTCATTATTTTCACTTACAAGTTCAGGAGCGTCATACAACTCGAGCATATTTTCATCCTCCTGGCTTTCAGCATTGGAGTTGAATAATATGAACATGGGTTCGATCTCCTTCGTCTATGAAAGGAAAAGGAATAAAATTAAACACGTCCCTAAATTAAATGAAGTACGCCTGATCAAGAAACACGGAGAGATGTTCTCTTGGACGAGATGGCGATCGCTAGCGTGAACCCCACTGAAGCTGCTACAGCTGTCGAAGACGCATTCGACGAAGATAAATCTGCCCCAGGTCTGTTGGGCGTGATGAGGGGGAGGGAGCTCTGCGAGTGATGGAACCCAGAGAGAGAGAGAGAGGAGAGAGGGTGGAGAGAGAGAGGAGAGAGGGTGGAGAGAGAGAGGAGAGAGGGTGGAGAGAGAGGAGAGAGGGTGGAGAGAGAGAGGAGAGAGGGTGGAGAGAGAGGAGAGAGGGTGGAGAGAGAGGAGAGGGGGGAGAGAGGAAGAGGGGGGGAGAGAAAGGAGAAGGGAAGAGAGAAAGAGGAAGGGAAGAGAGAGAGATAGAAAGGAGAAGGGTAGAGAGAGAAAGAGAAGGAAAGGGAAGAGAGAGTTCAGGTTGAAACCAAAGAGAACTATTTTGTTATTCTGCTATTCACAAGATTGTAATCGTTCAGTGCACCCCGTTAGGGAAATGTGCCGGAGATTGGCCACCCCTGGCAGAAATTCTTCTACAATGCTACACAAGTAACCGTTAATGGAGGCTTCATATTATATATAATCCATATATACAATTAACAATTCTAATTTATAATTAATTTTGTACAACAGAACAGTCTGATGACGCGGAAATTGGCATAAACCTGCTATTGTAATTTTGAGTGATTCAAAATTACCTTCTGGCGCGCCAGAAGGGACTTCATAATTATGGCATGTGTGCGAAAAGAAATATGAAAACCGCCATCCCCTAGAAATTATAATAAAAAGATTACACTGACATTAAGAACGGACGAAGAGTCTGAGACTTATGATCCGATGTCTTTCATTGAAATGCTTTGTCCACATTAATGGACTGAAATATTGTTGCCGCGCAATTACATATGCCGACTACGAATGACGTGTAACACTTTTGACGCCAAGTGCACTCTAGTACGAACTGAATTATGAGTCAATGTGTCGCGCGTTTGTGGCTACGCGGGTCTCTTCAGCATTTTCCCCAGGGTCATCGCTTTGGCACAGGAAAGTTTTCTTAGCTCCTCCATAGCACCGAACCGGCGGCCTCTTTGCGATGATTATTTCGTGTTTCCGGGTGCATCAACTGCTATGGTCATTAGTCCCGTGCATGAGCATGTTTTTATCACGAGAGGTGCCGTGGCCTTCCCACAAAGGATGGTGGGATCCGACGCCGACCTACATGTGGGCTTGCGGGATTTCCCCCATCCAGACATCTTCCATGATATGGGCATCTCCCCATCCGGGATAACCTCCTACTGGTTTCCTGTCGTGTGTGCTAGGGTAGTCCAGTAAGGGTTTGTGTAAGGGGAGACGATAGGACGAGGAAGGAAAGATCTCTCCGTAGCCCGTTTGTTGGGATAGTCCGTATTGCTCGGGCATTCGCCTGGTCTTGATTGGTGAAACCACGGAAAACTACTAACCAGAGCAGTCAGCCGCCAGAATTCTCCTCCAGATTGTGGCTGAATGTGAAGTTGTGCTTACTGTGAAGCTGGTATCTAAAATCCGCCCCGACGGGACTCGAGCACTAGGACCCCCAATCAGAGGCACATGTTACATCAGTGGATGCCCTGAATACCTCACCCGGTCTGCCTCTTGTGTGTATGCACACTCTTATCACCATAGAACGCGTCTCTTGTCTTCGCTGGCGGGAATTCGCACGCAATCTCAAGCAGAATATCGCATTTCGATTTATTACACTCTAACGCAGGTGACTTTATGATATCAGAAGGCAATTTTGAATCATCCTGGATTAACTTAATTGTCTGTCTCTGATTTTTCTAAATAACTGACATTTTATAATCTCCAGTGGTCATTTACACTCCATAACAAACAATGAATTTCTTTTACAAGTTTTGCTTGGCGGACTGTCTTTCTACTTATCCGGGCTGATCTCGAGATCGGCTACGAGGAACAGATTTCGATTGAATTCTCACTAAAAGGTACAGTAGGGATTTTGTCCGCCGTAATTTACGCTATTTTTTTAAATCATTATTTTCTATATAAAGGTTTCTTCTTTATACATAAATGAATCGGTCTTCTCAAATATTTTTCATTCGAGCTTTAGGTCAATTTTTTTATTTATTTCCATTTCCGAAAGATATCCTACAAGAGTGCATTTTTCAACAAAGGAAGAACAGAGATTTGTAATCGGAAGTAAAGAAAATAAAAATTACTTTAAAAGCTGAACTAGGCGTTTATTCACTAATCTAGGTAGAGTATTGATAAAAACTTATCGCAATAGACCGACGAAGCAGTTTAAATCCGCTGTCTAGTCCTTACAGACTTCTTAACTATCCTTGAATTGCCATCTCTTATACTCTCTTACTACTATCCATACATTTATTCTCATTACCTTTTTTGTGCCTAAAAGACAACATGAGACAACTCAGATAAATTCGAACATCCAATTGTGGAGTCATTAACATATTTTTTGCATGCTATACCTCGTGAAGTCAACTACAGTACTACACTAATTTAATACAACCTAATAATCTCTAAGACCACTACATACGAAAAGGAATGAGACTACTTTTTTCCTTATGAGCATAAACAGGAGAAAACGAGAGTAGAATGTACAGGTTGAAGAGTCAGCGAATGCAGTGGAGACCGAAGAAAATGGCATGTTTCCACGTAAACGAAGAAAGATTTGTCAAAGAGAGAAATGTGGAGAGACTCCAGAAGGAAATGTATGAGATGTAAGCGAATTAATACGAATGTAAAATTGTGAGGAAACGAGAGTGTGAGAGAGTGAGGGAAGAGTTCATTTAACGCTCCCACTTTTATCAATTCAATGTCTAACAAATGATATGCTAAGGCCATCTATCAGAATTTCGTGTGTGAAAGAATTGTAGGTAAACAAATTTTCATTTATCGGTTTCTGTCTTCCAAAAATTTTACTACGTTTAGTTCGTGTGTACTACACTACAACGTAGGGCTATCTTTCACTAAAACTATTCTCTACCACATGGACATTGCACAGCAAACTAGAACATTTAAGATTAATTCACGATTATCATGCGTTTTCACGTAACTAGTACACCAAAACCTATACCTCCAATCGCCTGGATAGCTCTCCCTCCTCACGATTGTGCTACAGTCGATTACACGCTTCTGCAGCTGAGGTGACGCACAGCCCCTGCGCAATGAACAGGCACGTACAACAACCAGTTCTGTACTTCACTTGACTGGTAGTGACCAACTAAATTGAGCAATGTATAGACAAGTTACAAAGAAAATGTATTAAGACAATTTGTTTCATAGAATCATGATATGTTGCAGTTAGACAAAGTGTTAGTCTGTTAGGTTAATACAGGTTAACATTTCTTTGGGTTATTGGGTTAACGTGAGGTAATATTGCTATATGATGTCCTGTAACATCTAATCTCTAATGTATATTTTTTTACGGGAGGGCCTGTCTTTTCAATGAAAGGAAATATTACGCTTTGAAATGTATGATACTACATTTGCAGGCTAAGTTGATAGTTAATACAGAAATTTTTCTTCAGAAGATTCGTAGCCCTGAAATACATTTCTTGACTACTTCTTGCAATTAGAAATAGGAATCATGGAAATCAAAAGAATTCCTGTATGTAAATAGAACTACGAAATAAAACTTCCTTGGGGAACCTCCTAAGGCCCGGCCATTGACGCACATAGTTCACATTAGACTTCGCTAAAGACCTTTTTTTATCGCATTAGTACTCAAAAGGACAAATACTCTACGGCGAACAGAGCACAAATTTCGAGAAAAGCAAGTCTGTACCCTCGAAACACTGGACCTCCACGACACACCTGAGAACAATTCTCCATTTCATTACCGCATCCGATGTCACATTATTTCTCCAACAGAGGTAATGGCTGCAAAAACGCACTAAGCTATCTAACGAACTCACTACTGTACGCCATAACTAACGTGGGAAGCACGTTAACGAAACAAAGCATTTCAAAATTGAAATACCACTTCCCTTATCATACCACTTCCCATTTGATCGCGAAACTACAAAGCTCGAACGCGAAATGCCCTAGGAGACGTGACAGGTCAGAACCCAATGCTGCTGCATTTTCGTAAGTCATATAAAACCACAACTCGACTCGGGTAGATTTTTCTCGAATAAAATACGTAATTATTTAGTAACTAATTCACTTAGTTTCCCAGACGAATACAATGATCCGGAATTGCACCATAGTTTACATGAAGGATGTTATTTGATGAAACAACGGGAGAAAAGGCACACTAAGAAAATGAATGTAAATACGAAACTGAAAGTAAATTGAACAGTAAATGATAACATTAACAGAAATGGGGGATCAAAAAGCAAGAGCGAAAGTGTAATGCAAGAGACGTAGAAAAAAGAGAGAATCGCTGCAAGATGACACCGACATTCCCGAACAGCCACAGACAAAAAGCACACAGGGCGAAAACGGAGGAGGCGGCGGCGGGCGGGCAGGGGTTTAGGTGGATGGGTGGGTATTTGGGAGGGCGGGTGTGTGAGCTGGTGGGCGGGAGGGAATGCAGGTGTTTGGCAAGTAGTGGGTGGGTGTTTGGGCGAGTAGGCGGGCGGTTGGGAGGATGGGTGGGTTGGGGGGGGGTGGGGAGTGGGGGGGGGGGGGGGGGGGTGCGGGGGGGGAAGGGCTGGACGGATGTTTGTGTTTGCGTGGCGGCGTGTGGATGCGGGTGGGTATGTTGTGCTGGCGTGTGGAGGGTGTTTGAACGAGCGGGTGGGTGTGTGGGTGTTCGGGCGGGTGTGTGGGTGTTTGGACGGGTGGGTGGGTATTTGGGAGGGTGGGTGGGTGTTTAGGCGAGTGTGGCTGGGTTATTGGGAGGGTGGGTGGGTGTTTGGACGGGCGGGTGTGTGTGGTGTGTCTGGGCGGGCGATTGGACGTGTGTGGGTGTGTGGGAGGGCCCAAAGTGCGCGCCAGGGCCAACGAACGAGCGCGCGCTTCGGACGCAAGCGCACGCGCGCGCGCGGGCGGGCGGAGAGCAACCACAAGGCCGCGCGCCCCGCGCCACCCGCCCGAAATAGAGCGGCCGACGCTCCTCGCACAAAGCAGCGCGAGACAATACTCTCCTTCCTTGACCAAGGCAAACTCCCGAGGAAAGCCACCGGCAAAGAATTCAAAAAATTACCAACGACCATATTGCCATAATACTACCGTACTTCTAAGCAATAATTCAACGATCATATTGCCATAATACCACGACATAGTATTTGTAGGCAAATACAATGTTGTCAAATTCCGTGTCTTAATTTTGTATGCTTTATTTATTTATTTATTTATTTATTTTACGTCCAAAAAAAACAGTTAAAAACTGCGTATGACGTGCTATGGGGAAAAGTGAATTGTGTGCACATTTTCAAAATTCTGTGATCCCTACACTAAGTCATATACTACTTAAATTTTGAATTTTTGAAATTTTGCTTTGGATCTTCCTGACTTGACCAATACAGAACCGTTTGCTGAGACGCTTTTATTCCTTTTATATTTCTGATTCGACTTCATTCATTGATCACCTCCTGATTTCTTCAATCTTTACCTGTCACAGTAGTGCTAATGAAAATTACGTACAGGTTTTTTCTAACACATCACAAATTTGTAACTGAGAGAGCTTAGCTATAGAAGAAAATATTAATTCCATTGAGAATTAAAAAGTTTCAAATATACGTCATGAATAATACATTATGTTAATGTGCATGATCCAGATGCGCAAAATGACGTGTTTCTTTAAAATTATTAAAGAAAAGTAGTGATGTGTGATGACCCTTTAGGAAGAAACGGTCATCTTAAATTGATTAAACATTATCTACTTGCAGGAGTAGTCTCTCCCAATCAAGTCAAAAACTCCTTTGGGACGCCACAGCTGCGACCGCAAAGTCTAACTTCGTTTAAGACATCGCGACACCCATTCCTGCTCACCCACGGGAATGCAATCAGGCAATGAGTAAGCCCCACGTGAAGTAGCTGGCGCAGTAGAAACTCGAGACTCGGAACGGAACTCGAAAAGATAAATAAAAAAACATAAAATCGAAGAAAAGTTAGCGCTGTCAAAATGAAGTGAGACAGAGAAATATCTAAATAGTAGAAAACAGAAAAAGGTGGACGGGGAACGATGCATAAAGCATTTACGAATTACAACGAGGAGTTCGCTGCAGTTGAACGAAAAGAGAAAATGAAAGAGAAGAATTCGTATACAAAGTGCATCGAAGGAAATTCGACGAAAACAATCTGGAAGTTGAAGAAATATGAGGGCTAGGCAGTAGCGTGGCGTGAAAGGAGCAGTACACAGACAACTCACGGAAGAAAAATAAAAATAAAATAACATTTGGCAATTGACATTTTTTTTCTTTAGGCAAGCCAAAGAAAAAGCAGATACCGGAAACAGTCTGAAATCTAATCCAAGTTGGCAGAAGAAGGTTTTCTTTTTCTTTTGAAAGTATTATTTTTCATTCTTTTCCCCGTGTCTCTTTGTAAAGTGGATTGAAGCAGTCATCGCACCGCCTCAACACCCACACAAAAAGGACATGAGAGACGTGAAGAGTCTCAGAGTGGGCACATCCCGATCTGCCTTCCCAGGTTTCATTTTCCGCAAGAAAATTCTGCATACGTACCGCCCAGACCCAAAGTGAACCCATCAAAGGAACCTCCTTATTGGCGTGTCGCACATAACTGCAACCGCTGAGGTAAACATATTTCTCGCCTAGGGATCCCTTTTGTGGCGTCGCTATAATCACGCTGTGATTTGTCCCTGCACTGGAGTGAACGTTCGTTATATCTATTATATTTCAAGGGTTGAATAATGCACGTTCTAACCAGTTCATTCGATCCACTTTACATTCAAGGTAATAACATTGAGAATTAGCCCTTTGAAAAATTCGTGTTTCAAAGTTACTTCCTATCGCCTGATTTTGTCACGTGGGGCCGATGACGAAATCCCGGAGAAGAAGAGAAATGAAAAATTCCACCAAACGGAAACAAGGCACCGAGAAACGACCACGGAGGTGTAGAGAGACGCAAAACAAGAAGAGATGAGCGGAAAGGTGAAGCGAGGTGATGGAGCAATAGCGGCGGTGCCCGCAGCTGCAGGGCCGCTGACCGCTTTCTCCGCCAACTGGGCCGTCCGACTGGGCGGGCGGAGGTGGTGGCGGCGGCGGCGGGCGCTCGCTTTCACGCGCGGGGCCCCGGGCAACGGCGGCGGCGGCGGCCGGCGCTCCACGCCGCGCCCAGCCCGAGCAACGCCCAAGCACCGAGCCGCGCCGCGTCGGCTCTGCTCAAAACTCCCCAAGACATGGGTGTCTCCATAGGGGGGATAATTCATCTCTTCCCAGAAATACTTTGCTCACCACTAATTAAAAAATTAAATAGCGTTTTCTAATTCTGAATTGTGTATGCAGTTGACTCCGGTTATAGTAAACTTCGGGGGACTATCATGTTTGGTCACTATATCACAGATTGACTATATCCGATGACGTCAAAATTGAATAGAATTTCTCCTCAATGATTGATTTTATTCATACAGAGAAACAGCATTTTTTTTTAAAGCCTGAGCTAAAAATTTCAATATCTTTATTTGTCCTAAAAAAGTAATTATTTTTAATTGTTTGCTTCGTACATTTTTAATTAATAATTTCTCAAGATTCTTCTCCAGAGTTTGTGCTCTCCCCATATTTGATTCTGCCTTGTCTTCTGTCTCGTAATGCAGTCTGCTTTATGCTTTCAATGCTTCTTGAGATGTCGGAACCCCCCCTTTTTTGGCCAATAACATACGAGATCAAATTCATTTTCAAGAAGTATTTTCCTACATTCACTAAAGCAGAGGTTCCGGTTCAGTACAACCATGTCTTCTTAAGCTTTTTGTAATGTATATGAAACGGGACCAGGACTGAAGTTCACTATCACCGACGGTTCACTATATCCGAGTTCACTATAACCGGAGTCGACTGTAATTGTATGTCGAGTGTGCAATAGTTATGTCGTGATTAGGAAATAATGAAATGTCATTGTCCACAATGCAAATTAAATAGTGTTCATTTATTGCCAATCGTATTACCCTCCCCGAGAAAGATCTGGTTATGGCCTTGCCAGCCCTTGTCACATGTCCAGGGTGAAAGGTAAAAGACGAATACATCAGAAAACAATCTTCATGAGAAGCGCGTAAGAGTTTATTTCCATCTATTAGCATGCGCATAGGGACGGGGCGTGACCCAAAACATTCTCAAAGGGTCCCGAAGCCTTACGTGATAAAACATTTTATTTCCTTACATACGTTCCAGCCTTGATTCTCCCATTTTTAACTTTACAATTTGGAGAATTGTTACACATTTGGGGAAGAGGCTCTCCAAGCCATCTGGCAACCGTGTAAAGGGTTTAATCAATTACATTTATTAATGAGATCATTAAAGTTATAATTTCGTTCTCCTTGTAGTGTTTTATTCATTTCTTAGTAAAATGTGACATCTAAAGTTCAAAGGAAACGAGGGCCAAGAGATACTGATGGCCTCTTGTTTTAGGTTGTACATAGGCTGCGCGCGTATGTTCCCATCATTACATGGCACTGTCGATTTGGAATCATTGTAGAAGCCTACAAGTCCATAACGTCAGTAGACTACTAGGTTTATTTCGAGTCAGTATTGCCATTAATTACGGAAATAAACTCGTATTGCCTTCTCCGGAAATTTTGTATTTTCTGACTTATTCGGCTTTTACCTACCAGGACATAAAATCCAGGACGTAAAATTATGAAGAGAATGAAAGAAAATAAGTACCTCCACGGAATATTAGTTTAAGCAGACAATTCTTTATTTATTGAGTTTAACAGCTTCAATTTATGAATTAAAAAAGATTAAGCTATTCATGACATCAAGAATATTCTCTCACAAACTTTAAAAACAACGGCTGCCTCGGAGACACTGGCGGTGGCAGCAACAGTTAGAGCAGTAGTGGGCGGAAGTTCTGTGCTTATGCTGCTCCCCTTCTTTAGACATGGAATTGCAGGCTCGCGGGATAGCCCCATTAAACTTCTTCCGCCAGATTGAAAACCATCTTCATAACATTCGTTGCCCATGGATTTTTGACTAAGGGGTCGTGCATAAATTATATAACACTAAAGTGGTGAATGATACTGAAGGTAGCGTTATGCTGCCTTACATAGGGGGTTGGGGTGTTAGTGTTTCGTGTATATATCTGTGTGTGGGGGGGCGCGCGGGTGTGTGTGTGGGGTGCGCGTGCTCGTGCGCGTGTGTGTGCGTGCGTGTGTGTGTGCGTGTGCGTGTGTGTGGGCGCGCGCGCGTATACATATAATTTTTCAACATTTGCCGAAGTAATTCCTTTTATTCAGTCTTAAACAGAAACATTAAAATTTTAATATTAAATTTAAAAAATAAATTAAACAGTTATGGTGTATAAATTGATGCAATAAAATTTGTCAGTTGATTGAATCTGTTAGATTACGAAGAACTTAGTTAAAACTGATCCATAGAATGTTCTAGAATCCAATTACATTGGCGAAGTCTTTCGTCCATGCGTCATCCACGACGTCGTGTGTACGTTTTTTATTGGTTTGTTTTTTGTCAGAAACTTTATCGCCTACGACCTGCGTGTCGTTTTATATTTCAAAAAAATTGCCCCCAATTTTATTTTTAGTTGCTGTCAGCATCCCTAACTAATTCTGAATTCAATTATCATAAATTAAAATACAAAACACAAATAAAGTTTATACAAATTGCTTCACTGTCATACAAGTTACTTTTACTTATTGTAAACGGAGGTGTTGACGCAGGTGTTACGCGTAACACGAAATTACGCGTAAATATGGGGAGCTCAAGTGTGCGTTACAGGAGCGTTACAGAGGAAAGGGGGTATTCCAAATTTGTGACGTAATTTACGAAAGCCCCTAATGACGGATGGGAGAATCTTTTTTGTGCGTAAATCAAGGATCGTTCTAGATCCTGAATGGTATGAAAAGATTAAATATCGTTATAATTTTTTATACTTAACGAGTCTTTCAATAATAATAATAATAATAATAATAATAATAATAATAATAATAATAATAGAAAAGACTGGATGTTCTTGAAAGTATTCGGGGGGGGGGGCACCGCCCCCCTCGCCAAACACGCCCGTCTCCAACGTCAATACGAAGGGACCACAGAAAGCAGTCTTGGAACATGGAAATACTTGCAGATATCCAAGCAATGAAACGATACACATGTAAATGTGCCTTCACGGATCAAGTAGGATGGACACTAACGACACATGATGCCTCTCACAAAATTATCGGATATTTGCATACAGGAAGATGATGCGATGCAGTGACGAGAAAAAAAAACGTAGGCAAGAAGTAATTTGATGTCAAGAGGGGCAAATGGATAGCTATTCCTACAGAATGACACAATAAGTCTTTATGGGTAGGCACCCAGAAGGCAATATTCTCAATTTGAGTTTCGAATTTAGCAATGTAGCACAGCATCAGGGAATAAAAAGAAACACTGATGATCAACCACAACGGGTTTTCTTTTCTCTTATTACTCCGTTTTATGACATATTTCGTTCTAAACGTTTCAAATACGCACTCTATGACATCATGACTGCAATTAAATACTTCACCATTCACCAAACCCAGAAAGTAACGTGAAACATTAAAATAGCCCCATCTGTTTTTCTGATAGAAAATATTGCTTTGCATTTCTTGTTGTTTCAATGGATTCTTATGCATAGCTGACATTTTTACTGTAGCACCATACAAGTATTAATCTTTTATTGAAGATTAATCACATGAATAATGCTCACCATTTTTCGCATGAACCATTAGCTATCACCACAAATGTTTGATGGTCATCTTTTACTCATTTCAAAGCACTAAAAGAAGACAGTGACATGTCTTGCAGAGAGAAAAAATCTGATAAGGGTTTATGAACATGTTTTGAGGCAGTTCTATGTATGACTTGCCTCCTACAAGCACCAACAGCAATTAATGTCAAGTATATACCTTTGATCCCTGTGAATAAGCTAATAAGTCAAAAAATCTTAATTTTACAGGAAAGTAAAAACCAACTTTTCATTGAAGTAAATCAGGGATTAATAATATTCAAACAAAGGTAATATGCAAATTAAACTGTTTGTAGGTTTTGTTTGAATATCATTACTTCCTGATTTACAGCATTTGTTTCAAATGACGTTTTTTTTTTTCAACTATAAAATTAAGTTCTTTTGACTTATTTTTTATTTAGCTTATTCACCTGGGTCATAGATACATGAGCTGTATCAAAGGATCGTATTTTATTCAAAACTTGAGATAGGATATATGAAGAAGTAAAAAATTAGCTCCAGAAAACAATGCTTTTATGTTCTTATTTCTGGAAAAATAGAAGAAGCGGCAGAACAATAATTGGAGTTTATAACAATAAGTTTGGAATAATAAGTGTTTATTAGCAACTTCTCATCCAAGCATAAATAATTAACTTTTTCCCAATTTGAACACATCACTTTTTACATATTTGCATCCTTTATATATGATATAGTAAGCAAGTATCATTATTCTTTTGTATCAGTGACTCTTTTCCTTAACACCTCCATTCAACAGAAATAATCAATTCAAGAAACAATACTTTCCTTGGAGATTAAAGTATCGTTAAGAAATTTTGAAGTCTTAAGTTCAAAGATTCATTTCCACATTCTTAGAAAGTAAATATGACTGTTTACTTTCAGAAAATTTTCAAACAATTTCATTAATATATGTCAGTTTCATTTTATTTTTAAAATACACTTTGGTGGAGGAATCATATCATAATTATATGAACTCACACCCCATTAAGTATCTTTAAATAATACAATGAATTTATTTCTATTCAAATTTCTTAAATTGTTAATTTAGTTCATAACAAACATTATACTTCAATAATTCAGTACTTCTAGATACCTGGAATTTTTCCAATATTTTTAGGCACTGTATCTTCACAAGAAGGATGAATGAACTATTGTCATCAAGCCATGTGGCAAAATCCTAGTTAGGTCAAGTAGAATCCCAGAAGATTATCAGAAACAAATTGAATAAAGATGCAAAGATGAAACATTGTTCTCTTGGGTGAAACATATGGGACCATGAAAACAAATCAGCAATTTTTGCTCCATTTACTCCCAAAAAGAGATTTTTTTGACATGAGACATGGAAATGGACATTTGAAAATTTTGACATGGAAATTGTATTGCTTCAAAGAATAAAACATAGAAAGACTAAAAGAGTGGTTATACAGAAATATTTCTTGACAGAAAGTCAAAATGATTAGATGAATATTGTAACTAAATAGATAGTCATTTACTCAAAGGAGTGAAAACAGCACAAGAATGGAGGGGAAAAAAACAACAACTAGTACTATTTGAGAAAGTTTGATAGTACTATTTGAGAAAAGGGGAATCTATATACCATTTCTTTTAATGAATAGGCAAGTAATGCAAAATAACTGATATAATTCCAAAATAGAACAACTTTAGCAAAACATTTTCAGCACATTTCAAGAACAAAATTATGTCTTCAACACTGATTTATGCACCTGATATATCATGAACGTTACTTATTAGAATAAAAAATAAACATAAAATATAACAATTGCAAAATTCAATTTAATGCCATCACAGAATGTTATTTTGCTCCAAGAAAATACTTTCAGTCACTTTTCATAAAATTGGGTTTTATGGATTTTTATGCTGAAAAGAACTAAAAAATAAATTTAAATTTCCGAAAAAAAAAAAAAAAAACTTGTAAGTCAATAAGTGAAGAGAACAACACAATTTTAAATTTTTTTAGAATTTTATAAATTTCACCTCTAAATAAAAAATACAGTATGTGTCAACTTTTTTATAATATGCAAAAACTAAAATAAAAATAATAATATTATTCTTATGTAAGTAGTACTTTTAACACTCAGATTTATCATTAAAAAGAAGAGAGACTTTATTATTAATTATAATTTTTTTTGTAATTATATTTTCTCACCATACACAGTAAATTTTTTAAAAGATAACCTTCTCCTACCCAAAAGGTACTTCAAAGATACATACTAGATTTTCAAATGAAAGAGGTATTCTGGTAACTTTCCTTTTGATATGATTAAAACATTTAATGTCTCTTTCCCTAATATTGAAACGAATGAAAACGTAACATTTAAGAATTTGTAATTCATAAGTTCATACAGAAAAGGCAGCAATGAACTACTAAAAATACAACAATCTACAAAGAAATAATGCTGAGATCTCACCTGAAAATTTTCTCCTGAACCTTACTGACAACAGTCTTCCTAGGAGATTCTGCCTTATCTTCCAGCTTCATCCCCACCATAGCTTGAGCGAGGCATAGATTTTCTTCATTCATGCTGGTAATGAACTTTCTGGAACATAAAAATGACTCAAAATAATTGAATTTATGAAAATCAAAAAGTTTCAAGTAAGATTATTCTAAATTGCATGACCATTTACCTTGAAAATTTATAAAACAAAAATAAGAGAAAAAGATCTACAAAAATCAAATTTTGAAACAATTCATATAGAATGATATACAAAATAAAAGTTTAAGATGAGTTAATTACATTGATATTTTCAGAGAGGTGTCATAACTCTTTACTAAATAAAATTAATACAAAAACAAATCAATCGATATTGGTTAATTATTTAATGTCAAGTCAGCAAAAAAAATGTCCAAATTGCTCTCTCTAATATTCTATTTCATAGACCTAATTTAACCAGGAGAACAGACTACTGTCAAATTTAAACAATGCACACAAGTCGCAGTGTTCGCGAAAGCGATCAATGCTATTTCTTCCGTATTGTCTCCTTCAACAAGAAAACCGTAAGTTCACATTTGCTAAAAGAGAACACATTATTCACATCCAGATAACAATACATAACGCACATACCTTAAAATGTATGAAATTCTTCTCTCCGAAATCGAATACAATCATTCACTCCTGAATCTGGAAGTACTATGAAATAAGAATGAACACTGCCAACTGACAAGTTGTACGTTTTAACTTTATACTCGGTCAAATTCTCAAACATGTACTCCTTCTCCCACTCTCTTCCACCTGGAGTCGCACCCACACAAGCATAAGCGCGGGCACCTCCTAACAAACGTCAACCCAGCAGGTATTTCAGTGTTCTTTCCGGTCAGCACGAGTGAACAGGATTGCTCGTACGATCGCACGATCCGGCGCGCCACTCGCTTTGCGAACAACTGACGTCGGAAGCCCGCGTGGCTGTCTGTTCTATCCAGCTGTGTAGCTATTTAACCACGGCGCTTTCCAAATATGACCGATATTCTGTTGTTTTCGTTGTATTTCAACTTCTTGAAATGGCGAAATGTGAGAATAAGAGTTGAAGTTCCACGTAAAATTAATAAGCGGAATGTATAAAATAACAAAATCATCCTAGATGTGTTTCCCAAGAAGATTTCTTTTTTGAAAAACAATTTAAAAATGCGATAAGATGTTTCTACCTTTGTTAACTTTTCGAAATGGTAACACCCAAGATAAGTTTTAATGTATTAATTAATTCCATTCATTTTCTAAAGGACCAAATTAATAAAAAATTCAAACACTATAATTAGCTAGGTATATAATGTTCTCTAACTAGTTTACACTTGACCGTAGGCACCTGAATTATAGGATCACATCTCTCTGTCATTATTGTTACTGGTAGGTAGTAGTGGATAATTAATATTTTTTGTCATTTAAGTGCGAATCCAGAAACAGACTAAGAGGCATCATAAACCTGAGATCAACCACAGTAATCCAAAATAGGTAAATAAAATTTAATTTATAAATAAAAATAGGATTGCGAAAAATCCTCCCTCTGGATCTGACCCATTAATAATCTTTTAGATAAAAAGTTTGATCAAGAACAAAGACTGTCCACACTCTAAAACAAATCTATATGAAAATAGTATCTGCATACACTCATGTTAATATATTTTTCTTGTCCATTTGTTACTTTAAATAAGATTTGCAATAATGATGCATCCAGTGCAATTATTTCAAAGCACATTGATTTGTTTCACATTTTTTTATTCTGATTCACAGTTTATTTATATTTTCCACTTCATACAATTTACTTATTTTTAAGACTTTTTGTAAACTTTGTAAGATCATTTTAGAAATTTCAGACTCTTTATTATTTGAAATATCAAGGATTGAGATAATGTGATCGTAAAGACTCTTTATTGTAATGTTAGTATTCTTTATTAAACTGAGATAAGTTCACAATAACTACATTAATTTTTCTCTATCACATAAACTTTATTGATTTATTTGTTTTAATTGACTTATTAAAGGAGGAAACTAGAGATGGAGGCATTTATGAAATGTAAACGAATTTCGTATGACATTCAAGGTCAGATTTATAATTTAAAAGATCCCAAGGTTGACCATTCCAGGGGTCCCCTAATAATATTGATATAAAAAAAAATATCCTTCTCTTCCTTGAAGCTTCTTTGGTTTGCCCTTAAGGGCATTATTAATCGTTTCAATTGAGGAAATAAAAGCATTTCTGAAAAATTAGTAGTCCTGATAGTTAGAAATTTATACATTGCGAGTTTTACATTTGGAAACATGGACTGATTTTCACTATAATTATTTTAAAATTATCGCAGACAACATTGAAGAAAATGTACAATAATGCACAATAAAAGAGTTCTGGGGTGCTCATAGAAAACTAGGGGCCAGGCATAGTTGATCCATGGGGGCCCCTCATTTCAAACAAAAAAATTCTTTCTTCCCTTATTCGCAAACAGAATAGAGAATTCATTTCTCCATGCATCAGAAATAACTTATTGGATTAAATTTGGGTATAAATAAAAACAATTTTTAAAATTTCCTTTAAATGAAAAAAAAAAAAAGAGGCTCCAATTAAGTTGGGGCCTGGGGCAAGTTGCCCTAGCTACCCTTCCCCTCCCCCTTCTGGTCACCCCAGAAAGAGTTACTTATAAATGAAGAAAGGGATCAACGGAATTTTACTATCTATTCAAAAAATCAGAATCATCTTTCAGAAATCTGTAATCAACTCCTTCAATCATCTTTCAGAAATCTGTGATCAACTCTTTCAATCATCTTTCAGAAAATAGATTTTCAATTAAAATGAATGACTTCAATCAAACATTTATTTAATTAGGTTCCCTCTTCACATACAGTTTACCAAGTGCAAGAAAGAGAACTTTAATAGCAAGATCTATGGTTTTTGATAGGTCTGAATCAAAATTTTGTTTTAAGTAGTGAACTGCTTACAATTCAAATTGTACATTGCATGGACTCAAACATTTCTAAATTGAAAATAAGCATAATTCACAATTTCCTTTTGTAGTTTTCCTGTACATTCTCATTCTTATGAACAAATTATCTAAATTAAAGAAAATTTGAATATCACAATTGAGAATAATATATCAGTTTAATTTAACATTTAAATGAAGATTGATTTATTTTATATTAAGATATATTTTTTAAAAAGTCTTTCAAGGAAGTGATCTCTTTTTTATACATTTTTTTACAACCATTTTTTAAGTTTTTCCAAATAAAAATGATATTCTAATTTTTTGAAACATAGAAATTATTTGCAATTTAATGTAATTCTGAAATTTGTAGGTTTGTTTTTCTCTTTAAATTAAAAAAAGTTCAATGTTCAATATTTAATTAGAAATTAGTTATTTAAATTACTATGAAAAATGGATTTGCAATGTACCAAACTAACTTTGACTGTAGATGTTATTCATGCTCATCAAATGAGAATCAAGCAAGAGGAAAAAATATAAATCGATAATATCTGTAAAACATTTCTACATTTTAATCACAGAGGCTTGAGTCATTATTTTTAGCTATTTATTGTTTTAAGCTATTTATCGCTGTTAAATAGCTTATGTGTTTATTTTTATTTCTTCACTTCAGGCTTAGATTCTATGTTTAAACAACTATTAAAGCATTAAAAAGTAAAAAGTTTGTACTTATTTTTCCTAAAATTTTCAAATTTATTTTTTTATAGTAGAAAAACAAATTTGTTTTGTGTCATTCACATTAAATAATTTATTTGATTACTTTTTCCACCTATATGGTTAGGAAATGTGACCTTTAATGTTATATTGCTTTTATTACTTTTTGGGACTCACATATCAACCATTATCAACAGAAACTGATTAAGTACTTGTTTGTTGTTGTTGTTTTTCATTTGGGAACTCTTAATTTAAACGCATTGACTTCTATAATTTATTCTTGAAACCAACACTAATATATATGTACTTCATTGTTTTTAATGTCAATAGTATTGGATAATTTCTTTCAAAGTATTTGACAAGAACGTCTGGAAGACAACACCTTCAATACGAAATTGGCGCATATTGACTTTCGGTACCCAGCGATCAATCGACATCTTCCAGGCCAGTTGACCTGATTCATGATTGGACATAGCAGTTTTGCGCACTGCGTGCTTGATGCAGTGCAGGCAACTGTTCGTACTGCAAGTGTCCGGTGGGGCGCGGTGAGGTGTGTGGTGTTCTGATCGGATTGGTAACGTTTTGGATGCATTGACTTAAAATAATTGAGATAGTGTTGTTTTAAACCAAACGACAGTTCTCGTGAGAAGCAGTGGTGTTTGTTGAAAAGAACATTTGTTTTAAGAAGAGAAGGAATAAAGTCCATCTCGAAGTAATAACCCAAGTTAAATTAAAAATTCTCAGAACCTTGGCTGGTAGTAACATGGCTTCTTCAAATTTTCGTCTTTTCCAACGCTTGGCGAAGGGCAACCTGGCCCCTCATCAGAAGGAAATATCTTGTCGTGAAGCGACAACATCAGCTTCTGGGGCAGTCTTGCCGGAACCTCAGAAAGTTCCTTTTGGTTTACTTGGTTTAGTTTTCGCCGTTGTTCCTGGCTTACTCATAGGTGCCACCATTAGCAAGAAGATTGCTAATTTCTTGGAAGAAAATGACTTATTTGTACCTTCTGATGATGATGATGACGACGACTAAGTAGTTTACACTCAGTACTCGTAATTGTTTACGTGGTTTGTCTCGAAATTTTACGAAAACTTACCTAATTCAAGATGTAAATTATATTGTTTTATGCAATGGTCCACTGACAATGCGAGGTAAGCCAACTCGAAGATTTATGTGGCATGTATGCATTTCAATAAGAAAATGATAAGTCATTTGGTATTTTCTTGCAGGGCAGTGCCCTTCAGCATTCAGCAAAATTTTAGTGTCTCATTCTCAATTCAATATGCTTGCTGAAAGTTTCAAATTGAATTTAAATTCTTTACTAACAATTACAAATTGAGGAAAATCTTAACGATCTATGGCCCTGGCTGAAGTTACAGAAAGACGTGCTTGAATGTTTTGGAGAAACACCCTGTAAAATACTGTAGAAATTGATTGTATATATACCACTATTATAAATACTGCACAAACTTGGTCTTGTGTTATTGTTATATTCATAGTATTTTTTATTTGTTCCTGAAAAACAAATTGTAAATAATATCATGTAAATTTTATGTTTATTATATTACTAATTGCTCGAAGTTTTTGATGTTAATAAAGGGAATGACGTACTTAATGAGACTTTTGTTATACCAAACCTTGATATGTCATTACATGTGGCAATCTTTATGAAACAACATAAGTACACATTAATTTTTACATGGAAAAATATTTGTGTACTTATGTTGTGCAGTGTTATTCTCAGAAGTGAATAACATTGTTTAGTGCAGGGAGCTCACTAACTCGAAGTGTGAACTTAAAAATTATGTTACTAAGATAGTAATGCGTGTCTCCCCCCTGCCTCCCATATTGGAAAAGCACTTATTAATAAATGTTAAATTGCCTGTTTCTTCACAGTAGTTCACAAAAATAGCATTGTAATGCCTGAAATTTATGTACCAAATAGACTGTACTTATCTTGTCCAATTTTAAACTAGGCAATTGGGACAGATCAACTATGTTGCAGTTATGGAAGATACAATACCAAAAGTTGAACTCGTAATGAAGCTCCCGATTAGATAACAGCGTTCAACTGATGATCCCCAGCACATGTCATATTTAAATCTGACACTACACTTATTTGAAAGGTTAACTCAAATACAGGTTTAACAGAACCTTGTGTTAAGACTCAAATTTCTCAGGAAATTATCAAAATAAAAAATTCAACCGAACATAACTTACTGTCTGAATTTTATTATTTTTTTCCCCCCAAATGTCTAAAATGAATGTTACAAGGTTTTATTATTTATAGATGTTGAACAGGCTTGTTTTTCATTATGATCCAGTTTGCAATACAAAAGATAATTACCCCATTTTATTTTCAACCATTAATTAATTTTTGAGCGAGTTGTCAGTCAGTATATTTCAATTTTAAGAGTGGTTCACAAGATTGGCAACTATTGCTTTAGCTCAACAAGAGAGCAATAAAACTTTTAAATGTGTTTAAATATGGCTGCTTACTGGCATGTTGTTGGAAATAAATCTTTACTTTTAATAAACCAGTATTTGTCGTCCTTTAGCAATAATAATTGCAGAGTTTGCAATTTGTCAGTATTTTGGCATTACAAGCTGTATTCTTGGGCCTGGGTCTTTCATCTAAAATGTGTTCAGATAAAATTGTTTTACCAGAGGAGAATCTCAAATAAAAAATGCTATTTTCATTAATTAATTTGATATTAATTTCTTATCAAAGACTTTCTTTACAAATATGCATTGACTGCTTTCACATGCACTGCATCTTTCAATCATTTGGTACAAAATTAACAAGTGGTTTTACACTCAATGA